>CM075436.1:4547970-5239798 GCA_037832385.1 Rhizophora apiculata
TTCATCAAAGATTAATCCTAAAGAGAATTATATTAAACTTAATAAGTGCTAAATTTGTAGTTAATCAATTTTATTTGAAATAGTAAGTGTTAAAGATGTTATCAAACCAAGGTATATAAGAAAGCAAATTTAGAATTGCACTTTAATGATGAAGAAATGGCTTAAGGTATGTAATTGAAAGATGTTTAAGGGGGGAATTGAAGTATTGGGTCTTTTTCTCTTGCATTTGAGGATGTGTAAGCATTAATTTAGAGCCAAGGAATCTCATGAGACTTTTAATTCTTCTAGTTGTTTGGGGATTAGTCTAATAAATGGTTTATAGTAATTATAAAAGTTTATCTAGATAGTATTTAACAACTGTAATCTATTTTAGATAGTGAGTTTTTGAGGAGTTTTAATGTTATGTCTTTTAGAATTTTCTCTAATTCATTAAATGGAGTTGAACTTTAAACATAGAAGGAAATATGGTTAAATTTTACAAAAATCTAAAATTTGTCTATTTTAATCATGATTTTGGTATCTTCATATAGATTAAGAGGTGGCAAAACTTCAAATTCCTTATTCTTTTACAAGGTAGCTTAGCTTGTATCACTATTGATGGTGGAATTCCCTTTAAACTTCTCACTTAGTCATCTTTAATTCTTTCCAACTTACCCTTATTTGCATCATTTGATATCAAATCTCTTAGTTATATATCCATTGAGAATCAAATACCCCTTTGTGCCCAAGGCCTTGACCCTGTAAGAAACTCAAGTTTTAAAAATAGAAAATTGAGCTTATTTTGCTGAGGGAGAATTTTACTAGGCAAGAGAGATGGAAAATCTAAATTTAGAAGTTGGCAAAAAATGAAAAGATTGAATAAAAAAACAATTCATCCTAAAAAATTATAGGCATATTTGTACTTAAAACTCCACACCTTAAAGCAAAATGATTTAAGTCTTGAAGATTATATATGAGAATTTAAGACTCTCCTTTTGAGATGTGAGATGAATAAGAGTTTGAAGATTATATACGAGAATTTAAGACTCTCCTTTTGAGATGTGAGATGAATAAGAGTCTAAAGGAAACCTTAGCTCATTCTTTTTGGTGGATTAAGTAGGAACATTCCTAATATGGTTGAGATGGAACCATACTGGTCCTTCAATGATGAAATCAAATGGAAACTATGATAGAAAAGTAACTCAAAGACTCCAAGAAGATCTTGCACAAGTTTGTTGAGAAGGCTCTAATTCTTTACTAAGGGAGTAAATTTAAGGGAAAATACTATAATTTTGAACCATCATGGAAGAAAAAAGACAAGTGAAGTGAATAAGGGTAGGATGGAAAGGAAATAAAGATGTTTGGGTGAAGTGTTAAAAGGAATTCAACCACCAATAGTGATACAAGCTAAGCTACCACACTAAAGGATCACAAAATGAAGGTTCATGACCTCTTAAATCCATCAGAAGATACAAAAACCAAGTTTAAAATAGTAACACTTCAGTTTTCATAAAATCAACTATGTTGGCCTCTATGTTAGGAGTTTAACTCAATTTAATGGATTATAGAAAATTCTATAAGGCATAACATTAAAACTTATTAAAAACTCACTATCTAGATAGATTACACTCATTAAACTTAATACTACTATTTAGATAGACTCTACAATTACCAGAAACCATTTATTAGACATGTTTTCCTAATGAGTAGAAGAATTAAAAGTCTCATAAGATTATTTGATTCTAATTTAGTGCTTGCACATCCATTGATCCAAGAGATTAGGCCTTACTACTTCAATTCCCCAAGCTACTTGGTTCATTTGAAAGTTTAAGTGGCACTATAAGCCACTTATATAAGCCCCTTTTGGTTATAATTTTATAAACTCATTCCCTTATTTCATTTGGATTTGATAGTTTCTACCTTTTAAATTAACTTTAAAGAAGAACATATCATCATGAAGTTCATCCAAAAAATTATTAATTTAAGAAATAAGAAAGTAATACTTCACTATGATTTTGTTGATTGTTCTACTAATTGCACACTTTACATGGAACCATCATTTCTTTGGAACAAGTAAGGCTAGAACTAAATAAGGGCTCATGGGTTCTTGAACAAAACCTTTTGAAATAAGCTTATCCACTTGGTAGTGCAACATCATGTATAAGATCGAATCAATTTAATGCTTAATTCCCGTCAACTGCAAGACAATTCATCTAGAAATACAATAAGAAATTTGTTGAGAACAAATTATATACTAGATGAAATGGATCACTTCACCTCTACCTATTTCTCCTTAAAGAGTAAAACATGTACTTTTTCTCGCATTGCAATGACCCTTTCAACTTAAGTTGTATTAAAATAAAGGCTTTTTTTGGTATCCTTTAAATTTTGTAGACTTGCTTGGACTTGGTGATGGCTAAGAGGTGCCAATGTAATGTGCTCACAATCTTTGGTGAAAGAATAAGTATTTTTGTGCCCATCATGGTGAGTGTTTCTATCAAATTGCCATGGGTCTCCAAAAAGAAGGTGGCATAAAGCCATGGGAATAACATCACATAAAACCTTATCATTGTAATGTTTGCAAACAAAAAATGAGATAAGTGCTTGTTTAGCTACTTTTACCTCATTGCCCTTGTTGAGCCATTAGAGCTTATATCAAATGTGGTGCTTTGAAGTAGACAAGTTTAGCTTCTCAAGAAAAGTTATGGGAACTATATTGGCACAACTTCACATTTTGCCTTTGATTGTCCATCTTATTAGAAAGATGTTGTCTTTCTACTCATCCATGGGCCTTAATCAAGAGTTAAGAAGCTTTCAATCAACCAACAAGTCTCCTTCATTTGCTTGCTTTATGATCTTTTCCTTAATGTCATCATGGCTAATTTTTTCTCTTCCTTCTTAAGGGATTTCCTAACTTGATGAATATTTTGCAAACTCATCAGCCTCTAATTTGGATACTTTGTAGCATTGTATCCATATCCCTAGCATGTGAAGCATATGATGGACTTAAATTGTTGTAGAGTTTTCACCTTGTCTTCTTGTTTTCATGATGGTTCAAACTTAGAGTCTTCACCCTTAGAGGAACTACCCTTATTGAGAATTAAGGCCTTTCTTTAGTGGTCTTCTTAGAGCTTTTGAGTTGCTTTATTAACTTAGTAGCCAATTTGATACATCATCCAAGGTCTAGTATGGTTATAGCTCAACCATAATAATAATGTCCTTGCTTAATCCACCAAAAATGAGCCATGGTTTGCTCAGGACTCTTATTCATTTCATATCTCAATAGGAGAGTTTCAAATTCTCACACATAATCTTCAACACTATTATCATTTTGCTTCAAGTTGAGTTTTAAATACAAGTCATGTCTATAATCTTCAAGATGAATTATTTTTTCATCAATCTTATCATTTTTTTCCCAACTTTTAGTTTTAAGTTGTTGCTCTCTCCATTTTTGGGCAACCAATTTCTCCCACCACAAACTTGCATGCTTGTTCATTTTCAAACTAGCAACCTTGCACTTTGCATCATTAATGAGCCATGTTTCATCTAACATTAGGGATTCTTCTTCTTAGGCATTATTGTCCTTCAAGGAAAGTAAGAAGTTTATTCATATAGATTCTAAACCTTTCAAGTTCATGCTTAATGCCTAGTACTTAAGCTTCTTGCAAGGTCAAGCCATGTAGAGGGGTATAGAAATGATGTGAACAAGGTTAGGATGGAAAGGAAATGGGTATGTCCAAGTGATATGTTAAAAAGAATTCCACCACCGATGGTGATATATGCTAAATTACTATGCCATAAATAAGGAATTAAAGTTTCACTACCTTTTGAATCCATAAGATGATACAATAGCCAAGTTTAAAGTATTAAGACATTAGTTTTCATAAAATCAATCATGCTACCCTCTATATTAAAAATACAAGGCATTTTAAAGGATTACAGAAAATTCCAGCAAATATAACATTAATACTCATTAAAAACTCATTATCTAAATAGACTACACTCAAAAACACAAAACTACCATTTAGATAGACTCCATAATTACCATAAATTGTTTATTAAACTCATCCTCCCAGCAGCTAAAAGAAATTCTTTGACTTAAAATTAGTGCTTGCACATCCTTAAATGCAAAAGCATAGGCCCTATTACTTGAATTGCCCTTTTGGACATCTTTCAATGGAATAAATTAGGCTAAACAATAATTTATCTAAATGAGTGTGTTTTGGATGGTCTTGTATTGTTCTAAGAAGAGTAGATTGATCCCTTCTTCCATGCAATCTAGTAGCTATCATCAAGGATACAAAAATATTAAATACCTTATTCTAGATCATGCAATGGTAGATAGTGTGAATAAGGGTTGATGCCACAAGGAGTGTTACCAACTCAATGCTAGATAACTAAACATAAACATAAAATCACTAATATGAACTGGGAGGGTAACATAGAATTCTATCTTTATAATAATTAAAGTAAACTACCTGATTAAGGAAAACAACTTATAAATATATTAATTAACAAAATTCCAGTTCTTGGTTCATTGACCATAATATTGTCACAATTTTGTTGGAGCAATTAATGTAGATAATAACAAGCTTTATTACCTAAATTCTCCCTTAGATATTCATTAAGTAGAATAAAGCTCTCCACTTAGACCTTAACTACTATACCCTTAGAACAAGCTCTATAGAGTTATATATTAGTAGCCTTAAGAACTTGGAAAATAGATTAATTTAAGCAACAATCACACAAGCTTAGATTATTTAACCTATATTGAGTTACTTATAACAATAAGAAGAAAACTTGTTCATAATCTCTTATTATTAATTGATATTTAGTGATTAGGGTTACGTTGAATATAAGTCACAATCCTTAATCCTAGCAATCAACTATTGTTTAACCAATTCAATAAGTCTAACTGAAGGAATTAAACTAACAATCATTCCATAATTTAATCTAAATAATGCAAACAATTCCAATAATATATTCCATCAAAATACCAAAAGTTTTGAAATCTCCTAAAACTATTGAAAAGTTTTAGCTACACATACTTAAGAAACTAAATTCTTACTAAAACTATGCCTACTGCCCTCTACTTATGTGTATGCCTTATTTTCTCTCTCTATTTCAATAGCTAAAAGGTCCTTATTATAGTTTAGAAAATGTACATAATATGCACAAGAAAACCTTACGATACAAAAAAAAAAACTCCTAAATTCTCGATATTATAATAAACTTGTTTCCTTAATTATGACAAAATTCCTATTATGACAAAATTCCTATAATGAGTTCCAAGTTGATTCTCATATAGATATAGTATGAATTAGGGTCTACCTTCTTTATCAAAGTTGTAGTCCTTTTCTTTAGGTTTCTAATGCATTCAGTTCTCTTTGATTTAGGCTTTTGAATGACTCAATTTGGATGTTTAAAGCTCAAGTTATACCATTTAAATATTCAATGCTCAAATAGAAATCCTACTCCAATTAAGATTTGGACTCTAGTTTTTTTCCCTTATCTTTGAAGCAAAGTCTTAAGGCCCAAACAAACTTAGATCTGGACTCATGCCCTTAATCTAGAAATTTTGTGATTTTTGCTATAACTTCACTAAAGACCACTTTTACAATCTAAAACTATAAGTCAGTGAAGAACCTAAAATAATAAACAAAGGTTAAAATGATGAAATGTTGGAATTTTTCCAACTAAAAGAAAAAATTCTCAAAACCTTTCCAAAGCATACCTAATTCATAAAACATATTATAATCAACCTAAATAGGTAAAAAAATTAGTAAAAATAACTAAATGAAAAAAGGGAATGAATAAATAAATTCTCAATCACTAAACCCCCCCTGTATTTAGCTTTTTTGTGTCAATGAGCAAAGAAAAATCAAACTCATAAAAATAGTAAACCACATATTAGTCATACCTTAGAACACAATTGTAATGGATAAGCTAATTACATTTAACTCTTAACCAAAATAGTTACCTATCTTAAAAATGTAGCAATGTCAAATATTATAACAATAACATACTTATCTCTCTTCCTTTCTATCCATAATTGCTCTCAATTAGTTAATGCAAGTGTTGTAACTAACATAACAAATTCATGTATAGTTTACCTATCAACCATTCCTCATTACTATTACAAATTAGGCAGCAAAGTAAGGTGCTCCTTATTAAAGCAAAAAAAGTAAATTTGATATTTTTTCTTAAGACATTCCAAAAAATTAGGAATCATGCAGTGGAGTAGAATTAAAATTTTGCAATTTTACCTCATAGTTGTTGTTTTTTTTATCTTTTTCAGTTTCTTTTTCAATCATCCTATTTACTTAAACTAAAGTTTAGGATAGCTTAAAAAGAATATTTTCAAGATAAACAACACACTACTCAATCATGCTTCTTTACAAAATGCACATAAATTATCAAGAAACATTGTTTCATTTAAGTATTAAAATGTCAATATCACTTACCACTATTTTACAAAACATTACTAACATCCAAAGCTGTGAAATATGTCATAAAAATAATCTAACTTCATACTTTTGCATCATTTGTTCATGAGTTTATCTCTTTATTACTTACAATAGGGCTTCTCATTTTGTTAGTCTAAAACAATTGAAGACCATCAACTAAAGGAGCTATTACTTTAGACTATTTTTCTTTACAAGAAGAGAATCATTCATTGCTTGAAACTTAAGGCCATCATCTAATTCCTCTTTAATAACACTTGCAAGGAATCATTCACAAAGAATAATCATTTAATTATCATATATGTCTATGAAGAAAATTAATTTTATTATATGCACTTTAATACCCTTAGGTAGTCCAAGTCCATTTATTTCCATAAAATAAACAAGTCATTAATCTTGAATAGTTTTTCTTACATGGATAGAATGGTTTGTTCCTTGAAACATGAGACTAACACTTCATTTCTAACCAATAAGGTTTCTCTTTTGGTTCCAAGAAATCATTTACACAAAGGAATTATGAAATTAACTTAAATGTCTACACTAATCACTAATTTAATTGCAAGGTATGCATAATTATATCTTGGATAAGTTAAATCCATTAAAGTTCATCTAATAAAGAAGCCATTATTCTTGAATGGCTTTCATTACTACAAGAGAATTGTTCATTGCTTGAAAATTAAGACATCTTTTTGTTACTATAAAAATGAATTTAGGTTGTTTAAATCCATTAAAGTCCATTGAGTAAAAAGGCTATTTCTTTTTATTAGCTTTCTTACTAGGAGATATTCATTCATTGCTAAAAACTTGATTATGTTAACTAATTCCTTGGTAATAAGGCATCATCTTTCTTTTTGAGGAATACTTCACAAAAAATGAGCATGCAATTAACATCTATATTTACAACATTAATTTGATTGTGACATGCATATTAACACACCTTCGATAACTTGAATCCATTAAGTTCGATCAAACAAAAGAGTTCTCATCTTGAATAGCTTTTCTTACTTGGATAGAATGGTTCATTGACTAAAGGATGAGACTGTCACTTCATTTCTATGTAATAGGGCTTCTCCTTTTGTTTCATGGAGTCATTCATATAAAGGAATCATGAAATTAACTTAAATGTCTGCACCTATCATTGATTTTGCTGTAAAATGCATGTGATTCTATCTTAGGAAGTTTAATTCCATTAAAATCCTTCCAATAAAGAAAGACACATAAAGATCATTTAACCAAATGGGAAAATTGTAGAAATTTTTGTAGAATGATCAAGGTGCCCATTTTCAATAATGTTTAATGTAGTGTTAATGTCAAAGAAGAAAGAACAAGAAGAGAAGAGAAGAAATTTCTGGAGAAAAGATTAAAACTTTGTTGTTATAGCTTAGTTCCTTATATACAAACATTCTACATTATCTTGGCTGCCCGTTCATTGCTTACAAAGCAACTTTTGTACTTGCTTTAATGACTATCTATATTATAGTCTAACTTTTTCTAAAGCTTAAGGAATACAACTAAACTTGGTTACTAACAACCAAGTATAAAAACTAGTTACTTTGTCTTTAATTAAGTTGTTGGTTCTGCAACTTCTTCATTATCACTTCTACTTCTACTTTGCAACTCCTTCAAAATTTTCATTTCTAACTTCTTGAGTCTCTAACAAAATTATCAAGTGCATAAACACTCCTCCTTGAGATTTTCATTGGAGATTCCAAGCATGACTTCCAAATTTTGAAAATTGGACTTTGGCAAAGACTTTGATAAAATATATACTAGTTGATCTTTTGCACATAGAGAAAAAAAGATTCTATCTTTATTATGGTTGATAGATCTTCTAAAATGGCTCATTTTTTTCTTTGTGCTAAAACTTTTGATGCTTCATAAGTTGTTGATCTTTATTTCAAAGAGATTACAAAGCTTCATGGCATTTTGAGGTCAATCACTTTAAATTGTGATTTGTAATTTATAAGTCATTTTTGCAGGACCCTCTGGAGGAAATTGAGTACTAAATCACAATTTAGCCCTACTTGTCATTCTCAAACTAATGGTCAAACTGAGGTTGTTAATAGAACCCTGACATTTTTTAAGGAGTTTGGCAAAAAAAAAAAAAAAGCAAAAAGAAATATTAGAGCATGGGATTTGCTTTTCCCTTATGTTGAATTTGCTTATAATAGGTCCTCTAGTCAGACTATTAGATGCAATCCATTTGAAATTATGTATGGCTCTAACCCTAATAGCCCTTTGGATCTTATTCCTCTTTTAACAAAACATCAATTTAGTGAAGATGCTAAGAACAATGATAAATTCATAAAAAAAATTGCATGAGCAAATTAGGGAAAGGATAGCAAAGCAAAATGAGAAGTACTAAACTCAAGCAAACAAGCACAGAAGGTTTACTAAGTTTAAAGAAGGAGATTTTATGTGGATTCATCTTAGAAAAGGGAATTTCCCACCTAAAAAATTTTCCAAGTTGAAACCTAAAGCTAAAGGCCCATTCAAAGTATTAAAGCATATTTGAGATATGTATATAAGATTGAGTTGCCAGCTAAATATGAATGTTACTAATCTCATTCCATTTCATGAAGATTAAGAAGACTTGGGAGCAAGTCCTTTTCAACTAAGGAAGCATGATGTAGGAGCATCTCCTAAGGACAACCAAGAATTAATCCAAGACATGGGCCCAGCACAAAATATGCTCATTATGCTATCAGAAGAATGAATTGCATGTCAAACTTGTTCTAACCACCGAACCTTCAGCCCAAGCCCAATGACAATTATGTGTAGCCATTTAAAAGTTCTAGATGCCTATATTCAGATGAATTTAGAACATCAAGAGTTAAGTTCCTTCACTAGCCACCAAGATAGTCAAAAGACAACATATTGAAGCATTTTCCTATGCTTGAAGGGATGTTCCAAAGTCTTTATTTATAGTTTTCACTGGTAATGGAAAAGACAAACTTTTTATGAATAATTAAACTCTTATCGTAAGGAATTTAAAAAGTTTTCTTTTACATTCTGTATCTTTATAGTGGATTCCATTGAGTGGTGACTTAACCCTAACATTTCTAAATCTCTTAAGTGGATCCCTTAAGAGTGATGAGTGCTATTAGTCTTATATCTTTAAGGTGGTAGAGTTTTTCTTGTATCCTTGGAGTAAAGGTTACTATTGGATCCTTTTCTCATATTAATGTGCGTGCATAAGATTTTGATCAAAGGAAAGACAGCTAAGTAAAGAGGTGGAAAGGAAATTGAACCCCAATATGAAAGTTATGCAAGTTAAAGGGTCAAAATGGCTTTACATACACACCATTTATCCAATCTTTAATAGCAAGTGGGTAAGTCTAGTCCATATGGTGTTTGGTATTATAGCTGTCAAGAATGACAAGGATGAGTAGGTGCCACAATAGATGGCAATAAGATGGAGAATGTGCATTGATTACAAAAAACTAAATGTCACTACAAGAAAATATCATTTTCCTCCTCTATTTATTGATCAAATGCATAAATTGCTAGCTTGTTATTCTTATTATTATTTTCTAGATGGCTTTTCATGTTACAATCAAATTTCAGTTGCACCCAATGATTAAGAAACAACATTCACTTGCTCATTTGGAACCCTTTCTTACTAAAGGATGCCATTCAACTTATGCAATGCTCTTATGACCTTTTAGAGATGTATGATGTCAATCTTCTCAGACATGATAGAAAGGATTATTAAGGTTTTTATGGACAATTTTTTTGTTTTTGGAGATTCATTTAGTGATTGCCTCAATAATTTAACCTTGGTGCTTCGAAGATGTTGTGAGACAAATTTGACATTGAGTTGGGAGAAGAGTCATTTTCAAGTTTGGTAGGGTATAGTTTTGAAACATATTGTATCTACTAAACGTATAAAAGTAGACAAGGAAAAGGTTGATTTAATTGCTAAGTTACCAACCCCTACTTCTATCAAGGGAGTGCATAGTTTTCTCAGTTTTATAGGTTTTTATAGGTGTTTCATCAAGGATTTTTCAAAAATATGCAAGCCTTTATGTAATCTGTTGGCTAATGACATTAACTTTAATTTTAACAATGATTGTCTTGATGCTTTTAAAAATTTGAAAGAAAAGTTAGCATCTGCTCCCATTCTTACTACACCTAATTGGTCTCTCCCTTTTGAAATAATATGTGACGCATTTAATTGTGCTATTAAGGTTGATTTAGGACAAAGATTGAATAAATTACCTCATGTTATCTATTATGTAAGTTAAACATTAAAAGATGCTTAATTGAACTATTCAACCATTGAAAAAGAACTTTTAACAGTGGTTTTTGCTTTAGAAAAATTTTGCTTGTACTTACTTTGATCAAAGGTAATTATTCAATATGATGATGTCACTCTTAGATATTTACTCACAATGAAAGATACTAAATGTAAATTACTTAGCTGGATTTTATTATTGTAAGAGTTTGATTTGACAATTAAGGACAAAAAAGGAGTGAGAAGGTGGTGGAAAATCACTAGTTATGACTTGGGGAGGAACCTAGTCATGAAAACAAAATTCAAGATTTATCATTGAATGAAGAATTTCATAATGAACAACTTTTCTTAGTCAATATGGACAAGCCTTAGAATGCAGATATTGTAAACTATTTAGTTGGTGGCATTTTTATTCTTGATTTAAACTTACAAAGGCAGAAGATATTTCTATTCATGGTGAAGCATTATTTTTGGGTTAAGCCATATTTGTTCAAGCATTATTCAAACCAAATTATAAGGTGATGTGTTCTTGAATCTGATTAAAGGAGTATTTTACAACACAACCATGAACATAGTTATGGGAGGCATTTTGGTGGAAAAGAATGCTAGCTAAGGTATTGCTATCAAGTTTTTTTTGGTCGACTTTGTCTAAGGATGTCATTTCTTTTTGTACCACATGTCATAGGTGCCAAAGAGTGGGCAATATAAGCAAGCAACATGAGATGTTACTCACAAGTAACCTAGTTGTAGAATTGTTTAATGTATAGGGGATTGATTTTATAAGGCCCTTTCCTACCTCTTTTGGGTGTAATTATGTACTTATTGCTATTGATTATGTCTCTAAGTGAATTAAGGCAATGGCTACTAGGACCAATGATGGTACAATTGTGCTTAGTTTTTGAAAGATATGATTTTTACTAGATTTGGTACTCCTTAAGCCATCATTAATGATGGAGGTACTCACTTTTGTAACAAAGCATTTGCAACATTGTGGAAGAAGTACAACATTACTCATCAAGTAGCTACACCAAATCATCCATAAACCTTAGGACATGTAAAAATGAGCAACAAGAAACTAAAGGCAATCCTAGAGCAGACTATGAATACTCCTAGGAAGGATTGGGCAATGAAGTTAAATGATGCTCTTTGGGCAATAGAACTACATACGAAACTCCAATTGGAATGAGACGTCACAAGCTTGTCTTTGGTAAGGCTTGTCACTTAACAGTAAAATTGGAGCATCGAGCTTATTAGGTAATCAAACATCTTAATACTAACATGAGTAAGGCTAGAGATACAAGAAAGTTGTAATTGAATGAATTAAAGGAGTTTCTAAGTAAGGCTTATGAAAATGCTAAGAATTACAGGGACCAAACCAAGCTCTATCATGACAAATCAATACAAAGGAAAGAGTTTTGCCAAAGTATGAAAGTTCTACTATATGACTCACATTTGCAACCTTTTCTAGGAAAATTGCAGCTTAAGTGGTTAGGACCATTCTTGGTGAGGCAAGTATTTCCTCATGGTGTTATGGAGATAAAGAATATCAAAACAAAAACTATCTTAAACTCAACAGGTGCCACTTGAAACCATACTTGGAGAGCTTCCCCACAGTGACAGTGGTGGATTTTGTTGATTTAATTAAGCCTTAGTTGTTGTACTTCATCTTTCCTAGACATTAAATAAAGTGTTTGCTAAGAGGCAACCCAACAAGGTATGGTTGTTTTTCTTTTATTAAGTTATTGATTCTATCATGCATTCCCAAATGTTCATGCATTTTAAACTTTAAGGGCAAAGTTTCATGTAGGTTTAAGGGCATTTGTTATTCATTTATTTGTTTCTCTCTCCTTTTGTTATAGATTTAGTGAATTATACTCTTTTTACTTAGTTATTGATTCAAAATTTAACAAATGCTTACTGATTGAGTTAAAAGTGTTTGAATATTATGACTGCTGAAGTATATGTGTTCCTATTGGGGTTTATGTGTATCTATGAGAAAGCATGGTCATTCTTGTGATGTTTTGCTTGTAGTTATCCCTTGAAGCTAGGCCTAAGTAGAGTTTAAGTAAACAAGTAATTCAAAAACATAATTAAAATAACTCCAATGTTTTGAGTTGCTTAGTAACTAGAAGTTCAACATAACACCCGCATCAACTTTCATGTCAAACAATGACTTGAGATATGAGTACTTAAAGCACGATAAGTTAATGACTTATTGATTGGTCAGGTGCTTTCATCATAAATGATAGTATTCACATCAAAAGGCAAGTGAGCAAGAAAGTTTTTTTTTTTTTTTTGTTAAAAAGAAGAGATACTATATATATGTATATATACTCAACTTGCTACTTTTGCCTATAGTAGTTGAAAGGGAGATTGCCAGTAAAGTGTCACTTATTTGATTATGTTGATTGTAAATGTGCATAAATTGATTAACAGGTATGCATGAATAAGAGAGTAATCTATCATACATGACCAATTTGCTTTTGTGGAATTTTAAGTTTAGAACCAACATGTTAAGGGTGTTATTTTGTTAGCTATTATTTTCCTTTGAAGACATAAATTGCATTCATGTAAGATTTTGTTAGTAAATCTTTTGAAAACACTCACAAGGCATAACTCATCCACCAGGGGTGACCTAAGGGTTCAATGGCTTGTTGCATGTGCTAAATGCAATCATAATTCCTATGAAAATGAATTAGATTTTATTTTATTTAGTTTTGTTTGCTCTACTCAAGGACAAGCAAAATGTAAGTTTAGGGGTATTTGATAGTGCCATAATTGTAACATCATTTATGTTTTATTATTTTATAATTTATGATTGTTAAATTGGTCATTTGATATGTTTAGTAAGTGTTTTGTAGGTAAGTTATTTTAGAAGTAACTTTTAAAGATTATGACGTGAATTAGAGAACAAAAAGGCTAAGGAGTCAAAGGAAATTATTTTACATGACATCCTAATTAGGTTTGTGCAGTCAACCATTTGAATGCCTTAAAAAAATATAGGAGGTAATGTTAGATTGATGTGACTTTTGAACATATAGAAAGCTGAGACATGGGACTAAACGTTTTAAGTTATAGCTCGGTCCAATTCAATAATTTTCAAGGTAGAAACTTCATTGCAAGTTGAATTTTCTGAAATTACAAGATTTAAATGTGATTTTAATGAGATCATTGGGCATTATATGTGGAGAAAGATCAGCAACCAAGATTTTAGACTTATCAAAGAAATAAATTGCTAAAATTAAGGGGACAAATTAGGAAAGAACAACCTGAAACAGAAGCACACAGCTAGTTGTGGAAGTTTTAATTGCTGCTGAGAATTAGGGACATGTGATTGGTGGACTGGAGGGCAGCAAAGACTATGAGAGAAAAATTACATGATAAGAGATGATATTCTGCCATAAAAAGGATCAAGCTATTGTTCAAAAGGGAAAAAGAGGAAAAAAACACAGAGAGGGGCGAATTAAATGGGTTGAAGGGTGTGAAGTTGGATTGTAAAAAGGGAAAGATTCTTTTGAAATTAATTTTTCTACCATGTATGGTTCTTGTTTTGTTTTGTTATGATGTTTATAAACTAAATTCATAACTTGGAATTTGATGTAACCTACACAATCTAATATTTCATAAACTTAAAGAATACAACTAAACTTTACAAAATTCCTTTGACTAACTTGCTTGCTAACTACCAAGTAGAAAAACTAGTTACTTTGTCTTCCACTAAGTTGCTAGTTCTACAGATTTTTCATTGTTGCTTCTCCTCTTACTTCTTAACTCACCCTTCTTCTTCTTAAAACTTTTCTTTCCTAGCTCCTAAGTCTCTAAAAAAATTCTCATGTGCATCAACATGTAGTTTTCACAAGAAAACCTATTTTGTTCTTAAAAAACAAAAAAAAACAAAAGAACTATCATGGAAGCTTGCCCATTAATTGATCTCCTCTTTATGCCTTTTGTTACCTATTTTGATTTACAAGGTTGATAGCCTACATAAACTCCATTTTAAGATAGTTTTAAGTTTTGTGGTTTTACGAGAAATCTTTATTTTAATAAGATGACCTCATGCAATGCACAAATTTATCATTATTATTGAGAAATTCATATTTGCATATGTTTCATTCAAATAAGGAAAATAAAAGGAGACTTAAATTACAAATTTTTTGTTTAAAAGTAGAAAATGAATTTGAGAGTAGTTGTTTTCTTTTTAAAATAACTAAAAGGAAAAAAATGATTTAAAATATAAGTATTTTTTTCTTTTAGGATAAAAAGTAAAATTGAATTTTTTTCACTCTAAAAAACCCAAAAGAAGAATTTAAGTTTATTTTTCTTATTTTTCAAAAATTTTTTTCTATTTTTTCATTTTTCTTAATCATGAATATTTATATTGTATGAATTTTTAACATATGTGAAAGTTGTTAATATGAATTAGGTAAATTATATTAAACAATATATCATAATTCAATAAATTAAGTAATCAAATATATGTTAAAATTCGAATTCTATTAAAATAATAAAAAATTACAAAATAATAATTAAATTAATATTAAATATCCCAAATAATTGAAATCTTGTATGAAAACTAGAGTTTAAATGAAATACCTAGATATTCATTAAATTACGCCAACACTGCTACTTGAGAAATTTGTCTAACTTCTATAATATATACATACATACATACATACATACATACATATATATAACCAAAGTTGAAAGAAAACTTATATTTTCTCTCTTTATCATGTCATAATTTCTCTTTAATTTGTAAATGAAGTGAAAGAAAAGAAAAAAAAAATTTCTTCCAAGTTTCTTTTTTTTTTTTGGTCTTCTTAAAAAAGAAAGAAAAGAAAAAAAATACTAAACATTTAATTTTGCTTATATTTTTCCCTTTTTTATGTAAATAAAAAGAATAATATTTTATTTCAATTTTTATTTTTTCTCTTTTTACTTATAAAGGGAAAAAATTATAACATTTAAGTTTTCTTGAAGAAAAAAGAATTGCTTCCAATTTAAGTAGATATCAATTTTTACCTCTTTAAAGTTAAAAGGTTATTGAATTCTCTTTAAATAATCTAAGGTAGTAAACGTTATTCATAATTTTTTTTCAGAAAATTAAATAGAAGCCTATTTAAAAGTTATTCAAATATTATGTTAAAACAGTTTTCATGGTGTTTATCACCATATTATGTGACATTGAATGGGTTTATCTCATACAAACTTGAAGCTATAAACCATGACCCTAATGCAATGGCTTATTATTATAATTCCATGTATGTCTTTGGCCTCTTGGTCAGCACTAAAAGTGGTTGCAATCTTTACATTTTTTAATTTTATTATAGTGTAACAAGTTTTGGGTCTTTGTATTAATAAACATCATTTTTAATGCCTTTATAAAGATTAAATGAGTGTTCATATGATTGCTTGCACCATTAATCTTGATATATTGAGTTGTGAAAGCCACTTTGATTGATTGGTTAAGGCAACTTGCTATAATTGTGATGGTTGATCATAATTGATGATTTTAAATCTTGTGTTTGTGCCAATATGACATGAGAGCCAAACAAAATGTGATTATGGCGTAAGGAAAAATTGGTAAAGTGATTGATCTCATACATGCAACTTATTGTTGTGAATGTTATTATTATCTCATGGTTTCAAATTCTAAATGCAAAACTAGTTATTGATTGTACCAATTTTTTCAAAGTCATAAGATATATTGATTAATATGTAATAATATAACATTACATATTCATTCTTTATGGTGAAACAAAGGCTTGACTAATATGTAATGATATAATCTTATATATTCATCCTTTAAGGTGGAACAAAGGCTTAATTAATGTGTAATGATATAATGTTATATGTTCATCCTTTGAGGTGGAGTAGAAACTTGAAAGTTTGTCATGCAAATAATTATTATTTAATTCATTATGGAAACCGTATTTATAACCTTAGATATGGCTAGTATGAAGACAAATTGGCCAATAAATTTTTTTTATGGATATTTCACAATTGGTGAAACTAACATTATAAGTATTGATGTATGTGATAGCCAAATCTCTATTTTCATGGCAAGGGTAAGTTATATGATTGAAAGGATAAGCATATTTGTCTAACTCGTGATTGGTAAAGCAATTGTTGAATAATGAACTAATCACATGATTTTATAAGGTTAAAGATGAATTTGACAAATCTTTTAACTAAACTTCTATGAACAAAGCTAGTGGAAAAACACATCAAGGGAAATGGAACCAATGCCTATAGAGAATGGTCAAAGGTAATGGAAACCCAACCTATGTGATAAGAGATCCCTTATTGACTCATAGGTACTAGCAAAATTATAAAGTCCCATCATATGGTGTAAATTGTGTAAAAAATCCAATGTTTAAGGTTGAGTTACACTTTTAATAAATTATATAACCCTTATGGATAGTGTGTCACTAAAATGCAAACATGATAAATTTAACTATATAAGAGTGGAGTGTCACCACTCTTATAAGGTCCTAGGTAAGATTTCTAGAACTTTCATATAACTAGGTGAATTAAGGCCTAACAACATTAAATTATGTTGAACAACATGATATTAAAGAATATAATATGGTGACAAGTTCACTATTATTCATGTAAAACTTATGACTCAGAAAAATTTTTCTCTCACTTTGCTTATGAATATCAAAACTTGTGATGCTAGTTTTTGGTTCATAGTCTAAAAGGCATCAATGATAATATGTTATATTTTTGTTAAGTAGTTCAACAAAATTAGTCTTTGAAAATAGTGGTTGATTGTTGTAAATTAGTGTATTTTTAAAAACTAAGTACCACAATTTAACACTTGGTCAAATTAAATATTTTATAATCATTGGACTAGTTGTTTTATAACCATTAGATTATCTATTATTTGACCATGAAACTAGCTATTATGTGTATTTAAATAGTTAGTTGTTACTATTATAATTCTAACTTATAAGCTATCACTCTTACTTATGAGTAATACAACTAGGCATATTTCATAAAGGTCTTCTTTCATTACCCAAAATTTACTAAGAGAGATCTTTGTAAATTCTTTCCTACAATGTATTTGAAAAAGGTGTATGATGCTAGGTTAATCATGGTGCACTTACAATTTGAAGTGCACATTAATGGGAAGGTCTATCGTATCCTTGAAGAATAACCACAATAACCTAATGCACTGTGACAGAACAATGCTATGCACACATTAGACATGATATTCGTTTTGATAATTTAGTTTTATTGTAGCATTATATATTATTTTGTAGATTATTTGCCAATAGAACTTGCTCTTGTCTATCAACTCTAACTATTCCTATTTATACTAGTTCCCAAAATGAAATGGGGGTTAAAATGTTTATCTTTCCTTCCTATTCTTCTTCCTTTGTGTTTTTGTTTGGACCCTTCAATAAGCATAAATTTTGCATTTTTTATTGTTTAACTTGTTCACCCTTGATGTTCAAGACCAAATGAAAGCACACCCCTAAATGATTTAACAGTCCTAACTTTTAACTAACCAAGAAGGTAATTATTTACTTCATAATAAGTTTTGCATTTAGTTTTATTTGTCAATTTTTTTTTTCAACTCTTAAGCTAAATTCTTTCATCATACAAGTTCCTTTGTTTCTTGCAAGAATGCACAATGGTGATAAAGAAGTTGTGAAAACCACCAAATGATTTGGTTTAACCAAAGAAATGTACTTTAAGTTGAGTAATTTCATCCAAAACTATCATTATTGAAACTTGCTTAAGCAACAAATCATAGGAACACCATTTGATTCTCACTTATACTCCTTGATTCAATATTGAATTGGTTCTTGTAAGCTAATTGATTGTTTTCTAAGTTTGATTTGATTACTCTCTTTTTAACTAGTGTTTTTAGTGACTCTCTTTTTCATTCATGTTTCTTCCTTCTTTCATTGTGGAAAATAGGTTGCAATCAAAATTGAAGTCACTAATGATAACAAGACTAAAGCCTTTTTTCCCTTTAGGTTCCTCTTTTTGAGTAGATCACTATATGTTTGGTGCTAAGAAATTAGAAATACAAAATTAATTAGCCTCAACTATATATTTTCTATGGGCCCTAAGATTATTGGGAATGTGAATAAGTTTGGCATAAACTAAAGTTTCAACCATAAGGTTATTTCTTGCATGTTATAAATACCTCTATGTCTTAGTATACATAAAGGCAATAGGGAAGACATGCAAGGCTTCTAGTGCATATATTTGAGCAAATTAAGTGCATTAGGTTAGTAAGTCCATAAAAACCTCTCCTCTTATATAGAGCATTATGTGTATGGAAATGAGTTCACTTATCTTTCTTTATCTCTCACTATTATTATATATATATATATATATATATATAAGTGTGCTTTAATTCTGCTTATTTCTAAGATTCTTGCATTGTAGTCTTTTAAATTTCTTTTCTATGCCTTTGATCTCTTGCATTATAGAAACTTGACTTTGTTCTCTTAAGTGTATGTTAATTATACTCAATAGTCTTTAAGAGGTAATTCTGTTGATTAGTTAATTGTATGCTAATTGATTTTATTTTCAATTGTGATTTGATTATTTGCCTTATATTTATTCTCTAACCTTTTTTTTTTTGTGTCTTTTAATATGATTTTTAAGGAATGCAAGTCATAATTAGAATTAATGGCACTCATGATAAGAACAATGAGGCAAATCATTGTCTTAGGACAAAGAATTTGTTGAAGTTAATGGTCTTTGAATCTTCTATGTAAGTTTGACATTCATGATCTTCATGCTTTAATGAGCATATGTTGAAATTTACGATTTTTGATAATTAATCATACACTACAATAGACAGATTTTTTATTAATCTATGATATTTGATCTTTGGGATTAATGATCTTCATAAATATACTAAGATCTCTTTGATCTTTGTAATTTACTGGAAAATTCTCTTTAGGCTATTTAGATACTTATATAATATTTAAAAATCCCTAGATAAATGGACCTTTTTGTTATTTATGTATACTAGTTGATATTTGATGAGTCTGAATTTATTTATTTATTCCTTTTTACATTTAGTTGTTTTTACTAAGTTTTATACCTATTTAAATTAAATAAAATATGTTTCATAATTTAGGTATATTTTTGAGAAGCACTGAGAATTTGCACTTTTAGTAGGCAAATTTCTAGCATTTCATCATTTTAACCTTTCTTACTTATTTCAAGTTTTTCATTGACTTAAAATTTTAGATTTAAAAAGTGGTCTTTAATGAAGTTGTAGTAGACATTTCAAATTTTCTAGATTAGGGTCGTGAGTCTTGATCTAAGTTCATTTAGGCCTTGAGACTTTACTTCAAAGACTAGGCTGAAAACTAGAGTCCAAATTATAATTGGGATAAGATTCCTATCCAAGCATTGAATATTTAAATGGCCATAACTTATGCCTTAAACATCCAAATTAGGTGATTTAAAGGGCTTAATTAAAGTTCACATTTCATACTACAATTATAATGAAGATACTCAAGCCTAGAATAGTTGCTTAATGGTTCAAAAATAGTTGAAAAGTCATTGCAAAATCTGTTGTATGCTAGATTGAGTCAGACTCATTTTTTAGCTCATAACTTGGGTTTTAGACCTTTGTTTTGGGCAAGACTAGATGCATTAGAAAGCTAAAGAAGAGGACTACAACTTTGATGCTGAAGAAAGACCTTAATTCAGACTATATCTATTTAAGAATTAGCTTGGAACTCATTACAAGAATTCTATCACAATTAAGGAAACGAGTTTTTTATAACTTGGAGAATTTAGGAGATTTTTTTTTAAAGTATCCAAGGTTTTTTGTGTCTACTATGTACCATTTTCAAGGTTATAAAAAGGACATTTTAGTTATTGAAACACAAAAAAGAGGAGACAAACACACAAGGAGGGCAGAACATATATTTGGTAAGAATGTAAGTTTTTTTTATGTATAGTTGGAAGTTTTTAACAATTTTAAAAGATTTCAAAACATTTAGTATTTTGATAAAATAGATTATTTTGTTATGTTGTTTGCTTTTTATTGTAATTGTTTGAATTATTCTAATTAAATTAATGAATGATTATTATTTTAATTCATTTAACTAAGACTGTTAAATTGATTAAATAATGATCGATTGCTAGAATTAAGGATTATGACCCCACTACCAGATAAATGGGCTATAATAATGATTCTTACATAGTAGTTATAAACTACTACTTAAAACCTAATAGATTTTGATAATGTGTGACAATAGTTGACTTAAGGTAATGGT
Source organism: Rhizophora apiculata (assembly GCA_037832385.1). Classification (NCBI taxonomy): domain Eukaryota; kingdom Viridiplantae; phylum Streptophyta; class Magnoliopsida; order Malpighiales; family Rhizophoraceae; genus Rhizophora; species Rhizophora apiculata. The sequence continues at coordinate 4,568,916 of CM075436.1, forward strand.
TCAAAACAACTACATTGTCTTAGGAAAAGGTAGTCATTATAAATGTTTAAGTAGTAGTCTTGAACCGCTACCTATTTTTTCTCAAAAAGGGAATAAGGCAGTAGTCTAGAATTGTTGCCTAATCTTTTCAAAAAAAATAAATAAATAAAGGATTAGGCAGTATTAACCACTACCTAGTTCTTTTTTTCTAAAAAACAATCTTTTTTGTCAAAAGTCAAAGGGATAAGGTAGTGATTTGGAACTACTGTCTAAACTTTTTTTTTCAAATAAAGGGATATAACAACAATCTTGAATCGCTACTTTTTAAAAAAAAAATAAAGGGATAAGGAAGTAGTTTTGAACCCTTATCAATTTTTTTCTAAAAAAGGAATAAGGCAGTGATTTGGAACCATTATCTATTCCTTTTTGAAAATAAAGGGATAAGGCAATAGTCTAGAACTACTGCCTTATCCCTTTATTTTTTAAAAAAGTTAAGGGATACATTAATGGTCTTGAACCACAACCTATTCCTTTTGCAAATTAGATAAACACAAATTGGATATGCCATTATCTTGGAGGCAAAGGAAACACATTGTGTAGAATTAATTCCACTCCCCTTTAAATTATTCAAATCTGGAGAGGATTGGAGACTATCAAGTTCAAAGTGAGATTTTCCACTTCTTTTCTCTATCTCAACCTCAAATTCTACTTGTCTTTCCTTCATCAATTGAAGAGTCTAGATTCTACAAGTAAAGCACAATATCTATCACATATAATTTGATCTCTCCATGATCACTTTTGCATGTCTTTTTTCTTTTTTGTGATTGGGATTTCATTCAAGTTCATGGATATCTTGCTTTGGATCTCATATTTTAAAGAATTTTTCAATATTCTTTTATTTTTTTATGTGTTACATTTTTGTTTTCTATTTGTAATTAACAAACCCTAAATGTTGAGTTCTTAAATTGGGCTTTTTTAAGCTATATTTGGACTAGAATACAAGGGTTGATTTTGATTTGATTTAACTTGGATGGAATTGCTTACTAAAATAACTGTTTGTTTTTCTACCTAAAAATATTCAACTTTGGTCATTAAGAAGCATCTTGTTTTCATAAAAGTTGCCTCTTATGACACTACTTTACTCTTTACTTCTCATAAAGAAAACCAATTTACTCGTAGTCTAATGCACCTCAATCGTCAATTCTGCTATACCTACACCCACCTAGCCACCCATAAGGCCCATTTCTCAATTCCTTTACCTACCTTGTCTTCATCTTCCTTCTTTCTTACAAAATTTCTATAGGCCTAGATTAGTAAAATTTGAATGTTTTGATTCCCCCTTGTCATCATTTGTATTTGGCTCACTGTTTATTCGTATGTTGTTTGCTCATATCATTATAGATCATAAATGTGATCAATTAACATCATTTATGATTATGGTATGTTTAATTTCTAAGGATTCAAAAATTGAGAAGAAAACCATGTGTGTTGCTATAATCTTATGGTCCACATCTAACCATACTTTAGCACATTTTTACAATGTGGTTATTTAATTTAAATTTGTTTTATTGCATTTCATTGTTTGCATTTGCATCAGAAAGCTAAATATCCCAGTAAAATCTCTCCATCTTGACTTGGAATATTTAAGGCTACCTATAAAAGATGAGCCGACCAAGAATATAAGCTATCATATCAAACATATAAACAAATTATAAGCAATTCCTATATTTTACCCTTTTTTTTTTGTACATGACTTAAGATTCTATTAAATTTTCTCACTTCTAACTTGACATGCTTTGGATCCAGAGTTGGATTGAGGAGCTTCAAACTCAAGGGAAAGGAACAAGTAGCCAAAGTCATTAGATGCCATCTCACTACAATTATAGGGGAGGAGCATTCTGGGAGGGTGAGTTTATATGGTAAAGGTGTGAATCGCACTTGTTTGAAAGACAAATTAATTGTTGGAGATACTATCAAAGTTTCAAAAGATTTTATGCAATTTGTTAAAGACAATATGCAAGTTAAGATGCAAAAGAAGTATGAAGTACAAACACAAGAGTTGCAAAAAGAGGATGGAATAGCAAACTATAAGAATAGCTCACCATTTTTATGCAATGTTCCAAAAATTGTAGCAATAAAATTCAAGGCTAAACATTAATTTTGACATGCCTCCTTTAAACATAGCACTAGCTCCTTCACTAGATGATGCTTTTAGTGCTCTAGATCAAGATCTATAGCAAAGGGCCCATTTATCCTTAAGAGGCATATACAACCCATGCATTTTGGTATTCCTCCTTTTTTCTTTTTAATCTTAATATTTCTCAATCTTAATCATTGCTAGTATGTAATTTATTTCTCCTTTTTTCTTATTTTTAGTTTTTTTTTAATTTTAAATGCTTCTAAGTTTAGATCAAAAGCTATGTTTATCATTTTTAGGATGATGCTCCCCTTTAATGCTAAGGATTTCACAATTTGTGAACACAACCATTAAAACTACTAGTTGTGCATTGACATTATGTGAGATTTGCTAAATATATTAATTATTCCTTATACTATTTATTTTAATTATATTTGCAACATTGTTTATACATTTTTGCGATGCATATTCTGAGTGGAATGGTTGCTCATTTTGTTAGAAATGACTACATATGATACAAAAAAATCGATGTCTATTCCACTAAAAAAGCCTATTGTAATTAAAAACCACTGCATATTTTATTGAAATAATTGTTATGTATTTTATATAAAAACCATTGTGTATTCCATTAAAAAACCCCCTTGGTATTCTATAACAAAATTGCTACCTATTTTCTCAAAAAGATTGCTACATATTCTCTTAAAAATGTACTGCATATTCTATTTAAAAAATCATTACTTCTTCTATAAAAAAAAACTATTGCGTAGTGCACCCAAAAATTGTTTCATATTTTACTAAAAAATCATTACATGTTTTATTAAAAAACTAATGTGCATTTTACAAAAAAAAATATACTACATATTCTCTTAAAAAATTGTTGTGTATTCTACTTAAAAAACCACTATATATTCTACAAAAAAATTGCTATTTATTCTACTAAAAAACTATTGCATAAAGATTATAAAAAACCATTACAATAATCATTTAAAACTACTACCTAAATCACCTTTAGGTAGTAGTTTCATATGTGTTGCTATAAGTGAAGAAAACTGTTGTGATAGATATATTGTAGCACTCTTAAATTTAGCGGACGCAAAACCATTGTATTACCATATTAGACTTTATGCAACAATTTTAATCAGTTGTCATAGCCCATTTATTTGGTAGTGCCCATATTTATCCTATTCTTAATGATCGAGTAGCAATTAACAATGGAGAATTATGGACAAGTTTACTTCTTATTGTTATGAATAACACAACACAAGTTAAACAATCCAAACTTGTGTGATTGTTACTTAGATTAACTTATTTTCCTAATTCTTAAGAGTTTTAGTAAATAACTATAGTGACCTTATTCTTGAGGTATAAAAGTTAGGGTTTAAATGGAGAGCTTGTTCCATTTAGTGAAAATCTACTGGAGAATTTGAGTAACAATGCTTGTTATTATGTAAGATTAATAATTTTAATAGAACTGAGTTAACATTATGCTTAATTGAAAGTTTTGAATATTATAGTTGTGAGTGAACCTAAAACTTAAATTTAATTAATTAATATTTCAATATGTTTTCTTGTTTAATCAAATAATTTACTTTAATTAATATAAAGTTAGAATTTTGCATTACCTCTTATTTATATCAGTATATTCAAGTTTAATTATATGGCATTAAGTTGATAATACTACCTATGAAATCAAATCTTATTCACATTATCTACAATTGCATGATTGAGAATTAGGTAACTAATATTTCTTATAGTCTTAAGGATGGTTGCTAATATTATGAAAATGTAAGTGTCCTAAAATTGAAAGTCTCCCAATTCTACAAATTTAAGGTCTATATAACCCTTTGTCGATCTTATAAGCAATTAACATCTTTAAGACTTTACAGTTCTTAGAAGCAAATGTTTTTTGTCTTGCAATCTTAATGTGCTACCTCCCTTACAAGTATTACATTCCCCTACATATGTCATCTACCTATAAATTATTATTATGAATCTTAGTGACATAAACATATTTTAGCAACAAATAATGAATTTGACCTACTGTAAATTTTAAAAGTGATATTTTATTTCATTGAATAATATATTAGTGGGACGCAAGTTGTGACAATAAGGCATTCATCAAACAAGAATAAACTTCTAATGACAAAATATAACCCAAAGCAATTTAAATGTCAATCTATTATGTTTTCATTGAGAATTTATTTATTATTGATTGTTGAGATATTTGTAATTGTTCTTCTAGATCATTGGTTGGAACAATCAATCCTTTTGAATGAACATGAAATTTACCTTGGTACCATTGTGTGTTGGATAGCTTAATTATTTATCTATCATAGTCGCTACATCTTTGGTTAAAAATGACCTTTTACGATTTTTCTTTGATTAGGACTTACCCTTTTTATTTATACATAGTCATCAATGTCAATGAAAAAATAAGCTAAAGACTCTCCCTTTTTATATACATACACAAGCTGTGATATATGTCAATAAATCCAAAACTAAAACCTCTCTTTTTGTTTTTTTTTTTTCTATCTTTTTGGCATATGGGTCACCCATTGCCCTCACCAAAAATGGGGCAACTCAAAAATGCTTGGTATTGGATGCTAAAAGCTGATAGTTAATGTGATTGTGATTGTGCGACAAGTGCTTTATGGTGAAAAAGGAGTTGTGAGTACTATGTCATATTATTATTACACATAAATAATGTCTACATGTGAAATTTTAGGACAATTTATTCATTATGATGAAAATTTAAATCTATGGCTTGATAATATAAACAAAATTTTTTAAATTATTAAACCACACAATGCATGGTATATTTTAGGAGTTTCTTTTAATTAATATGTTCACGTTAATAATTAGAACTCTACCATTTTTTGCATGGGTGTAGTTAATTATAGGTTTCATGGTGAAAACCCATGTGCTAGAGATGGAGCATGTGATTGATCTCCTAATTAATCGCAAAAATAGTTGTAATAATCAATATTATTTTCCCATTCAGAAGCCCATTGGTCATGCCTATACACGTTTGAAATTTAAAAACTCAAAGATGACTTTCTATATTCTTAACATTAAAATATCTCATTAGGGACATAACACAATCACTACTTCATCATTTGTAATTTTTATTAGCTTCACAAGTCAATTTGGTGATATATACTATAGTTGAAATTATTGTGTTTACTTCTACCATTGAAATCTTGAGCATTTTAGGTCCTTTTTATTCAAGAATCTTGTCTTTTTTTTTTTTTTTGAACAAGCTCAAGATTGTGAAAAATATGTAAGACTATGAAACATAATATATAAAAAAATTTTCACAAATTTTTGTATAGTAAAATAATGAAAATTTTAAAACCATGGAATTTAGATGTCATGCAAACTTAAAAAACAAAAAATAGTTAAAGAAAAAAAATAAGTATAGTAATTTTCAAAGCTTATAAATGGTGGCTAGGATAAGTAGATCATCTCCAACCAGTCATTCCTTTTAAGCTAGAATTATATTATGGTTCAAAAGTAAGTTCGTTTAATGAGATATTTGCAAGTTAGCTATGTTTGCACTCGCCCCTTTTTTTATTTTTTTTATTTTTTATTTGTCACTTTCATGTAATAGTATGGTAAAGTTAATGATTTACATTATAAATACATGTTTGTGATCACATTATTAATTAAAATTAAGTATTAAAAAATTAAAAATTTATAACTAATATTTATAATAATTTTGTGCATAAACTTATGTCAAATTAATTTTGTTCATGTAATAGCCATGGTTTTTAATAAACTAATGATTAATTTTGGTTGAGTCCATACTTTTTGACAAAGTAAAAATGTAAGATTAATAACGAAAGTGCAAGACTCAAAGACTATTGGTATTCTTACTTTCTTCCCTTCTTTTATTTATTAGTTATTGATTTATTTTAAGATATTTTATGAACATTTACTTGTTTATTCATGTGTTATATTGAACATAAGTGAATAGATCTTTCATTCTACGGTGAGAATGTAGTCCCTAAATTCTATTAACAAACTATTATTTCAATTCTTTTGCCTGTTCTTTGTTAATTAAATTTGATACTTTAAATTTTTATCTGTGTTAATAACTAGTCATTATTTGCACATTTAAGGTATTAAACAAAGGAGTGAAAGTGAAAGTTATATAGGATTAATATGAGTGTAGTTGTTGAGTTTTAAAAGTAATCATCATATACATTAAAGGATTCAATCATTGTTGTTAACAAGTTTTAATTCTAATAACCATATATTAAGTTAATGATATTCAGTTGATAAAATTCAAGTGATAAAACCCTTGTTTATTGATTTTTAAAATTGGCTTTTAATTTCGTACTTAGATAACATTTTCTTCATTCAATTTATTTAAATAATATAAGAAATTTGCATAATTTGGTACTTGAGTTTCTTCTTCATGGGATCAATACTTGGACTCACATCCACATTACTACTTGAATGTCCCATTCACTTATGGTGGATGTTTGGGCAATAAATTTTTTGGTGCCATTATTGGGGAGAAGAGTTTTAAATATCAAAATAATGAATTTTTTTTATTAATTTTGTTTGTATTTTTGTTTTTGTATAGTTATTTATACTCTTATTCTATTTTAATTTCATCTATTGAGTTTTTTTGTTTTGGTAATTTTAGTATGTGATTCTAGATTTCTCCTTAATTAGTTTTTTAATTCAATTTTTTTAACACTTCCTTTTTAGATTCATTTGTTTTTGTTTAAGGTGTCATTGATTTATTCCTAATAAGGGTTATACTAGGTTTAGTTGATATTTTGATCTTTTAGTTTTAAGTTAGCAAAGTGTTCTTGTGAGAGGTGTTTTTGGCTAAAATTGAGATAAGCACTAGTAGAAATAAAAATTAATTGTTGAATTATGGGTTGTACTTATATTCATTCTGAAGGAAATGACATTCTAATGAGGGCTAAAGGCTATGGTGGAAAAACATCATTTACTAAGGTTTCTAGTCATTTTTGTGTCCTTTTTTGAGGTTTCATTTTAAAGCCATTTTTGCTCAATTTTGATTCATATTTACTACTTTAAGTGATTCTTTATTTAATATTATTGAAATATTTGTTTACAGGGTTGTTTAATATATGTCACATACATATGGGCAGATTATCTTATTTGATCCTAAGATAGAATGAACATTACATACACAAAAAAAAGAGTGACAATTGGAGTAAGATCAAGCAACAATGAAAGAAAAATTGATCAATCAAAATCAGAATCTAAGAGTGTTGTGTGATTATGTCATGCCAAGTGTCAATGGTGCCTAATCTATTATTATAAGGCCCATAGTGAATGCCAATACTTTTGAGATCAAACTAGGCCTCATTCAAATGGTTCAATACTCAGTTTGGTGGATAGCCATAGGACCTAAATGCACATCTTGCTAACTTCTTGGAAATTTATGATACTATCAAGATTAATGGAGTTAGTAATAATGTCATTCATTTGAGACTTTTTCCATTTTCTCTCAAGGATAAGGCAAAGATGTAGGTGAAGTCCAAGCCTCTTGATTCTTTTACAACTTTGAATGTCTTATCACAAGCATTTTGAGTAAGTATTTTTTTTCCCCAAGTAAGACTACAAAACTTAAGAATGATATTACATGTTTTGTTCAGTTTGATAATAAGTCTTTATATAAAGCTTGGGGAAGGCTTAAGGAATTGCAAAGATGATGTCTCCATCATGGTTTACCTGATTGGTTACTAATGCAAACATTTTATAATGGTTTGACACATTTAGTCAAAATTACTATAGATGTAGCAATAAGAAGTGCCTTCATGGGCAAGTCAGTAGAAGAGGCATATAAGCTATTAGAAGATATGACTTCCAATAATTATTAGTGGTCAAACAAAAGAGGCATGCCCCAAAGACCTCCAAGCCTATATGAAGTTGATGGAATAAATATGGTTAATGCCAAGATTGATAACCTAATAAAAATGTTTGGTAAGTTGAGTAATGTTAATGTTATTTAGAACCTCAATGCTATGAATTGTGATTGGTGTGGAGGAGCACACCTCAGTTGTCATTCTATGCAAGTTGAACAAGCAAAAATTGTGTCAAATTTTAATAAGCAGTAGCAAAATAATCCTTATTCCCAAACTTACAACCTAGGTTGGAGAAATCATCCTAATTTATCCAAAAGAGATTAAGGAAATCAAGGTAATAGCTTAAGACCTTCCAATCCTTTTAGTTTTCAACCAAGATCCCAAGGAATGATGCAACAACATGAAAGCAAACCAACATGGGAGTTAAAAAACTAGCCAATGCCACTTCAAAGAGCTTTGAGCAGCTAGAATCTAAATTTGATCAGTTGGTAACTTCCAACTATAATTTAGAAGTTTAAATGGGTCAGATAGCATGTGTGATCCAACCTCATGGTGAAGGGAGCCTAACTAGTAAAACAAAGGTCAATCCAAAGGAGCAATGCAAAGTAGTCACCTTGGGAAGTAGTAAGCAACTTGGTTAGGTAGGTGATGAGGCTATAGTGGAGGATGGTGTTGATGTAAGCCATAAAAAGGTAAGTCAAAAAGAAGTCAGGCATATTGAGACACCATCCATACCACTACAAGTACTCAAACCTTATGTCCCTCGCATTCCTTTTCCTTAGAGGCTTAAGTAAAATAAGATTGATAAATAGTTTGAGAATTTTCTTAAAGTGTTTAGGTAACTGCACATTGACATTCCTTTTGTAGATGCCTTAGCTTAAATTCTTGCTTGTGCAAAGTTTCTTAAGGAGATGATGTCAAATAAGAGGAAATCAGAGGATTATAAGACCATTGCCTAGACTAAAAAGTGTAGTGCAATTATCTAGAATAAGCTTCCACCAAAGCCTAGGGATTCAAGGGGTTTCTCGATCCATTGCACAATTGGTGATGTTGATTTTTCTAGAGTTTTCTATGATTTGGGTGTTGGTGTTTCACTAATGCCTTTATCTATGTGTACGACACTTAGATTAAAGGAGCTAAAACCTACTAACCTTTCCTTGCAGCTAGCTAGCCAATCAATGAAGTACCGCGTGGGTATTTTGGAAAATGTGTTAGTCAAGGTAAAGAAAATTTTCATTTTTGTTGATTTCATTGTGTTAGAAATGGAAGAAGACAAGGTGATTGCAATTATATTGGGCTATCCTTTCTTGGCCATGGTTGGAGTTGTTATAGATGTTAAAAATGGTAGGTTAACATTGAAGGTTGGTGATGAAGAGGTAGAATTCAATTTGTCTAAGGTTACTAGACATCCTTCTTACACTAATCATGTTTTTCAAGTTGATTTTGTGGATGAGTTGACTTGAGAAGTTTTTAGGGATAAATATCTAAAAAAACTTCTTGAGAATTGTTTAGTGAATGCAAGAACAACTAAGGATGATAATTTGGAGGCTACAATAGTTGTGTTTGCCTTAGAAGCCACTAGTTTGATGTTTAAGCAAAGAAGTTTTCAATTTGAGGATCTAGGAAAAGGTAAGTCACTTCCTTTACCTTCTAAGTGCAAGCTGTAGTTTTGAAGTTGAATCCATTGCCCCCACATCTTAGGTGCACTTTTTTGACATATAATAATACTTTACCTATAATATAAGTGCTTGTTTATCTAATGTTCAACTTAAAAATTGTTACATGCATTGAGATTGAGAAAAAAGGCCATAGGTTGGACTATTTTAAACCTTAAGGACTTAACCCTTCTTTGTGCATCCATAGAATATTAATGAAGGAAATCCATAAGCCTATTGTTGAAAATCGAAGACTATTAAATCCTAATATGAAAGAAGTGGTTAGGACTAAACTATTTGGTGGTTAGATGTAGGGATTATCTATTAAATATATGATAGTTCTTGGATTAGTCTAATGCATATAGTACTCAAAAAGGGTGGAATGATGCAAAATGAACATAATGAACTAATTCCCACTAAGATAATGACTGGGTGGAGAATATGAATAGATTATAAACAATATAATAAGGCTACATGTAAGGATCATTTCCCTTTGCCTTTTCTTGATCAAATGTTGAAACACTTGTTAGTTGTGAATATTATTATTTTCTAAATGGGTATTCGGGATATAACCAAATTTCCATAGCCTTAAAGGACCAAGCACAAAGCATTTTCACTTGTCATTATGGTATTTTTACATTTCATAGAACGTACTTTGGTTTATGTAATGCACTAGATACATTTCAATGTTGAATGATGGTCATTTTTTTTGAATTTGTTGAAAAGGTCATGGAAGTTTTCATGGACAATTTTTTTTTTTTTTTTTGTATAAATCTTCTTTTGATAGTTGTTTGGCTATCCTTTCTAGAGTTTTGTAGCAATGTGAGGAGACCAATATGGCTTTAAATTGGGAGAAATATTATTTTATGGTGTAGGAAGGCATTGTCTTGGGTCATAAGATCTTAACTATGGGTATAAAGTTGGACCAAGTAAAGATAGAAACAATTAAAAAGTTGCCACCACACACCAATGTTGAAGGAGTTAGAAGTTTCTTTAGTCATATAGGGCTTTATTAGCATTTTATTAAGGATTTTTCTAAAATTAACAAACTCTTTGCAATCTATTAAATAAGGATATTGCCTTTGATTTTGAAGAAGATTATTTGAACATTTTTAATAGGTTGAAGAAAGAGTTAATTTCACTACCAATTCTAGTAGCACTGGATTAGAGTTTTCCTTTTAAGCTAATATGTGATACTAATGACATTACTTTAAGTGTTGTTCTTGGCCAAAGAAGAGAAGGGAGGTTACATGTTATATATTATGCTAGTCATATTTTAAATGTTGCACAATTGAATTATGCTACTACTAAGAAAGAATTACTTATTGTGGTACTTGCTTTTAACAACTATTGATCATAATTTGTAGGTTACAAGGTGATCGTTTATATTAACCATGCAGTAATTAAGTACCTATAGGCAGAGAAAGACATAAAGCCACAACTGATTTAGTGGGTGTTGTTACTTTAAGAGTTTGATCTTGAAATTTGAGATAAAAAGGGCTTAAAAAATGTGGTCACAGATCACTTGTCTAGATTATGAGACTATCATGAGCAATAAAGATACCTATTAATGAGAGCTTTCAAATTAAGCAATTGTTAGTTATATCACTTGTTCCATGGTATGCAGATTTAGTGAACTACTTGGTGGGTGACATAGTTCTACCTGATTTGAACTATCATCAATGGAAAAAAGTTATTGGGCAATGTAAAGTACTATTTCTAAAAGGAACCACTATTGTATAAATTTTGTGCTGATGAAATGATTAGGAGATGTGTGCCCCAAAAGGAGATTAGTGATATTCTTCATCACTGCCATTCCATGGAGTGTGATAGATATTTTTGTATTTCCAAGACAACTACAAAGGTATAACAATCTAATTTCTATTGGCCAACCATGTACTAGGATACTTGACAACTTGTGAGTATATGTGATAAACGCCAAAGGGTTGGAAACATGTCTAAGAAAAATGATATGCCATTAATTAATATCTTGGACATTAAATTGTTTGATGCGTGGAGAATAGATTTCATGGATCCATTCCCTTCATACTTTAATAATTAGTATATTTTGGTGGTGGTGGACTACATTTTTAAATGGGTTGAAATTATTGCAACTTTAACTAATGACTTTTAGGTGATGATGAGATTTGTGAAAAAAAAAAAGAAAATCTTTTTGAGATTATATCCTAAAAGACATTCTTAGTGATGAAGGGTCCCACTTCTACAATTATTTGTTTGATGCCTTGTTGAAAAGGTATGGGGCAACTCACAAGGTAACACTCACCTATTATCCTCAAACAAATGGGCATGTGGAGCTAATGAATCAAGAGTTAAAGTTAACCTTGGAGAAAATTATTGTCAAGTTAAGGAAGGATTGGTCAAACAAGTTGGATGATGCACTTTGAGCATATAGGATAGCTTTTTAGTCACCCTTAAGAATGTCCCCATATAGATTTATCTTTAAAGATTCTTGTGACCCACTAGTAGAGGTGGGGCATAAGGCCTATTGTATAGTAAAAGAATTGATGATGGGTGAAAAGAGATTGTTACAATTGAGTGAGTTGGAAGAGTTCAAGTAAAATGCTTATGAAAGTGCTCAACTTTACAAGGAAAAGACCAAGAAGTGGCATGATAAGCATATCTAAAAGAGAAATTTTGAGGTTGGCCAGCAAGTGCTACTCTTCAATTCATGTCTTAAGCTATTCCTATGCAAGCTTTGGTCTAGGTGGTCTAGTCCATTCATAGTGACAAAGGTGTATCCGTATAAAGTTATTAAGCTGCATAGTGAGGCCATGGGTACATGCAAGGTAAATGGGAAACATTTGAAGCCCTATCATGTTAGTGAGGTGGCACTCAAAGGAGTCACATACTCTTTGCAAGATGCCAGTTATGAATGATTTAGTGGTAATGAAGCTAGTGATTATTAACAAGCACTTCTTGGGAGACAACCCAAGCCCTTTTTCTTTTTCTTTCTCTTTGTTAGTTTTTGTTCTTTTCTGTTAAGTTTTTTTAATAAATGTGATTGTATCTCAATTCTTTTGCTTAAGTTGTTCAAATTCAAGTATCCCAAGCTTCTTCCTTCAACTATTAATCTTTGAACATAAATTAAACAACTTTCTTTTAACTTTGTTTATTTTCTCTTTCACTTTACAGACAATGTGTGATTCAAGTTTAAGGGGGTAATTTTTTATTTTTATGTGATTCTATATTTGTTTATATGTTGGCATGATATTTGCAAATTTTTCCAATATTTTGCATACGTGACTAACCTTTAAACATCTTTTTGTGAAAAAGGAATAAACGTATTATTTAGTGTCATGATTTACATTCAAGTTACTTGTCATGTTCAAACATGGCATTTTTCATTTAGGATAAGCAATATCTTACAAAGTGAGATTAAGCATGCTTGAATTTTCAAGATCATTAAAATGCATGTTCCTTGTGAAAGTTGTTTGAGTTGTGTGACTATGCATAAAATTTAAGTTTACTACTCCTGTGAATTTCTCCTTTCTACTAAGCCTAAATAGGGTTCAAATAAATAAGGAGTTTATGAATAAAAGTGATTGAATAAGTTGAAATTCCTATGTACTCCATTGTTTTGAGTTGCTTAGTAATTGGGAGGCTTCATCACAAAATGTTGTCTTTCATGTCAAAAGATGACTTGAATTATGAGTATACAAAAAGCACTTTGAGTGATTGCAATAGTGAGAAAAAATGATTGCAAGAGTAGTAATTACTTGATTTGATTATGTTAGTTGCATGATAAACATGATTATGCTTGGAATTGTGTATGGATATGTGAGATCAAGAATATGAGTAAGCTTGGTTTTTCTTTGTTCGCTATTGTATTGTCTTGAGATGAAGATATGATGATTAGCATGGTAGGTACCTTAGGTGTGATGAGTGATTCTAAATTGCTTGTTATTCTTCACTTTGCATATGATCTTTTGCTTACTTAAGAACAACTAATTATGCAAGTTTTGTGTGTGGAATTATTTCACATTTTTTGTCACAATTTGAGTGTTCTTCCTAGTTTTTAGACTAATTAGTCTTAATGTTTTGAGATTTAATTGCATTTATCTAGTATGAGTATAGTTGTTGAGTCTTGAAAGAGAACATCATATACCTTAAGGAATTCAATCATTGTTATTGATAAGTTTTAATTCTAAAAACCAAGTATTAAGTTTGTTAATGGTATTTAATTGATGAAATTAAAGCCTTAAAACCCTTGTTTATTGATTTTTAGTTTAATTTAAATTTGACTATTAGTTTTGTAGTTAGATAACCTTTTCTTCATTCAGTATATTTAGATAATGTAGAAATTTGCATAATTTAGTAATTAAATTTCCTGCTTATAAGGTTGATACTTGTACTCATGTTCACTTTACTATTTGAACGTACCATAAACTCATGGTGGATTTTAGGTTAACCAATGTTTTTTTATTCAAATGATCTTTATTTTATTTATTCTTAAATTTTGTGTAACTTCTTACTTAAATTATGAAAATTACATAAAAAAAATTAAATTTGGAAAATATTAACTTTTCTAATATGCATTATGTGTTTCAATTTCTAAATAATGAGTCTATCTCTTCATTTCTAACTACAAGGCTCCTTCCTTCATTGTAAGGACTCATTTACTCAAAATGATTACAAAATTAACTTTTGTTTCTACACAAAGCATTATATTCATTGTAACAACCACTTTTGTACACCATTGGTACCCTAAACCCACCGAATTCCATCAAATAAATGAGTCGTTAATCTTGATTAGATTTCCTTTAAGGTATTGAATGGTTAAATTCTCAAACAATGACCCTACCTCTTCATTTTTTGATAACAAGGTAATGAGATCCATGGAGAAGCTGATGCATGGAGGACTTTTAAGGATTTGTTAAGCATTCAAGAAAGGCCAATGACATGTTCAAGAGCTAAAAGGAAGAAAGAAGTACTTAGTAGGTTGATTGAAGAAATTTGGAACAAAAATGCCAAGTCAAGCTTGAAAGGTGTCAAAACATATCTTACTGTGGCCTAAGGCCTCATTAATTTGGTTGGAGTACTTAATGAGCTAGGGTTATAGTAAACTCCACTCCTAAATAAGACTTTATTATAACATAAGACATCTCATAAAACAAATAGGAGTAGATTTGTTGTTAGCTTCTTTAGGAAGTTTGTCATTATCTCTAGGGTTAAGGTTGTTAATTTAGCCTATAAATAAGTTTGATTTCATTGTTAAGAAAAAAGAAAAACAAAACATTAATGAAAATAAAAGTGGGAATTTTCTCCTTTAATTCTTTCAAGAATTAAAGAACTTATCAAGAACTAACTCTTGTTATGATGTTCAACCCAACTTATTACTCCCAAATCCCTTCTTTTTTGAAGTGTGGTGTCCATATCCTTCTTTATACCTTAGGTTTGTGTTCCTTGAACATTGGGTCTATGTCTTGTATGATTGAAACTTGATTTAGTTTTCTTGGGTTCTTATTTGATTCCTTGCATGTTTTGAGTCTCTAAGTCATGCCTTTTGGGGTTCACATCTATTCTTATGACAACTTTGATCTAAATTAGGTTTGCTTATCTAATTTTGATTTCTTTTTTCTTTTTTCAACTTTCCTCTTTGCTACATTCTATAACCTTTTGTTCTTTGAATTTCAAACCCTAATTTATCTTTTCTTCTCCATAAACCATAGTTTATCTTTCTTTGTCTTTAAATTCATGAAAAAAAAAAGAGAGAGAGAGAGAAAAAAAGGACAAAAAAAACAAAAAATAAATCAACTTTGAGTGATTATGGAAATAGCTAAATGTTTTGGTTAGTCTAGCCATAGTAACAACCTAGTTTCTAGCTCAAATCTTAATCTGTCATCTATTTCATTTTCCTTATTTTATCTTCTAACTTTCTTTTTTTCTTTTTTCTTAGCACAACTTTGCTCTCTTTACTTTATTTAGTGAGTTTGGTTCCTTTAAGAATCCTCTTGATTTAGCTTGTTTAGTTCTTAAAGAGCTAAAAGGGGAAATTTGAGTGGTAAAAGCCAAGAGTGTGAACACATATTAAGAAAAAACCTCAAAGAGTATAAACATAAGGCTATGTGAAACTTTAAGTGAAACACATGATGGAGTGTTTTATAAGGTATCCTAACCATTTTGCATAGAATTAAGACTATGTCTACCAAAGATAAAGGTGTAGCTGAGGAGGGAGGAAGTGGTGTCATCCATGATCAAAGGCTATGCAACAATAATTTGAGCATATGAACACCAAATTTGATGACATGAGGGATAAGATGGAGAAGCAAGCCAATAGAATAGCGGAATTACCAAGGAGGCATAGGGGCCATGAAGTTCCTAATGCAAGAAGGCTAAAGAGATGAGATTATGGTCATGAAAATGATGCAGAAAATGACAAATTTGATGATCCAACAACTTCAATTAAAATTGCTAATAATAGAAATGGTTAAAGAGATTTTATGAGGCAAGATACCTATGACCATGATTTAGGGAGCATTAAAATGAAAATTTCTCTATTCAAAGGGAAAAACAATCTTAAAGCCTACTTAGCATGGGAAAAGATGGTTAAGTTGGTCTTTGACTACCACAACTACTCTAAAAAGAAAAAAGAAAAACTTATTGCTATTAAGTTTACTAATTATGCAATTATTTGGTGGGATCAACTTGTTTTGACTAAGTGAAGGAATCATGAGATGCCTATTTAGGAGGAGGTTCATCCCTAATCACTATTATAGGCATTTGTACCAAAGAGGCTTACCACTATTAAGGGGAATAGAACATTAGATTGAATTCATCGATGCTGTGATAATTCCAAACTGATCAGCCTATAAAAGTAATTTTGAGGAGACAAAGGAGCTTTAAAGGTAAGTTAATGAGTTCATGGCAAAGGGATATGTGAGGAAGAGCATAAGTCCATGTGTAGTTTTAGTATTACTTATGCCTAAGAAGGATAGGACTTGGAGGATGTGCATTAATTGTTGAGCAGTTAACAAAATCACTATATCGTATCACCATCCTATACCTATATTGGATGACATGTTAGATAAATTGCATGGTTCATGTGTCTTTTCTAAAATTGATTTGAAAAGTGGATACTACCAAATTAGGATGAGATAGGGAGACAAGTGTAAAACTACTTTCAAAACTTAGTATGGTTTGTATAAATGGCTATTTTGCCATTGGTCTAAAACTAATGCATTAAGCACTTCTGCGAGATTGATGAATCATGTTTTACATGCATTCATTGGCAATTTTGTGGTTATGTATTTTGATGATATTTTTGGTCTATAGCAAAAATTTAGATAAGCATCTTGATCATTTATGTTCTATTATAAGTGTTTTATGTTTTGAGAAATTATGTGCTAGCCTTAAGAATTGTTCTTTTTGTATTACTTAAATCCTATTTCTTGGCTATGTTATGAGTGTTAGGGGTATTAAGATTGGCAAGAAAAAGTTTAAGGCAGTTTGTGTTAGTTTCTATGGACAATTTGTTAGGGCCTTTAGCACCATTGCTGCACCATTAACTAAGATTGTTAAAAAGAATGCAGGATTTAAGTGGAGTAGTGATCAAGACTTAATCACGGAAAAAGTTAATTCTACACCCTTACTTGTTTTACTTAACTTTGCTAAAACTTTTTAGATTGTGAGTGTTGGTTTAGGTATTGGCATTGGAACTATTTTAATGCAAGAATTTGACCAATTGCCTACTTTAGTGAAAAGCTAAGTGGAGCAGCCCTTAATTATCCCACTTATGATAAGGAGATGTGTGCATTGGTATAGGCCTTGGAGATATGGTAGCACTACCTTTGGCCTAATGAGTTTGTCATCCATACTAACCATGAATCCTTGAAGCACTTGAAGGAATGAAAGAAGTTGAACAAGAGACATGCCAAATGGGTCAAATTCATTGAAACCTTTCCCTACATCATCAAATATAAACAAGGTAAGGGGAATATGGTACTTGATGCATTATCTTGCTAGTATGCCCTTATCTCTATGGTTAGTGCAAAATTGTTAGGATTTGAATATATTAAAGATTTATATGTGAATGATCCTAACTTTGCTAAAGTGTATAGGACATGTAAGGAGTCAACCTTTGTGAAATTTTATGGGCTATCTTATGATTACGTATGCCTATAAGTTCCTTAAGGAAGTTGGTTGTGAGAGAAGTGCATGGGAGATGGTCTAATAGGTCGGTTTATAAGAAGTGCATAACATGCAAATATGACAAATCGAAAGTTTTACATTATGGCTTTTGCTCTCCTTTAAGAAGTCTTGCTATCAATGACTCATTTACTTAATTGAATTCAAAGGTTCAAAGCACCAAACACTCAATACATATGAGAAAGGCTAATCAAGACCAATCAAACATTCTTTTTAATGAAATTCAATCAATTTAGAACACTAAAGATGTACAAATGAGCTTATTGCACTAAATATAATGTTTGTTGTAGACACAAAAGTTAATTATGATATCATTTTGTGAAAATGAGTCCTTGTAATGAAAAAAGAAGCATTGCTATCAAAAAATGAAGAAGCAATGTCATTGTTTGGGAATAAAACTATTTTATACTGATAAGAAAAGTTAATCAAGATTAATGACTCATTTGCTTGATGGAATTCAATTTGTTCAAAATACCAAGGGCACTTAAATGTGCTTGTTTT
The DNA here is from genome assembly GCA_037832385.1 of Rhizophora apiculata. Classification (NCBI taxonomy): domain Eukaryota; kingdom Viridiplantae; phylum Streptophyta; class Magnoliopsida; order Malpighiales; family Rhizophoraceae; genus Rhizophora; species Rhizophora apiculata. Next base: position 4,587,206 of record CM075436.1, read on the forward strand.
AATTAATATTATGTTTCATGTTGACACAAAAGTTAAATTCATTATGATTTTGTGTAAAGGAGTCCTTATAATAAAAGAAGGAACCTTGTTAGTAAGAAAAGAAGAGAAAATCTCATTATTTAGCAATTAACACTCAATTAGTATAATAAAAGTTAATCTAGACCAATCACACCTATTTTTGATGAAATTTAATGGATTTAGAGCACCAAAAATGTACAAACGAGCTAGTTGCAATGAATATAATGTTTATTGTTGGCACAAAAATTAATTATGAGATCATTTTGTGGTAATGAGCCCATGCAATGAAAAGAGAAGTTTTATTATCAAAACGGGAAGTGGACTCATTGTTCGAGAATTAAACCATTCAATACCTATAAGGAAAGCTAATTAAGATTAATGACTCATTTACTTGATGGAATTCAATGGGTTTAAAGTACAAAAGATGTGCAAATGTGCTTGGTCCAATGAATATAATGTTTTGTGTAGACATAAAAATTAATTTCATTATCATTTTGTGTAAATGAGTCCTTGAAATGAAGTGGGGAGCCTTATTAATTAAAAATGAAGAAATAATGTCATTATTTTGGAATTAAAGCACATAATGCATATGAGAAAAGATAATTTAGACCAATCACACCTTTTTCTTTTTTATGGAATTCAATAGATTTCGAGTGCCAAAGATGTACAAATGAGCTTGTTCTCATAATTCAAGCTTAAAGGGCAGTAAAGAATATTTTAATGAAGGCCAAGGCTTTATTAATTTGATTAAAATACTTAATAAGCTATAGGTATAATAAAATTCACTCCTAAATAGGAATTTTTTTTAATATAAAATACATGTCTATAATACAATAGGAATGTTTTATATTTTAAGAGCTTATAATTGTTGTTATTTTTAGGGATTTTAAGGTTGTTAATTAAGCTTATAATAACATTGATTTCATTGTTTAAAAGTGCAAAACATTAGTAAAAATGAAAGCGAGAATTTTTTTCTTTCGTTTTTTCAAGAACTAACTCTTTTTGTAACATTTAACCTGACTTATCAATCCTTTCATTGCTAAATTATGATATTCATATGTTTCTTTATACCTTAGGTTCATGTTCCTTGTACATTAGGTCTAGGTTTTTCATAATTGAAATATGATTTAGCTTTCTTGGGTTCTTGTTCAATTAGTTGTATATGATGGCCCCCTAAGACACATCTTTTGGGATTTACATCAGTTAGTATCAAAGCTTTAAGGATTACAAGTTTATTTATCTAAAATTTGAGCTTCTCTTTTGTTCTTCTTCTTAACCACATTGTATAACCTCTTGTTGTTTGAATCTACAAACACTAGCTTTTCATTTATTTTGGTTTACGAACCCCAAGTTGCTAGCCATATTCTATAGAGGTTTTATTTCCTTATTTCTTTCTAATTCCTACTATGATTCGGATATAATTAATATTTTTTCTTGTGTGTTTTGCAATTTAATCTTATTGTGTTATTCTTTAATTCTAATTTGTTAAAATTAGTTAGTTATAAAGTAACTTTAATTGAGCTTGTTTAGTTCAATAAAGGAACCAGGGAGAAAAGCCAAATTTATATAGTGTGTGAACACAAGAGTGACTATTATACGATGAGGGAGGTAGAGTGAAACATGTAAAGGAGTGCATGTGAGGTTGTTCCCAACAATTTTTTTTATGCTAGTGATGATTTGAGACAAATCTTTTTAAGGGGACGGGAAATGATGAAATTCATAGAGGTACTGATGTGTGGAGGGCTTCTAAGGGTCCACTAAGCATTCAAAAGAGCCCATGATATTTTTGAGAGCTAAAAAGATGAAATAGGCACTCAGTGAATCGATTAAAGAAATTTGGGATAAAGAATATAATTCAAGATTAAAGGGTAGTAAAACACATCTTAATATGGGTCAAGATTTTATTAATTTCGTTAGGGTATTTAATGAAATAAGGTTATAATAAAATTTATTTTTAAATTAAAATTTGTTATAAAATAAAAATTTACATAAAATAAGAATATTTTTATATTTTAAAAATTTGTTATTATTTTTATTTTTAGAATTTTTATAATTGTTAATTGAATTTATAAATATACTTGATTCTATTATTAAAAAAAATAAAATATTAGTGAAAATAAAAATAAAATTTTTTTTATTCAACTTTTTAAAAAATTAAAAAATTTATTAAGAACTAATTTTTTTTGTAACATTCAATTTAATTTATTACTCTCAAATTCCTTCTTTGCTAAAGGGTGTCATCTATATCCTTTTCTATAGCTTGGGTTATGTTGCTTGATTATTGGATCTATAACTAAAACTTAATTTAGCTTTTTGAAATTCTTATTAGATTCTTTATGTGTGTTGGATCCCTATACTACATCTCTTGGGATTCACATTACGGTGTCATTATTCAAATTGACGGTGGAAATAAGAAGAAAGCAAGTGTGCGAGGGAAGTCGAGATAGAAAGCCAGAAAAAAGAGACAGAGATTTGTAAGAGATTTTGCTGAAGGAAAAAATTATACGGAATTTAAAAATTTATTTTTAACTTTACCATAGTAAGAATCCGCTGAAGATAAAAAGGCTGAAATGATAATGAAATAAAAGTTTTATATAGTGGTAAAAAGAGAAAAGTTTTCTAAATATTAAATTCTTACTTTTTTATAAATATTAGTTTTGAGGAATGTAAGATTTTAAAATTCAGTTACCAAAAAAATAAACAGATAATATTTTAATTATAATTATATTTAAACTCTAAATTAATTTTTAATTATTTTAATATAAATTAAAATATAATATAAATAAAATATTTATTTTATTATTTTATTTTAATTTAATTTTATTAATATATTATATTCATTTGATTCATAATTAAATTTTAAAATATTATTAAATTAATTATATTTTACTATCTTTTTACTTTTAAATTTTATTATCATTTTTATGACTGAATGCAAGCATACAAAATCTGGTTAGTTCAAGTGTCCATTAACGAAATCCGTGTACGAAATTTGGAGCACGTGGCACGGGCAGAGGCTCCGCGGCTGGAATGAGAAGTATCATTTGGGCCAAGGAATGTTTTAGTAGTTGGCAGTCCACATCTCAACTTATAGTAAAGTCGCCTTATTTTTATTTTGTTTTTTTATGCAGAAGGAGCCTCCAAACGGAAGAGAGAACAATTAGGTTGGATTGTGCGGCTCTTACTTATTTTTATTTTTTTTAATATATAAGTTTTATATATTTTTTATAAATAATATTATTTTATTATTGATTATATGTATATTTTTATTAATTATATGTATATTTTATTTAATTATATGTATATTTTAAGAAAAAGAAAAAAATTGAGATGAAAAAACTTGAAAAGAGACTACAGTAGACCAAGTCCGCGCCCACCCCCCAGTCCAAGAAACTTACACAAAGATGAAGACTTACAAAAGTCTTGGAAGATGACATGAGAATAGACCAAGTCAACTGCACTAGTCTTCACTGCAAATTTTCTACTCAGCCCCAAAGTCAATGTCAATTATGATGATATGCCTACCTTAATTGGGGAGGTTGTTCATACGTTTTCGGTGTTGTCATACAAAAAGTTCAATAAAAGAACCCAAAAAAAATTATAACTATGGCTACCCAGGGCATTATATTTTGTACCAAATATTAAAAAATAAGTATTTAATAATATTTAAAATTTTTAATTATACTTTAAACTTGAAGTTGAAAATTATAATATTTTAATATAATATAAAAATATATTATAATTATTTTTTTAAATTATTATTATTAAATAATTAATCATGTATAAAAAATTAATTTTTACAAACGTCAATTTATTAATTGCAATACCAATAATATTAAAATTATGATAACTATTATCAATCACAGTTTAGTTAAATGTACCCCAATAAGTTGGAATTTGAAGCACGTGTCGCGCGCGGAGGCTCCACAGCTGGAATGAGAAGTATCATTTGGGTCAAGAAACGACTTACAACAAAATCACTTCACTTCACATTTCATTGTGAAAATTCATTCAATTATCAAAATAACGTAGAAAAGAAGAAAAAGGAAATCTTTTCTTTTCTTAAGTATAAGGGGTCCAATCCTCACTGTTGTTTTTCTCTCCCTTGTGTCTCAAGCAAATAAGAAGTAAAGAGGGTATTGTCTACCAATAACGCTATTGAACAGGATTCTTGCCGGTACAATAATGCAATGCGAGGGACGCTCCAGATGGGGAGAGAGCATAAGTGGATGAGACTCGTGCAGATCTCATTTATTTAGTTTTCTTTCCAAATATATAGGTTCTACATATTTTTTCTAAAACCTTGTGAGGAGTAAACAAGCAAGGTAGATGTGCATACAACCCTTACAATGTGTTTATAAATCATAACAATGTACTGCAAATATATTTTTGTTAGCTAAATGCACATTTGGCTTAATTATATATATATATATATATAATTTTTAAAAAACTTTAAAAAAAAAAAAAGATGGAACCGAGCGAGCGCACCCCCATCAAAAAAACTTCTACAAAGACGAAGACTTGCAAAAACGAAGGCTTGGAAGTTGAAAGGAAAATAGACCAAGTCAACCACAGTTGTCTATACGGCAACTTTTCTACACTCCCCCAAGTTATTGTCAATTACGATGATACGACTGCCTTAGTTGTCCATTCGTTTTCGGCGTTGTGCTACAAAAAGTCAAAAAAATTAAAAACTATGGCTACAAAAATGTCGAGGCGCGCAGTTTGCAAATTTACGTATTATCTTCCGTCAGGGCGTTATCATCTATGGAGTTGCCCTTCTTGACTTGTTATTTTCTTCTGTTGCGGACTGGTACCAAAGGTATTATATTTCTGGTTCTTATTATGACTGCGGAGACGACGAAAACAACCAAAAACAGTTCAAATAATTCAATGCTGAATAGTCGTATGTGTTTATGGATCCACCTTAGATCTGTTTGTTCGTCTGCTGACAGCTTCAATTGTTGTTCAGGCATGGTTCTTGCAGCTCATTGATGAAGATTTAGAAAATTTAGAAAAAGAGTTTTTATTAATTAAGATTTTATCAAATTTTTACAATTATTATAAATTTTTAAATATATTATAACTATTATGTTAAATAATTTATTTATTTAAAAATTTTTATTAGATTAAAATTTTTTTATTTTTTTATGTTATTTATAAAAAAAATTAATATTAATATATTATAAAATTTTTTTTAATAGAGTGAGATAAATATTGATAAGAGATAAATTATTAATTTAATAAATTTAATTTATATTTATAAATAAAAATAAAAATAAATATTATTGAAATTAATTTATATTTATAAGTAAAATTAAAAATAAATATTATTAAAATAAATAATAAAAAAATTTTATAAAAATTAATTAAAAAAATATAAATAATAAATTAAAAATTTTTAAAATTTTAATTTTTTTAATAATTATTAAATTAATAAATTATATTTTTTTTATTTATAAAAAATAAAATTAATTAATTTCTTAACATGTAACTTACCAACTTAACAATTTTTAACTATATTGTTCTAGATTATGTCTCGCCAGTTTATGCCCCACTTTTGGCGGAAGCAATCTTGAGGGCTGAACTTATTCATTCGGTGAATGATCATCTGAATGTTATTTGTATGGCTCTGCATACATGACCCACTCTTCCGTATTTGCATCACTATCGGTGAGTTGTTTTACTTGATATCAGGACTTTTCTGCATTTTAAATTGGTTGATTTTGCAAGGGACCATTTAATTGCCTTTACTATTCTCTCTATCCATAATGAATTGAAACTTCTAGTTGGCTGAGTTATCCACAGTTGTGTGGTTGAAGTTCTTTTGAAATAATATGCGCATAATAGGTAAGAATGCCATGGAAGCTTTCTGTGAGTCAACACAAAATACTGATAACTCTCGAGTCTAAACCAGCGTGTCAGTACCCGAATTTCATTAATGGAGGCCTCCTACTAGTGGTGGATGATAATCAATAACTAGAACCTGGCTTTCTAGCGACTAGTGATTCTGAGAGTACTATATGGTCACCTGCAGCAGTGTCCAATACATAGTGGTGAAAACAGATTGATTCAGTTCGGTTATTTATGCCTCTCCCAGCCGAAATGACCAGGTTGGGTTCGGGAAGGAGACTGCAATTGACAGAAGTAATATACAAATTAGTCCGAAATCATTTAATTTTCTCGGTTAGGCAGCTGATATCACTAATCGCCAGTCATGCAAAATTTAACTAAAGCCAGGCGTTGTCAATGTCCATTCGCTTGGGCTACACAATATAACAGTCCAATTTTAGGACCGCGGAACATTTAACCACAACTTCTCCATATTTGCTTCAATATTGAGAGCGCTTACTACCGGGGGGCAAATGTTTCTTTTATTTATTGTATTATTAGATGACATAGAAAGCATGTGTGGCTATTTATATGTCCAATTCACTCACTTCATATTCATGAGACTATAATACTTAATCTAAAATTTATACTCTTTAGGACCTCAAGAGTTATGAAAAGAAAATTGAGAAGAAAAACATGAATAGAAAAAATGAATAAAATGAATAAATGAATAAAAATATAATATAATAAATTATATTTTGTTCAAATTTTGAAATATAATAAAATAAAATGTAAAAAAAAAGTTATTTTTTGAAACGATACAAAATAATTAAATTTTTAAAAATAAAAACTATTAAAAATATAATACAATTTATTTTATACGTCTAAAATAAAAAAATTTTAAAAAAATTAAAAATCTATCATTTCTCAATTTTTCTATTAATTTGTTTAAAATATTTTAGTAATTGATAGCGTATATCTTGACTTATAGCAAAGTCACTTTTCATTACAATTCACTGTAAAAATTCATTCAATCGTTACAAAAAAAAAAAGGAAAGTGAAATAAAAGATAAAGAAAATCAAGTATGTAGTGTGCTACTGCTTAAAAACAAGTATGTAGAAATAAAAAGAAAAGGAAGGAATTGTCCACCAATAATGCTGTTAAATGGTATTCAGGCCGGCACAAATAATACAAAGTGACCCTCCAGATGGAGAGAGAACAAATGGTGGGTTTAAAAGCCGCGCAAGTCCTACATACTCTTTTGACGTGTATGCAATATATTTGATGTATATGCAGACAATAACAATGTGTAACATCACAATTTTATTATTTGCATTCACATTTTCGTTAATTATATACACATTTTACTTAATGATATATATATATATATATATTATATTTAAAAAAAATGAAATATAAAATAAGAGGAAACGAAACGGCTTGCCCCATCCCAACCCATCCTCCAAGAAACTTTTACAAAGACGAAGACTTACAAAAACGAGGACTTGGAAGTCAAGAAGAGGAAAGACAAAGTCAACCGCAGCTGTCTATATGCAACTTTTCTACACTTACCCCAGCTCGTGTCAATTATGATGATATAGCTGCCTAATTGCAGTTGTCCATACGTTTTTGGTGTCGTCTTATAGAAAGTTCAAAAAAAAAAAAAAAAGAAAAAAGAAAAAACTATGGCTACAAAGTATGTTAAGGCGGCCAGTTCGTAAATCTATATGTATCAAATATTAAAAAATTAGTGTTTGGTAAATATCTACAGTTGTGATTAACAAAACTACACCACAATTTTAAGTTAAATTTTAGGGCTGAATGTTTTGATGCGGCCAAAAAAACATAATTGCTTTTATTTTTTTTTTTCTTAACTATTGTCAAGTAGTTAATTATGTATATCAATAATAAATTTTAGTATTGCAGTTTATAACCGTAAAAATAATATCAAATAAACTTAAATCAGTAAATAATAACCTTATAAATTGAAATATAATATAAAAATTATAATAAATATTATTAATTATAATTTAATTAAAATTATATAAAGAGTATAAATTATTTTTATAATAATTTAAATAATTTTTTTAATTATTTATTTTAAAAATTTAAAATTATTTATATTTAATATATTTATCAATTTTTTATAATAATATATAAATAATTTTAAATTATATAAATTTATTTTATTATTTTTATTTTAATATATTTTTACTTAAATATTTTATTTTTTTACGTTGTTTATTTAACTTAAAATTAAATTAATTTTTTTAAAATTAGTTATAATTTATTATTTTTTTATATTAATTAAAATTTGTTATTTTTTATATTTAAATTAAATTTTTCTCATAACAAAAATTTTTAATTAATTTAAGTGTTTATTAACCATATCGCGTGTCATAGGTAAAAAGTTAAAATGCGAAGAAAATTGAAAGGGATAGAAAACCTAATATTTCTAAAGTTTTTTAGTAATTTGTTTAAAATATTTTAGTAATTGACCGTTTACATATTAACTTATAACAAAATCACTTCACATTACATTTTATTGTAAAAATTTATTCAATTATCAAAACCAACTTTAAAAGTTAAAAGGGAGAAAAAGGAAATCTTTTCTTTTTTAAGTAAAAGTGGGTCCAATCCTTACTATTTTTTTTTCTCCCTCATGTCTCAAGAAAATAAGAAGTAAAAAAGAAATTGTCTACCAATAATTCTATTGAAAAAAATTTTTATTAGTACAAAAATAAAATTAGTTGGCATTTTTTATTATTTAGAGATTTTTTAAAATATTAAATTTTTGTTTTTTAAAAGATATTAGTTTTAAAAATTATGAGATTTTAAATTTTAGTTATAAAAATATTAATAAATAATATTTTAATTATATTTAAACTCTAAATTAATATTTAATTATTTTAATATAAATTAAAATACATTGTAAAGTATTTATTTTATTATTTTTTATTTTAATTTAATTTTATTTAAATATTATATTTATTTAATTTATAATTAAATAAAAAATATTTTATATTAATTATATTTTATTATTTTTTATATTTAAGTTCAAGTGTCCATTAAAAAATCCGTGTACGAAATTTGGATCACGTGCCACGGGAAGAGGCTCTGCGGCTGGAACGAGAAGTATCATTTGGGCCAAGAAATGTTTCAGTAGTTGGTAGTTCACATCTCAACTTATGGTAAAGTCGCTTTACTTATTTTCCTTTTTTTTATGCAAAAGAAGCCTCAAAACAGGGAGCAACTGGGCAGATTATGCGGATGTTACTTATTTTTATTTTTTTTTAAATATGTTGAATATATATATATATATATAATGTATAAATAAATAAATTAATAATATATAATATATGTGATATAATATATATATATATATATATATATATATATTAATTATTTATATATTATTTTTTAAAAAATAAATCGAGAGGGAACCGCCCGAACCGCACTCCAACAGCCCCTCCAAGAAATTTCTACAGAGACGAAGACTTACAAGAGACTCGGAAGATGAAAAGAGAATAGACCAAGTCAACTGCAGTAGTATACGCTGCAACTTTTCTACGCCGCCCCGGAGTCAATGTCAATTACGATGATATCACTGCCTTAATTGTGGTGGTTGTCCGTACGTTTTCGGTGTTGGCCTACAAAAAGTTGAATAAAAAAAAAAATTATGAGATTGTTTGCTGCAGAAGAAGACGTTGATCGAGAATCAAAGAAAGAAACCAGGAAATTGGACTTCCAAGCCCACTCCCTACACTAATAGATAGGCCTCGGCCGAAGAAGGTGGCTCTGTCACTAAGCAGGCCGGCAGAGAGGGCACTTTATGCCTAAACATGACAAGAAAAAAGATGTTGCTTTACACTTTCTTTCCGTTCCTCCCCATCCCCTCGACGCTACGGGAAGTTAATGCAAGTCGAAAGCTTAAACCAAAAACCCTCACGTCCCTTTTCATGTGCAGGGAATTTTTCCATTCTAGCAGTGGATTCAATAGTAATTACAGGGAATTCTTATCCATCTAAAGAAAGCTGCAAAGCAGATGGCTTCACCCGTCACTGGAACAACAGGATTTAAGTGGTAAGTATGTATGTAACTATTCCTCTTAAATGACATAGGAAGTATCTAGCCCAGTAGCAGTCAGTAGGCAAAGAAGGAGTCAAAGGCGAATATATCTTTGCCCTTGTTAAAACTTCTATTACATTTTATGTTAAATATTAAAAATTTAATATTTAATAATATTTAAAATTTATAATTAATAAAATTATTTTTTAATTTAAAATTATTTTTAAATAATATAAAAATATATTATAATTATTTTTTTAATTATTATTAAATAATTAATTATGTATTAAGAATTAAATTTATATTTTTAATTTAAATTTAATAATTATAATACATATTTATAATAATAAAAAATAATAATTACAAATTAATATATAATATCAAAATTATGATAAAACTTATCAATTACAGTCTATTTAAACCTATACTCAATAAGTTGGAATTTGAAACACATGCGACGAGCAAAGGCTCCACGGCGGGATGAGATGTTTCATTTGGGCCAAGAAACGGCTAAAAAACAGGGCAGAAGTGATACGAATTTCAAATATATGTAAACAAAACCCAACAATATTGGTATGAAATTGTTTTAACAAAAATTAAAAAATTTAAAATTATGATTCAATAATTATAAATAATTAAGAATTAGAATTATAAAATTCAAATATTACTCCTAACAATAATAATGTTAAAAAAAATAAATCTATTGAACTAATACATTTAAATATAAAAATTCTAAATTAATTTTCAAAAAATCAGAAAAAATAGTTTATACATTCATAAAAATTGGCCCACCCCTCTAACCACCCTTTCTGTCTTTTTTATATAATAACTCCAAAAACCCTAACTAATAAAATAAACTTATTAAAGAAATTCCTCCAACCCACTAAATAATAAAAACCCATGAAAATAACCTATTAAGATGCTGAAATTTGTTAAATGCCCAAACATGGGCTCCTAAATCCAACTTTCTTCCCAAGGTCATGGTTCTCAAATTTCTCCACAGATAACACATTTGCAAGTCCTGGTGAAGCCTCCATCATCCTTAAGTTGTACCTAATAACTTCCTGATAGTAAATGCCGCACAATAAGTTGTTGAGAGTTTCCTTTATTTTCTTTGACCTTGCCCTTGTCATTGATCCTCCAAGGTTTTACAAAGTATCAACTCCCTTGTTGATTTGAGTTGGTACAATATGGTTTTCATCATTCCCGCTCTCCTTAAAATGATTTGTTCTCAAATCAGCACCTACATTATCAAAGAGAAAAGGAGAAAGGTCAGAAATATTAAATGTTGCACTCACATTATACTCACTTGCCAAGTCAAGTTTATATGCATTATCGTTGACTCTTGCCATTACTTGAAAAGGACCATCCCCTTGATTGCAACTTTGATTTCCTTTGCATAGGAAATCTATCTTTCCACAAATGTACCCAAACCCAATCACCAGGTTCAAAAGTGATATGCCTATGACCTTTGTTAACTTGTGTTTCATATTGTTTGGTTTTTCTCTCAATGTTAAGCCTAGCTTTCTCATAAAGTTTCCTAACCACTTTAGCCTTATTTTTCGCATCTAAATTAACCCTATCCTATATAGGCAATGGTACTAAATTCAAAGGAGATAATGAATTAAAACCATAAACAAGTTCAAAAGGAGAATAACCTGTAGCACTATGAACAACACGATTATAGGCAAACTCCACAAAAGGCAAACATTCTTCCCAGGTTCTATAGTTCTTACCAATAACAGCACGTAACAATGTACTAAGAGTTTGATTTATTACCTCAGTCTGTCCATTAATTTGTGGATGACAAGTTATAGAAAACAACAACTTTGTTTCAAGTTTACCCCACAATGTCTTCCAAAAATGACTCAAAAATTTTGCATCACAATCTGACACAATACTCTTTGGCACCCCATGTAGGCGAACAATTGCTCTAAAAAATAAGTCTGTTATTTTGTTGATAGCTCTGCAATCAACATATATCCTTCAAGATCCATCTTTCTTTGGCACAAGCAACACTAGCACTACACATGGACTCATGCTCTCCCTTACATGTCCCTTCTTCATCAACTCATCAACTTACCTTTGAAGCTCCTTTGTCTCCTCAGGATTACTTCTATACACTGGCTTATTGGGAATGGGAGCTCCAAGAATAAGATTAATGTGATGTTCAATCCCTCTCCTTGGTGGTAAACTATCTGAGATCTCCTTAAGGAATACATCATTATAATCCTACAACAAAGATGAAATAGCACTAGGCAAAGATGAATTAAGGTTATTGTTAGAGAAATAAGAATCCTTGTAAAGGATCAAGATCATTTGTTGCCTAGCTTGGAAGGCAACCTTAACATCTACTCCTTTTGCAAACACACTTACTTGTTTTCTTTTATTTCACTCTTGTGAACCTGACCACTCTTGTACTTAGTACTCTCAAATGCGTTTACCTTGTTTTTCTCTCCTTTACTTTCTTTTCTCTCAACTCTCTCTTTCTTTTTGCTCCTCCTCTTTTGCTCACTTTCACAAAGTCTCACTTGGTCTTCATACACCTGTTTTGGAGTCAATGGAACAAGTGTAAATGGTTTTCCATCCATGGTGAAAGAATAATAGTTCTTGTAACTATCATGCAAAACTTTTCTATCAAATTGCCAAGGACGGCCCAATAACAAATGCCCAGCCTGCATAGATATAATATCACAAAACAACTCGTCCTTATATCTACCAATGGAAAATGGAACCACAACTTATTTAGTCACTTTCACCACTCCACTGTCATTCAACCATTGCAAATTATATAGCCTAGGATGTTTGGTTGTAGGCAAATTTCCACCAACTCTATACTTGTTATATTAGTCCAACTACCTCCATCGATGATCAAGCAACGGAGTCTATTTTGAACCAAACATCGAGTATGGAAAATATTTTCCTGCTGCATCTCAACATCATCCTCCTCCTTAACCCGCACACTAAGGGATTTCCTTGCTACTAAAAGCCTTCTACCATGCTCTGGATACTTTATCCCTTCATCAACATCACTAGCATCCTCTAGTGGTAGCATTTGGTCTTCATCACTAGCATCACTGCCAGACACATAGTCACTATTCTCCTTAAGGTACATGGTTCTCTTGTTAAGATATTGTGAAGCCATATGACTCTTACCCAGACATTTAAAGCCCTTGATGTCTCTAGTTTTTCCTTGGGTACCCTCAAGTTTTTCTTCAAATTTGCCCCTTTCCAGGTTGCCCCCACTAGTCTTGGGTTTATGTGAATTGGTTTTAAGCTTAGAAGTCATCTTCTCTTCCTTCTTCCCCCAATTCGACTTCTAAAAAGATGAACCTAAGTTTTGATTATTTCTAGAAGTGCTCTTTCCCTTAAGTTGCCTCTCAACTTTTATGGCAATGTGTACCATGTCTTCAAGCTCTACATAGTGTTGCAGTTCTACCACATCAGCTATGCTTCTATTCAACCCTTGGAGGAACCTAGCCATGGTTGCCTCCCTATCCTCCATTACATTTGCCTTAACCATAACAATTTCCATCTCTTTATGGTACTCTTCCACACTCTTGGAACCTTGTGTAAGGCTTTGCAACTTGTTATACAAATCCCTATAATAAGAGCTGGTAAAAAATCTCCTTCTCATCACAGTCTTCAACTCATTCCAAGTTTCTATGGTTCTCTCAAAATTTCTTCTCCTAGTGGTAACTTGCTGGTCCCACCATACTACAACATAATCAGTGAATTTTGTCACAGCTAACTTCACTTTCTTCTCCTCAGAGAAGTTGTGGCACTCATATATTAATTTTACCCTTCATTCTCAATCCAAATAGACATCAGGGTCAATTTTCCCTTGGAAAGAAGGTATTTTCATTTTAATACTACTAAGATTTTTGTCTACTCCTTCCTCCACTCTATTTCTATTATCCTAACCTCCATTATACCTATCATAAATATTTCCATTGCCTCTTACTCCTCTACCATTCCTATTACCACGTCCTCCTCTAAATCCACCTCTAAAGTTTCTATTAGCATTATCACCGTCTCATAATAATCATCACTATCTTCACCAAAGTTATGTTCAAATTGCTCCTTCATGACCCTCCCAGCTGGCCTCTTAGGATTGACACTCGATTCCCCTTCTATTTTATCTATCCTGTCTCGAACTTCCCAAAACATTTAGTTAATCCTATCAAACTTCTGCTCTAAGTATTTTATAAATAATTTGAAATCTGGAACAACTACTTCCTCCTCTCCATATGGGAAACTGCCTTCTTTAGTATTAGACTTGAATATGCAAGATTGTTAGTAAATAAAAAATATACCTCACAAAACTCACTCCCTTGTATGTTTGCTCTCCACTCAACTATAATAGTCCTCAACTCTTGTGTTTCACACAATGAATTATAAGACTCTAAGAGCTCTTTCAATAGTTCCAAGCAAATTAAATTCAGAACAAACAAAATTCGAATATATCAATCCTAGACCTACCTCTTCAAAGAAGTGACACGATCAAGAAGATGGGCAATAAAGCAAACAGAATGATAAGGAATTCAATGATATGAGTAGTGCAATCAGACAATAATCAATTATCGAATATAATTGAGTAAATGACCAATTGAGCAATGAAGTCGGGATTTTTTTTTTTTTTTTGGTTAACTAATGGGTATTTCTATAGAAGGAACGAATAACAGAAATGCAACCCAAGAAATACATGATTTTTTTTTGGTTAATTAATGGGTATTTTTGTAGAAGAAACAAATATCAGAAAGGAAACCTAAGAAATACATGATTTTATTTTTTTTTTTAGTTAACTGATGGGTATTTCTGCAAAATGAATGACAACAGTGGCCAAACATAAGAAACACACGAATTTCTTCTTTTCTTTTGTTTTTGTTGTTTTTTTTTTTTGATTATTCAACTAACAATGAAGAATACAAAAAATAGATGATAACAAAAGTATAACTAACTTGAATTAGAGCCAAGGTTCTGATACCAAATGATACGAACTCTGAATATATGTAAATGGAACCCAACACCAATGTTGGTATAGGATCATTCTAACAAAGGTTAAGGGATTTCGAGTTTTGACCCAATGATTATAAATAACCAAGAACCAGAACTATAAGATTCAGACGCCACTCCTAACAACAACAACATTAAAGAAGATAAGTCTATTGAACCAACACACTCAAGTATGAAAGTTCAAAATTAGTTCTCAAAGAACCAAAGAAAATAACTCATAGACTCATGAAAATTAGCCCACCCCTTCAGCCACCCTTTCTGCCCTTTTTATATGTTAACCCCCCAAAATTCTAGCTAATAAAATGGGTTTATTAAGGAAATTCGTCCAACCCATTAAATAATAAAACCCACGAAAATAACCCATTAAGATGCTAAAATTCGTTAAATGCCCAAACATAGGCTCTCAAATCCAACTTCCTTCCAAAGGTCATGGTTCTCAAATTTCTCCACAGATGACACATTTACAAGTCCTGGTGAAGCCTCTATCATCCTTAACTCGTACCTAACAAGTTCCTAATAGTAAATGTCGTACAACAAGTTGTTGAGAGCTTCCTTTATTTTCTTTGACCTTGCCCTTATCATTGGTCCTCCAAGGTTTTGCAAAACATCAACTTCCTTGTTGATTTGAGTTGATACAATATGGCTTCCATTAGGAAGAGAAAAAACCTGACATCTCTTAACGTTTTTACTAACTTTTTGAAATCTTTTAGTAGTTGGCAATCTACATCTCGACTTCTAACAAAGTCATCTTGCACTGTGTTTCATTGTGAAAATTCATTCAATTATAAGAAAAAAAAAAAAAAAGAGGTCCTTAAATGTTTTTTACTCCCTCATGTCTCAAGAAAATAAGAAGAAAAGGAAGGAATTGTCTACCAATAATGCTATTGAATGAGATTCTTGCTGGGACAATAATGCCAAGCGACCCTCCAGACGGACAGAGAAAACCAATAACTAAGATTCGTATAAAATTTTTCTTTTAAATTATGTGTTACATATATATAATAATAATAATAATAATATTTAAATAATATTATTTTATTAATTATTTGTATATTTTTATTAGTTATATTTATATTTCATTTGATTATGTAAATTTTTTTAAAAAATTAAAAGAAAGAGGGAAGAAAATTAAGATGGAATCGGGGAGCCCCACCCCAATCCCCCATCCAAGAAACTTGTACAAAGATGTAGACATTTTCTTTTCCAACCATTAATGGATTAGAATTTTCCTTGGGAGAGCATAGACTACGACACCAGAATCCATAAGAGAGATTTGATTCCTATAAATACTCTTCCTTGGATTAACGTATATCCAACATGCATACCTCGAACGTTTTGAATGATCAACAAAGCCATGACGCCCTCTTTACAAAAACCCCACCCCATATTGCTCCAGATCTTATCCTCCTTCCTATATTACTACTTTCTTACCACTTTGCTTCCCCTAATTTCTCTCTTGCCGGTGCTGCTGCTGCTGTTCAAAATGAAGTGGGAATAGAAGTAGAGGCACTTCTAAGATGGAAAGCCAGTCTTGACAACCAAAGCCAATCATTCCTATCTTCTTGGAGTCTGACTGGAGGAGGCAGCCCTTGCAATTGGCATGGGATCTACTGCAATTCCGTTGGAAGTATTATCAATATAAGCATCTCAGTTTTGGTTTATAGGGTACGCTTTGTTGGTTTTCACTTCCAAGGATAGGTTTACTTTCTGCTTCTACACTAAACAGAAAACAGGTGAAACACAAGGAATAAGGAGAAAGGAAAGGAGCTTGAGATTGACAGAAGAAGATCTTTTTCATTGATTTAATTTTATAATATATATATATAGTATAAGAATTCAAAATTCAAAATACAAAGCTATTGGGATTGTGCAGTTTTTTCAATTTAAATTTTAAATTTAAATTTAAATTAGAATAATCATCAGCTACCTAATTTATTACATAATGATTAATTTACTTGATTAATTTATTACAAAATACAAAGCTGCTGGAAGGAGAAATAGCCCTTAACTACCATAACCAACTTTCAAGTTGTGGAGGGAAATTTCTACAGACTTGTAGTAATGGAAATATGGCAGCAAAATGGTGGCACCATCAAGATCTTAACTCCTCCTTGGTGCCATAATTTTGTAGACCCAATTTCCTTATTAGCTCCTCAAACCTTGGTCTTTGCAGGCCTTTAGTTAAAATGTCTATCATTTGATCTTTGGTGTTGCAGTAAGTTAGGTTTATATCACCATTCTCTTGAGCTTCTCTGATGAAATGAAGTTTGATTTTGAAATGTTTAGTCCTGTCATGCAACACAGGGTTCTTTGATATAGCAATAGTGGACTGATCATCACAGAAGATGGTGGTTGCTTTTGTTTGCTCCAATTTTAGATTAGCAAGTACCTTTCTAATCCATAGAGCTTGATTCACTGCTGAGGCTATTGCAATGTACTCAGCCTCAGCTGTGGATTGTGCCACAATTGGTTGCTTCTTTGAGTTCCAATTGAAAACCCCAGATCCTAAAATAAACACATTTCCTAAGGTACTCTTTATGTCATCAAGTGACCCTGCCAATCACTATCTAAGTACCCAATGAGCTCCATTTCTTTTCTACTTTCAAACATGATTCCAAACTTAGGGGTACCTTTAACATACCTTAGTATTCTTTTGGCTACTTTGAGGTGTGTCTCTCTAGGAGCATGCATGAATCTGGATAACAAACTCACAGCATACATGATATCTGGTCTTGTAGCAGACAAATACAATAAGTAGCCTATGATGCTTCTGTAATTATTTTCATTTGTTATAGGGCTACCATCTTCCTTTTGGATCTTTATCTCCAAGAGTAATTGGTGTTACTAAGCTCTTGCAACTAGCCATCTGAAACTTTTGCAGCATTGCATATGCATACTTTGCTTGATTTACAAAGATCCCTTACTGGGATTGGTGAACTTGTAAGCCAAGAAAGTAATGCATCTTGCCAAGATTAGTCATTTCAAACTGATGTTTCATATCCTTTTTAAACTGAAGTATACTTTTAGGATCATTTCCAATGACCATAAGGTCATCAACATAAAGAGATAGATAAAGAAGATGAGAACCTTCTTTTCTAACATAGAGGGTTGCATCATTATAACTCTTGTTGAATCCCAACTTGACCAAGTGCTTATGGATTCTTGTATACCAGGCTCTTGGTGCCTGCTTAAGGCCATAAAGAGCCTTTTTCAATAGGTAAACTTTGTCTTCCTCTCCTTTTTGATGAATCCTTCAAGTTGATCTACATAGATCTCCTCCTAAAGTACACCATTTAAAAATGCCAAGTTGACATCTAGCTAATGTACAGACTAGCCTTGGTGTACTACAACTATAAGTAAGAGCTTTATAGTATCCAATCTAGCAATAAGTACATAGGTTTTAGTGTAATCCACACCAGGTTGCTAAGTCAAGCCCTTTACCATAAGTCTAGCCTTAAGTTTGTTGATGGAGCCATCAACATTTAGCTTGATTCTATAGATCCATTTGACTGCTATTGACTTCTTGTTATCTGGTTTTGAAACCAGCTGCCAAGTATCATTTTTGCAGATGGAATCCATCTCCTCCTGCATTACTTTTCTCCATTCTGCTATGTTTGATGCTTCTTAATATGACAAGGGTTCAAGAAGTGCAGCATTGCATCTTTCATAAACATCTATCAAGCTTCTAGTTCCCTTTACAGGTAAGTGATCAACATCTTCCTCTCTAAAGGAGCAAAGATCTTGCTCTTGTATTTGGAGACCTCGTGCGGATTGACTTTCCTCTGCTTGAACTTTTAAATGGTCCCAATTCCATTTTTCACTTTCATGGAATTTAAGATCTCTACAAATAGAGATTTTGCCAGTAATCACATCATAGATTCTGTAATTTGTAGATGTATTTGAGTAACCAATGAAAATGGCAAGAGTGGCTTTATGATCTAACTTGGTTCTTTTGCTTTTAGGCACAAGAGTATTGCAAATGCTGCCAAATACCTTTAGGTGACTTAAAGAAGGTTTGTTATCAAACTAACCCTCAAAGGGAGTTAGAGAAGATGAAGACTTAGTTAGCAGCCTATTTAAGAGATAAACAGAGGTTGCTTCAGGCCAAAACCACTTAGGCAAGTTTTTTTCTATCATTAAGCATCTAGTCATTTCCATTATTGTTCTATTTTTCCTTTCACACACCCTATTTTGTTGGGGTGAGTAAGGAGCCGTCAGCTATTTTTTGCATGCCAGCAGAGATGCAGATTGCTTTAAACTAACTAGAGATGTATTCTGAGCCATTATCTATTCTAATGGCCTTAATCATGTGTCCAGATTATTTCTCTATCTAGGTTTGAAAGCTTTGAAAGATAATAGGCACCTGTGTCTTCTCTTTAAGAAAGAAAATCCAGCAGTACTTGGAGAAGTCATCAATAAATAAGATATAATAGGTACTACCATTGAGAGAATTGGTTCTCATATGACCACAAAGGTCTAAGTGAATCAGGTCCAACCTCCCTTTAGCTCTAGAAGACTGAGTTGAGAAAAAGGGAAGTTTAGTCTACTTCCTAATTGGCAATTCTTACATACATAAGTAGGATCAGGTAGAGTTATGTGGGGCAAATCATTCACTAGCTTTCATAGATGTAACTTTTGAAGTGCAGTATAGTGAAAATGACCAAGTCTTCTGTGCCATAAAGATAAATCATCTATCATGACAGGTAAAGCAAGATGGGACAATTTCTTTGTCTTTAGATGGAATCTTTTTCCATTCATAGGCACACTGACCAAGTGAGCACCTGTATCATCACAAATGATGCAGGTTTTGTCTATAAATACCAGAGAAAAACCTTTTTTTCTAGCAGCTGCCCAACGTTTAGTAAATTTTGGTTGATGTTAGGTACAAAAAGTATATTAGTAATGCATTTGATACCTGAAGGAGTTTAAACAATAGCATTACCTTTGCCTTGCACATCAAGATACTCTCCATTGCCAATCATAACCCTGGACTTGAAATTTTGGTCAAGGGTTTTAAAGACTTCAAGTGTAGGAGACATGTGGTTGGTACAACCACTGTTTACTAGCCAAACTCCTACTGCACTCTTTCTGATGTTTAAAATTGCTACAAATAGGTACTTTTCTGCAAGTTGGTCCTCATTAACAGCATGTGCTTCTTGACTAGACTGTTATGGCTTTTGTTGAGACATCTTGTCTTTGTTTCTACAAATCCTCTCAAAGTGTATAGTGTTTGGGTTTTTTCAGTAGAACTTAAACAAGTTATTAGTTCTTTTGCAATACTCACATGGTGAATATTGTCTTTTGCTAGTGCCTCTAGTAGTTTCAGCTTCCTTGCTAGCCTGCTTGCTACCATTTGTCCTCTTGGCTTAACTTTTCTATTTGTGGGAAGCTTGGAAAGCTCCCTCAATTATGTCTTCTTGCCTCAAAAGCCTCCTTTGTTCCTGAGTTTGAAGAACACTAATAAGTTCACCTAAAGAAATGACATTAAGATCCTTGAAGTCTTCTAGAGAGGAGATTTTGGATTCAAACCTCTCTGGAATGCTCATAAGGACCTTTTGGATTACGTTTCTATCTAGAAAGTCCTCTCCCAACATTCTTATTTGGTTGACCACTTTTAGCAACTTGTCACTATAATCCTTCACAGTTTTGGTATCCTTCATTCTCAAGAACTCAAACTTTCTCATAAGATTAAGGAGTTGCATGAATCTGGTCTTGGAGCTGCCACTAAATTCCTCTTTCAGTTTATCCCAAGCTTCTTTTGCTATGTCACATGCTATGATTCTGTTAAAGATGGTTTTTTTGACTGATGAGTGAATACAAGTCAAAGCCTTGTATTGCTTAGAGACTTGCTCACTGTGATGCTTTAATTGAGCCACAGTAGGGTTTGCTAGTAAAGAGAAAGATTCATGCCACTTTTTAGTAACTTCCCAAAGGTCAAAGGTTCTAAGGTAGGCCTTCATCATAACAATCCACTGAGTGTAATTTTCACCAGTGAATTTTGAAGGTAGGGGAGGAGAGAAGTTAGTTAAAGCCATATAAGGATCTGTGATAACTGACTCCTTTGTGTTTTTGTGTGTTTGAACTCTCTTTAACTCACTAAAATTAGTTGGCACAAGGACTTTCAAGCTCTGATACCACTGTTGGTTTTCACTTCTAAGGATAGGTTTATTTTTTGCTTTTGCACTAAACAGAAAATAGGTGAAACACAAGGAATAAGGAGCAAGAAAAGAAGCTTGAGATTGACAGAAGAAAATCCTATTCATTGATTCAATTTCATGATATATATATATATATATATAATATAAGAACACAAAATTTAAAATAAAAAATTATTACAATTGCACAACTTTTACAATTTAAATTTTAAATTGAAATTTGAATTAGAATAATCATCAACCACTTAAATTGTTATATAATAATTGATTTACTTAATTTGTAAGCTAATACTAATGATATTTCAAAATGTGAAAAAGTTACTGGTAAGAGAAATAGCCCTTAACTACCATAACCAACTTTCAAGTTGTGGAAGGAAATTTCTGCAGACTAGTAATAGAAATATGGCAGCAAAATGGTGGCATCATCAAGATCTTCATGCTTCACGGTCTCAGCTTCTTGTCATTTCCCAATCTCACAAACCCTGCTCTCACTAACAATTCATTCTATGGATCCATCCCCTCGCACATTGATAATCTTTCCAACCTCATCGGTCTAGACCTGCCTTGGAATCATTTTTCTGGGAATATTCCATCAGGAATCCTATCACTTTTGTCTCTTGCCATGAACGACATCGTTGGTTCCATCCCCACACACATTGGTAATCTTTCCAAGCTCATCCGTCTGGACCTGTCTAAAAATCGTTTTTCTGGCAATATTCCATCAGAAGAAAAAGAAGAAATAAAATTATTAATTTACTTTTAAAAATTGTTATGAAATAATGGTTAAAAAAGAGGGAGTATAAATTATTTTTATTACTTATCAATTAATTTTTATTTAAATTATTATAATTTTCAGTAAAAATTATATTTAAAATATTTTAATTACTTGAATAATTTTTATTTTTTTAACTTACTTTAATATTAATAGTTTTTTTTAATTATAAGATAATTGTTATACTTAATAAAAATTAAATAATAATTTAATTTTTTTTTTATTTATTTATTTTAAAAATTTAAAATTATACTCTATATATATATATATATATATATAATATTTTATTTTTTATATTAATTAAATTTTAATATTTTTTTAATATAAATATTAAATTTTATTTATGACAAAAGTTTAGGATCGAAGTGTACAAAATCCAGTTAGCTCGAGTGTCCGTCAGTGTATGGAATTTGGGGCACGAGCCACGGGCAGAGGCTCCGCGGCTGGAACGAGAAGTTGAGCCAAGAAATGGTATAAAATAGACATAAAAAAAGCGTCGGGCAGCCCTTCAATCAGTCCAGCATAGTTCGTAATGGGACACTCCAGATACGGCCCGCTCATAAACAGTACCAGACTGAGTAAAAAATTTTCGGTACATATATGCGGCCCCGTTTTAAGTCTGTTTTTATTTTTTATTATATTATTAAATATTAATATAATGTTCAAAAAATATTTATTTAATTATTTAATTAAAAATAATAAAAATATAAATATAAATATAAATTTGTATAATTTAAATATAATTAAATTATTAAAAAATAATATATATTATTATTAATTAAAAATAAAAAATAATTAAATTAAATAATTTTAATTAAAATATAAATTTTATTAATAAAATTTTATATAATTTTTTTATTTTTTATTATTTTTTTTAAATTTAAAAATTTTATTTTTTTATTTAAATTAGATATTTATTAATTTATTAATTTATTTTTTTATAAATATTAAGTTTAAATATAATTTAAATATGATTATATATAATATACAATTCAATTTAAATTTAAATAATACATTTTGAATTTATAAATTATATCAGTTTATTATTTAAATTTTTAAATATGATACAATAAAATTTAAAAATAAAAATAAATAATAATTTAATATAATATAAAATAATGATATTTTTTTTAAAAAAATTATGTTTAATATGAAATATTTTATTTTATATTTTTTATATACAAACTAAATTAAAAAGATATAAAAAATCAATGTTTTAATAGCCCTGCATTGCGTTTCGTATATGGTGTGCTATTTTAGCATAAGCAGGGTCCAACCCTTACTTTTTTTTTTTTTTATTCCCCTCGTGTGCCTCAAGAAAATAAGAAAAAGTGGAAGGAATTGTCTGTCAAATAAGCTATTGAATGGGAATTCTTGTCGGTACAAGGGGGAAGTGAGACGGAGAACAAGTGGGTGGGATCCGTACAGGTCTCCCCTTTTCTTTTTCTTTTTTTCTTAAAAATATACAAGTCTTATATTATTTTTATTTTATTTTTTAATTATAAATTATGTGATAAATAAAGAAGAAAAATAAATACATATATATACAATATATATAATATATATATAAAAATAATAATAATGTGTAAATAATATTATTTTATTGATTATATGCATGTTTTTGTTAGATGTATACTTATTTTTATTAAATATATGCACATTTTATTCGATTATATACGCATTATATTTTTTTTAAAAAATAAAAGAATTAAAAGGAGACGGAACCGCGCGAGCCCACCCCGCGCCGTCGCCCCAGAAATTTTTTCAAAGACGAAGACTTGCAAAAAGGAAGACTTGGAAGTTGAAAAGAGAATAGACCAAGTCAACTGCAGTAGTCTATACTGCAACTCTTCCACCCCGCCCAAGTTAATGTCGATTATGGTGATATTGCGACCCAATTGCAGTGTTGTCCTAACAAAAAGGAAAAATAAAAAACCTATGGTTACAAAAATGTTAAGGTTCGTACTTTGTAAATCTTATTTTGTGTCAAATAAAAAAAAAATGGTGTTTCCTAATATTTAAGGTTTGTGGTTAACAAAATTGCACCATAATTTTGTGATCAATAATTTTCTTGAATTTTTAGATATTTTATACCGAAAAAGTTTACTTTCAGCTTGTTTCATCCGCTTTACGAATTTAATTTACTGATATGAACCGGCCTATCACGGAAGAGAATGGCAAAGAAATGGAAAAGTTGGGCTACGAGTTAGGAAGTCACAGCTTAAATTAGACTTAAATAAAATCCACCGTGCCCATTGGCCCTCGGCCTCGGCCCACGCAACGACGGAGGACTAGAAGTGACGCGCAAATCAGTCACTCCAGCGCGCAAATCAGTCACTCCTCTAATTTTCATATGTTTTGTTCCCTCATTTTGTTATAAGGTGCGATTTTATTATATAAGGCGCGTGAAATACGAATAATGTAAGATATAAGATTTGAATGATAAAATTTAGATAAAAAAATAAAAAAATATATAATTATAATTATAATTATTAATATAAATTTTATTTTATTTATCAAATGTATTTATTTTATATGTTTTAAATATATATATTTTTTAAATATATATTCATGGGGCGAAAAACTTCGTTAAACCTCTAGCCACAGGCACCCTTGAAACCAATGAATTCTCTATTTTATGGGTTCTGTTGTCATAACTTGATAATATATTTATGTTTGCCTTCAGCCAGTCAAGAACAGTCTCAGCTTCTTGTCATTTCCCAAACTCACACACCTTACCCTTGCTAACAATTCATTCTATGGATCTATCCCCTCACACATTGGTAATCTTTCCAATCTCACCCATCTAGACCTGTCTATAAATTATTTTTCTGGGAATATTCCTGAAGAAATTGGCAACCTCAGTTCACTTTCTTTTTCTCCTCTTGCATGAAAATAATCTTGAAGGCTCCATCCCTACCACCATCACAAACATGTCCAACTTGGTTTATCTATATCTTTTAAGCAATGAGTTATCTGGTTCCATACCAACAAAAATATAAGTCATGAGGAAGCTTGAGCAGCTTGATTTGTCAATGAATGGCCTCAGCGGTGTTATTCCTTCGTCCATAGGAAACTTAACCAATCTGAAGTTTCTTTATCTGTATGCTAACGATTTCTCAGGTTATATACCGAAAGAGGTTGGAATGCTGAAATCCCTTTATCATCTGGAATTGCTAGACAATAGTCTCATAGGATCAATCCCAAACTCAATAAAAAACTTGACAAATTTGACTCATCTCTTTCTTTTCAATAACCAACTTTCTGTCTTCACACCGCCAAGCATTGGAAGGTTGAAATCTCTCACCGAGCTTGGGCTCGATAAAAATAATATCACTGCTCGAATCCCAACTTCTTTTAAAAAATTGTCAAACCTGATTATCTCAAGCTATCGGGAAACAAACTGGATGGTCCTGACATCTTACCCTTTTGAATAATTTGCAATTAAGTTCCAACAATTTAGTCGGTAATTTGCCACCAGACATATGTCTTGGTAAAAAACTTGCATATTTGGCTGCCCATGACAATAATTTTACTGGTCCTATCCCGAGAAGCATGAGAAACTGCAGCAGCTTGTTAAGAGTCAGGATGGAGGGAAACCAACTTACCAGAAACATATTTGGCGTTTTTGGTAGCCTCCCACAATAACTATTTAGATTTGAGTGATAATAATTTTTATGGTGATCTCACATGGAAATGGGAAGATTTTCTCAGTCTGTCCATTTAGAAAGTCGCCAAGAATAATCTCTCTGGTGAATTATCCTCCGAAATCAATAAAGCAACTCAATTGCAATCACTTGATTTGTCTTCAAATCAACTTGTTGGGAGGATTCCAAAGGCATTGGGAAAGTTAAAATTGTTTGACCTTATTCTTAATAATAAGGAAGAAATTCATTGCCAACCTCTATGGAGTTCATCTTTTATTTTCATTTGCACCTTTGGGATAGTCTCAAGTACTGAGGTAATGCTTTATGTCATGAGACCATAGCTTGCTATATGCCTCTTTTATTATGTGCATGCAATGAGCTAAAGTGTGGTGAATGTTGCTAGAGCATCAAAAAACTAATTATTTTCCTAAGGTGTGTGACTAAAAGTTATTTAATTGAATTGTGCTACCAACTTCTTGATCTATTAGTGAAAGGGAAGGAGTTTATGGTCTTAAGTTTCACATTTGCCAAGTAATTGATAGATGATTAATGTCATGTTACCATTTACATGAAAGATTTTGGCTTTCATTTCAAGAGCACGCAGTAGACCCATTGTGCACACTTCATGTTCCACCATGTTGTTGATGCACTCGAATTGTAGTTTTGCTATGATTGAATATTGTCTACCTTTGGGAAAGATGAGGATTGCCTTTATTCAATGCCCCAAAATATTAAATATTCCATTGAACCACATTTGCCATTCATTTATGGCCCCCTTGCCATCTTTTTGAGTCTAATCTATGGTTAGGATGTCTTCATCTAAAAAATCAAATTGCATGGGCTCATATTCAAGATTAGCTTGATCTACCAAAAAGTATGCTATCGTGCTACCTTTGATAGCTTTGCAATTGATATATTGACTACCATATTCTAACAAGAGAACTAGCTAGCAAGCAACTCATCTCAACAATGTTGGCTTTTCAAAGATATATTTGAGGGGGTCATCCTTGGCAATGAGCTAAGTTGTATGATACAGCATGTATTATTATTGGAGTCAATAAGCTATTCATGCCAAAGGATAGTAGATCTTCTTTAGATAAGAATATTGAGCCATATGATCAATAAAACTCTTGCTGAGGTAGTAGATTGACTATTCTTTTTTACTTGTTTCATCATGCTTCCCCAAGTCACAACCTAAGCATTGCTCTCATATGGTGAGATACAATATAAGTGGTTTGTGCATGCTAGTGATACTAAAACCAAAGGGTTATAAAGGCAACTCTTGATCTTGTTGAAGGCTTCTTGGCATTGGTCATCTCATCATCTTCGATTGCTTTTTACAAAGAAATTGTAGTTACATTTAGACATAACTAGTAAATGAAATGAATGTCAAATAAATTATCTTTGTAGGGTAGTAATTGAGAAACTTATAACTAATGAAATTGGAAAGATTGGGGCTTTTTGAGATCAATGGTGTTTTTCCTTCATTATTTTGGCGGTAGTTAATGACTGGCCAAAAGTGGTGGTAGTTTCATGTTTATGTTAAAAAGTGTGTTTTTTGGACTCCTTTTTTCTCATTTGACCCTAACAATGAACAAATCGGGCCTTGGCATGTTTGTGGATGCTGTCCATTTATTGTGTTAGATTTTAAGGAATAATTTACAATTTCATTGCAGTTTATTTAATTATTATTTTTTATTACTAATGTTAATCTTGTATTATACATTGATTCATGTTCATTTAAGGCTACGTAATCAATGTTGTAATTCAAATTCATGATTTGGTCTTCATAATCAATAAGTAATCATATTATATATAATGTGCATATATTTATGCTATTGTGGGATTACTATTTAATAAAGAGAAAATCACTTTTGGAAATTGGATTAACTAAGGAGTAATTGGCTTTGTAATTGTTTCTAAAATAAATAAAAACCCCTAAGTATAAGAGAGTGGCTTGTTAGAATTGACCTATAGATATGTACAATTGATTTTTATTTTATCATCAGTTTATTGGTTAATTTATAGGACCATTGATAGCATTGGAAAACCAAATGTATATTCTAGTCAACTTTGAGATGAGTTTGACTATTAGGTCTTTTTGAGTCAAATATGGGATATTTATTAGTTTATGATTAGTGATAACATTACGAGATTAAAACTCCATGGTGGCTTAGTTTTCAAATATAGGGATGGTTAATGTTGATTAAAAGGAAATATTTTATAATTGAAATGAACTTTAAGAAATAAATTAACAAAAACTTATTTGTTCATATACGTTGTATTTTATTATATATTACTTTTTATAGACATATTTGGATCATGACAGATGCTTAGCTATTGGATTGCATAGTAACCTATGTGCATATTGTTAGAAATATAGCTCTGATACCACTGTTATAAAGGTGGCTCGGATACCACTGTTAAGAAAAATAGGTCTGATATCACTATTAGAAAAATAACTCTGATAGTACTGATAGGGGAAATATTATAATTTTATTAATATGATAAAATGAATATATAATAATTGAAAGACATTCACACAATTGAAGCACTCACACTAATAATTGAGAAGTACACATGCTAATAATTTTGAGATATACAAATAATTTAGATTACGTGTCTTTATATAGAGACGATTACCTAAATCTACCCAAATAGTTAAACTCTAAATCGAACTCAATTTGGACTTCTATTATAGTAAACTTCTAATTTAAGTTAACTCATAATCTGGATTAACATCAACATCTCTCCTTAATCCTGATTGGGTGATACTCTTAATTCTAACATCTGCTTCAGCTGACTTTATATCTATTTGATGAGTTTTTCAATGATTCTTGTGATAATCATGGTTAGGTCATTGTTCAAATCCTTTAACAATCAGTCTTGCTTTATATCTCTTTACTTCTCCATTGGATTTCCTTTTAGTCTTGAAGAACCACTTTACTTCAATAACTTTCTGACCTCGTGGAATAGTAGTAAACTCCTATGTATCATTCTTCTCAATTGCCTTGATTTCTTCATTCATGGCATTCACCCATTTTTTATCTTGAATTGCCTCATCAAGTGTCATTGGTTCACAATTTGCAAACATGGCAAAGTGCACCAAATCCCCATCATGATTGATATCATTATCAGGGATTACTTCATAATCTTGCAATTTAACTGATTGTTGACGATTTCTCCTTAGTCTTCCATTCTTTTGTAGAACTTGTGGCATAGGATTCTATACATCAACTAGTGAGACTTCCCCATTTATAGTGGGGATTGCAACTTGAGTTTCTTCTTCTCCCAAAATAATAATCGGACATCTCTAAGAGTTATATTGCTCCTTAGCATCAAAGTTCCAAATTTCATCTTCAGCAAAAGTCATATATATCTCTACTCACAATTATCTTCTTTGTTATAGGATTGAATAACTTATATCCTCCTTTTCTATAGCCAAGAAAAATTGTCTTCACTCCTTGATCATCTAACTTTGTCCTTGTTTTTGTTGGAATGTAAGCATAAGTAATAGAACTAAATACCTTGAGATGCCTTACACTAGGCTTAAAACTGCTCCATGTTTCTTCAGGAGTGACATTCTGAATACTTCTTTGTTGAAGATCTATTCAATAAGTAAACAACACATAAAACAACTTCTACCCAAAATGGATTAGGAACTCCCTTGGCTTTTAACAAGCTTCTCACCATATTCATGATTGATCTGTTCTTCTTTTCAGCAACTCCATTATGCTGTGAGGTATAGGAAATTGTAACTTTAAGCTTTATTCCCTGTGTTTCACAATACTCTTTGAATTCATTAGAAATATACTTACCACTTCCATTAGTTTTCAGAATTTTAATATAGTATCCACTTTATCTTTCAACATAAACCTTAAACCTCTTAAAATAATCAAACACCTCAGACTTTCTTTGCATGCAATAAACCCATGTCTTCCTAGTGAAATCATCAATGAAGGTAAGAAAATACTTATTGTTACCATATGATGACACAGTCATCGGGCCACAAACATTAGAGTGAATAAGTTAGAGTGGTTGTCTTACACGTCAAGTCCTTGTTACAAAGGGTTGTTTGCTCTGTTTGGCAAGAATACATGCTTCACAAATTTAATTAGGATGATGTATCCTGGGTAGGCCTGTCACCATGTTTCCTTGTTCAAGCAACTTTAAACTGTGAAAATTCAAATGACCAAAATGAAGATGCCATAATTGAGACTCATCTTT
This sequence comes from Rhizophora apiculata, assembly GCA_037832385.1. NCBI lineage: Eukaryota > Viridiplantae > Streptophyta > Magnoliopsida > Malpighiales > Rhizophoraceae > Rhizophora > Rhizophora apiculata. Next base: position 4,616,942 of record CM075436.1, read on the forward strand.
GACAACAACACTTAGACAAGTGTAAACATCAGTGGCAATATCAACTTGGAACATCCGATTCTTCGTTAAAGGGGCTTTAAGAATGAATTTACCTCTTCCATAAAAAATTGAGAGATAGTTATCATGTAACTGCATGCTATACCCCTTTTCAAGTAGTTGGCCCAAATTGAGTAAGTTGCTCTTCATGTTTGGTACATAAAATACATCTGAGACATAATTATGATCTCCATTCTTCAACTTGAAAAGAATTCACCCTTTTTCCATCACTGGAACACTACTATCATCAGTAAACTTGACTGTTGAGCGGATTGACTCATTAATATCAATAAAGAGCTCCTTTTTCCCACATATATGTTTAGTACACCCAGTGTCAAGGAACCAGGTATTGTAGTTTGGTTTTTTAGTAGCCGTAGTAACCATCATAAGTGCTTCATTTCCACCATCTGAATCTCCCTCTTGTGTACAATGAGCTGTTTGATTATACCCTTGAGACCTGCATTGATTAGCATAATAGCCATACTTGTGACAAGAGTAACACTCAACGTGAGACTTGTCATGCCTTCGTCTACCACGACCTCTTCCTTGGCCTCGTCCTCGACCTCAACCTTTATGTATTTGATCTGATCTCCTTTGGTCATTGTGTTGATTGTCATCATTTTCATAGTTGTTATAGTGACCTCCTCGACCTTTATTGTTGTAGTGATTATTACTAAGTCTTTGTCCTCTTCTATGAGAAGAACCTTACCTTTGCTTTGATTGATCACTTTGATTATTTTTGGTAGGAGCCTGACTTTGAAGTGCTTACTCTACTATCTTTTTAGTGTGCTTCTCATTCATGCATTGTTCATGAGCTTACAATGTGCCTGTTAGTACATCAACTGACATCTGAGACAAATCATGTGCTTTTTCTATAGCAACCATGATGTGCTCATACTGTGATGTGAGTGTTCGTAAGATCTTTTTAACTTTCACCTCTTTTCAACTTTCATCTGCTCATTCAGTTGCTTTCCATAGATTCCCATTTGATTTATTAGGGTAAGTACTCTATTTATATAAACTAAAATTGATTTTGAAGTTTCCATCTGCAAAAACTCAAACTGACGTCGTAAGGTTTGCAGTTTCACCTTTTTAACTATGTTTGCACCTTGGAATGACGTGGTCAATATATCCCATGTTTGCTTTGATGAGATTGTTCTATAATCTTCTCAAAAATTTCATCATTTACCCCCTGATGGATGAAATAGAGTGTCGTTTTATCGTTTTTTTGTAACTCTTGGTAAGCATCTTTCTATGTTTCTGTGGCATCTGCTGTCAATTCTATAACTTCATTCTCTACTATACTTAATAATTCATTATAATTAAATAGAATTTTCATTTGCATACTCCATCTATTATAATTTTTTCCATTCAAAATAAGAACTGAAATAGGAATTGTGTTGTTCATATTGAAATTCATAATTTTTTCTGATTTGACCCCCAAACTTTTATTATTTTCAATTTGACCTCAAATTTTTAATATTTTTAATCTGAACTCTGAAATTTTGTTATTCGCAATCTGACCCCTTAACTGCAATTCTCTTTACTTTTCTCTTCTAGATTACCGACGCAACCGAGCTTGCCGTTTTAGTAGCTCTGCAGGCGGAAGGAGTTCCAGGATCAACAACAGCAGCGGCTGCAGCAGCAATGGCAGCAACAATAGCAGCACCGACAGAAGCGGAGGATCAGATTCGGCGCATCAAATGTAATACCAGCATGTGGATCAATCACACGCAGTGGGAGGAGTCTCGGAAGGATTTCAACAGGGCGTGTTTCGTCTGTGAATAAGTACGTGGAGGTCAATTACCGGAATTATCCTCTGTAGCTTAAACACGCGCGTAGTGTTTGGGACTGGGATCTGATGTGGAACGTTTGGGATCGGGCTCTGATATAGAACATTTGGGACAGGGATCTGATGTGGAATGTTTGGGATCGGGCTTTGATACGGAAAGGTGACTTTGATACCACTCCAGCACGTGGATCAATCACACTTAGTGGGAGGAGTCTCGGAAGGATTTCAACAGGGCACATTTTGTCTGCGAATAGGTATGTGGAGGTCAATTACCGGAATTACCCTCTGTAGCTTAAATATGCGCGTAGCATTTGGGACCGGGATCTGATGCGGAACGTTTGGGATTGGGCTCTGATATGGAACATTTGGGATCGGGATTTGATGCGGAACGTTTGGGATCGGGCTCTAATAAGGAACATTTGGGACCAGACTCTCGTACCACTGGTAGAAATATAACTCTAGTACCATTGTTATAAAGGTGACTCTGATACCGCTGTTAGAAAAAAATAGGTCTAATATTAATAGTATTGATAAGAGAAATATTATAATTTTATTAATATGATAAAATAAATATATAATAATTAAAAAATATTCACACAATTGAAACACTTATACTGATAACTGAGAAATATCCATAATAATAATTTTAAAATATATAAATAATATAAATTACATATCTTTATATAGAGATAATTATTTAAATTTATCCAAATAGTTAAACTCTAAATTGAATTCAATTTGAATTTCTATTAGAATAAATTTCTAATTTAAATTAATTCTTAATCTGGATTAACATCAACACACATTGCATTTATATTCATTATGAGCTCTAATTATTGTGTACCTAGGTGTTATAGGAGTGATTCAAGTGTGAATAACTAGCTAGTTATGATGAAGCATATATATATATATATATATATATTACATATAGATATGATTGAATAGAAGTATTTGTCCTTGTAACCTCTCTCTCTCTTCATGTTTGAAGTTTTGCATATTACATGTGTATGTACATATGGGGTTAGTACTCAATTGTATTACTAATAATTATATTTATTTTTCATTACTATGTGTTTGTATAGTTAAACATCTCATTTGTTATCTTGTTATTTATTGGATTAAGTTCATTTCTCATATTTTACATATCATAACTATTCATTAAATCATCTTACTTATTTTGACATTTTCAAATATCTTTCAATCAATGTGACCACCTTAGATTCTTAGATGGATTGCAAGGGTTAATCATTTGTAATTTAGGTTGTATAAATTATTTATTACTTTTGTTATAAAATTTGGGGACCATTATTATGTGCTTGGTGGTAGGTCCTATTTGTATGTGTTGAGATATTATTTTGCCTGTATTGCCTTTGGGGCATAACATAGAGTAAATGTTGAGTTTTTCTATAGGTTTTGATTATCCTTGGTAAATCCCTTCCTTAAAATGGCATGCTGGACATGGCCCCAAATTCAAGTCGTGACAATAGTTATATGGTAGTGATACAAATTGAAGTTATTAGGGTGTTCCTTTCAATTATTACTCTAACAAATTCTTTATTGTCATCACCAGTTACGGTCTTTTCTTATTTCTTATAATATAATTATTTTAAATTTTTGTAAGAATTGTATAGAAAATCCTTTCATTAATTATATTACTTTATTTATAGTCAATTCTTTATGTTACATATTTAATATTTATATAAAAAAGGGTAACTTACTTTTTTAGACATTGAAAACAAGTCATAAATTTAGTGACCAAACTGTAAGTTACCTTGAAATAAAATATTTTATTAACATTTTTTTAGTTGATGATTGATTTACTTTAATGTAAAATTAAAATACAATTTCTAAATAAGATTCCAATTGAAGTGTAAAGCACAATTTAAAAATAAATGCAAATTGGATGGAACAAAAATACTTATAAATAAATGGCTAATTATTAAAAAAACAGGCAATTTAAATAACTTCACTTTCATTCCATTAAAGGAATTTAGAACAATTTACCTTAACCATTTTGTAGAAATATTATTAGCCTACATGGCATGATGTTAGTTAGCTAGGCTATAAGGACACATAAGTAAAAATTCAAAAAGTTGAAATCATATGTTTTAATTTGTCCCCATCTTGTCTCCCATGGTTGACCATTCTAAAATGTTTGTACTTACTGCATTTAATGCTATATATTTTTACTACTTGTAAATGCTTAAAATTTGTTTATTATTATTATTATTATTATTTTGCTTGGATATTTCTATATCACTAAATAAATGGTCAAATCATAATTTGATCAAAATCTACCAAAATAGAGAATTGGTAGCATATAAGATCTAATAAAATCGGATGTAGTTATATGTGTAAAACCTAAGGAAAAATAGAAATTAGTCTTTGTACAAGATCTATAAGTAAAATAAATACTTATTTGTGCAAGATCTAACAAAGAATATGAATACTTTCAATAAAAGGTATTTTATATAAGAAGTAAAAATAAAATGCATAGGATCTAACAAAAGATTATATTTAAATGGGGAATCACCAAGCATTTAATTTTTTAAAAAATTAGAGTAAGTCAAACAATACTATAAAAAATGAGAACGTACTAGGATAATATACACCATTAAAGTATCAAAAATTTTGAAATATTCTATAACTATTGAAGACCTTAATTACACATGCTAAGAAAAATAAATTCCTTCTAGAGTGATTGTTTGATTCTCTCCATCTCTCTCTTATTAGTCCTAAAGATGGTTATTTATATCCTTAAAAAATGTACACAGTAGTTGCCAATAAATGTTAAAGTGTTCAAGTTTTCTTAATCTTCCAGAATTCCTCTATTGGCATTCAAAGCTAATTTTGGACTAGATATAGTAACAATCAAGGTATGACTTATTCATAAATGTTGTAGTCTTCCTCTCCAGCTCTACAACACATCTAGTCTTACCCAAAATAATGGTCCAAAGCCCAAGTTATAAGCTAAAAATCATGATTCACTCAATCCAACCTATGATAGTGATGGAAGCCATATTGTACCAGCTCAAATCAACAAGGGAGTTGATGCTTTGCAAAACCTTGGAGGACCAATGACAAGGGCAAGGTCAAAGAAAATAAAGGAAGCTCTCAACAACTTGTTGTGTGACATTTACCATCAGGAAGTTGCTAGGTATGAGTTAAGGATGATGGAGGCTTCACCAGGCTTGCAAATGTGTCATCTGTGGAGGAATTTGAGAACCATGGCCTTGGGAAGGATGTTGGATTTGGGAGTCCATGTTTAGGCATTTAAATGGATTATTTTCATGGGGCTATATTGTTATGTAGTGGGTTGAACGAATTTCCTTAATAAGCCCATCTTATTAGGTAGGGTTTTTGGGGGTACGAATTTCCTTAATAAGCCCATCTTATTAGCTAGGGTTTTTGGGGGATAGCATATAAAAAGGGCAGAAAGGGTGGCTGGAGGCAGAACCCATCTTTATGAATGTATGAGCTATTTTCTCTGGTTCCTTGAGAACTAATTCTGAACTTTCAGTACTTGAGTGTGTTGGTTCAATAGACTTATCTTCTTCAACATTATTGTTGTTAGGAATGGCGTCTAAATCTTATAGTTCTGGTTCTTGGTTGTTTATAATCATTAGGTTAGAACTCCAAATCCCTTAACCTTTGTTAGAAAGATCCTATACCAACATTGGTGTTGGGTTCCATTTACGTATAATCGAAATTCGTATCATTTGGTATCAGAGCTTTGGCTCTAACTCAGGTTAATTATACCTTTGTTATCATCTATTTCATATATTCTTCATTGTTGGTTGAATAATCAAAAAAAAAAAAAAAACAAAAGAAAAACAAAAGAAAAGAAGAAAAATAAACACAAAAAAAAAAAAAACAAAATCGTGTATTTCTTGGGTTTCCTTTCTAATATTTGTTTCTTCTACAGAAATACCCATTAGTTAACCAAAAAAAAAAAAACTAGCTTCATTACTCAATTCGTCATTTACTCAATTATATTCTTTGACATTTTGTTTGCTTTATTGCCCATCTTTTTGATCGTGTCACTTCTCTGAAGAGGTAGGTCTAGGATTGATATATTCAAGTTTTGTTTGTTCTGAATTTAGTTTGCTTGGAACTATTGAAAGAAATCTTAGAGTCTTGCAATTCATTGTGTGAAACACAAGAGTTGAGGACTATTGTAGTTGAGTGGAGAGCAAACACGCAAAGGAGTGAGTTGTGTGAGGTATATTCTTTATTTACTAACAATCATGCATATCTAATGTCTAATGCTAAAGAAGGCAGTTTTCCACATGGAGAGGAGGAAGTAGTTGTTCTAGATTTCAAATTGCTTATGAAATCCTTAGAGCAGAAGTTTGATAGGATTGACCAAATGTTTTGGGAAGTTCAAGACAGGATGGATAAAATAGAAGGGGAATCGAGTGTCAATCCTAAGAGGCCAGCTGGGGGGGTCATGAAGGAGCAATTTGAACATGACTTTGGTGAAGATGGTGATGATTATTATGATGACGGTGATAATGCAAGTAAAAACTTCAGAGGTGGATTTAGAGGAGGATGTGGTAATAGGAATAGTAGAGGAGTAAGAGGCAATGGAAATGTTTATAATAGGTACAATGGAGGTTGGGATAATAGAAATAGAGTAGAGGAAGGAGTAGACAAAAATCTGAATAGTATTAGAATGAAAATACCTTATTTCCAAGGGAAAGCTGACCTTGATGTCTATTTAGATTGGGAACAAAGGGTAGAATTAATATATGAGTGCCATAACTTCTCTGAGGAGAAAAAAGTGAAGTTAGTTGTGGCAGAGTTTACTGATTATGCTGTAGTATGGTGGGACCAGCAAGTTAGCATTAGGGGAAGAAATTTGGAGAGAACCGTAGAAACTTGGAATGAGTTAAAGACTGTGATGAGAAAGAGATTTGTTCCCAGCTCTTATTATAGGGATTTGTATAACAAGTTGCAAAGCCTTATGCAAGGTTCCAAGAGTGTGGAAAAGTACCATAAGGAGATGGAAATTACTATGGTTAGGGCAAATGTAATGGAGGATAGGGAGGCAACCATGGCTAGGTTCCTCCAAGGGTTGAATAGAAGCATAGCTAATGTGGTAGAACTGCAACACTATGTAGAGCTTGAAGATATGGTACATATTGCCATGAAAGTTGAGAGGCAACTTAAGGGAAGAAGCACTTCTAGAAATAATCAAAACTTAGGTTCATCTTTTTGGAAGTCAAATTGGGGGAAGAAGGAAGAGAAGATGACTTCTAAGCTTAAAACCAATTCACATAGACCCAAGACCAGTGGGGGTAGCCTGGAAAGGGGCAAATTTGAAGAAAAACTTAAGAGCACCCAAGGAAAAACTAGAGACATCAAATGCTTTAAATGTCTGGGTAGGGGTCATGTGGCTTCACAATGTCCTAACAAGAGAACCATGTACCTTAAGGAGAATGGTGACTATGTGTCTGGCAGTGATGCTAGTGATGAAGACCAAATGCTGCCACTAGAGGATGCTAGTGATGTTGATGAAGGGATAGAGTATCCAGAGCATGGTGAAAGGCTTTTAGTAGCAAGGAGAGCCCTTAGTGTGCAGGTTAAGGAGGAGGATGATGTTGAGATGTAGCAAGAAAATATTTTCCATACTCGATGTTTGGTTCAAGATAGACTCTGTTGCTTGATCATCAATGGAGGTAATTGTACTAATGTAGCAAGTATAGAGTTGGTGGAAAAATTGAACTTGCCTACAACCAAACATCCTAGGCCATATAATTTGCAATGGTTGAATGACAGTGGAGTGGTGAAAGTGACTAAACAAGTTGTTGTTCCATTTTCTATTAGTAGATATAAGGATGAGTTATTTTGTGATGTTGTATCTATGTAGGCCGGGCATTTGTTATTGGGCCGTCCTTGGCAATTTGATAGAAAAGTTTTGCATAATGGTTACAAGAACTGCTATTCTTTCACCATGGATGGAAAACCATTTACACTTGTTCCATTGACTCTAAAACAGGTCTATGAAGACCAAGTGAGACTTTATGAAAGTGAGCAAAAGAAGAGTGAAAAGAAAGAGAGAGTCGAGAGAAAAGAAAGTGAAGGAGAGAAAAACAAGGTAAACGCATTTGAGAGTGCTAAGTACAAGAGTGGTTAGGTTCAGGAGAGTGAAGATGAAAGAAAACAAGTGAGTGTGTTTGCAAAAGGAGCAGATGTTAGGGTTGCCTTCCAAGCTAGGCAACAAATGATCTAGATCCTTTATAAGGATTCTTATTTTTCTAACACTAACCTTGATTCATCCTTGCCTAGTGCTATTTCATCTTTGTTGCAGGATTATAATGATGTATTCCCTAAAGAGATCCTAGATGGTTTAGCACCAAGGAGAGGGATTGAACATCACATTGATCTTATTCCTGGAGCTCCCATTCCCAATAAGCCAGCGTATAGAAGTAATCCTGAGGAGACAAAAGAGCTTCAGAGGCAAGTTGATGAGTTGATGAGGAAGGCACATGTAAGGGAGAGCATAAGTCCATGTGCAGTGCCAATGTTGCTTATGCCAAAGAAAGATGGATCTTAGAGGATGTGTGTTGATTGTAGAGCTATCAACAAAATAACAGTTAAGTATCGACATCTTATACTCAGGCTTGATGATATGTTAGATGAATTATATGGTGCTTGTTACTTCTCTAAAATCAACCTTAAGAGTGGGTATCATCAAATTAGGATGAGGGAAGGAGATGAATGGAAAATTGCATTCAAGACCAAGCATGGTTTGTATGAATGGTTAGTTATGCCCTTCAGTTTGACTAATGCACCTAGTACTTTTATGTGATTAATGAATCATGTCTTGAGACCTTTCTTAGGAAAGTTTGTTGTGGTTTATTTTGATGACATATTAGTATATAGCAGGAATTTAGAAGAGCATGTTGAACATTTGCATTGTGTGCTTGATGTTTTGAGGAAAGAGAAATTGTATGCCAATTTGAAGAAATGTGATTTTTGCAAGGATCATGTCATTTTCTTGGGTTATGTTGTGTCTGCTCATGGCATAGAGGTTGATAAAGAGAAGATTAAGACAATTCAAGAATGGCCTACACCTAAGAGTGTGAGTGATATGAGGAGTTTCCATGGTTTGGCTAGCTTTTATAGGAGGTTCATTAAGGATTTTAGTACCATAGCTGCACCATTGATTGAGGTGATTAAAAAGAGTGTGGGTTTCAAGTGGGGTAAGGAACAACAAGATGCCTTTGATTCGCTTAAGTCTAAGTTATGTAATGCACCACTTCTTACTTTGCCTGATTTTTCTAAGATCTTTGAAATTGAATGTGATGCATCAGGCATTGGGATTGGGGGAGTTCTCATGCAAGAGAAATGACCTATTGCATTCTTTAGTGAGAAGTTAAGTGGGGCAACATTGAATTATCCAACTTATGATAAAGAAATGTATACACTTGTTAGGACTTTAGAAACATGGCAGCATTACCTTTGGCCCAAGGAGTTTGTAATTTATACTGATCATGAGTCTTTAAAATACTTGAAGGGGTAAGGTAAGTTGAATAGGAGACATGCAAAATGGGTTGAGTTTATTGGAACTTTTCCTTACATAATTCAATACAAATTAGGTAAGGAAAATGTTGTTGCTGACGCATTATCATGTAGGTACACATTGATTAGCACTTTGAGCCTTAAGTTGCTGGGGTTTGAGCACATTATTGGTTTGTATGCTAATGATGCTGACTTTAGTAACGTATATGCTGCATGTGAGAAAGTTGCCTTTGGTAAGTTCTATAGACATGAGGGGTATTTGTTTAGAGTAAATAAGTTTTGTATTCCTCAAGGGTCTATGGGAGCATTACTTGTGAGAGAAGCTCATGGGGGTGGTTTAATGGGACACTTTGGCATTCAAAAGACTTTTGATGTTTTACATGAACATTTCTTTTGGCCACATATGAAAAGGGATGTTGAAAGAGTCTGTGCGAAGTGTATTACCTGTAGACAAGCTAAGTTTAGGGTTTTGCCCTATGGTAAGTATATGCTTTTAGAAATTCCTTGTGAACCTTGGACCAACATTTCTATGGATTTTATTCTTGGGTTACCTAGGTCTAAGAAGGGCCGAGATTGTATTCTTGTTGTAGTTGACAGGTTTTCAAAGATGGTGCATTTCATTGCGTGCACCAAAACGGATGATGCCGCACACATTGCAGACTTATTTTTTAGAGAGATTGTTCGCCTACATGGAGTGTCGAAGAGTATTGTATCAGATCGTGATGCAAAATTTTTGAGCCATTTTTGGAAGACATTTGTGGAGTAAGCTTAGAACAAGGTTGTTGTTTTTTACAACTTGCCATCCACAAATCGATGGACAGATTGAGGTAGTATATCGTACTCTTGGTACATTGTTGCGCGCTGTTATTGGTAAGAACTCTAGAACCTGGGAAGAATGTTTGCCTTTTGTGGAATTTGCCTATAATTGTGTTGTTCATAGTACTACAGGTTATTCTCCTTTCGAGCTTGTTTATGGTTTTAATCCATTATCTCCTTTGGATTTAGCGCCATTGCCTATGCAGGACAGGGTTAATTTGGATGGGAAAAAGAAGGCAGAAGTGGTTAGGCAACTTCATGAGAAAGCTAGGCTTAACATTGAGAGAAAAACCAAACAATATGAAACACAAGCCAACAAAGGTTGTAGGCATATCACTTTTGAACCTGGTGATTGGGTTTGGGTACATTTGCGGAAGGATAGATTTCCTATGCAAAGGAAATCAAAGTTGCAACCAAGGGGAGGTGGTCCTTTCTAAATGGTGGCAAGAGTCAATGATAATGCATATAAACTTAACTTGCTAGGTGAGTATAATGTGAGTGCAACATTTAATGTTTTTGACTTTTCTCCTTTTTTCTTTGATGATGTAGGTGCTGATTTAAGGACAAATCATTTTGAAGAGAGCAGGAATGATGGAAGCCATATTGTACCAGCTCAAATCAACAAGGGAGTTGATGCTTTGCAAAACCTTGGAGGACCAATGACAAGGGCAAGGTCAAAGAAAATAAAGGAAGCTCTCAACAACTTGTTGTGTGACATTTACCATCAGGAAGTTGTTAGGTAGGAGTTAAGGATGATGGAGGCTTCACCAGGGCTTGCAAATGTGTCATTTGTGGAGGAATTTGAGAACCATGGCCTTGGGAAGGATGTTGGATTTGGGAGCCCATGTTTGGGCATTTAAATGGATTATTTTCATGGGGTTATATTATTATGTAGTGGGTTGAACAAATTTCCTTAATAAGCCCATCTTATTAGTTAGGGTTTTTGGGCGTACGAATTTCCTTAATAAACCCATCTTATTAGGTAGGGTTTTTGGGGGTACGAATTTCCTTAATAAGCCCATCTTATTAGCTAGGGTTTTGGGGGTACAAATTTCCTTAATAAACCCATCTTATTAGCTAGGGTTTTGGGGGTACGAATTTCCTTAATAAGCCCATCTTATTAGCTAGGGTTTTTGGGGGATAGTATATGAAAAGGGCAGAAAGGGTGGCTGGAGGCAGAACCCATCTTTATGAATGTATGAGTTATTTTCTCTAATTCCTTGAGAACTAATTTTGAATTTTCAGTGCTTAAGTGTATTGGTTCAATAGACTTATCTTCTTTAATATTGTTGTTGTTAGGAGTGGCATCTAAATCTTATAGTTCTAATTCTTGGTTGTTTATAATAATTGGGTCAGAACTCCAAATCCCTTAACCTTTGTTAGAACGATCCTATACCAACATTAGTGTTGGGTTCCGTTTACATATAATCAGAGTTCGTATCATCGGTTCCTGAGGGAGTCTTTGGGCTGTTTATAAGGATTGGGTCAGCCCTCCACTCTTGAGCTAACTTTTATGGTGGAGTTAGGGTTCAATCCCTTATTAGGTGGTATCAGAGCCAAACCTTAGAGGGTCGGTGAGCGCATGTATAAAGGTTCCCTGCCACCGTGCCGATTGCCGACTGAGGCAGCATGGGCCATGCCGATTGCCAATTGAGGTAGCACGGGGACGTGCAGTTTAAAGGGGTTGGGAATGATGTGTCCCATATCGGTTCTTGAGGGAGTCTTTGGGCTATTTATAAGGGTTGGATCAACTCTCCACTCTTGAGCTAGCTTTTGTGGTGGAGTTAGGGTTCAATCCCTTATTAGATAGATTCTACAATAATTTCTTCACTATTTTTGAACCTTTAAGCAACCAATCTAGGATTGGGTCTCCTTATAACAACTGTAGGTATAAATGTTTCCTTGAATTCAAATTTTTAAATTACCTGATTTGGACATCCAAAATGCACAGTTAAGTACATTGCTACTTGAATAGGAATCCTACTCCAATTAAGATTAGACTTTAGTTTTCTGTGCTATCTTGGAAGCAATGTCTTAAGGCCTAAATAATCTTATATTTGGACTTTTAACTTAAGTTAGGAAATTTGAGATGTGTACTACATTTTCATTGAAGACCAATTTTTCAATCTGGATCTTTAAGTCAGTATAAATCTTGAAATAAGCAACAAAGATCAAAACAATAAAATGTTGGAGTTTTTCCTACTAAAAGCACATATTCTCAAAACTTTCTTAAAACATATATATGTCACAAAACATATTCTAATCTTTTCAAATATGTATACAACTCATTAAAAACAACTAAATGTAAAATGGAATAAACATAATAAATTCTCACTCATCATTATATCTTCATTGCAAGAAGCATGTGCTTACAACTTTAGCACCCTAAATTAAATGACTTCCATCAAACAAGGAGTTATTAATCTTGATTAGCTATTTTTTTTTTTTTATATAGTTTTGAATTGTTCAATTCCCAAAGGATGAACCCATAACTTCATTTCTTACTAATAAAAACTCTCCTTCCATTACAAGGACTAATTGACACAATTTTTTTTTTGCAACAAACATGTCCTTACACCTTTAGCACTTTAAATCCATTGAATTCCATCAAACAAAGGAGTGTTTGATCTTGATTGGACTTTCTTATAGGGATTGAATAGCTCAATTCTTGAAAAATGACATTGTTACTGATGGAAGCCATATTGTACCAACTCAAATTAACAAGGGAGTTGATGCTTTGCAAAACCTTGGAGGACCAATGACAAGGGCAAGGTCAAAGAAAATAAAGGAAGCTCTTAACAACTTGTTGTGCGACATTTACCATCAGGAAGTTGCTAGGTACGAGTTAAGGATGATGAAGGCTTCACCAGGGCTTGCAAATGTGTCATCTGTGGAGGAATTTGAGAACCATGGCCTTGGGAAGGATGTTGGATTTGGGAGCCCATGTTTAGGCATTTAAATGGATTATTTTCATGGGGCTATATTGTTATGTAGTGAGTTGAACGAATTTCCTTAATAAGCCCATCTTATTAGTTAGGGTTTTTGGGGGTGCGAATTTCCTTAATAAGCCCATCTTATTAGCTAGGGTTTTGAGAGTACAAATTTCCTTAATAAGCCCATCTTATTAGCTAGGGTTTTTGGGGGATAGCATATAAAAAGGGCAGAAAGGGTGGCTAGAGGTAGAACCTATTTTTATGAATGTATGAGCTATTTTCTCTGGTTCCTTGAGAACTAATTCTGAACTTTCAGTACTTAAGTGTGTTGGTTCAATAGACTTATCTTCTTCAACATGGTTGTTGTTAGGACTGGTGTCTAAATCTTATAGTTCTGGTTCTTGGTTGTTTATAATCATTGGGTCAGGACTCCAAATCCCTTAACCTTTGTTAGAACGATCCTATGCCAACATTGGTGTTGGGTTCCGTTTACATATAATTGGAGTTCGTATCATTTGGTATCAGAGCCTTGGCTCTAACTTAGGTTAGTTATACCTTTGTTATCATTTATTTCATATATTCTTCATTGTTGGTTGAATAATTAAAAAAAAAAAAACAAAAGAAAAACAAAAGAAAAGAAGAAAAATAAACACAAATGAAAAAACAAAATTGTGTATTTCTTAGGTTTCCTTTCTGATATTTGTTTCTTTTACAAAAATACCCATTAGTTAACCAAAAAAAAAAAAAAACTGGCTTCATTGCTCAATTGGTCATTTACTCAATCATATTTGATAATTGATTGTTGTTGGATTGCACTGCTTATATCATTGAATTCCTTGACATTTTATTTGCTTTGTTGCCCATTTTCTTGAACGTGTCACTTCTCTGAAGAGGTAGGTCTAGGATTGATATATTCAAGTTTTGTTTGTTTTGAATTTAATTTGCTTGGAATTATTGAAAGAGCTCTTAAAGTCTTACAATTTATTGTGTGAAACATGAGAGTTGAGGGCTACTATAGTTGAGTGGAGAGTAAACACGCAAGGGAGTGAGTTTTGTGAGGTATATTCTTTATTTACTAACAATCTTGCATATCCAATGTCTAATGCTAAAGAAGGCAGTTTCCCACGTGGAGAGGAGGAAGTAGTTGTTTCAGATTTCATATTGCTTATGAAATCCTTAGAGTAGAAGTTTGATAGGATTAACCAAATGTTTTGGGAAGTTCGAGATAGGATGGATAAAATAGAAGGAGAATTGAGTGTCAATCCTAGGAGGCCAGCTGGGAGGGTCATGAAGGAGTAATTTAAACATGACTTTGGTGAAGATGGTGATGATTATTATGATGACGATGATAATGGGAGTAAAAACTTCAGAGGTGGATTTAGAGGAGGACGTGGTAATAGGAATAATAGAGGAGTAAGAGGCAATGGAAATGTTTATAATAGGTACAATGGAGGTTGGGATAATAGAAATAGAGTGGAGGAAGGAGTAGACAAAAATCTGAATAGTATTAAAATGAAAATACCTTATTTCCAAGGGAAAGTTGACCCTGATGTTTATTTGGATTGGGAACGAAGGGTAGAATTAATATATGAGTGCCATAACTTCTCTGAGGAAAAAAAATTGAAGTTAGCTGTGGCAGAGTTCACTGATTATGCTATAGTATGGTGGGACTAGCAAGTTAGCACTAGGAGAAGAAATTTGGAGAGAACCGTAGAAACTTGGAATGAGTTGAAGACTGTGATGAGAAGGAGATTTGTTCCCAGCTCTTATTATAGGGATTTGTATAACAAGTTGTAGAGCCTTATGCAAGGTTCCAAGAGTGTCGAAGAGTACCATAAGGAGATGGAAATTGCTATGGTTAGGGCAAATGTAATGGAGGATAGGGAGGCAACCATGGCTAGGTTCCTCCAAGGGTTGAATAGAAGTATAGCTGATGTGGTAGAACTGCAACACTATGTAGAGCTTGAAGATATGGTACACATTGCCATGAAAGTTGAGAGGAAACTTAAGGGAAGGAGCACTTCTAGAAATAATCAAAACTTAGGTTCATCTTTTTGGAAGTCAAACTGGGGGAAGAAGGAAGAGAAGATGACTTCTAAGCTTAAAACCAATTCACATAGACCCAAGACTAGTGGGGGCAGCCTGGAAAGGGGCAAATTTGAAGAAAAACTTGAGGGCACCCAAGGAAAAACTAGAGACATCAAATGCTTTAGATGTCTGGGTAGAGGTCATGTGGCTTCACAATGTCCTAACAAGAGAACCATGTACCTTAAGGAGAATGGTGACTATGTGTCTGGCAGCGATGCTAGTGATGAAGACCAAATGCTACCACTAGAGGATGCTAGTGATGTTGATGAAGGGATAGAGTATCCAAAGCATGGTGGAAGACTTTTAGTAGTAAGGAGAGACCTTAGTGTGTAGGTTAAGGAGGAGGATGTCCCTACAACTTTGACACTATTAATCCATTGAATTCAATCAAACAAAAGAGTTATTGATCTTGATAAGCATTTCTTGCTAGGTTTGAATGGTTTAATTCTTGAAGAGTGAGACCATCACTTCAATTCTTGCTAACAAAGATTCTTTTTTTGTTGGAATGACTCATTCACACAAAATGATCATAAAGTTGACTTCTCTATCTACAACAAACTTTATATTCACTATGAAAGGCATGTGATTATAACTTTGGTACTCTAAATTCATTGAATTCCATCAAATAAGGTGTCATTGACCTTGATTAGCCTTTTTTTTTTATTGAGTTTGAATGGTATAATTCTTGAATGATGTGTCTGTTAGTTCATTTCTTGCT
Source organism: Rhizophora apiculata (assembly GCA_037832385.1). Taxonomy (NCBI): domain Eukaryota; kingdom Viridiplantae; phylum Streptophyta; class Magnoliopsida; order Malpighiales; family Rhizophoraceae; genus Rhizophora; species Rhizophora apiculata. Next base: position 4,632,852 of record CM075436.1, read on the forward strand.
AACACGAGTTCTTCTTATGTTGTATGTTGTCATTAAAACAAGAAGATTGTGAAATTAACTTTTATGTGTACATTAAAGATTATATTTCTTGTAACAAGCAAGTTCTTACACCTTTGGTATTTAGAATAACTTGAATTATATCAAACAAGAGTTATTGATCTTGGTCAACTTTTCTTTTAGGGATTAATTTATTCAATTCATGAAGGATTAACTCATTTATTGCTAACAAGGACTCTCCTTTGGTTGTAAGGACTTGTTCACACAAAATGATCATGAAATTAACTATTGTGACAACACTAAAATATATGTTCATTGTGACAAGCATGTCCTTACACATTTAGTTCTTTGAATCCATTGAATTCCATCAAGTAAAGGAGTTGTTATTCTTGATTAGCTTTTATTACTAGGATTGAATGGCTTAATTTCTAAAGATGACCTAATCACTTCATTTCTTGCTAACAAGGTTTCTCCTTTTATTGTAAGGACTTATTCACATAACATGATCATGAAATTGACTTCTCCATCTACATCAAACATCATACCATTTCAACAAGAATGTCTCTATAACTTTGGCACTTTAAATTGATTGAATTACATTAAACAAAGTAGTCATTAATATTAGCTTTTCTTACTAAGTTTGAATGGTTTAACTCCTAAAGGGTGACACAATCACTTCAATTTCTACTAATAAGGCTTCTCTTTTTGTTGGAAGCACTCATTTACACAAAATGATCATCAAATTAACTTTTGTCTCTATACTAAACATTATATTCATTACAACAAGCATGTCTTTACACCTTTAAAACTTCAATCCATTGAATTGCATCATACAAAAGAGTTATTAATCTTGATTAATTTTTCTTGCAAGGATTGAATGGTTTAATTCCTAATGTATGATACTGTCACTTCATTTCTTGTAAACAAGGCATCTCTTTCTATTGCATGGACTCTTTCATACAAAATGACCGTGAATTTAACATTTATCTTTATACTAAACTTTATATTCATTATGGAAAGTATGTCCTTACACCTTTGGAAATTTAAATCCATTGAATTTGATCAATCTGTAGAGTTGCTAACCTCAATTAGCTTTTTTTTTTATAGTGATTAAATGGTTTAATTCCTAAATTATGAGAATATGACTTAATTTCTTGCAAACAAGGCACCCTTTTCATTGCAAAGACTCATTTACACCAAATCATCATGAAATTAACTTTTGTTTCTATGCGAAACATTATATTCATTGTTGCAATTATGTCCTTACACCTTTCATATTTTAAATCCATTGAATTTCAGCAAACTATGGAGTCATTGATCTTGATTAGCTTTTCTACAGGGACTAAAATGGTTTAATTGATAAAGTAGGAGACTATTACTTCATTTCTTACTAAAAAGGCATCTTCTTTCATTGCAACAACTAATTCATTAAAAATGATCATTAAGTTAACTTTTATGTTCATGACAACTTTTACACCTTTGACATTTTAAATCCATTGAATTTCATCAAACTACAAAGTTGTTAACTTTGATTACCTTTTCTTATAGGGATTGAATGGTTCAATTCCTAAATTATGAGACAATCACTTAATTTCTTGCAAACAAGGCAACTTTTTCTTTGCAAGGACACATTTAGACCAAATGATCATGAAATTAACTTTTGTCTCTATACCAAACATTATATTCATTGTGGCAAGTATGTCCTTACACCTTTGATATTTTAAATCCATCGAATTTCAGCAAATTATAGAGTCATTGATCTTGATTAGCTTTTTTACATGGACTAAATAGTTTAATTGCTAAAGTATAAGACTGTTACTTCATTTCTTGCTAAAAAGGCATGTCCTTTCATTGCAAGGACTAATTTATTAAAAATGATCAATACATTAACTTTTATGTTCATGCCAACCATTATATTCATTACAATAGGCATGTCCTTATATCTGTGGTATTTTGAATACATTTAATCCTATCAAAGAAAGAAGTTGTTGATCATGATTAGCTCTTTTTACTAGGATTGAATGGTTCAATTTCTTAATGTTCACACAATAACGTCATTACTTGCTAACAAGACTTCTCCTTTCATTACACAAGGTCATTCATATAGAATGATCAAGAAATTAACTTTTGTGACTACATCAAACATTGTATACATTGCAACAAGTACATCTTTACACCATTGGTGCTTAAAATCCATTAAATTCCTTCAAATAAAGGAGTTGTTAATCTTCATTAGATTTTTTGTTAGAGATTGAATAGTTCAATTCCTTAAGGTTGACAAAATAAATCTTTCATATTTGAAAGTTTTTGATTGTGTCTCTTAGATGCATGTGAATTCTTATAAGAAGGATAAATTAAATCCTAACTTGCATAAATGTTTTTCCATTAGGTATGGAATTGATGAATTTTGATAATGTCTATAGGATGATTGAAATAGAATAATTATTATAAGTAGGGATGTTATATTTAATGAAAATTTTGTCTATAAAATAGACATGTTGTATAATCTAATAGTACAAGGAAGCATGCTAGAAAAAGGATCATAATATTTTGGAGGAAATTTTAGAAGATGATATGGTAGAAGAGTGTTTGAAAATCTTAAAAACATGGTGAACCATAATGCTTTGATAAACAATACAAATTAAGGATTTTTCCAATTAGAAGTTAGTCACGAAAGAAGAGATGAGTTCACTATAGAAAAATCATACATAGAAGCAAACTTAATTTTAAAAAAAAAAATGGCACTAAACAATAAATGAGTATATCAGGTCAAAGAAGAACATGGTGGTAGTTGTGAAAGGATTTTAGGAAAAAAGATGGTGTTGATAACCCTAAAAATTTCTCTTTTGTTGTAAAAATATGTGCTATAAAGAATTTTGCTAACATGTTAATTGAGTCGATGGTTATAGACAAGTTGAGGTTGTGTGTAGCCTTAATTGGCCTTTATCATTAATTGTTATGGGGGTATCATACTAAGGTTATTGATGTGTCCTACATCGGTTCCTAAAGGGTTCTTTGGGCCATTTATAAGGGTTGGGTCAACCCTTCACTCTTGAGCTAACTTTTGTGGTGGAGTTAGGGTTCAATTCCTTATCAGGTGGTATTAGAGCCAAACCTCAGAGGGTTGGTGGGCATATGTACAAAGGTTCCCTGCCACCGTGCCGATCACCGACTGAGGTAGCACGTGGGCCACCGTGCCGATCGCTGACTGAGGCAGCACGTGGGTCACCATGCCGATTGCCGACTGAGGCAGCACATGGACGTGCAGTTTAAAGGGGTCGAGCATGATGTGTCCCACATCGGTTCCTGAGGGGGCCTTTGGGCCGTTTATAAGGGTTGGGTCAACTCTTCACTCTTGAGCTAACTTTTGTGATGGAGTTAGGGTTCAATCCTTTATTAGGTGGTATCAGAGCTTTGGCTCTAACTCAGGTTAGTTATACCTTTATTATCATCTATTTCATGTATTCTTTATTGTTGGTTGAATAATTAAAAAAAATAAAAAAAAAACAAAAGAAAAGAAGAAAAAAAAACACAAAAAAAAATTTGTGTAATAGTTATTGGTTTAATAATTAGTCTCTAAGTGAGAGATTGTTATAAGAGTAGAACTTGATTAATATTATATGAGGTGTAAATGTGTTATTTGTGTCCATATAAAATTTGCCTTTATCTCTTCTATATAAAAGGGTATGCTTATTATGTAATTTGAAACTCCTAAAATAGTAAAATTTTAATCTAGCCATGGACTTAGGAACATTTAGGTCCCAAGGGTTAACATTACATCTTAACACAAAACCTTAAGACATTAGGTTTATGGGTCCTTCCCACTTATATGTTACTCACTCCTTCCTCTCACTTCTAATGTGACATTACTTAACCACACAATTTACAACTTTACACAAGAAATACCAAAAAACTATCATTTCAATTCCTACTAATATGGCTTCTCTTTCCAATGCAAGAACTCTTTCACACAAATTGATTATACAGTTAACTTTATGTCTAAACCAAACATTATATTCCTTATTACAAGCATGTCCTTATAGTTTTGGTACTTTTATTCCATTGAATTCCATTAAACAAAGGAGATGTTAATCTTGATTAGCATTTTTTATAGGGATTAAATGGTTCAATTCCTAAGGCTTCCCATCATCATTTTATTTCTTGCTAACAAGGCTTCTTCTCTTGTTATAAAGACTTATTCAAACAAAATGACCATAAAATTAACTTTTCCATCTACCAAATGTTATATTCATTGCAAGAAGAATGTCCCTACAACATCAGCACTATGAATCCATTGAATTTCATAAGTCAAATAAGTCTTTGACCTTTATTAGCTTTTCTTACTAGGTTACAATGGTTTAATTCTTGAAGGGCAAGGTCATCATTTTATTTCTAGCTAACAGGGCTTCTTTTTTGGTTGGAAGAATCTAATTATACAAAATAATTATGAAATTAAATTTTATATCTACACCAAATATTATATTTATTATGAGAAGCACATTTTTAAAACTTTGGTACTTTGAACCCATTGAATTCAATCAAACAATGAGACATTAATCTTGATTAGCTTTTTTTATAGAGATTAAATGGTTCAATCCTTGAGCAATGAGTAAGTAGCTTCATTTATTGCAAGGGATCATTCACACAAGATGATTATGAAATTAACATTTGTATCTACACTAAACATTATATTTGTTGTGACAAGTATGTCCTTACACCTTTTGTACCTTAAATAACTTGAATTCAATCAAACAAGGAGTCACTAATCATAGTTAGCTTTTTATAGGAATTGATTTGCTTAATTCTTGAAAGATAAGCCCATCACTTCATTTCTTGCTAACATGGTTTTTCCTTTTATTGTGAGGACTAATTCACACAAAATGATCATAAAATTAATTTTTATGTCTACATAAAAAATCCATTCATTAAGACAAGCATGACATTACACTTTTGGTAATCTAAATCCATTGATTTCCATGAAGAAAAAAGGGGTCTTAGATTTTCTTGTGAGAATATAATGGTTTAATTCTTGAAGTTTGACACCATTAATTTATTTTGTGCCAACAAGGCTTCCCCTTTTGATTTAAAGACTAATTCACAAAAAATGATCATTAAGTTTTATATTCATTACAACAAACACATTCTTATAAGTTTTACACTTTAAATCCATTGAATTCTATGAAACATGGAGTCATTAATCTTAGTTAGCTTTTATTATTGAAATTAATTTACTTAATGCTTTTAAAGGATGAGCCCATCACTTCATTTCTTACTAACAAGATTTCATCTTTCATTATGAGGAATCATTCACACAAAATGATCATGAAATTAACTTGTGTGTCTACTGAAAAGATACATTCATTAAGACAAACATGTCATTACACCTTTGGTATTCTAAATCCATTGATTTCCATCAAAAGAAGGGGTCTTATGTTTCTTATAAAAATTGAATGGTTCAATTACTAAAGGTTGACTCTGTCAATTTATTTTGTGATAACAAGGCTTCTCCTTTTGATTTAAAGGCTAATTGATAAAAAATGATTGAATGGTTCAATTACTAAAGGTTGACTCTGTTAGTTTATCTTGTGATAACAAGGCTTCTCTTTTTGATATAAAGGCTAATTGATAAAAAATGATCATCTAGTTTTATATTCATTGGAATAAACATATCCTTACAAGTTTTACACTTTGAATCCATTGAATTTTGTCAAACAAAGGAGTCATTGATCTTTATTAGCTCTTTTTATTGGATTTGAAGGGTTTAGTTCATAATGGATGAGACCATTAATTAAGTTACTACTCTTTTTTGTGTTCACCAAATATTATACTAATTGCAACAAGCATGTCATTACAATTTTGGTACACTAAACTCATTGAATTCCATTAAAAAAAGGAGTCATTGATCATGATTACGTTTTCTAATTGTGTTTGAGTTGTTCAATTTTTTAAGGATGATTTGTCACTTCATCCCTTACTAATAAGGCTCCTTTCATTACCGGGACTTATTCACACCAAATTATTATGAAATTAATTTGTGTCTACATTAAATATTATATTCATTGTGATAAAAGATCATGGAATGAAGTTTTTTTCTACACCACACATTATATTCATCATAAAAAACACATCCTTACACATTTGGCACTTTAAATCCATTGAATTTCATCAAAGAAAGGATCGTTGATCTTGATTAGCTTTCTTATAAAGATTGAATGGTTTAATAATGAAGGTTCACACTATCACTTAATTTCTTTCTAACAAGACTTCTCCTTTCATTGCACAAAGTCATTCACACAAAATGATCATGAAATTAACTTATGTGACTAGGCCAAACATTATATTCATTGTGATAAGCATGTCTTTAAAGATTTAGTAATTTGAATTCATTGAATTCAATTAGACAAAGGAGTTATTATTCTTGAATATTTTTTCTTACTGGAATTGATTGGTTTAACTCACCAATGATGAGCCTATAACTTCATTTCTTCATTAAATTACTTCTGCTTTTGTTGCATAGAGTCATTCATACAAAATGATCATGAAATTGACTTTTGTGTCTACACCAACATCATAGTCATTGCAATAAGCATGTGCTTACAACTTTGGCACACTAAATTTATTGAATTCCAACAAACAAGGAGTTATTGATCTTGATTAGGGTTTCTTATTATGTTTGAATGGTTTGGTTCTTGAAGGAAGAGCCTATAAATTCATTTCTTACTAACAAGACTTCTCATTTCATTTTAAGGTCTCATTCATATAAAATAAATATAAACTTAACTTTTGTGCCTCTATCAAACATTATTTTGATTGCAACAAGCGTATGGATCTAAATCTATTAAATTCTATCAAGCAAAGTAGTTATTGATGTTGATAAGGTTTTCTTATGGGGATTAAATGGTTCCATTCTTGAAGGGCGAACCCGTCACTTCATTTCCTATTAACAAGGTTTCTTCTTTCATTGTAAGGACTTATTCACACAAAATGATTATGATATTAACTTTTGGGATAGCACCAAACTTATATTCATTGTTACAATCATGTCTTTACACCTCTGACACTTAGATCTAGTGAATTCTATTAAGCAAAGGAGTCATTAATCTTTATTAGCTTTTCTTACTAAGATTAAATAGTCAAATTCATGAAGGATCACTTCACTTCTTGATAATAAGGCTTTTCCTTTTGTTGGAAGGACTCATTCACATAAAATAATCAAGAAATTAACTCTTGTGTTTGTACCAAACATTATTCGAACATTATTCTCATCATAACAAGTGTGTTCTTACACTTTTAGTGCTCTTAATCCATTGAATTCCATCAACTAAAGGAGTGGTTGATGTTAATTAGCTTTTCTTACAAGGATTGAATGGTTTAATTCCTTAAGGTTTACACCTTTACTTCATAAAATTAACTTTTGTGACTAAATTAAGAATTATATTCATTGCAAAAAGCACATCCTTAAACCTTTAGTACTCTAAATTTGTTAAATTCCATAAAAAATAAGAGTCATTGATCTTCATTAGCTTTTCTTACTAGGTTTGAATGATTGAATTCATGAAGGATGAACCTATAACTTGATTCCTTCTAATGAGATTTATGCTTTCATTGCAGATAGTCATTCACATAAAATTATTATGAAATTAATTTTGTGTCTTCACCAAACAATATATTCATTGTGATAGGCAAGTGCTTTAAATGTTGGGACCATGACTTCACTAAATTCCATCAAACAATGAGTTATTGATCTTTATTAGGTTTTGTTATTATGATTAAATCATTCCATTCATAAGGAATGAAACTATAACTTCATTTCTTACTAACAAGATTTCTCCTTTCATTTCAAAGACTCATTCACACAAAATGATCATTAAATTAAATATTATGTTTGCATTAACATTATATTAATTGTGACAACCATGTGCATACACATTTGGTATACTAAATCCATTGAATTTTAACAAACAAAGGAGTCATTGATCTTTATTAGATTTTATTACTAGGTTTGAATAGTTAAATTCATAAAGGATGAGTTTGTTACTTAATTTCATTCCAATAAGACTTTTCCTTTTGTTACACAGTGTCATTCACACAAATTGATCTAAAATTAACTTTTGTGTCTATACCAAACATTATGGTCATTGCAATAAGCATTTGCTTAAAGTTTTAGCATTCTAAATTCATTGAATTCCATCAAACAAGGAGTTATTGATCTTGATTAGTTATTTTTACTAGGTTTAAATGGTTTTTAATCCTAAAGGATGAGCCTATAACTTTATTTCTTACTAACAAGACTTCTCCTTTCATTACTAGGACTCATTCAAACAAAATGATCATCAAATTAACTTTTGTGTATACACCAAACATTATATTAATTGCAACAAGCATATGTACACACCTTTCATATTCTAAATCCATTAAATTCCATCAAGCAAGGAGTTGTTGATTTTCTTTAGCTTTTCTTGTAGGGATTGACTAGTTCAATTCCTGGAGAATAAGTCTATCAACTCATTTCTTGCTAACAAGGTTTTCCTTTCATTGCAAGGACCCATTCACACATGTTGATCATGAAGTTAAGTTTTGTGACTACATTAAACATTATATTAATTGTGACATGCATGTTCTTAAGGTTTTGGTACTTTGAATCCAATGAATTCTAAAAAACAAAGTAGTTATTGATATTGATTAGCTTTTCTTATAGGGATTCAATGGTTCAATTTGTGAAGGTTTGCACCATCATTTCATTTCTTGCTAATGAGCCTTCATCTTTCATTACGTGGAGTCATTCACTCAAAAGGATGATGAAATTGAGTTTTATGTCTGTACCAAACAATATATTCATTGCAAAATGTACATCCTTATTGCTTTGTTACTCAAAACTTATTGAATTCCATTGAACGAAGGAATCATTCATCTTAATTAGCTTTTCATATTGGGATTGAATAACTTAATTCTTGAAGGATGGGCCCATAACTTTATTTCTTATTAACAAAGCTTCTCCTTTCATTGCATGGAGTCATTCACACATAATTATGATGAAATTAACTTTTGTCTTCAACAAACATTATAATCTTTATGATAAGCACATCTTTATACCTTTGGTGCTATGAATGCATTGACTTTCATCAATCTAGGAGTCATTAAACTTGATTAGCTTTTCCTATAGGGATTGAATGGTTCAATTCCTAAAGGTTGATACTATCATTTCATTTCTTGCTAATAAGGCTTCTCCTTTTGTTATACACACTCATTTATAAGAAATGATCATGAAATTAACATATCTGTCTACATAAAACATTAAATTGATTACTACAAGCATGTGTTTACACCTTTTGTACTTTGAATCCATTGAATTTCACTAAACAAGGAGTCCTTGTTCTTGTTTAGTTTTACTTATAGGGATTGAATATTTTAGTTCCTAAAGGTTGACACTATTATTTCATTTCTTATTAATAGTATTTCTCTTTAAATAGTAAGGACTCATTTACGCAAAATTAACATAAAAATAAGTTTTGTGACTACAACAAAGATTATATTTACTATGACAAGCCTATGGATGGGCCTTCTAAAAGCATTGAATTTAATTAAATAAAGGAGTTATTGATCTTGATTAGGATTTTTTTTATAGGGATTAAATGGTTCATTTCCTAAAGGTTCACACTATTACTTCGATTTTAGCTAACAAAATTTCTCCTTTCATTGCACAATGTCATTCACATAGAATGATCTTGAAATTAACTTTTATGACTACATAAGACATTATATTCATTGTAATGAGCATGTCTTTGCACCTTTAGTATTCTAAATCTATTGAATTTCATCAAATAAAGGAGTCATTTATCTTAATTATCTTTTCTTTCCTATCACTTTATTTCTTGCTAATAAGGTTTCTCTTTTTGTTACAAGGGAGTCACACAACCTAATCATGAAACCAAGTGTTGTGATTACACCAAACATTATATTTATATGACAAGTATGTCCTTACAACTTTGGTACTCTTCATCTATTGAATTCCACCAAACAAAATAGTTGTTGATCTTCATTTGCTTTCTTGCAAGGATTCAATGGATCAATTCATGAAGGTTCACATTGTTAGTTCAATTCATTGTAGAAAACTTAAGGCTATTACCTTGATTCCTTGGTGATAAGGCTTCCCCTTTTCATGCAAGGAGTCATTTACATAAAATGATCATATAATTAGCATTTGTGTCCATCCAATAATGAAGCTTTTACTCTTTATTAGCCATCTTTACTATGAAACATTCATTCATTATTAAAAAAATGTTGTCTCTCAATTACTTCACAATAGGACTATTCCTTTAAGTAGTCTAAATCCTTTAGACTTCATTGAATAAAAGCACTACTACTCTTGGTTAGCTTTAAGAATTAAGAGGAAATCCTTCATTATATGAAACATGAGCCTTTCACCTAATTTTTCAATAATAAGATAGCTTCTGTTGTTGGAAGGAATGATTCACACAAAATATTTATGTAATTAACATCCTAATTTAAGGTAAAAACAAGCAAGAGGATTGTACAAAAGAATAAAAGGGAAATCCACTTGAAAATACTAGTTGACATGGGAATTCACTCAAAATCTAAACTCAATACTAAAGAGTGATTTCAATACTCATTCATAATAGGTCTTTGTCTAATGAAAATAACAATAAGTGATCTTTATAGGGATAATTGATAAATAAATAGGAAATAATAAAACTAAATAAGAAATAAGATAAGGTATAAGCTCAATAGAAAAATATCTTAGATAGTATCTTATCTTATAAAATCTCCTAATGGATTGAATTTTATTGTTAATACAAGATATTATTAAAATCCTAAATAGTAAGAATTTCATTTTTTTTTTCTTCATGATTCTCTCTTGATTGAAAAAAATATTTTTTATGCTTGAGAAAATTTTTTTGGAAAAATTGATAGTGGCAAAAATAAAGTAAACTTCACGAAGTCCATATGACTCACACAGTAAAATTTCAAAGGAATAACAAAATCTATGTCTTCAAAAACTTGTGCAACAATATTACACACATTTGGCTTAGATTTCTCTTCAATGACTAAAACTGATGTAGAAAACTAAGTAGTGAACATACTATAGTCCACCATATCAATGTGCTTAGGCAATTTGAAGTTTGTTGTTGTCTTTGTATTAATTTGAGCAATTTTAGCTCATAATGTTGACTGGTGTATTTTTGGAAGATCTTTAATATTAACTTACATATCAGCTAGGTAAGGTGTAACTTTAAAATCATAGCTATTAAGCACTTTCCCTCCTAATTGCTGATCAATAGAATTGGTTGTCAACACACTATTGAATAGCATAGTAACTTACTTAGAAGAGATATTTGCACTTTCCTTTAACACAATATTCATAATTTCCTCCATGAAAATAAAAGCTTTATATGGATCCTAATCTATCATAGTTTCAAGGAAATTTTGGAACATCTCAACTATTAATGCATTACATTCAAGTTCCAATATCATATAATATGATTGCAGTTATGTAAGAATTTCTAGAATTGAGATTCACTTACCATATGAGCAATGTAATCATCTAAATGCTCAAATGATGACACCATAAATTAAAATATATCATTCATCAAATCTTAAAGGAATGTCTAGAGTAGTTATCTTTATAATCTCACTAAGGCATGAAGCATAGTTATCTTTATAATGTCACTAAGGCATGAAGCATAGTTATCTTTATAATCTCACTAAGGCATGAAGCAACTAGAGCTCTAATGTCCATATTAGGATGCCTAAAGAGTTGACTCTTAGTCAATGATTTCATAAATGGGCAATGTGTAACTGGTTGCATAGATGATTGCTTCTCTTTTAATAAGCAATATTCAACTTGGTCAAGAAGTGAAAGGATTTACTAGATATCTTTTAGCCAAATAACAAGTTAATAGCTATTGTTGCTCTGTGAGAGATATAGTGAAGGTCAACTAGTTGCATTGGTAACTAAAGTTGGTAGATTAGAGTAAGGTATCTCTAGTGCTATGGATTTTATTCATTGAAGGTTGATAATCATCAGTGCATAGTGGTGTGTGTGATAGCTAAAGATGTTGTCTAGTGAGGTAGTGACAATAATAGGTAAAAATGGATTTGTAGGCATTATCTAACATACAAATTCACCTTAAAACTAATCTCACTACTGAAATAGTAATTTCAATATTCATTCATAATAGGTCTCTATGTGATGGAAATAAGAATAAACTATCTTTACAAGGATAGTAAATGAATAAATATAAAAAAAAAATATAACTAAATAAGAAATAAGATAATATATTTGCTAAATAGAAAAATATCATAAATAGTATCTAATTTAATAAAATCTTATAAAATAGTAAATATTATCATTAATACAAGACACCATTGAAATCCTAAATAATAAGAATATTTCTTATTCTCTAGCATATCCATGTTTGCACAAAACATTAATTTCAATGTAACAAGCACATAAATACACCTAGGCTAGTCTGAATCTATTGAATTCCATAAAATAAAGAAGTCATTCATCTTGATTAACTTTTTTTAAGATAAAATGGTTAATTGCCAAAAAGATGAGACTAATACTTCATTTTTAGGTAATAAGGCTTCTCCTTTCGTTCCAATGAGTCATTTATCTTGATTTGCTTTTCTTACAATAATTGAATGGTTAATTGTCAAAAAGATTAGAATGCATTTAATTACTAGCTGATAAGGCTTCTCCTTTTGTTCCAAGATGGCATTCAAATAAGCAAATCATATAATTAACTTAATTTCTACATTATTATGTCTTGGGTAATTTGAATCAATTGAAGTCCATCCAATAAAGAAGTTATTATTCTTAATCAATTTTATTTCTTATATAAAGAATTATTAATTACTTGAAACATGAGACATATCTTGATTACATTACAATTGGACTTCTTCTCTAGGTAGTTTGAATCCATTGAAGTCCATCAAATAAAACAGTTATTACTGTTGATCAGTTTTCTTTACCACAAAAGAATCATTCATTGTTTGAAACTTAAGGTCATCAATTGATTCCTTGGTGATAAGGCTTATCCTTTTCTTGCAAGGAGTCATTTATATAAAGTAATTATCCAATTATCATCCAAGTCTATATAGAAAAGTAAACAAAGGAGTAATTCAATCTGATTAATTTTGCTTATGTTGATAGAATAGTGTGTTGCAAAAATCATGAGACTAACACTACATTTCTAACCAATAAGGCTTTTTCTTTCATTGCATGGAGTTATTCCCATAAAGAAATTGTGAAATTAGCGAAAGTGTCTCACCAATCATTGATTTCATTGCACTATGCATATTATTCTATTATGGGTAGTTTGAATGCTTTAAGGTCCATCCCTTAAAGAAACTTTTACTCCTATTTAGCCTTATTTATTATGAGAGATTTGTACATTACTTGAAACTTGCCACTTGATTACTTCACAATTGGACTTCTACTTTACATAGTTCAAATCCTTCAAACTCCATCAAATAATGGAGCAACCACCTTTGATTGGCTTTCTTAACTATGAGAAAATTATTTATTATTGGAAAATTGAGATTGTCATGTGATTCCTTGGCAATAAACCTTCTACTTTCATTGCAAAAAGTGATTCACATAAAATAATCATATAGTCAACATCCATGTTCATATAGAAAATTAATTTCAGAGCAACACCCATGTAAATACACCATAGGCTATTTATATCAATTGAATTCTATAAAATAAAGGAGTCATTCATCTTCATTAACTTTTCTTACTTGAAAAGAATGGTTCATTGCTAGAAAGAAAAAATTGACACTTCACTTCTAGGTAATAAGGATTCCCTTTTCTTTCTGAGGAGTCTTGGTCTTGATTAGATTTTTTTTTTTTTTTACATGGATTGAATGGTTAATCGCTTGAAAGATGAGAATGCTCTTCATTCCTAGCTGATTATGGTTTCTCTTTTCATTTAAAGATGTCATTCACGTAAAGAAATAATGAAATTAACTTAATTACCTACACTAATCACTAGTTTCAATATGACATACACATTATTGTGTCTTGGGTAATATGAATTCATTGAACTTTACAGAGAAACAAAGCTATTACATTTGATCAACTTTATGAGAGAATTGTTTATTTGCTTAGAACATGAGACACTCTCTTGATTACTTAACAATAAAACTTCTCCTCTCAGTAATTTAAATCCACTGAAATTCATTAAATAAAGAAGCTATGACTCTTGATTAGCTTATTTTATTGAGAATCATTTATTACATGAATCTTAAGGTTGTCACCTGATTACTTGGTGATTAGGCTTCTCCTTTCATAAAAGGAATCATTCACATAAATTGATCATGCAATTAACATCAATGTCTACATAAAACATCAAATTCATTTTGGCAAACACATCAATAAACCTTAGGTAGTATGACTCTATTAAATTCCATAAAACAAAGGAGTCATTCATTTAAATTAGCTTTCTTACATGGGTAGCATGGTTTGTTGTTAGATAGAATGTATTGTCACTTCACATTCTACTAATAAGGCTTCTCTTTTCATTCCATGGACTCGATTACAAAAAGGAATAATAAAATAACTTATAAGTCTACATCAATAAATGATTTCATTGCTAGAAGCTCATGGTTCCATACTACATAGGTTAAATTGATTAAAAACCATCATATGAAGAAGCAATTACTCTTGATTAACTTTCTTTAGCATAAGAAAATCATTTATTACTTTACACATTATGTAATAATAAGACTTCTCCTCTGGGTAGCCTAATGGATTGAAGCCCAACAAATAAAGAATATATTACTCTTGCTACATTTTTCTTTTTTTTTTTTTTAACTAAAAGACAATTGTTCATTGCTGGAATCTTTAGATAATTACTTGATACATTTACAATAAGGCTTCTCCTTTTGCAACAAGGAATCTTTTAAATAAAATAAGCATGCAATTAACATTCATGTCTGCACCAACCATTGATTTTATTGTGACATGCATGTCAATTCACTTTGGGTTGTCTGAATCCACTAAATTCCATTAAAAAATAGTCATTCATCTTGGTTAACTTTTCTTACCTAGATAAAATGGTTCATTTCTTGAAACACAACACTATCACTTTATTTATAGCTAATATGGATTCTCCTTTCATTCTAAGGACTCAGTATCACAAATGATTTGTGAAATTTACTTAAATATCTACACTAATCACTAATTCAATTGTGAGAATCACTTTATTCCATCTTGAGTAGTCCAAATCCATTGACGTCTATCCAATAAAGAAGCTATTAGCCTTGATTAACTATCATTACTACAATAGTTTAATTCATTACTTAAAACTTTAGATTGCCTTTTGATTACTTAACTACAAGACTTCTCTTCTAGGTACTTCACATCCGTTGATGTCCATCAAATAATGGAGTTATTACCTTTATTAGCTTTCTTTACCTATAGAATATAATTCATTTTTTTGAAACATGAGATTGTCATAATATTCCTTTGTAATAAGGCTTCTCCTTTTGTTACAAAGAATCATGCACACAAAATAAGTGTCCAATTAACATTCATTTATACGCCAAACATTAACTTCATTGCAATATGCACATTAATACACCTTGAGTGAATCCATTAAATTCCATTAAAAAAAGTCATTCATTTTGATTGGCATTTCTTACATGAGTACTCTTTAGATAAAACAAGTGATCAATAAATCATTATTGTCTAATAAGACTTCTCCTTTCCTTCAAAAGAGTACTCATGTAAGAGTACTCATGTATTTTCATATTAGATAGTTTAGATCTATTAAAATCCATTCGATAACATAACTTTATCTCTCAATTAGCCTCCTTTATTGTGAAAGATCGTTCAATATTTGAAACATGTGTTTTTCTCTTTATTACTTGCAATAGGGTTTCTCATTTGGTTAGTCTTTATCTATTGAAGTCCATCAAATAAAAGAGGTATTACTCTTAGCTATGCTTCTTTACCAAGTAAGAATTGTTGATAGCCTGAAACTTAAGACCATCACTTAACTCCTTTGGAATAACACTTTTCCTTTCATTGTAAGGAATCATTCATAAAGAATAATCATTTAATTAACATTTATGTTTACATAGATCATTAATTTCATTGTGCCATGCATTTAATACCGTTAGGATTTCTAAGTCTATTTAATTCCATAAAAAAAAATGAGCCATTCATCATGATTAGCTTTTCTTACAAGGGTAGAATGGTTCACTACCTAAAACATGAGACTAACACCTCATTTCCATGTATTAAGGTTTCTCTTTTCATTCCAAAGAGTCATTCACACAAAAGAGTCATGAAATTAACTTAAATTGTCTAACACTGAACACTATTTTCATTATGAGATGCACGTGATTATGTCTTGAATAATTTGAATCTAATGAACTACATCTAATAAAGAAGCTATTACTCTTCATTGAATTTCTTTGCTATGAGAAAATTGTTCATTAGTTGAAACATGAGACATCTCCTAGTTAATAAAAATTAGGAGTTCTCCTTAGGATAGTTCAAATTACTTGATGTTCATTGAGTAAAGGAACTATTGCTTTTGATTGGCTTCCATTAGTAGAAGGGATTTGTTGATTGCTAAAAACATGACATTATCACCTAATTCTTTGGCAATAAGGCTTATCCTTTTGTTGTAAGGAATCATTCATACAAAATGAGCATCTAATTAATATCTATATCCACACAAAACATTAATTTTGTTGTGACATGCACATCAATGAATCTTGGATAATTTGTATCAATTGAATTCCATCAAAAAAGGAGTCATTCATCCTAACTAGTTTTTCTTATGTGGATAGAATGGTTCATTGCCTAAAATATGAGATTTTCACTTCAATTCTCACTAATAAGGCTTTTCCTTTCATTCCAAGGAGTGATTCACATAAAAGATTCATGAAATTAACATAAATGTCTACATCAATCACTAATTTTGTTGTGAGATGATCCTGATTTTATCTTTGGAAGTTCAAATCTATTCAAGTCCATTAAATAAACTATTACTCTTGATTAGCTCTTTTATAATGAGAGAATTATTCATTACTTGGAATGTAAGACAACATCTTGATTGCTTGACAATAAGACTCTTTTTTTGGGTAGTCTAAATCAATTGAATTCTATCAAATAAAGTAGCGATTACTTTTGATTAGCTTTTTTCTTCTTAAGAGAGAGATCACTCTTTATTATAAAGTTGAGACCATCTCTTAATTTCATGGCAATATGGCTTTTCCTTAAATTACAAAGAATTATTCACACAAAATAAGCATGCAATTAACATCTGTGTTAAAACTAAATATTAATTGCATTGCAACATGCATGTCAATACACCTTGAGTAGTCTAAATCCCTTGAATTTCATCAAACAAAAGGGTTATTCATCCTAATTAACTTTTCTTATTTGGATCTTATGGTTCATTGCTTGAAACATGAGACCTACACTTCATTTCTAGCTAACAATGCTATTCCTTTCATTCCATAGAGTCATTTCTACAAAGGAATCGTGAAATTAACTTAAATGTCTCACCAATAAGTGATTCCATTTGGATATGCATCATATTCTATTTTGGCTAATTTGAATGCATTTAAATCTATCCAATAATGAAGCTTTTACTCTTGATTAGCTTTCAAATCCATCTAATAAAGAAGCTTTTACTCTTGATTAGCCTTCTTTATAACGAAAGATTCATTAATTGCTTGAAACATGAGCTTATATCTTGATTACTTTATAATAGGATGTACGATTTGTGTAATTTGAATCCTTTGAAGCCCATCAAATAAAGGACCTATTACTCATGATTAGCATTTTTAACCCACATAAATTGTTCATTGTTTGATAAATGAGACTGTCACATGATTCCTTGGCAATAATTCTTCTTCTTTTGTTGCAAGGAATGATGCACGAAAAAACATCATGCAATTAGCATCCATATCTACACAAAATTTTAATTTTATAGTAGCTTGCACTTCAATACTCTTTGGGTAGTCTAAGTCCATTAAATTCCACAAAACAAAGGAGTCATTTTTCCTATTCTTAACTGGATAGAATGGTTTATTGCCAAAAAGATAAGACTTACACTTCATTTCTAGGTAATAAGGCTTCTCCTTTTGTTTTAGGGAGTCATTCATATAAAGGAATCTTGCACTTAATTAGCTACATTGATCACTAATTATATTTCAATAAGCATGTTATTATGTCTTAAGTAATTTAAATCCATTCAAGACCATTCAATAAAGAAGTTATTCATTAACATTCTTTTGAAGAGAATATCATTTATTGCTTAAAATATAAGGCTATCTCCTGATTACTTGAGAATAAGACTTCTCCTCTAGGTCATTTGAATCCCTTCAAGTCCATTTATTAAAGGAACCCCTACTCTTAATTAGTTTTTTTTTGGCAAGTAAGAATTGTCTAGTACCTGAAACTTAAAATTATCCTCCAATTTCTTAGTAATATGGCTTTTATTTTGTGAGGAATCTTTCACAATGATCAAGTAATTGACATCTATGTCTACATAGAACATTAAATTCATTGTGACATGGAAGTCAATACTCCTTGGGTAGGCTTAATCCATTGAATTCCTTTAAACAAAGGAGTAATTAATTTTGATTAGCTTTTCTTCCTTGGATAGAATGGTTCACTACTTCAAAAATGAAAATGACACTTCATTTTGAGAAAATAAGACTTCACCATCTGTATAAAAGAGTCATTCACACAAAGGAATGGTGAAATTAACTTAATTGTCTACATCAATCATTCATTACATTGCAAGGTGCACAATATTCTATCTCAGGTAGTTTTAATCCATTGAAGTCTATTTAATAGAGAAGCTTTTACTCTTGATTAGCTTTACTTATAATGATACATTCGTTCATTGCTTTAAACATTAGATCATCTCTTGATAACTTAACTACAAGACTTCTACTTTGGGTTGTCCAAATCCAATGAAATCTATAGAATAAAGGAGAAATTACTTTTCATTAGCTTTCTTTTACAAAAGAAAATTGTTCATTGCTTGAATGTGAAGATTGTTATTTGATTCCTTGGTAATAAGGCTTCTCCTTTTGTTGCAAGTAGTCATTCACACAAAATGATCATGCAATAAACATCCATGTATACGCTAAGCATTAATTTTTTTGCAGTATGTTGTTCAATACACCTTAGATAGTCTAAATCCATTGAATTTCATCAAACTAATTACTAATCTTGATTAGATTTTCTTGTATGGATATTTTGGCATATTTCCAATTATGAGATCATCACTTCTTTTCTCCCTTGTGAGGCTTTTTCTTTTGTTCTAACAAGTCATTCTCACAAATGAAACATGAAATGAACTTAAATGTCCACACTAATTACTAATTTCATTACAAGATGCATATTATTATGTCTGAGGTAGTCTAAATCTATTAAAGTCTATCCAATACTTAAGCTACTAATCTTACTTAGCCTTATTTACTATGATCAAATCATTCATTTGCTTGAAAGATGAGAATGCCTATTGATTACTTGGCAATGGGGCTTCTCCCTTAAGTAGTTTGAGTTCAATGTAATCTATTGAATAAAGGAGAATTATTCTTTGCTAGCTTTCTTTATTAGAAAAGAAGCTTTCATTGCTTGAAACTTGAGACTGTCATCTAATTCTTAAGCCTTAAGGCTTTTCCTTTCATTATAAGGAATCAATTATAGAAAATAATCTTCTAATTTACATGCATGTCTACATTGAGCATTAATTTACTTGGACTTGCACATCAACAGACCTTAGGTTATTTAAATCTATTGAATTCCACCAACCAAAGGAGTAATTCATCTTGATTAGCTCTCTTACCTAGATGGAATCGTTCATTGCCTTAATTGTCTATATCAATCTTTGATTTCATAGTGAGATGCATGATATTATGTCTTAGGTAGTCCAAATCCATTCAAGTTGATGTATCTCCTAACTTTGATTGAAAATCAAAAGTATTCGTTCCTTATTACTTCAAAATCAAAGATAAGCCCTACAAGCAATGCATTGCTTCTAGAAGGGATGATGAGCCAAAGTGGAGCATTAGTAAAGCAATAATTCTACTTCTATGGAGTATTTATTACCACCTTGTTGACCCAATAAATCAAGCATGCAATGGTGGAAAGTTGGCAACATGTTCTAATTACTCAATTTCCATATTTCTTTACATGTTTCCAATGCTTATTACAAGCTTTTTGCATATTATCAATATGTCATTTATTACAAATTGATGGAAATTTCTAATATTTTCTTCATAAAAGGACTAACATCTAGCATCCATATATCTATTGACAATCATTTATATATAAATTTGAGTTCAATCTCTTTGTTTTTAATTCTTGTCACTTATTTTCTTCAAGTGTGGTGAATTTTCAAAGTTCTTAGTTTAGTGTGGTTGCATTGCACTATCGCCTTAGTGGCAGACTTAACTATCCAATCTCTCCTCTATAATGGATCAATTTGTTCATTTGGTGTATTTGCTCATCTATATGGCAAGTAATCCATCAAAAGGGATATGTTTGAGAATCCATAAGTCTTTGCTCTAAGGAAGAATGGGACTATCCATATGTGTGTTGACTGTCATGCTATCAACAAAATCACCATAAATTAGTGCTGCTTGATTTTGAAGGCTAAATAATCTTGATGGACTACATGATTCCAAAATCTTCTCAAACATATGAAGCGTGATTATCATCTGATCCATAAGAAGAAAAGAGCTGAGTGGGAAATAGCTCTTAAAATAAACCATGGCCTCTATGAATGGACAGTAATGCCTTTTGGTCTTTTTAATGCACCTAATACTTTTATGAGATTAATAAATCTTGTATTGAGGAAGTTCATTGGCATATTTAATGTTGTTTACTTTGATGATGTTTTAGTTTATAGCTTGAAGCAAGTTGATCATGTTAGACACCTTCTGCATGTGTTTGAAGTGCTAAGGAAGGAAAAGCTTTGTGGCAATATGAAAAAAGTTTTAATAGAATCAAGTCACTTTCCTTGGTTATGTAATCCTCCATGAAGGAATAAAAGTAGATGAAGAGAAGGTCCAAGCTATCCAAGAGAGGTATGTTCTAACCTTGATCTATGAAGTCATCAGCTTTCATGTACTTGCATCATTTCATTAAAGATTTGTGCAAGGATTTGGTTCTCTTATGGCATTATTGACAAACTACAATGCATGAGAATAACTACTAGCAAGTGGAGTAGTTGCTAAAGAATATAGATAGTGAATAGAGTATCGTCCTATGAGGATTGAAAGCAAATAAGTACCAAAACACTAATGATCCTAACTTTATTTAGAATAATATCAAAACATAAAAAACTAAATAAGAGCAAATAAAACCTAAATAGAAAAATCAATTGCTAAACACAATGTGATTTAACCAAGAGAGAATATACTAGGGTTTTTAGCTTCACCACACTAAGGTTACAAAGAATTCTTGATAAATTGCTGTCAAGAAAAATGTTATTCATAAGATAGCATAATTTTCTATGTTATTGAAAGTATTAGCTCCCGCTGCAATATCACTTGGATCTTTTACCTGTAAAAAAAAATTTGAATCATCTTAATGATGGCTGGTTTGATTTCAAAATTATTTACTTGTATGGCTGACCTCCTAATACTTTATGTGGTCCCATGACTAAAGGTTTTGAATTTTCTAGCAAGGACCAATTAGCCTCATCTCTTTCTTCATTCGCCATCTCCACACTTCTGCTTCTGTTTAACACATGAATTGTTCTTTGAATTTAGGATCAAATGGCATAAGTTTTTGTTACCCCTTTATCATGTCATGTACTAGGAAAAACCTTGCAAAACAAAAAGAATCAATACTACAATTCTAAATTAAAATCGAGGCAAAGGGTTCTATTATTTTTAAGATTTCCAATTCTTGACAATGATGCCAAAAACTCAATGCATATAAATAACTACTAGCAAGTGCACTACTCACTCAAGAAATATTAATAGTGAATAACACCAAAACACTAAGTGAATGTAACTTTATGTAGAAGACCAATTTCAAAGTTTTGAAGATTAAAAAAGAACAAATAAAATCTAAATAGAAAAATCAATTGGTAAAAATAATGAGATTCAATCAAGAGAGAAAATATAATGGTTTTCAAGTACGTTGTATAAAGGTTAATAGAATTCTTGCTAAAGTGCTTTGAAGAAAAAGGGTCTATTCATAGGACCACAAAATTTCCTATATTATTCAATACTTTTTTTCAATTTATATTGAATCTAGTTTTACCTATTAACCTAATATATCTCTATGTAGAGTAAAATAGATAAAAAAGAATTAAATTTTGTAAAAAGCTCTAGCTTTAGTAGGTATTTTTGAAATCCACCCATCATTACTAAATCAATCATGTTTGTACATCTCCATATTTCATTCAATGTAAGGTATGTAATATTTGATCTAATGTAAGGACTCTCCTCTTAGTCTTAATCATGCATATCAATTCAATTTAGGTCATTAGGCTTTTAAAAGAATAAAGCACAATAACACGTTCTTGCCATGAAAAGAAAATTGTAAAATAAAATAAAAACAGAGAAAACTACATAACTATGGTAAGGCTACATCATAACCTTAGCTAAGAAAATTAGTTCATCCTAGAAAAGGAAATCCAAATTAAAATTGAAAGGAAGTAGAATTTTAGGAGAATAGAATGATGAAATAGCTTTAGAATCACTCCCTTGACGATGTCATCACTCCTCTCCTAATCTTTTCACATTGCTCTTCCTTTAGAGCACAATTCTCTCTTCATTTATATATGGTTGTGTATAATTTTTCCCTTTTTCATGCCTCCATTATTGTGTGTTAGTCTCTCTTATTGATTAGGGTTTCTTACCTTCAGTCAAATTCTAAAAAGTTTTTGACCCATAACTTACAGTTATCTTACTTCCAGAAACCAAATCAAACTTTGGCATAAACTAGAATGCTGTAGCTCTATCTTTCAAATTTCTTTGGCTATAAGAATAACTCAATTTATATGTGTGTAGCAAAGGTTGTGCTCAAAATATCGCACAATCCTCAATTAGTAACCAGATAGAATACTAATAAGCTTTGGTTTCCTTATTAAGACAACATTCCTTTTCAAGTAAATCTCCAAATTTGACTAGATCCTCTCTTAAAAGTTTTCTTGATTTTTTTTTTTTTTTACTTGTCCATTGATAATTCTTCATGTTTATGACCCAAATTGACAACAAATATTCACTTTGCTCCTTTACTACAAAAATAAAATGCAAATATATAAAATCTAAATAAAAGCAAACTTAAGTAATAATAATAATACTAATTTGAGACCAAAAATATATGAAAATATACATCAATTTAGATCTTATCAAAATGCATAAAAAAAAAGGGAGAGTTCTTGTAGATTAATGCTCATCAAAGGAATTTTGAACTTGATAGAGAAAAGCTTTGCTCAACTCCCATTTTAGCACTTCTAAAATTTGGCAAAACATTTGAGATTGAGTGTAATGATTCTTGAGTTAGCATTGGTGATGTGTTGATGCAATAAGGTTACCCCATTGCCTACTTAAATAAGAAATCTTTGTTTCTTTTGTAAACTACTTTACTTATGATAAAGAAATTTATGCTTTTATTTGTGCATATGAAACACAACTGAATTACTTCTTACCCAAGAAATTTTGTTATTGACACTAATCATGTATCACTAAAAACATTTTGACAAAGGAAGAGTAAAATCAAATTAAATGTCTACATTGATCGTTGATTTCATTGTGAGATACACATTATTATGTCTTAGGCAATTTGAATCTATTAGAGTCTATCCAATGTAAAAAGCTAGTTCACTTGATTAGCCTTTTGATTATGACAAAATCATTCATTGCTTGAAACCTGAAATGATCTTTTATTTACTACATAATAAGACTTTTCATCTCATAGTTTGAATCAATTAGAGACCACCTAATAAAGGAGTTATTAGTCTTAAGTAGCTTTCTTTGCCATAAGAGAATCATTCATATAAAATGATGATGTAATCAACATCCTTTTTTACACATAGCATTAATTTCTTTGAGATATGCACATTAATAGATGTTGTGTAGCCTTAAACCTTTGAATTTTATCAAACAAAGGAGTCATTCATTTAAATTAGTTTTTCTTACTAGGATATAATGATTCATTGCTTGAAAGATGAGACTAACACTTCATTTCGAAAAAATAAGGCTTCTCATTCTTGTATGGAGTTAGTCATACAAAGGAATCATGATATTAACCCAAATTTCTACATGTTATTATGTTTCAAGGAGTCAAAATTGATTAAAGTTCATTGAACAAGCAAGCTATTATGCTTGATTAGTTTCCTTATATTAAGAAAGTAATGTTTATTGCCTGTAACATGAGACCATCTCTTAATTGCTTAAAAATATCACTCCTTACCACGGTTATCTAAATCCACTGAAGTCCATTGAATAAAGGAGCAATTAATCTTTATTAGCTTTCATTTTCTTGAGGGAATCATTCATTGGTTGAATCATAAGACTATCAATTGATTAATCAGGCTTCTTCTTTTGTTGTAAGGAATTATCTATACAAGATAATCATTCAATTAACATCTAGCCCTACACTAAACTTTAATTTTATTGTGATATGCGCATTAGTATGCCATAGATAGTGTAAAATCCACTGAATTCCATTAAACAAAATGAGTCATTCATGTTGTTTAAATTTCCTCAAATGGATGGATGGCTCATTGCTTGAAAGATGAGACTAGTAGTTCATTTATAGCTAATTAGGGTTCTCTTTATGTTCTAAGGAGTCATTCACATAAAGAAATTATGAAATTAACTTAAATGTCTGCACTAATCAAAGATTTCATTGTGTAATGCATGTTATTATGTACTGCAGAGTCTAAATCCATCAAAGTCTACCCAATAAAGTAGTTATTACTCTTGAATAGATTTTATTACCATAAGGGAATTGCTTATTGCCTGAAACTTGAGACCATCTCTTGATTACTTAAAATTATGACTTCTCCTTTAGAGTAGTTGTATCCATTGAAGTCCTTTGAGGAGAGGAGCTATTAATTTTAATGAGCTTCTCTTACTAGGGAAGAATCCTTCATTACATGAAACTTGAGACATATACCTATTCTTGGATAATTAGGCTTCTCTTTTCATTGTAAGGAATTATTCACACAAAATGACCCTTTAACCAACATCTAAGTTTACTAAAACTTTAATTTTTTGCAACATGCTTATCAATACACCTTAGATAGTCTTAGTCCATTGAATTTCATCAAACAAAAGGAGTCATTCATCTTGATTACCTTTACTTAGTTGGAAAGAATGGTTCATTATGAGATTGATGAGACTAACAATTCATTTCTAGCTAATAATGGTTTTTCTTTTGTTCCAATGAGTTGTTCACTCATAGAAATCATGAAATTAACTTAAATGTTCACATCAATCACTGATTCAATTGCAAGATGCACATTATTATGTCTTGGGAAGTCCAAATCCATTGAATTTCATCTAATAAGAAATTTATAATCCTTGATTAACTTTCTTTTCTAAGTGAACATTGTTCATTGCTAGAAACATGAGACTGTCTCTTAATTACTTGATAATATCACTTCTCATATGGTTATTTGAATCCAATGAAGTCCATCAAATAGTCAAGTCATTACTTTTAAATAATAAGACTATCATTTGATCCTTCAACAATAAGGCTTCTCTTTTTATTTCTAAGAATCATTCACATATAGTGATCATTCAATTAACATCCAGGACTACATTAAACTTTATTTTGTTGTAATATGTACATTATCCACAACTCTTGATTAGGATTCTTTAACATGAAAGAATCTTGATTGCTTGAAACCTGAGACCATCACTTGATTCCATTGTAATAAATTTACTCCTTTGTTGTAGGGAATGATTCACACAAAATAATCATGCAGTTAGCATTCATCTCTATAACATTTATTGATTTTGTTGCTACATACACATCAACATAACTTTGGTAAACTAAATCTATTGAATTTCATCAGACAAATGAATCTTCATCTTGATTAACTTTACTTACATGAATTGAATGGTTCATTGCTTAAAAAATAAACACTCTATTTCTAGTTACAATGGCCTTTCTTTCATTCTAAGGAGTCATTCACCACAAGGAATCATTAACTTGAATGTCTACATTCATTAAGGTTTCATTACAAGATGCATGTTATGTCTTGCAAAGTTTGAATTTGTTGAATTCCACGCAATAAAGAAGCTATTACTCTTTATTAGCTTTCATTACTAGGAGTGAATTGTTAATTGTTTTATACACGACACTATCTCTTGATTACTAGACATTAGGACTTCTCATCTAGGGTAATCCATATTTATTGAAGTCCATCAAGCAAATGAGTTATTACTCTTGATTAGCTTTCTTTACTAGTAGAGAATCATTTATTACTTGAAACTTGAGTCATTTACTTGATTCCTAGATAATAAGGCTTCTCCTTTTGTTATGATGTCTTAGGTATTCCAACTCTGTTGAAGTTCGTCCAATAAAGAAACTATTACTCTTGATTAGCTTTCCTTATTACGAGATAATCATTCATTACTTAAAACATGAGGCCATCTCATCATTGCTTGACATTAAGACTTCTCCTCTAGGTAGTCTATATCCATTGAAGTCCACCAAAGAAAAGTGTTAAATTAACTTTCTTTACTTAAAGAGAGCTATTCATTGGCTAAAATTTAAGACCTTTACCTAATTCCTCAATATTAAGGTTTCTCCTTTCATTGCCTAACACTTCATTTCTAGCTAATTAGCCTTCTCCTCTCATTTTAAGCAATCATTCACAAAAATGAATCATGGAACTAACTTAGATTTGTACATTGATCTTTGATTTCATTATGAGATGAATTTTATTATGTTGTGGGTTGTCCAAATCCATTAAAGTCCATCCAATAATAAATCTATAACACTTTATTAGCTTTCTTTACAATAAGAGATTCATTCACTAATTTAAATATGAGATTGTCACTTGATTTACCTAACAATAGGACTTCCCATTTTGGGTAGTCCAAATCTACTTAAGTTTATCAAATAAAGGAGCTTTTACACTTTATTAGCTTCCTTTATAATGAGAGAATCATTCGTTGCTTCAAACATGAGACCTTTACCTAATTCTTTGGTAATAAGGCTTTTCCTTTTGTTGCAAGAAATCATTTATACAAAATGATCATGGAATTAACTTTCAATTCAACAATGAATATTAATTTTGTTGTGACATGCACATCAATGCACCATAGCTAATCTAGAGTCATTAAATTCATCAAACAAAGGGATACATTCATCATGATTGGCTTGTCTCACTTGCATAGAATGGTTTATTGCTTGAAAGATGACACTTCATTTTTAGTTAATAAGGTTTCTCTTTTCATTCACAATAGTCATTTACATAAAGAAATTGTTAAATTAATTTATATAAGTACATTGATTACTAATTTTATTGCAAGATGATCGTTATTTTCATTGTGGAGTCTAAATCCACTAAAGTTCAACTAGTAAAGGGAAATTCCATTTCTATTTCCCTATTTATGGGAATGAGACTCCCTTATGCATGATAATCATCATTTCCCTACTTCTAGTTAATCTCATTCATATTCCCTCATTTCTTCTCTTTATAAAATAGATAAAATATAATAATAATAGTAATAATAATAAATATTTTTATATTATAATGACATTAAATATTTTTAAATTATGAAAATAATTGAATTATCAATAATAGTTATATATATATATAAATGTTATATGAAATTATTATTATTACTATTATTAATACTATAATGAGGAAAAAAATATAGTGATTAAAAAATATTAAAATTATTAATTAATGAATTACTTTTCATTATAAAAGTGTTATGTTAATATATTTATTTTAAATTTTTATATTTATGATAATTAATTTAAATTACTATTATTATAAATATTGTTGTTACTAGATAAATTTATTAATATAATTTTATTTATATTTTTATTATAATTAAATATGTTGTAATAATTTATTAATTTGAATAATTATTATTATTATTATAAATATCATTAATAGTGAACAAAACCTTTAATATAAAATTTATTTATATTTTTATGAATTAAATATATTTTAATCATATTATTATTGTTTATCTTTTTTCTTATAATAATTTTTATTTTGATTTTCATTCCAAATTTATTTAAAATGCTACAAAGAGAATTTGATTTTGATTCTAAAGTAAATTAAATATATTATAAAATTTACTATTTTGTATTCAATTCCAGACAATAATCCACACGTTCCCTTCATTCCTTGATTCTTGAGACTCACATATGATTTTTTTTTTTGGTAATAAGACTTCTCTTTTTGTTGCAAAGAAACATACATCCAAAATGATCAAGCAATTAACATCCATCTTTACATCAAACAGTAACTTCATTATGACATGCAAGTCTACCTTAGTGGTCTGAATCTATTGAATTCCATCAAATAAAGGATTCATTTATCTTGATTGGATTTTCATACATAGATAAAATAGTTCATTGCTTGAAAGATGAGACCATCAAATCACTTATAGCTAGGGGACTTCTCTTTTCATTCTAAGGAGTTATTCATACAACCAAATCATGAAATTAACATAAATGTCTACACTTATCAATGATTTCATTGCAAAATGCATGCTATTATGTCTTGGGTAGCTCAAAACAATTAAAGTCCATCCAATAAAGAACCTATTAGTTTAAAATGGCTTTCTTTGCTATAAGAGAATTATTCATTACTTGAAATATAAGATTATCTCTTAATTACTTAACAATAGGACTTCTTTAAGTAATCCAAATCCATCGATGTCCACTGAATAAAAGAGTCATTTATCTTCATTAGCTTTTCTTACATAGATAGAATGGTTCATTGCTTTAAGGATTAGGTCATCACATCACTTTTAGGTAGTAAGTCTTCTCCTTTCAGCATAAAGAGACTTTCACGTAAAGGAATCATGGAATTATATTAAATGTATACATTAATTAAAGATTTCATTATAAGATGCAACTTATTATGTTTGGATAGTCTAAATCTATTGAAATCCATCCAACAAAGAATCTGTTTCTCTTGATTGACTTTCTTTACTATAAGAGAATTATTCATTGCTTTAAACATAAGATCATCTTTTGGTTGCTTAACAATAAAACTTCTCATTTGGGTAGTCTTAATCCATTAAATTCCGTAGAATAAAGGAGCTATTACTCTTGACTAGCTTTCTTTGCTATGAAAGTTGCTTGAAACTTTAGAGCATCATGAAATTCCTTGGCAATAAGGCTTCTTTTATCATTACAAAGAATAATTCACACAAAATGATAATGCAATTAATATCCCTATCTACATTGAGTGTTAATTGCATTGTGCCATGCTTGTTAATGCACCTTTGGTTGTCTAAATTCTTTGAATTCCTTCAAATGAAGTAGTCATTCAATTTGATTAACTTTCTTTACATGGATAAAATGTCTTACTATGTGAAAGAGGAACTTGTCCTAACATTTTTTGCTAGTATGGGTTCTTTTTCTATTTTGAGAAGTCATTCATACAAAGGAATCATGGAATAATTAATTTAACTATAATGTCTACATTTTAAGGCTTCTCCTTCTGCTTATAGAAGTCATTCACACAAGGGAATAATTAATTTAACTATAATGTCTACATTAATCATTTATTCCATTACAAGATGCACATTAGTGTATTTTAGATAGTCCAAATATATTGAAGTCTATCAAATAACAAAGCTTTTATTCTTGATTAGTCTTTTTTACTATGAATGATTTGTTTATTGATTGAAACATGAGTCTATCTCTTCATTGCTTGCTATAAGGCTTCTTATTTAATTATTCTGAATCTATTGAAGTCAATTGAATAAAGGAGCTATTATCTTGACTATCTTTCTTTGTCAAGAAAGAATGATTCATTGCTTGAAACTTAAGACCATTACCTATTTCCTTGGCAATAATGTCCTTTCATTGCAAGAAATCATTCACAAAGAATGATGATGCAATTAACATACACATTAACACCCTTACGTAGTCTAAGTTTATTTAATACCATAAAACAAATGAATTATTCATCTTGATTAGCTTTTCTTATGTGGATAGAATTGTTCATTGCTTAAAATAGGAGAATCACACTTCATTTTAAGATAAGAAGGCTTCTCATTTCGTCTCAAGGAGTCATTCACATGAAGGAATTGTGAAATTAAGAAATATGTCTACATTGATCACTGATGTCATTACGAGATGGTCATTATTATATTTTAAGTAGTCTAAATCCATCAAATTCCCTCCAACAAAGAAGTTATTACTCTTGATTAGCTTTCTTTATTATGAGAGAATCATTCAATGCTTAAAAGATGAGATATTTCTTGGTTATTAGACAAAGAAATACAAATCCATTGAAGTGAAAGAATGAAACTATTGCTCTTAATTTGCCTTCTTTACTAAAAGAGACTCATTTATTGCTAGAAACTTGAGACCATCAGTCAATTCCTTGGAAATAATGCTTCTCCTTTCATTATAAGGATTCATACAAATTGAACATGCAATTAACATCCATGTCTACATCAAACATACTTTTTTCTGGGGGGAAGGAGGACAAGTATGTTTATATACCTTTCATATTTTGAATACATTGAATTTTATTTGAAGAAAAGGACCCATTCATCTTTATATCTTTTCCTATGTGGATAGAATGGTCCATTGCTACAAACATGAGACCATCACTTCAATTCTTACTAATAAGGCTTCTTCTTTGGTTTAATGGAGTCATTCTCACAAATGATTCATGAAATTAACTTAAATGTCCATACTAATCACTAATTCTATTGTGAGATGTACATAATATCTAGTGTAGTTTAAACTAATTAAAGTTTAGATAAGAAACATGTTATTTTGTGCGTGTCAAGATAAGGCTTTTACCAAAATTGTTACTATATACATATGACATTAATGAAAAAATATAGTAATTATGGCTACAAGGAAGAAAGGCCCAACCAATTCATCTCTAACCATTACAAGATCATTTAGAATAAACTCATCTAGATTGACCATCTTTCAACCCATTTTGTTATATGAAATGATGTCTAAGGGGGAAATTGAAGTAGTGGGTCCTTATATCTTGCATTTGAGGATGTGTAGGCACTAATTTAGAGCCAAGGAATCTCATAAGACTTTTAATTCTTCTAGTTGTTGGGGGATAAGTCTAATGAATGGTTTATAATAATTATGAAGTTTTATCTAGATAGTATTTAACAAGTGTAATCTGTGTAGATAGGGAGTTTTAATGTTATGTCTTCTAGAATTTTCTCTAATTCTTTAAATGGAGTTGAACTTTAAGCATAAAAGGAAACATGGTTGAATTTTACAAAAACTAAAGTTTTTCTATTTTAATCATGATTTTAGTATCTTCTTATAGATTTAAGAGGTGGCAAAATTTGAATTCCTTATTCGTTTGCATAGTAGCTTAGCTTGTATCACTATTGATGGTGGAATCCCCTTTAAACTTCTCACTTAGTCATCTCTAATTCCTTTCCAACTTACCCTTATTCGCATCATTTGATATCAAAGCTCTTAGTTATATATCCATGGAGAATCAAAATACCCCTTTGTGCCTAAGGCCTTGATCTTACAAAAAAGTTAAGTTTAAAAATAAAAAATTGAGCTTGTTTGTGGGGGGGGGAGAATTTGGCATGGTAGGAGAGATAAAAAATCTAAAATTAGAAGTTGGTAACAAATGAAAAGATTGAATAAACAAAAAATTCATCCTAGAAAGTTATAGGCATTAGTTATACTTAAAACTCCACACCTTAAAGCAAAATGATTTAAATCTTGAAGAAGAGTTCAATTATGAAATGAATAAGAGTTCATAATTTTTTGGGTGGATTAAGTAGGAACAATCCTAATATCGTTGAGATGGAACCATACTGGTCCTTAGATGATGAAATCAAAAGGCAACTATGATAGAAAAGCAATTCAAAGGTTTTAAGAAGATCTTATGCAAGTTTGTTGAGAAGGGTCAAATTCTTTACTAAGGGAGTAAATCAAAGGGAAAAGATAATAATTTTGAATCATCATGAAAGAAAAAAGACAAGTGATGTGAATAAGGGTAGGATGGAAAGGAAATAAAGATGTCTAGGTGAAATGTTAAAAGGAATTCAACCACCAATAGTGATACAAGCCAAGCTACCACACTAAGGGATCACAAAATAAAGTTTCGTGACCTCTTAAATCCATAAGAAGATACAAAAACCAAGTTTAAAATTGTAACATCTTAGTTTTCATAAAATCTACCAAGTTACCCTCCATGTTGGGAGTTTAACTCAATTAATTGGATTATAGAAAATTCTATAAGGCATAACATTTAAACTTATTACAAACTCTTTATCTAGGTAGATTACACTCATTAAACATAATATTACTATCTAGATAGACTTTACAATTACCAAAAACCATTTATTAGACATATTCTCCCAATGAGTAGAAGAATAAAAAGTCTCATAAGATTATTTGACTCTAATTTAGTGCTTGGATGTCCACAGATGTGAGAGATTAGGCCTTACTACTTTAAGACATCTGTCAATGTAGCAAAGTGGGCTAGAGAATGGTTTATCTAGATAAGTGTGTTCTAAATGGTCTTATGCTTATTAGAGATCAGTTGATTGAGCACTTCTTCCATGCAACCATTATACAATATTTTCTCATTTAATGCATAATGTGTCTAGTGACAATTTCAGTAAGAGCCTTTTGTTGAAAAGCATCAAACTCCCCTGGTTGAGAAAGATTTGTCCTCAAATCCAACAAGTCATTGTCTACCAAATAAGGAGAAAGGCCTTTAACATTCAAGGTACTAGAATTATTGTAATATCCCAACCAATCAATATTTTATGCATTGTCACCAATCCTTTTTAGTACTTTGAAGGGACCCTTAACCCTTAGCATTAATTTGGACTTCCTCTTTGATGAAAATTGTTCTGTTTACAAAGGAATTCAAACAAAGTCCCTGAGAGTAAAAGGAGTAGGATTTTTATGCTTATTAGCTACTTTCTTGTACATTTCATTTGTCTCTAAATTCAAGCTCTAATCTATTTATAAAGCTTGTCTAAGATCTTAGCTCTTTCTCAAAACTTAAAAGAGGATAAGATCAATGGGAATGATTGGATTAATACCATACATTACAACAAATGGAAAGTGCTTGGTAGTAAGATCAATGGGAATGATTGGATTAATACCATACACTACAACAAATGGAAAGTGATTGGTAGTATGAAGGGGACTCCTATTATAAGCAAATTCTAAACAAACAAGTATAGTTGTCACCATGCAATTCACTAGATCAATTTGGCCATCAGTTTGTGGATTGCAAGTTGTACTAAACAACATTTTAGTTGCAATTTTTTGCCACAAGGTCTTCCAAAGAACATGACAACTTGATCAAAGATCAGGTTAGCCATTTAAGTAGCATTATTAGTTTTATGGCATAGTATAAAATGTGTCATCTTTGAGAATCAATCAACAACCACAATTGAATGCTTTTCTCTTTATGTTCTAGTTAGCCCTTAAGTGAACTCCATACTTACGTCAACCTAAGGAACATTTAAAGCCAAAAGTGGTGTGTACAGACCTTTGGATGATTCGTGGCTTTTATTTTGCTAGCACAAAGCCCATCTCTCAATAATGATCTAAACATTCTTACCTATCTTTTGCTAATAAAAATGCTTTGGAAGCTTTTCCAATGTCTTATTCATACCATAGTGGACCACTACTATGGGCCTTTTGGATCAACAATTCACTCAAAAAAATCTAGGAAATGCACCACCAATTTCCCTTAAAAAAGAATTTATCTTGCTTGAAATATTGCTCAATCTCTTTCTTGCCACAAGCATGATAGATAGATCAAAAATCTCAACATCTTAAATTCTCTTTTTAAGTTTAAGAACTTAATTTGTCTTACTTTATCATTGTCATGGAAATTATCTTGAAGCTTTTCCCATGCTTTTTTGGCTATCTCACTTGTCATTATCCTTATGAAAATGACATTTGAGAGTGATGATTGGAACATGTAGGTGCTTTAAACTTCTCTAAGCTTTCCACCTTTTTTTGCTTAATTAATTTATAATGGATTCTTAAGTAGAGTAAGAGGCTTTCCTCTTGTTTCCACAATATCCTAAAGGTCAAAGGCCCTCAAATAGACATTCATCTTTACTAACCACAACTGGAAATTGGTGCCATTAAAGATTAGAAGTGCAGGAAGTAAGACACTAATAGATGCCATATTTGCTTTTTGGCTTTTCTTTGCCGCATTTTCACTCCTTGTTTTCTCTCTCTAATTTATTGATCTATCACACAGTTACTTTTTTTTCTCTTTGTAGGATCAAAGGAACTTTGATACCATTTGTTAGTGTTAGATAAGAAAGCTTGAAAAGAGAAGAAAAAAATTTTTGAGGAAAAGCTTAAAACTCCGTTATAGTAGCTGAGTTCCTTATATAGGAACATTTTAGACTATCTTTGTTGGTTTTCTAATAAGTATTTCTTTGCATTATATTTATTCTCTTTTATTTAACCTTTTTAGTGTATTTTTGTCCTATATGTACTTATTTGGGTTGATTTTATGTTTAAGGAAAAGACCAAGTGGATTTGAGTAATTTTGAAGTTTAAAGGTACAGTCTTGAAAATACTTGAGCACTAGTGGTTATTTTGAGAATTTCACATTCTAAACATTGTTTGATGGATTTGGAACCTTCATGAGAATTAAAATAGACATTCTAAACTTTCTAAAGTAGGCCTATTTGTAGAGATCCAAGAAGAATTGAGCCATAACCAATGTTCTCAATCCAACTTATAGGCTTGTCAAAGCTATTGTAATCTAATTGGGAGTTGTTCTTTGAAAAAGCTAAGTTGGTTCCAAAGATGCCACAGCGATCGATATTGGTATTTTGAAAATACGCCTTAACGGCCAATGGTTAACGATGGCTCTGATGGGCAGTTTTGCTAGAATAGGCAATAATGAGATTACTATTTTAGTAAATGATGTGGAGAAAGGTAGTGACATTGATCCACAAGAAGCTCAGCAAACTCTTGAAATAGCGGAAGTTAACTTGAGGAAAACTGAAGGGAAGAGATAAATAATTGAGGCTAATCTAGCTTTCAAATGAGCGAGGGCATGAGTAGAAGCTATCAATGTGATTTCATAACTATAACTAGTAACTAGAAGTGTTTATCTATCTTTCTTTAGGTTATTTTTATTCTCCCTTAAAGCTATAAATAGATATGTTAGAGTACCAAAAGCATTTATGTATGCATACCCATCTTTTCTTTCTTTCTTGTACACGTCTATGATATGCAAGGCTAGGGTTTTATATTTAGTTATAAGGATCAAAGTCATTAAGGGAAGCATTGTGAAACTTATTGATTTTTATTTCTAATCTAATTCTTTACTTTGAATTCTCATGTTATTCTATTATTATTATTATTATTTATAATTATATTGTTATATTGTTTGATCTAGGAGCATATTAGACAATTATACTTTATGTTCTAATGCTAATTTAGAATTCAAGTATGTAATTCTAACACTAAGTAACAAATAGAAATTGATAATTATGGTCATCTTTGTCTAACTTCTATGGTGGACATGGTCTAAATTAAACAAATCAGCTTGTGAATTTGATGTTTAGTTTCAGCTATCTTTCTTATCTTAATGCTATCAATAAATTATATTTAAAGAGCTTGTCCTAGGTAGTTTTATTGATAAGAGATTAATTGAAAAACCTATCTCAGTAAGGAAAGATTTAGAATAATAGAATTTTTTAATTATTTTAAACCAAATATTCAATTAAAAAATTAATAATCTTTAGTGTCAATGATCAATTATGAATCCAATGGTGTAAATATCCTTATTGTTGAAGGTGTGTTCATCTATTAATTTTATTTACAGTTAGTATTTTGTTTTCATTTTTATTAGCTTAATTAAAACCATATTCTTCCTCTACTCTTTTATTTATAGGAATTCAATAGAATTAAGATCATTAGTTAATGATAGTGTCATAATTGTGACATCATTTATGTTTTAATTTTTGCGATTTATGCTTCTTAAATTGATTGTTTGATATTTTGGTGAGTGTTTTGTAGGTAAGTGATTTTAGAACTTTTGATGATTATGACATGAATTGGAGAACAAAAAGGAAAATGGGTAGAGGAAATTAATTTACAAGACATCCTAATCAATTTCTTGTAATCAACCATTTGAATGCCTTTGATGTGACTTTTGAACCTACAAAGGCTTAGACATTGATCTACAACTTTTGAGTTTATAGCACAGTCCAATTTAATCATTTTCAAGCCAGAAGTTTCATTGCAAGTTGAATTTGATGGAATTATGAGATTTAAAATGTATTTTTAATGAGATCATTGGGCATGATTTATGGAGAGAGATCAGCAGCCATGATTCTGCAACTATTTTAGGGATTAAAGGAGACATGTCAATGAAATAATGTGCCAAAATTGAAGGGCATTAGGAAAGAACAACCTGAAACAAAAATGTTGCACAAGTTTTAATTGCTGTTAAAAATTAGAGATGTGTGTTTGGTGGACTAGATGGCAGCTAAAATTATGAGAGAAAGATTACATGATAAGAGGTGATATTCTACTATAAAAAGGGAGCAAGCTATTGTTCAAAAAGGAAAGGAAAACCAAAAAAAAAAAAAAAAAAAGAGGGGCAAATTGGATAGGCTGAAGTGTGTAAAGTTGGATTGGTAAAAAGGAAAGGTTCTTTTGAAATTAATTTTTCTGCCATATATGGTATTTGTTTTGTTTTGCCATGATGTTTATGAACTAAATTCATAACTAGGAAATTGATGTAACCTACATAGATTTCATTGTCTTGTGCTTAAGTTCTAAATCAGTTCCATATTTTAATTTCATTCATCGTGCTTAATTCCACACTAAGTTTATATCAACTATTATCTATATTGAATATGAACTTAGTAGGTTATATGACACACAACTAAGGAAGATGCCATATTCACCTGTTGTGTGTGCTCTCTTGAACGAATTAATTCTTATTGATGTAGACATCATGCCAAGATAGAATTTTGGTTCTTATCATTCTTGTGGGATGATGAGTTTTTAGTCATCAAATGAGAGACACCAAGGTAGTTTAACGATGAGGAATATTTGATTACAGCTGGATGCCAATGGAATTATCATACCAAGCGAGAATGAACCCTAAAATTAAATTGATAATTATTGAAGACATAGAATTGATTTGAATGGTGATATCAGATTCCTAGTCTTTATCTCTGTGTTTAGTTACAATTGTCCACTATAGCTTTAATTTATTTTACAAGTTGCCAGTCTATTTTAACGACTATTAAGTTCTTTATCTTGTACCAATTTGACTATTGCCATATGAATGACATAACTTATCTACTGCAAAGTTAGATGATTTAAATAAATTAGATAAATCATTGTGGAAACTACTTTGCATTTGTGTGCTGTACTACTATTGATTCCTTCACTTATGAGGTATAACTTTTTGTCCATCAAGTTTTTGGTGCCATTGTTGGAGATTTGACTGAATTTTTTCAATTTTATTCTGCTACACATTTTTCATTTTATTTTATTTCTATCTTTTTCTTTTTTTTTTTTTTATGTCTTTAAGAGTGAATGCTTGGTCAATGATCATTGAGAATAGAACAATTGTTGTACAAATGTAACATTGAAAGTCAAGAAAATGAAAAAGGGAAGATAAGCTTCACATTCATTATCACATTCTGAATCCGAGGAAGAAGATGAGTTGGAGCAAAATATGGTGGTGGCACCTCAAGATCGTCCTATGAAGGACTATGCACAGATGACCATTGAAACTTCTCTATCTTGCATAGTTCTCAATGAAGCAGCTTGAAATTATAAGCTTAAGAACATTAATTATAATATGCTTCCTTCTTTTTCATGGTGCTACTTCTAAGCATCTTTTAACACTTATTCATGATTTTTACACTACAGTT
The DNA here is from genome assembly GCA_037832385.1 of Rhizophora apiculata. Lineage (NCBI taxonomy): Eukaryota > Viridiplantae > Streptophyta > Magnoliopsida > Malpighiales > Rhizophoraceae > Rhizophora > Rhizophora apiculata. The sequence continues at coordinate 4,670,925 of CM075436.1, forward strand.
CAAACATTTCTTTTGCAAGGTCTATCTAAAGATGAATTACAGTTGAGCTGTTTTTCTTACACCATGAAGGATTGTGCAAAAATATGGTTTACAGGAGCGACCCCAACTTCATTGATGACGTGGGAGCAAGTGTACAACAAGTTCATTAGTAAATTTCATTAACATGCCAAGAACACAAAATAAAGGTGTAAGATTGCTACATTCACTTAGGCAGACGATGAGGCATTCCATAAGGCATGGGAGCAGTTCAAGTTGTTATTAACCCAATGTCCACATCATAGGTATACCTTAGAACTTCAAAATCAATTCTTTTATGATGGACTAACCCAGGCTTGTCAAGCCATGGTAGATAATGCTACAGAGGGTGCAATGAGAGAAAGGACAGTGCAAGAGACTTATGATCTTTACAAGATGCTTGGAACCAATGTGCAGTAGAAGAGTATTAGAAGGAAGTTGAGAGGTATTTGTGAGCTGAATTCTCACATGGACTTAGCCATGCATATTAAGAACTGACATGGCAGATGAAAAGCATGTGCATGACTACGATGGATGCAAGGCCAAATGCTTCTAGTGAGCTATGTGCCATCTATAGAGTGAATAGTCTTCTACTAACATTTGTTCCTCTCATTAGCATTTTCTAGAAATGGTACAATAGGCAAATATGATGAATGCTTAGAACCCAAAGGTTAAGAATGACCCTTACTCTAATTCCTGTACTCCTGGGTGGAGCAATCATCCAAATTTTTGTTGAAGCAGCAACCAGAATCAAATTCAAGTTGGATCTTTCTTTCAACCTTGAAAGCCTATGTTAAAAGGGACTTTGCAAAACTTTATACAAGTTTGTCAATGTAAGCAATAGAACAATGACTGAAAATTCTAGCAATAGGAAGCATCTTTGTAAAAGTTAGAAGTGCAAGTGGGACAAAGTGCTAAGGCCATCCAAGGCCATGTACCGTGAAACTCCCTAGCTAATCTAAGCAAGCTAAAGTTGTTACAATACTAAGAAGTGGTAAGATAATTGATAATAAGGTTAATTCTAAGTTTGATAAAAATTATGACCATTTTTTAGCCAAAGAAACTAAGGAGGAGTGACAATAGGAGTCAATCAGAACCTTAATGTAGATCAAAACCAAACGTGCCAATAGTTCCTTTTTTGGGTCATTTGAAGAAAAACAAATTGGATAAGTCATTTTCTAACATCTATGATATCTTGTCTAAGTTTAATGTGAACTTACCTTTGCTTGACATGATTAGGAACATGCAACATTATGCAAAATTATTGAAAGAATTGAACACTTGTAAGCATAAGTATGAACTGAATGAGAAGGTAATTGTCTTTAAAATAGTAAGTGCTATGCTACAACATAAATTACCACCTAAATTAAAGGATCCAGGAAGTTTTAACATAAATATAACTGTGGGCAATGCAAGTATGGAAATGGCTATGCTAGACTTGGGGGCAAGCATCAACTTGATGCCATATTCCACTTACCTATAATTAATGATTAGGAGGATTAAAGACTACTAAAATGTCTTTACAACTTGCCGATCATTCAATCAAATATCCTAAAGACATTGTAGAAGACGTTTTGGTTCAAGTTGACAAACTAAGTTATTTCTGCAAATTTTGTTGTTTTTGATATGGAGAGGAATTCAAAATTTGTTAATGAGTTTCCTCTTCTACTTGGACATCCATTTATGGCTAGAGCCAAAACTATCATTGCCATATAGGATGGAAAAAGCTTACTATGATAGTTCTTATTTGAAACTATGGAGTTTTTAGTTTTTAATTGCTTATCTTTACTCTCAGATTCTAGAGATTGCTTTCTATAGACCACTTAAATTTTATTATTTCCTCAAATTTTCTATAGGATAAAATGGAAGACAACTTAGAGTTGGCCTTAAATGCAGAAGATCATGGAAAAGATGATGAAGAAGTAAGGGAATTCACATCAATGTTGGATAAGGTAGTGCTAAAACTCCTTGAGAATGCTCATGCAATGTCTTTAGGATACTTTAATCCTATGTTAGCTAAAACCACTTCCTCCTAATTTGAAATATGCTTTTCTTAGGGAAAATGAGACTCTTCTAGTCATTAACGCTTCTAATTCATCCCCAACTGAAGAGAGCAAGTTCCTTAGTGTGTTGAGAGGTCATAATTGATATTAAAGAGATTAGCCCAACAATGTGTGATGCAGGAGCATCTACTGAGGACAACCAAAAATGAATCCAATACCTAAGCCAAGCACAAAAATTGCTCATTATGCTATCAGAACAATGAATTGCATGCTAAACTTGTTCCAACTACTAGACCTTTAGCCTAAGCCCAATGACAGTCATGAGTAGCCATTTAAAAGCTTTAGATGTCTAGATTTAGATGAATTTAGAACATCAAGAGTCAAGTTCCTTTACTAGCTACTAGGATAGTCAAAAGTCAAGATATTGAAGCATTTTCTTATGCTTGGAAGGATGTTCCAAAGCCTTTATTTATAATGTTCTCTAGTATTTGAAAAGGTAGACTTTTTGTGAATAATTAAACTCTTACCCTAAGGAATTTGAAGAGTTTTCTTCTATGTTATGTATCTCTATGGTGGATTCCATTAAGTGGTGACTTAACCGTAGCATTTCTATATCTCTTGAGTGGATCCCTTAAGAATGGTGAGTGCTATCAGTCTTGTATCTCTAAGATGGTGGAGTTTCTCTTGTCTCCTTAGAGTGAAGCTTACTATTGGATCCTTTTCTTGTATCAAGTTTGGTATCAGAGCGTAACACATAAGACCTAGGTTTCATGGCTCATCATGGAAAGCATATTGCAACTCTAGAAAGAGAGAGTCATGAATTTGAGATGGATGAATTAAGGAGATAACTTCATAACTCTAGCAACACTTGAATTAGTATGAAGGGACACATAATGATGATGATGATTATTATTTTGATGCTACACATGAAGGCTCATTTTCTAATGATTCTCAAGAATCAAGTAATGGCTCCTCTTTTTGTTGCTCTCCTTTTCGAAGGAATCATTTCAACATTAAAGGATTTGACATGAAGATTGAAATTTCTGAGTTTGAGGGAAAAATGCAACTTGATGAGTTCCTTGATTAGATACATACTGTTGAACGTATTTTTGAATATAAGGAGTTTCCTCAGGATAGGAATGTCAAGTTGGTGGCTTTAAAAACTTAGGAAGTATGCTTCTTTATGTGGGAAAACTTGAAGAAATAAAGAGATCGAGAAAAAAGAAGAAAAATTAAAACATGGAAGAAAATGAAGGAGGAGTTCAAAAGAAGATTTCTACTTGAGGATTATTGAATGGAGATGTGCATGAAAATTTACTCTCTTGAGCAACAATTGAAATGAGTGTGGAGGAATTTATTATGGAGTTTGAACAACTCATGATAAAGGGTGATGTGGTTGAACCAGAAGAGCAACTTATTGCCCAATACTTAAAAGGCTTAAAAAGGGAAATTGGTTGATGTCATTTGATTGCAAACATATTGGTCTTTTAATAATGTAAGAAAGCTTGCTTTGACTATTGGGAGGAGGTTCAAAAGGTTGCTCCAAAATGAGCCACTAGAACTTTTCCTTCAAATTAAGGAAGTGGTTTAAGCTTGAGGCCACCCTCTTCTACCAAGTCTTCCGGTGACAAAAGTGCTTCCAAAGGTGACAAATAAGCTAGTTCTTCTAATAACAGCTCAAAAAGATGCTTTAAATGTCAAGGCAATGGGCATATTGCTTCTAAATGCCCAAATCACAGAGTTGTGACCTTGGTGGAGGAAGATGTTAAAGAGAATGAAGAAGAGTTGGGGACCTTGTTTATGATGAAGAAGTTCTGTGTTGATAAGGGTGAAATGCTTGTGACTTAGAGAATTACTATCAAGTATAGGTTTCTTATTCCTAGACTTAATGATTTACTTGATCAATTACATGGTTATATTATTTTCTCTAAAACTGATCTTAAAAGTGGTTATCATCAAATTCAAATAAGACCTAAAGATGAGTGGTTATCATCAAATTCAAATGAGAGCTAAAGATGAAGTGGTTATCATCAAATTACATGGTTATGTTCACATAATCACTTCATTACTTGCTAACAAGACTTCTCCTTTCATTGTACAAGGTCATTTACACAAAATGATCATGAAATTAACTTTGGTGACTACATCAAACATTATATTCATTGTGACAAGTGCATCTTTACCCCATTGGTACTCAAAATCCACTGAATTCCTTCAAATAAAGAAGTTATTGATCGTCATTACATTTTTTGATAGAGATTGAATAGCTCAATTCCTCTAGGTTGACAAAGTAAATCTTTCAAATTTGAAAGTTTTTTCTTTGTGTCCCTTATATGCATGTGAATTCTTATGAGAAGGATAAATTAGATCCTAACTTGTATAAATGTTTTTTCATTAGGTATGGAATTGATGAATTTTTATAATGTCTATAGGATGATTGAAATAAAACAATTATTATAAGTAAGGATGCCATATTCAATGAAAATGTTGTTTATAAAATAGACATGTTGTAGAATCTGATAGTACAAGGAAGCATGCTAGAACAAGGGATCATAATAATTTGGAGGAAATTTTATAAGATGATATGGGTAGAAGAGTGCTAGAAAATCTTGAAAACATGATAAACCATAACGCTTTGATTTGGAAGTTAATCATGAAAGAAGAGATGAGTTCACTACAGAAAAATCATACATTGGAGAAAACTCAATTAAACAATGAAAAAGTTACTAAACAATAAAAGAATTTATCAAGTCATAGAAGAACATAGTGGTAGTCGTGAAAGGATTTCAGTAAATAGATGGCATTGACAACCCTAAAAATTTCTCTTTTGTTGTAAAGATTTGTGGTATAGAGAATCTAGCTAACATGTTAATTAAGTCAGTGGTTATAGAAAAGTTAAGGTTATGCATAGCCTCAATGGCCTTTATCATTAATTATTAAGGAGGTATCACACTAAAGTTATGGATTATAAGAGTTGTTTAATTATATTGTAATAGTTGTTAGTTTAATAATTAGTCTCCAAGTGAGAGATTGTTATAGGAATGATGCTTGATTAACATTATATAAGGTGTAAATGTGTAATTTGTCTCCATATAAGAGTTGCCCTTATCTCTTTTGTATAAAAGGATATGCTTATTATGTAATTTGAAACTCCTAAAATAGTAAAATTCTAATCTAGCCATGGACTTAGGAACATTTAGGTCCCAAGGGTTAACACTACATCTCAACATAAGACTTTAAGACATTAGGTTTACAAGTCCTTCCCTCTTATATGTTACTTACTCCTTCCTCTCACTTCTAATGTGACTTTCCTTAACCACACAATTTACAAATTTACACATGAGATGCCAAAAAACTTTCATTTCAATTCCTACTAATATGTGGCTTCTCCCTCCAATGCAAGAACTCTTTCACACAAATTGATTATACAATTAACTTTGGTGTCTAAACCAAACATTATATTCATTGTGACAAGCATGTCATTATAGTTTTGGTGCTTTTATTCCATTGAATTCCATCAAATGAAGGAGTCATTGATCTTTATTAGCATTTTTTATAGCGATTAGATGGTTCAACTCCTAAGGCTTACCACCATCATTTTATTTCTTGCTAACAAGGCTTCTCCTTTTGTTATAAAGACCTATTCAAACAAAATGATCATAAAATTAAATTTTCCATCTACTAAACATTATATTCATTGCAAGAAGAATGTCCTTACAACATCAGCACTATGAATCCATTGAATCTCATAAAACAAACAAGTCTTTGATCTCTTATAGCTTTTCTTACTAGGGTACACTGGTTCAATTCTCAAAGGGCAAGATCATCATTTTAGTTCAAGCTAACAAGGCTTCTCTTTTTGTTGGAAGAATCTAGTCACACAAAATGATGAAGAAATTAACTTTTATGTCTACACCAAATATTATATTTATTGTGAGAAGCACATTCTTAAAACTTTGGTACTTTGAACCCATTGAATTCAATCAAAAAATGAGACATTAATCTTGATTAGCTTTTTTTTTTTTATAGAGATTAAATGGTTTAATCCCTGAGTGATGAGTAAGTAGCTTCATTTATTGCAAGGGATCATTCCCATAAGATGATTATGAAATTAACTTTTGTATCTACACTAAATTTAAGGCTATATTACCTTGATTCCTTGGTGATAAGCCTTCCCCTTTTCATGCAAGGAGTCAATTACATAAAATGATCATATAATTAACATTTATGTCCATCCAATAATGAAGCTTTTACTCTTTATAAGTCATCTTTACTATGAGACATTCATTTATTATTAAAAAAAAATGTTGTCTCTCAATTACTTGACAATAGGATGGGTAGTCTAAATCCTTTGGACTCCACAAAATAAAAATGTTGCTACTCGTGATCAGCTTTCATAACTAAGAGGAAATCCTTCATTATTTGAAACTTGAGCCTTTCACCGAATTTCTCAATAATAAGATATTTTCTTTTATTGCAAGGAATGATTGATAGAAAGTAATTATGCAATTAAGATCCTAATTGATGTGTCCTACATCGGTTCCTGAGGGGGTCTTTGGGCCGTTTATAAGGGTTGGGTCAACCCTTCACTCTTGAGCTAGCTTTTGTGGTGGAGTTAGGGTTCAATCCCTTATCAGGTGGTATTAGAGCCAAACCTCAGAGGGTCAGTGGGCGTATGCACAAAGGTTCCCTGCCACCATGCCGATCGCCAACTGAGGCAGCACGTGGGCCACTGTGCCGATTGTCGACTGAGGTAGCACGTGGGCCACTGTGCCGATCGTCGACTGAGGCAGCACGTGGGCCACTGTGCCGATCGTCGACTGAGGCAGCACGTGGGCCACTGTGCCGATCGCCGACTGAGGCAGCACGTGGGCCACTGTGCCCATCGCCGACTAAGGTAGCACTTGGGCCACTGTGCTAATCGCCGACTGAGGCAGCATGTGGACATACAGTTTAAAGGGGTCGAGCATGATATGTCCCACATCGGTTCCTGAGGGGGTCTTTGGGCCGTTTATAAGGGTTGGGTCAACTCTGCACTCTTGAGCTAGCTTTTGTGGTGGAGTTAGGGTTCAATCCCTTATCACTAATGTAGGGTACAAAGAAGCAAAAGGTTTGTACAAAAGAATAATAGGGCAATCCATTTGAAAATACTGGTTGATATGGGAATTCACTCAAAATCTAAACTCAATACTAAAGAGTGACTTCAATAGTCATTCATAATAGGTCTGTCTAATGAAAATAACAATAAGCTATCTTTACAGGGATAATTAATAAATAAATAGGAACTAAAAAATGAAATAAGAAATAATATAATATATATGCTAAATAGAAAAATATCATAAATAGTATCTTATCTTATAAAATCTCCTAATAGATTGAATTTTATCATTTATACAAGATATTATTGAAATCCTAAATAGTAAGAATTTCTTTTTTTTTTTTTTCCTTAACCATTCTCTCTTTATTCAAATAAATTCAAACTCAAATTTTAAAATGTTGGAGAATGAGAAAAAAAAACATTATTTGTGCTTAAGAAAACCTTTTTGGAAAAGTTGATGGTGGCAAAAACAAAGCAAACTTCACAAAGTCCATGTAAGAACTCGCACACTAAAATTTCAAAGGAATAACAAAATCTATGCCTTCAAAAACTTATGCTACAGTATTACACACATTTGGCTTAGATTTCTCTTCATTGACTAAAATTGATGTAGAAAACTAAGTAGTGAATATACTATAATCTACCATATCAACTTGATTAGGCAAATTGAAGTTGTTTGTTGTCTTTGTATCAATTTGAGTAAGTTTAGCTCACAACGTTTACTGATGTATTTTTGGAGGATCTTTAATATTAACTTGCTTGACAAGAATGTAGTTACATGGAATTCAATGATTGTGAGTAATGTTCAAAATGGGTTTTATGAGGAAGCAATTAGGACATTTCTTGATATGTGATTACAAGGTGTTACACCCAATAGAGTTACTTTATCTAGCCTTCTTTCAACTTCATTTAATTTATGTGCCATTGAAGAGGACAAGCAAGTAATGTGTCCCACATCGGTTCTAGAGGGGGTCTTTAGGCTGTTTATAAGGGTTGGGTCAACCCTTCACTCTTGAGCTAGCTTTTGTGGTCAAGCTAGGGTTCAATCCCTTATTAGGTGGTATCAGCACCAAACCTCAGTGGGTCGAGTGGGCGCATGTACAAAGGTTCCCTGCCACTGTGCCAATCACCAACTGAGGCAACACAGGTCGTGTTGATCGCTGACTGAGGCAGTACAAAAACGTGTAGTTTAAAGGGGTCGGGTATGATGTGTCCCACATCAGTTCCTAAGAGGGTCTTTGGGCTGTTTATAAGGGTTGGGTCAACCCTTCACTCTTGAGCTAGCTTTTGTGGTGGAGTTAAGGTTCAATCCCTTATCAGCAAGGGCATGCAATTACCATTTTTGGTGGACATGAATTGGACAATATCTTGGGTAGTTCAATTTTAAACTTTTACTATAAGGTTGCATTGACTAAGGATATTGCGTTAGCTTTTTATGGTATAATTGAAAAAGATATGGTAACATGGAATTTGCTCATTTCTTGTTATGTGCGATGTAAGCAAGCTTTAAAGGCACTTAATTTATGTCATTTGATGAGATTAAAAAACATGAGATTTGACATTGTGACATTGGCATCTATATTATCTACAAGTCCAATTACAAGAAACATAGAAATTGGTAAAGTATCTCACTGATATGTTATTGGAAATAGCCTTACTTTAGATGTATTTGTTACAAAAGGCATCATAGAGATGTATGCTAAATGTAAGAGACCTTATGATGCAAGACTAGTCGTTGACATCACAACAAAAAAAAACATTATGATGTGGAATTTGCTATTGGCAGCTTATGTAAAAGTTGGCTTAATTGGTAGCACTTTGAAACTATTATATAAGATGCAATTGAAATGCATGCCACCATATATGATATCCTAGAATATTGTGATTTTGGGTTATCTTAGAAGAGGCAAGGTGACTGGTGCTCAACACTTATTATCATAGATGCATGCCCTTTTAACTTGTTTACTTTGACTACCCTTAGCATGGATTTTGTTTGGAATGGATTGAGGACTCTGACATTCTAGAAATTGCTAGAATCTCTGGAGCCAAATTCTAAAGCATTAATGGTAGGCTTTCAACTTTCAGAGAAATTTCATCTTAAAGTACATAATTACCTTGTCTTCTTGTATCTTAAGGCACAACCTCTCATCAACAATTACAATTTCAGATGCTTTGGTGAATTTGCTTGCTAAAAGCTGGCATTAATGCTAAGAAAAGAGGAAATTTCAACTGAGGAAAAGGCAATTCATAAATGCAATAATCTATGATTAGTCTAGTAGAGATTCTAATGCACTATAGAAGTGATTAGGTGGGGAATAAAACAAGATAACTTGATGAACCATTTTGCATTGGTAATTGCAAGTTGGATCTTAGCAATATGTATATTAGTGGAAAACCTTTTAACTTGGCTAGGAATTTGGATGATGGTTTTAGTTTATACTATTATAAACTAGATGAGATTGAGACTTTGACCTTATAGACATTAAGAAAACATTTGTATTTGGAACTAAATATAAGAGGAAAAATTATACAATATAAAATGCACATATAGTTTCATAAAGGTGACATGAGTAACAAAGTATTGTGATTTTTGGGGACAAATAGACCCATTATTTGAGCAAAACCATTCAACATTGGATTTGTTGAAAATTTACATGCATTTCATGAGAAATCTTTACTGTTGAAAACAAGGATGCAATAGTGTGGGTAACTAAAGTACTTGCAACAGCTCTATGAAAATAGTAGGAATAATTTAATACTACACATTGAGAAGCCCATGAAATACTCATGGAAATAATGCCCAATATCATACATTATAGATGAAAGATAAAGCACTAACGATCACATGCAATCTAAGTTACCCAACTTTAAAAGACATAAAGAGTCATTAGCCCCTTATGGTTGAGCATTTTAGAGACTATTAGGTACAATAATCTAACTCAAAGGCTACATTACACAGTTTTGCATATATCTAGTTAACCTGTAAGCCTAGCTCCACTTATGTTAGCTCTTTGCATACATGAAAATAACAAACATTTGAGCTAGAAAAATTGTTAAGAGCAATTATCTAGTGATCTTGATTTCCTTTCCTATACTAGGATAAAGAAAATTGTGTTGCAAAAATGAAAAATTTTTGAGAAATGATGACTTTGTTGTGACCCATATCAATTTTGACATTTTCTATTGACTTTAATTGAAAGATTTAAACCATTAAAGTGAAGAAATGCTGAAAATTGATATAAGTATCAGAGTTGTTTCCATGACCCCATTAGGCACATTAACTAAAAGTTCTACCAACAAATGATGAATTTTTTGTTCTTATATTTTTCTTATAATAGGGGTTCCCCATACTTCCATGAAGATGAGATTACACATGGAAGCAAGTGGTTAGTGACTACATAGTGTACCTTATTTCATAAGCAAGAATGCAACATATAATAAATATTTATAGTCCTCTTTTATAGGAAGTTGATTTACATGTTGACATTGAAGAGAAGATATCAATTCAGTCCATGCTCTTCTATGTGCTCTCATTGTCATGGAAGTAAAATCAATTCTTTCTTCCCTTGAAAAGATTATTGCTTTAATTGCTAATTTTATGGCATTAAGACATCATTATCATTATGTTTCTTTTTATCTAGTTGATGAGAGAATTACATTGCTATGGTAGTCAACAGTTGTTTAATAAAGTTGGTAAAGATTTGCATCTTTTGAACTAAACCAACTAACTACAAGTAGAGTTGTTGCTAAGACATTACTTGACACGACCTAGATCATTTTGTGTTTTGCTTCTTGCTGAAAGAAAAAGAAAAGATTTTCGTTACATAAGCTATTGTTAGTTAACTTGCAAAGAGGAAAGAAGTTCATATATCCTCTCATTCTTCTTACCAATTTTTTTTTTCTCTCCTCTATATAAAATATCAAATTATGGCTTCTACGTTGCTTCATTTGTGTTATAGGTAACTGATTTTCATAGTTTTTGTAGATGACTTTGTCTTGTTATCTATCATTCTTCTCAAATTTTCTAGGCTCAAAGACTAATTTTTCCCTAGCATAAGACATCCCTCAAGATGGTTGATCATTGGTATAGTAGCTGTAATTACATTGGCCACTTAACCTTTGTTAATTTCAATATGCTATCCTTTGCATGGGTCACCAGCATAAGACCAATGTTTGAGATAATTATATGTTTTTCTATTACATACATCATTTATGTCTTAAAGTTGGGAGTGATGGACAAGAAATATTTACTTTATCCTTCTCTATCCTCCTTAAAGATACTAAACAAGTTCTTTTTAGGGATAATGTTAGCTCCTCTCGAGACACTTCCTTTTCATGATTTTGCCAATTCAAAATTTCTACTTGTCATTTTTTGCATTTGCTTATCTCAAGGATTTTCTCCCTCACAATGGGCATATATCCCCACAATGGTGTTGGTGGATCTAGTGACAAGTTTTGTCTTTGAAAACAATCCACCTTGTGCAATTTTGATTATTAATGTTTTACATGGTTATTTTGAAGTTAAGGATGAATGTAGTCAAGTTAAAGAGGCAATAGTTATGGTTATAGAGAACAATAAGAAGCCTTCTGTTAGTCCTTCCAATGAGTTTTTTCCTTAAGCTTTATTAGTTACACTCTTGTATTTTAATGTTAGTTTCTTAGTCTCCATTGTATTTTTATGTTATCTATTGTCAACTTTTAATTTTTTAATAATAATTATTTGTTTATTTTGAAAAGATTATGATGATACCCATAATGTTGTATTTTAATCTTTTAATTTAATATTTTTTATTAGATTTCATCTATACTACACCTTTACGGGATACAATTATTTCCAAAACTTTTCTCCCTTTAATAAATTTGAACAAGGTAACAAGTCATTGAATTTGCATAATTTGTGTCTATAATTGTACCATTTGACATGGTAGAAAGATCCAATTTGTTTTTGTTATGTAGAACTTGGCGACCTAGTCTTATAGATGTCTATAAAAGTGATTAAGCTAGCAAATTTGTTTGTGTCCCATTTGAAACTTACATTTAAACAAGCTCATTAAATGCAATTTCTCTATGGCCCATTATTCTAAGCTAAATTACATACATCTAAGCCCATCATTACACTTATAATCATCATTAAGATGGAGAAGCCCAATGCCCATAAGTGTTTGGTATATATGACTAGATCTTAGCTCTATGAAGTTTAAGTGAAGACGAACTTTTGTTTTTGGCCTTTAGTGTGTGGGTTTTGTTTGGCTCGAAACTCTTTCCAAAGTGTATCATGGGCTTGGCCTTTCTCACTAGGCCAAGCACCCATAAATGGGCTTAGACCTTTGAATTTATATTTACATTAGCCCAAAAGGGGATTAGGCAAGACTTTATTTTGAATATTTAACATGTGTAGTTGGTATCATATATATAAACAAATTATTTGGGATGGCGACATATGGCAATGAATTTAATTTAAAACAAATTGAAATTAATACATTCTATACAAATTAACTGTAATATTTTCATCTTCTATTGTTTTAGTAAGGTCAAAATCCAACTTAAATGGCTAATGGGCCTTTTAGATTTGGACAAAGAACAAGTGCTTTCCAAATCAACACCTAGTTATGGCCTTATTGTTCAATCCCTATGCCTTTAATTGATGTTTTCATCAAATATTTATTGTGTGTCTATCATATTACATGTATGTTTCTGTTTCAAAATTTTAGTTAATTGATGTATTATTGATTAGGATTGATGTTTGTGTTCGAATTTTGTTGAAGAGAGGTGCCTATTAGGATGCAAAACAAAGGTGTTCCATTCAACTCCTTAGTTCCTCTCATCTATATTCCTACACTTGACTATAACTCCCCACCATTTTTCTATTATCTTTTCTTTCATTTTTTAGACTATTAACTACATATGTTTTGAATTTTTTTTGTCCAATTTTTGGCTTTTGTTGGTGATTCTAGTGTTTTAATTTGACTTTCACTATGCCATAGACCTATTTTGAACGATCAATTGCTTATGGCTATCTTGGCTAGCTCATTTGCTCATGGCTTCTACTTGGTGTATCTTTTTTAAAACTTTTTGCTTGTTCTATTATTTTGTTGATTTATTTATTCATTTATTTTTAGAATAATCTGATATTTATTACTAAGTTCTTTTTATACATCTTACCAATTGTTGTGCAATCATATTAGCTATCTTAGTTTTGGTTTAGACTTTTCTTAGGTTATGGGAGTATCAATTTGTTTTTATATTAAGGATGTACAAAAATCAATCTAAATAAAAAAAAAAAATGAGTTTTTCATTAGAAAGATAAATGAGTGAATGGTTAGTAGTTGCAACTGAAGTAATTGTTATGAGCATGATGCCCATGCATACAAGTAGTGAAAAAGAATAAATGTTACAAATAGTTTGAAAATATGCATTCCTATGTGTAAAATGTTGTTGTTTATAGCATAATTCTCATGATTGCTAAGTTTAAAAGAAAGGAAATATCATAAAAAAATTTGCATTAATGGTGTAAGAGGAAAGGGGGATTTGGGATTGAATTTTGGAGATTTCCCGTTAATTGATGTTAATTACAATGCATATCATACGTAATGCATGTAATTATTAGTTTAGAACTGTCAAAATAATAGTTCTATAATTATCTCAATTATAACCATCTATCATTCCTAAATTTCTTCTATTTCTTTTTCCTTCTTGCTTTTTTTTTGGGCCCTTAAATGGTTCTCAAACAGTTAATGAACAAAAAAAATTTTGATTATATACCAACCTAATCACTAAAATTGGGTGCAATATGATGATGCATATGCACTTATTGTTGTTCCCACAGTCTTGTATGGGTTGTAATTGTTGTCAACTAGGTTTACGAGTGCAAGAAAGTAAACCCACATGGAAGGACAAAAAGGTAAAACCACATGGAAGGGCAAGAACGTAAAATCTCCGCGTAAACCCTATTAGGGTTTCATGGAGTAGAGTATATAATGGTCTTGGAAGACAAAGAACAGTGTGCGTCGACAATATTAAGCATTCAGCAAAACTTAGACAACCGACCAACAAAAGAGAATACAAAACCCTACATCGAAGAACACCACCGGCAAGGACGAAGAGAGTAAACAGTGCAGCCGACGGACGAATCGAGTGAACAGTAGCATCGTGAACAGTAATCTTGATAGAAGAAGAAGAGAAACCCGACGGGAGAGAAAACTGGTTACGGCTAGACGGGGCTGGACGGCAGGACGAAGAAAAGCAGACCGGCAGAAGAAGAAACCAGACGGCCATAGAAGAGAGAGATACCGACGGCAACAAAGAACAACTGTCGAGAGAGAAAGAGGAGACAACCGGAATAGAGGAGATCTGGCAACAGCAGAAGGAGATACGGCTGGGACGGTGACAGATCCGGCTGGGACAGAGGAGATCCGGCGACAGCAGAAGGAGATCCAGCTGGGACAAAGGAGATCCGGCGATGGCGTGAGAGAGAGCCGGCTGGGACGGTGAGAGATCCAGCAGAAGGAGATCCAGTCAACGGTGAGAGATCCGGCAGAACTGGGATCCGGTCGACGGTGACAAATCCGGCAGACGGTGAGACAAATCCGGCAGGAAGAGAGAGAAATCCAGCGGTAAGAGAGAGAAATCCGGCGAGAAGAGAGAGAAATCCGGCTGGACAGCAAGAGAGAGAGAAACGGACAGACGAGCCATGGAACAATGAGATCATGAGACAAGGAGACGGGTGAGACCGTAAAATGGTGAAAGTAGGAATTGTGTGAGACAACGTAGAGAAGGAATTCGGCGAAGCATTGAACTCAACGTATTTTCAGACTTCTTCAAGAGAGGTTAGAGAGCGTTGCGGTGAACTTCTAAGCGGCAGTGGAGCAGCCTTTCAATTCAACAGAGGCAAGACAAGCTAGAAGAAGGGTAGACACAGTAAGTGACACTCTTTGTATTGTACTTGCTTAGTAATTGCAACAGTGAAAGGAGCAGAGAATTAAAGACATCCATTGTAACCTGAATTCTCAAGTATAGTGGATAGTCTCGGTAAGGGAGAGTCCCTACCACCGTGGATGTACATCACGTTGACGGAACCACGTAAATCTCGTGTGTCCTTAATTTGCTTTACATTCTGTGTTTTGAATTGACTTGTGAATGCAGTTAAAGTATCAGCCAACCCATAACCTAACGAAGACCTAAACAAGAACATCCGTATTGTCTGCTAGGCAAGGTATCTGAAAGGTGACTTTGGGGACTATTATGATTAGTAGGTAGCAATAGATCTACCTTAATCGAGTCTGAGAAAGAGTTTGTTTTTAAGAAGAGGTTGAAGTTGTTCACTTACCTGCAAATTGTGAATTGTGGTGATACTGATTCACCCCCCCTCTCAGTATCATGAACTAGTAGATCCTAGGGAGAAGTCGGGAACTTCAATTGGTATCAGAGCAAAGGTTCACCAATTTGAAGCTTAACAGCTTGGTGTACTACTTTGAAGGAATCTAGAAGTTTGACTTATTCAGCATACTGAGAAATGGAAGCCGGTACCAGCACTATCACCACTTATAGTAAGAAGGTTCCAATCTTCAACGAAACCAACTATCATATGTGAAGAGCAAGAATGCAAGTGGTATTTGCAACCATGGGCATGAACATGGTGAAATGTGTACAGGAGGGTTTTGTGGCTTCGGAAGAAGGTAAAGACCCAACCCCAGAGGAGTTAAAGCAATTCGAGATAAATGGGAAGGCCTTAAATGTCATCATTTCAGCATTAACAGATGCTGAGTATGCTAAAGTTATGGACTGCAAATCTGCCAAGGAGATATGGGACAGATTGCAGAAAGTCTATGAAGGTGATGGCAGAATGAAGGAGGCTAAGCTTCAAGTGTTCAAGGAGAGATATGAATCTCACAGAATGCAGAAGAATGAGATAGTTCAAGAGTTCTTCACCAGGGTTATTGACGCTGTAAACGACCTGAGAAGTCATGGGAAGAACAAGAAGGACTCATCGATTGTGAAGAAAATTCTGAGAATTTTGCCTGAGAGGTTTGCTTCAAAGGTGGTAGCCATAGAGGAGAGTAGAGATCTCAACTCTATGTCTTTGCATGATCTTCAGTGCAATCTCATTGCATATGAGATGAGAATAAAGTCGACTGAGAGCTCCTCAACGTCAAGGGTATCAAAGGAGGCAGTTTTCAAAGCTATGAAATACTTGAAGATAAAAGAAAAAGAAGAATCATCCGGTAAGGATAATGATGATGATGAGGGAGAAAGTGAAGGTGAAGTATTGGCTTACTTCACAAGGAAACTCAAAAAGGGGTCTAAGAAGGGAAAAGGACAGTTGTCCTTGAGATGTTATCGATGTGGGCAGACTAGACACTTTGCTTCTCAGTGCAAAGTGAAACTTGAAGATGAAGATGAGGATGGTGACGATGAGCAGAATTCAAGATGGAGAAGATCATCATTCAAATCAAAGAAGTCCAATAAGAAGATTGCTAACCCACAGAGGAAGATGAGAGGCTCATTCAAGAGTTATGTGAGTCAGACAAAAGAAGCTGATGAGGAGGAAGATGAAGACTTATCAGATGAGTATGTCTTTATGGCATCAGCACAAAGTGGTAGCTCAACCTCTGAAAAGGAAGAGGAAGTTGATAAAGAAGAGCCAGATCTTGAAGCTGAGCTGGAAGCAGTTTCAAAGGAGATAATCAGAAGGGGCATAACCATAAAAAGGTTGGAGGCCCATATAAAACAAGTTGAAGCAAAGTCTGAGGAAGCTGAAAGTCAAAACGGTGAAATAAGGGCTGAGCATATTGATTTGAAGAGAAGATTTGAGGAACAGATCAAAATATGTGAAGACCTTACAGTAGAGCTTGGCTCAAGGGCTTTAAAAATTGAAGAAATGGAGAAAGAGTTGCTGAGACTTCAACAACAACTCAAAAGCAGCAAAGAGAACTTGCAGAAACTTAAAATGATAGGAGAAACAAGTTCTGGAAAAGGAGAGAAGAATGTAGAGAAAGTGCAGCAATCTGAGGCTGCATTGGTTAAAGAAAATGAGAATATGCCACAGAAGTTAAAAGAGAAGGTTGTGACTCAGAAGAAGATAGCTGAGAATAAAGAAGATCTGAAGAAGCAACCTAGGGTGGCAAACAAGAAGGTGACTAAAATGGAAGTCATACAAGTAAAGAAGCTAGCTACTTTGCCTACACAGCAAGTGATGAACAGAAGAAAACAAGCTGTGATCAGACCCAAGAAGAGGCAGTTTCAAGGTCATTGCCTTTATTGTGGAGTTTGGGGTCATAAGGCGAGTAACTGTTGGTGGAGAAGGCCAGTATATGTCTCCAACTTGAGAAGATACGATGCTGCATACAAGGGGAGACAATATAGAATTCAGAAGAGAACACCTGTCGTGAGTTCTTGCACATACTGTAAAAGGCAAGGACATGCTGACAAGGATTGTTGGTGGAAGCCCAAACCAGTGGTTTCAAAGAACAAGTTTGCTATATTGGCAAACTTGGAATAGTGTGAAAGGTGCGGGCAGGATGGCCATAATGCCAAGAGATGCATGACACTTCTCCCTGAGCAAGAGAAGGCACTCAATGGCACAGTGAAAACAAGCAATGTAGTCAAAGCTGAGAAAAAGGAGAAAGCTATCTTCCAACCAGTTCAAAAGAAGGATTATAAAGCTAAAAGGGAGGTGGCTAATATAGCTGAAATTGCACTCAAAGCTGACTACAAGGATAAGCAGTGGATCCTTGATAGTGGATGCACTTCGCACATGACGAGAGATAAGAGTAAATTATCAAAGCTGAGCAAATCAAGAGAAGGCAGAGTCAAGTTTGGCAATGATGATTCACTCAACATCAATGGTCGGGGGTTAGTAAAAATTGGAAGAGGAAAGCTGAAAGATGTTCTGCACGTTGAAGGACTCAGAGACAATTTAGCATTTGTCAGTCAGTTATGCAATGAAGACCATAAGGTAATATTCACAAAAACAGGTTGCCAGGTAAAGAGTAAAGAAGGCAATACTGTTGCAGCCGGGAAGAGAACAGCTGGAAATTTATATGTGATTGATGAAGACAAGACAAGCAGCTGTTTACTCACCAAAGAAGAAGAAAATCAACTCTAGCATAAGAGGCTGGGACACTTATCACAGAAGAACATGAGGAAGCTGACCACTACTCATGCAATCAGAGATATTCCTGATCTCAAGAGAGAAAGAGAGTATGTTTGCTCAGCATGCTTTAAAGGAAAACATGTCAGAAAGCAGTATAAGACCAAAGAGTTCAGTTCTGAAGCAGTGCTTGACATTGTGCATACTGATTTGTGTGGGCCAATGAGAACAAAAGGGTTGAATGGTGAGAGGTACTTTGTCTTGTTTGTCGATGATTATTCCAGAAGGACCTGCATCATGCACCTCAAACACAAGTCAGAAGTTTTGAAATGCTTCAAGAGATACAGAAGATTGGCTGAAAATGAGAGTGGAAAGAAGATCAAAGTATTGAGGTTAGATCAAGGCACTGAATTTACAAATGGAGCTTTTGAAGATTACCTTGAGAAGCATGGAATTCACCATCAAATGGTAGTAGCAAGAACACCTCAACAAAACGGGGTGGTAGAGAGGAAGAATAGAGCTATGGTTGAAATGGCAAGAACTCTACTACTGGAATCCAAGCTTTACACAAGATTTTGGACAAAAGCAACATTTACAGCCGTGCACCTACTAAACAGAGTTCTACTAAGGCCCAATACTGATAAGACTCCATATGAGCTATGGAGTGGGAAGAAGACAACAGCCAAGTATCTCAGAGTCTTTGGCAGCCCATGTTTTGTGAAGAACAAGGAGCAAAACTTGGGAAAATTCAACGCTAGGTCTGATGAAGGCATCTTTGTGGGATACTCAGCAAAGATAAAAGGTTACAGAGTTTTCCTACATAAGCTGGGAAAAGTAATCACTACCAGTGATGTGAAAATAGATGAGAACTAGAAAACAATGCAGAATGGAGAAGTTGAGGACAATGAAGAAGATGACTTCAATGTAGATGAAGAATTGGACCAACCTAAAGAAAAGGAACAAGAAGTAAGTTTAGACTCGGAGAAGAGTGAGTCTGAAGATAAAGAAAGAGATCCTCTTACAACTAAGACGGTGCAAGGAAGAAGGACAAAGAAAACATGGACCAGTGCTCATTGAGGAGATCAGATCATAGGTGACCCATCAGCAGGAGTTACAACAAGAAGAAGAATGGTGGGAGCTACTGCTCTACTCTCATAAGTTGAACCTAAATTTGTTGAAGAGGCTATTCAAGACCAAGCTTGGGTCAAAGCTATCAATGAGGAGTTGGATCAAATTGAGAAGAATGATACATGGGAGCTGGTTCCAAGACCCACTAATAAGAATGTCATAGGAACAAAGTGGGTGTTTAGGAATAAACACAATAAAGATGGCAAGGTGGTGAGAAACAAGGCCAGGCTGGTTTACAAAGGCTACACTCAGATAGAAGGGGTAGATGTTGATGAAACTTTTGCACCAGTAGCAAGGTTAGAAACTATCAGAATGTTCTTAGCTTTAGCAGCACACAAGAGGTATAAAGTCTATCAGATGGATGTGAAATCTGCCTGTCTGAATGGGCTCCTGAAAGAAGAAGTGTATATTGAACAACCCGATGGAGTACAAATCAATGAGGATGAGACACAAGTGTGCAAGCTGAAGAAAGCCTTGTATGGTCTTAAGCAAGCTCCAAGAGCATGGTACAGCAGGCTGGATGCGTACTTAAGAAGGTTGAACTTCAGAAGAGGAACGGTTGATAATAACCTATATGTGTTCAATTCAGAGAAAGGCTAGCTGATAACCATAGTATATGTAGATGACATCATCTTTGGAGGAGATCACTCTGAACTATGCCAAGATTTTGCATAGAAGATGAGTGAGGAATTTGAGATGTCATTGATTGGAGAAATGACGTACTTTCTTGGATTACAAATAAAGCAGTGTGCAGAAGGTATCTTTATTTCTTAGACGAAATATGCCAAAGAGATGCTGAAAAGGTTTGGCATGGAAGATAGCAGATCTGTCAGTACCCCTATGACAGTGGGCTGCAAGTTAACAAAAGATCAGGATGGAAGGAGTACAAGCCCTACAGAGTATAGGAAGATGATAGGGAGCCTTCTGTACCTTACGGCATCGAGGCCTGATCTTATGCAAGCTGTGTGTACTGCCAGCAGATTCCAAACTGATCCTAAAGAGTCTCATGTGTTGGCAGTGAAAAGAATCCTGAGGTACCTCAAAGGAACACTGGAAATGGGCTTGTGGTATCCAACCATGGATTCTGTTAAACTACAAGCATACACTGATGCAGAATGGGCAGGAAGTATATATGATAGAAAATCAACTAGCAGCTGCAGCTTCTACTTGGGTTCAAAGTGTGTTGCATGGTTAAGTAGAAAGCAAAACAGTGTTGCTTTGAGCATAGCTGAGGCTAAGTATATGGCTGCTTGTGCAGCATGTACACAGGTGATATGGATGTTAAGACAATTGGCAGACTTGGGTGTTGAAATGAAATTACCAGTGAGTATACTTTGTGACAATCAAAGTGCTATTGATCTCAGCAAGAATCCGGTTCAACATTCGTGAAGCAAGCATATTGACATCCGATATCACTTCATCAAAGATCAAGTGGAACAGGGTACAATTCAGTTGGAGTATGTTGGCACTAGAGATCAAATTTCAGATATTCTAACTAAACCTCTGTCCACAAAGCTATTTGAAAAGCACAGATGGAGTCTATCTGTGCAAATGCCTCCACAAGCCTGAAGTTTAGGTAAATCCTCCATCTTCACTTTGCGAGTTTTTCAAATTTGTAATTGATTGGCAAAGGGGGAGAGAAGCAACAGTGCAGGGGGAGCTGGTAAGAAAGGAGAGTGCATATTTAGGGGGAGTTTGAACTGCTGCATAGTGGCTTTTATTATAAGTGTTGCCAACAATTACAAAGGGAGAGATTGTTGTTCCCACAACCTTGTATGGGTTGTAATTTTTGTCAACTAGGTTTATGAGTGCAAGAAAGTAAACCCACATGGAAGGGCAAAAAGGTAAAACCACACGGAAGGGCAAGAACGTAAAATTGCCGCGTAAACCCTATTAGGGTTTCATGGAGTAGAGTATATAATGGTCTTGGAAGACAAAGAACAGTGTGCGTCGGCAATATTGAGCATTCAGCAAAACTTAGACAACCGACCAACAAAAGAGAATACAAAACCCTACATGGAAGAACACCACCGGCAAGGACGAAGAGAGTAAACAGTGCAGCCGATGGACGAATCGAGTGAACAGTAGCATCGTGAACAGTAATCTTGACAGAAGAAGAAGAGAAACCCGACGGGAGAGAAACCCGGTTATGGCTAGACGAGGCTGGACGGCAGGACGAAGAAAAGCAGACCGGCAGAAGAAGAAACCAGACGACCATAGAAGAGAGAGATACTGACGGCAACAAAGAACAACCGTCGAGAGAGAAAGAGGAGACAACCGGAACAGAGGAGATCCGGCAACAGCAGAAGGAGATCCGGCTGGGACAGAGGAGATCCGGCGACGGCGTGAGAGAGAGCTGGCTGGGACGGTGAGAGATCCGGCAGAAGGAGATCCGGTCAATGGTGAGAGATCCGGTAAAACTGGGATCCAGTCGACGGTGACAAATCCGGCAGACGGTGAGACAAATCCGGCAGGAAGAGAGAGAAATCCGGCGGTAAGAGAGAGAAATCCGGCTGGACAGCAAGAGAGAGAGAAACGGACAGATGAGCCATGGAATAGTGAGATCGTGAGACAAGGAGATGGGTGAGACCATAAAACGGTGAAAGCAGGAATTGTGTGAGACAACGTAGAGAAGGAATTCGGCGAAGCATTGAACTCAACGTATTTTCAGACTTCTTCAAGAGAGGTTAGAGAGCGTTGCGGTGAACTTTTAAGCGGCAGTGGAGCAGCTTTTCAATTCAACAGAGGCAAGACAAGCTAGAAGAAGGGTAGACACAGTAAGTGACACTCTTTGTATTGTACTTGCTTAGTAATTGCAACAGTGAAAGGAGCAGAGAATTAAAGACATCCATTGTAACCTGAATTCTCAAGTATAGTGGATAGTCTCGGTAAGGGAGAGTCCCTACCACCGTGGATGTACGTCACGTTGACGGAACCACATAAATCTCGTGTGTCCTTAATTTGCTTTACATTCTGTGTTTTGAATTGACTTGTGAATGCAGCTAAAGTATCAGCCAACCCATAACCTAATGAAGACCTAAACAAGAACATCCGTATTGTCTGCTAGGCAAGGTGTCTGAAAGGTGACTTTGGGGACTATTATGATTAGTAGGTAGCAATAGATCTACCTTAGTCGAGTTTGAGAAAGAGTTTGCTTTTAAGAAGAGGTTGAAGTTGTTCACTTACCTGTGAATTGCGAATTATGGAGATACTGATTCACCCCCCCTCTTAGTATCATGAACTAGTAGATCTTAGGGAGAAGTCGGGAACTTCACTTATAAATTTAGTAAAGCCATCTTTTTGAAAGACAAATGTGCCCTTTCTGATTTGCATACTTCATAGGAATAAAAAAATCGTACCCAATTGAAGGATATGAGTAGAAAATTTGAACAGAACTTAAGGCTAATTTCTTAGAGTTAGTGATAATATATCTACATATTTTCTTTAAAATTATTGGAGTGCTAGATAGGATATGACTAAATTACCATCAATTACTTCCAAAGGTGCAATATTCCATCTAAGCTTCTTTTTGGCAAATAAAAACATGCATGTAGTTTTTAGTTTTCTTTTTTCCTTTTTATTTTGATGCAATTTTGGGAGGAGCTTCTTAATTTCTTGATCATAATTCCTCTAGTGGCTAATGTACACTTATTACCTCCAATGTAATAATGAACATGATATTAATGACCAATTTGCTATATGTTAGATCGATACATCTTTAATTAATTGAATACATAAAAATAAAATATGATATAAATACATAAAAAAAATAAAAAAGGTCACTAATTGAAATGAAATTAAGCATTATGTTATCTATCTAAACTTTAGTAATAATTGAATTTATACATAATTAATATTTTTAATAAGGTGGACATAAGTTATAGTTAAACAACTAAACACGTCAACATTTGCAACATGAGTATCAGCCACCATTTGTCACAAAAATCTTTCATAATCATATTTATACATGATCACTAATAATTTATTTTCTAAACTTAGCAATGATGAAAATCAATATTGTGTGATGTTACAATGATAATTACATATTCCAGTGTCTCTTACAAAAGTTTACAAGTGAAAGAAATGTCACTAGATTGAACCAATCAAACACTTCAATGGAGCCCCAAAAAGGCAAGAACTAAATTATATTACTACATTTGAAAGATTTTTAAAAAAGGTAAAATTAAAAAAAAATACTTATGAGACGATGGCTTGTGAGAACTAACTTATAGAGTGTAAGGCTGCAAGTGATAAAGAAGTGATACACGGCATTGTGAAATGATGACATGTCAGTAGTCAACATGCGGAGCTACCTAACCTTTTCCTTTGCAAAGCATCCTAGAGGGAACTAAGATTTTGCCAATTTAGTCTCAGCCTCAAATTTGATCTCTTCTTTCCCTAAAACATCAATGTTTGCCTTATCCTTGAAGCCAATGTAGTTGGCCACTGAGGACCAACTAGAAAGAGAGATCCACCAGTTTGGCGAGGTGAAGGAGCTTTTATAGTAGTTTAGGTTATCTTTATGGGTGTTGGACAAGGCCACACATGGTCAAACCATCAGGGTTCTTAAATGAAGGAGATTAGTAGCCATTTTTGGGGTTATATTGATTTATAGAGAAAGGGGTTTTTGTGGTGGATTTTGCTTTAATGGTTTCTTGGTGTTTTGGGCACTATTTGAAGGGCATTTAAGGAAAGGGAAAATTGAAGGCATGGAGGGGCTCATGCCAAGATGTAAAAAGTTGGCTAAAAGGATAAGATGGACACATGGTGATGTTTCATTATGGTATATGGTTGTTGTGTGGGCCAACACTTGTTGCATTTTAACCAACTATTCCTTTTGCCTTATTGATTTTCATAGTGCTTGGCATCAATTTGCAATTTTTTGTTTTGAGCAAAGGGGGCCAATTTGCTTAAGTAGAAAGAAATTTGCAATCATATCCATGCAAGAGTCTTGTTATGTTCTTATCTTTTTGACATAGTTGATGTCAATTACAATGCTTTAGTGTTATAAACAAGGAATGTAATTATTACTTTTGAACTTTCAAAATATTAATACTATAATTATTTCAATTGTTACTCCTTTACTATTCCTAAATTTCTTCCATTTCTTTTTCCTTTTTGTGTTTTATTGGGTCCCCAAACATTTTTTGGACAATTAACAAAAGAAAAAAACTCAATCATACACTAAGCTAATCACTACAATTTTGTTGGATATAATGATGCATGTACATGTAAAAATTTAACAAAGCCAACATTTTGAAATATAAATATGCCCATTCTGATTCACATATTTTTATCTTTCAAGAATAAAAAAGTCAGCCCCAATAAAAGTATGAGAGTAGAAAATCTGGATAGAAATTTAGGTCACTTTCTTAAAAGTCAACAATAATAGATGTATGTATTTTCTTTTGAGATATTTATGCCATCAAGAGTACTAGATAAGATGATATGACTAAATTACCATCAAATACATACAAAAGTGTAATGTTTCCATCTATTCTTCCTATTGGCGCATAAAGACAAGCACATGACTTTTTGGTTTTCTTTGGATGCATGCTTGGAAGGAGCTTCTAGATTTGAACTCCTTCAGTGTCTAAACTTTGAACAATCAAACACTACTAAAAGGTTATGCTCATTTTGAGAAATAATGGATCTTTACCTATTGTTACAACCCATGTATATAATCATATAAACATATAATACACATGTACATCCTCCATGTTGATGTTAGTAGGTCACAGCTAAGGTTGAACTCACTAAAATTAAGAATTTAAATGTTTGAGAATTACTATTCAACTCGAATGTAACTCAAAAAACTCAGTTGCAAAATTGGAATTAGGTTCAAGGTTAAAAAAGTATTGCAAACATGTTCGCATAAGTTACTCCATACTAAAACATAAAATTAAATTTTTCCTTTATGTCCATCATTGTAAAAATCATAATTTAAATAGCCAATTCTTAATGTAATTGATCATTTTTTCATATATTAAAATTTCTTGGTTTGTTTTTGCAAATTATTGAGATTAATATTTAAGTTGGATTTTTGTTTTTTGTTTTTCACTTTTACATATCATAGTTGTAATATTAAGTTGCATTATTGTAGTTGAAAGTTCTTATAAGAAGAATGCCTCATGAAAATAGATTGGGCAAGCCCATTGTAATCTATTAACCACTGCAGGCCATCAAATCAAAAACTTTCAACTCTTAAACTGACTAACTTTGTTAGGTGGACTTTGAACTAACAAATGAGTGGGCAAAATAATGAAACTAGTCCCCACCCAACAAATGTGATGGTTTTCAATATCAAGATAGATTCATTTTTTGTAGCCTTGGGCTATGTGGCAAGCTCATAGTCTTTTGGTTTCTTATTCATACTTTTTTCTTCTCTCTCTCTCTCTCCCTTTATTTTTTCTTGAGAGAATTGTTTTGTACTCTTTTATCTATATATATATATATATATATTATTGTTATATTTGATCAAAACCCATTAAAACATGCTACAATCTGTATAAATAAAAATTTAATTTCATTCTTATAATCCTCTCTCTTCTAAATCATAAATAGTATTCAAATTTAAATTTTATTAATTTTTGTAAAAAGATTTAAATTTATGTGCTTATTATTTTGACTCACCTTTTTTTTGGTAAATTCAAAATAATTCAACATAAAAAATACCTTATTTTTATTTTATTTTTAAATTTTTTGTGTTGAATTATTTTTAACTCTCTCAAAAAGAATAAGTTGAAATAAATTTCCCCTTAAACTTAATTGGAAATGGGTTGTGCTAGAACCTATTTCAACCATGTTAAAATATACAACAAAGAAAAGGAAAAAAAAAAGGATATACATTTGCACAAGTAAATCTTCATGGTTAACCACTATCATTTTGATTTGTGTTGTAATTACTTGAAAAAAATTATTATGTTTTATGACAAGATAATCTATACACATCTACAATTATAGGTTTCAAGCCAATTAATTAACCTAGATAAGTCTAAGGTCAATTTCAATAAAAATATTGACACAATAATTAAATAAGGAGTGGCTATTGGCTCTTTCTTCATATGGTGGATAATAAGGAAAAGTAGTTAGTTCTACCCACTTGTATGAGGAGATTAAAGAAGGTATGAATATCCTTAGTGAATGTGTGTGAAGAAAAACTCAAAGGGTGGAAAGAAAAATGTCTATCTTGTGTAGCAAAGGAAGTTTATTAATTAGATAATTTGTATCATACCATGGGTCACAAATGGTTAAATGCTAAGATGTATGTATGTTGCTGACTTGCTATGCTTTAATGAAATTGCAATATGTTGACATATTGTTAGGAACATGTGAAAAAGAAGGAAAATGATAACAAGTGTCATTGTAAAAAAGTAAGATAAAATGAAATTTAAAATAAAAAAAATGTGAGAGACAAAGAATCCTTTTGCCATATAATGTGGCAGAAAACATGTGGTAACAAAAGACAAAGAATCTTTTTTTGAAGTCGTGATTTGAATTCTTACCAATATAACTCTATATATATAGTACAACTAAAGATTTTGTAATCTTGTCGACTATTTGAGTGTTAATCATTAATTCCTTCTTTCTATGAGATCATAAAGGTTTTTTTTATCCTACTTGTGCACTTTGTAAGAAGTTACCATCTCTCTAACCCAAAGCTTTTTCTCTCTCCACCCTTAAAACACACCTTACTCCCCTCTTCAACTCATTTATAAAAGATACTCCCTAAACTCTTGACAAATAATAATCCCTACCTTTCTCTCGTACTCTTCCCACTTGCAATTCCAACCTTGAAAATGTAGTTATTTGTACATATTATTCTAGTCAGTAATTAGTATGGACTTCTTATTCTAATTCTCAATTAACATGAATGTTTAACATGAAATTTTATTCTAATCCCACATTTAACATGAATGTTCAAAGCAATAATACATTAACCTTTATTTCTCCTTTAACAATAATTATATGACAACTTCTAATTTACTACTCTTTAAACTCAATGTAATATGATTATTACATATTGCTTATTAGTTAGTAATATGAGGCAAATAATATACATCCAAGACTTCAACACTATAATAACTAAAGAAATTGGGATCAATGTTCACTTAGTCCCCTTAACATCTAACATTTTTGTTGCATGTACTAGTTGTAACTCATAAATTACATTGCTCTTAATTACATATGCTGATAGTAATTCTGAAATCAAGACAAATATGTTTATGCATTTTGTTTTTATATAATAGCAACACCAAATATGAAATTAAGACAAATTCTCAATGTTACCTAGTAACCTACATTAAAAAAGAAAACACAAAAAAAAAAAGTTGGTTACTTTTATATATGTGTGTGTATATACATATATATATATATATATATATATATATATATATATATATATTGTACTTTTGTTTACCTTTAAAATTAAATTTTAAATTTTTTTATTAAATTAAATTTGCACAAGAATAAAAAAATTATTAAAATGGAGTAAAATTGAATTTCCCCATAGAAAATTTAAGAGTGTGTTCAATCTTTTGTTCATGTTTTTCCTCCTTCAAATATATTGACTAAACTAAGGTCATTTTTATTTTTATTTTTTAAGAAAGAGGTTTGTAATAAGTTAAGAATCATTACTGAAGCCCAAAACTAAAAGTACTTAAAATTGTAATAAGTTATGAATCGTAACTAAAGCCCAAAACTAAAAATACAACTTATTTTGAATAGAATTAACTTTTGACTATATCAATATATGAACTTTTTGAGAATATTATATTGTCAACAAAAAATATCAAATCATCAAATATATTACTTGTTAGGGCTTATGTAGTTATGATAGTAAATTTTGTTAAAAAAACATAAAAATGAAAGTTTTCTAATCACTTAAACTTACAATCCGTGGATGGGAAGCCACCAAAGGACTTAATAGTTAAGCTAAGTTAAGTAGTTAGACATATCTGTTTAATCTTCATCAAGTACTCACAATCAACTTGCAGTTGACAATCATTTCAGTTGAAAGAAATTTGTCACATATACAAGTAACTAATATGTTTTTTAGCATACTTATGCTCACATTTTGAATAGAGATCATAGTCTCCCTTAGTTGGGATCACTTGCCAACCTAGATTAAACTCAAAGTATGAATATAGATAATTGATGAATCAAGAAGTTAGGTTGCTTCTTATTCTAAAAAGGATGTTTAACTGCTTGTGCCCTTGTACTTTTGAGATGCAATGCCCTTGTACTTTTGAGATGCAAAACAGAAAAACATGCTAGAAGGATAACAATCATCTAAAACTTGCCATCTTTACTTCTATATAGCTAATCATAGAAAAGAATTCACTAAGAGGTTAGAGATATGCATTTTTTGCCAACATAGGATAGCTAAGATAATAATAGGACATGAGAATAGAGAATTTTCTGCTGCCATCACCCCTGTAATTTTTATTTAAGGAAAAGCTCTTTTTTTTTCTCTCTAAAAAAGAGTGCTATTGTTATTGCTTACTTGGGATGCAAATGCTAAACATATTTAGACTTTTTGGCTAATTAGTTTGCCAAATAATAATTTAATCTTCCAATGACTATGTTTTTCTTTATAATTAATTTTATATATTAGTAATATAATGAAAAAAATAAAAGAAAACTTCCTCTATTTATAGTTAAAAATTAATTATTTTTTTAAAAAAACCTTTAAATTATACCATTGAGATAGCAACTAGAGTTACCTTAAATTATTATACCATCTCTATCATGATTTGAAGTTAACTAACTTATATGCCTATTAGACTTACCTCAACAATGTGGCCCACTTGATTGAATAAATTAACCAACTTTCAAGAATTTCATTACAAATCATGACCCTAATTATTTTGTTTAGTCCATTGTAAAAGGTCAAATATGAAGCCCACTTTTGCTCTTTGAGAACATGGACTTAGGCCCAAATATCA
The DNA here is from genome assembly GCA_037832385.1 of Rhizophora apiculata. NCBI lineage: Eukaryota > Viridiplantae > Streptophyta > Magnoliopsida > Malpighiales > Rhizophoraceae > Rhizophora > Rhizophora apiculata. Next base: position 4,700,205 of record CM075436.1, read on the forward strand.
ACCCAAAACATTGAATTAGATTGAAAACATATTATGATTGACTTGTTTTCAAAGATATCCCAATCCTTAGACCCAATTCCTTGTGTGTTTTTCTTTTCCTTCTATGATATAAATCCATGGAACCCATGGAAACTAATTGAGTGAAATTATTTTTGCAATTGTAAAATCAATGGTGAAATATCTTCTACTTTATAATAATGGCCACCATAGCGGTAGAGACAAAATAGTTGGAGTTGGCAATTGGAGAGGAGACATGCTTCACCAAGGTTGCAGCAATGCAACAAGGAGAGGGACTCTAGCAATATTATCTCCAGCACATCCATGTGCTTTAGCTACTTGTCTACCAAAAGAATCATAATCTCAATCTCCTTGAAGCCTAACGTAATGAGCTCAATTCTAAAGGTACAGTCTCGAATCTATTACCTTTATCACCAAATTGATGGTTTTTTTATTTTTATTTTTTTCAAATCTTTCAAAAGGTTTTAAGGGTGCAAAATTTTATTGTTCAAATTAGGGATAAATGTTATTCAATTACAGTGATGTTTTTAGCTAGGGTTTGATGCTTGGTGGTAATAATAATTATTTGTTAAATCATCTTCTTATATTTTGATTTTTTGTTTAGAAGTAACTTTGAGACTATACTTTGTAAGCCATGGAGTTATATTTAGGTTATTCTATAGAGTATTGGCTTAACAAAGGAGGAATATTTGGAAATCATGGAAAGAAAACTTAGTTTTGCAAATTGTATTAATACCATGGTGAACAAAGAATTGTCTCAATCAAAGCTACTAATGAAAGTCCATTCATGGTGAAAGAGTTCTCTAAAAATATAATTATTTCATTGAATAAAAAGGAGAGTTTGCAATTAAATCCATTTGATTTGGAATGGGTTCTTGAAAGTTGGAGTGGAGAAATGCCTTATGTGGTTTTTATAGCTCCATTAGTCATAAAGAATAATTAAACCTTGCTTGTTGCTACACTTATTGTTTGGTAGGTGAGGGGTGGAAGAAAAAAGCTACTTAGGTCATTCATATATCCATTGTAGGATCTACTGCTCCTTTTTATGGCTACTTGGCTACTTAATTGGTGTATCACTTTGATTATAATGATGGCATATATTCTTGGATTTTGTAATGCTTGAAACTTCAATTTACTAAATTAAGTTTGATATAGACAATAAGGATGCTTTGAGAAGAACTATAGCTACTTTAGGAGCCTCGATCATATGTGGGTGAAGTCATTAAAGTTATGGGAAATGAGGGCTTGAAGGTAATTGGTCCAAGGAAAACTATCAACAAAAATAGGGAAGTTCTTACCTATTTAATGTCTATTTGTATCTTGCTTTACTTTCACAAGTTGTGTGTACGGAGGCAAGTATGTTTGCTTTAAGAGAGAGGAGGGTCCATTTGCTTTCACAAGTTGAATAGCATTTGTTTAAATTTCTTGCCAATCTAATTTCTCTTGCTTTTCTTTGAGTTGTTTTAGTCATGATGAGAAAGTTAGAGAAGCAAACCATATATCAAAAAAAATTTGTATTGTGAAATTTATCCTATTAATCATAATTTTGAAGACTATTTTTTTAAAAAATTTTGTTGTTTTTAATTGGTTGCTAGAGATTTTCAAATTGACAATGAAACTTGAAGAAATTTGATGCTTATTTGTACATCGATAATGGAAAAATCAGTAAATCAAATGTTAGCACAAATGAATTTGGCTAAGGAATTCAAGGCTGACCTTATTGAAGTTTTATTGGATTTCTTAAAGAACTTCAGTCCTAGGCAAGATCATGAGACCTTGATTAAATAAAGTCATTTGCCCACTCTTGCCACTTAAAGGTAATGAATCATAAACTAATTGTGTGATGTTTGTTCTGAATTATATTTGGTATGTGTCTCAATTATAATACCTAACATCTTGAATGGTCACATACTAGGACTTGGTTTATAAATGGAAAACTCTTTTTAGAGAGTAGCATGGGCTTGTTCCCAAAAAGCTTGCTTAGCTAGTAAATGGGCTTAGGCTTTTGAATTTACTTTTACATTAGTCCAAAAGGAGTTTGGGAAGGACATCATATTGACTATATGCATGTTTCCATTTGGGAATCTTTGTTGATTGGTGTACTAGAATTAATGTTTGTGTTTGAATTTTGTTAAAGAGAGGCACCTAATAGGAAGCAAAACAAATGTGTTCCATTCAAGTTCTTGGTTCCTCTAATTTATACTCTTATTCTTCTATCCACTAAACTCCCCACCAATTTTTTTTTTGGTATTTTTTATTTCATTTTTTGGATGATTTACTACATTTATTTTGATTTTTGATCATCCAATGTTTGGTTTTTATGGGTGATTATAGTGTTTTAGTTTGACCCTCATTGTGCCATAGACTTGTTTTGATGGATTGATTGTTTACAATTGTGTTGGCTAATTCATTTTTTTACTACAAGTTCTACTATTTTGTTGATTTATTTATTTATTTATTTTTATAATGCAATTCTTGATTCTAATACTTCTCACTAAGTTTCTTTTTTTTACCATATTGCCAATTATTGAGCAATCATATCAACTATTCTAGGTTTCTTGGTTTTGGTTTAGACTTTTCTTGCAGTGTAGGCCATCAATTTGTTTTTTTATTAGCAATGTATGAAAATTAGTCTAGATAAAAAAATCATGTTTTTCATTTGAAGGATAAATGTTTGAATGGTTAACAGTTACAATTGAAGTAATTGTTACAAATATGATGCTCATGCATACAAATAATTAAAAAGAGTAATTGTTACAAATTGTTTGAAAATACACTTTCCTATGTGGAAAATGTCACAATTTTTAGCATAATTCTTATGATAGTTGAGTTTAAAAGAAACAAATTATAGTAAAGGAATTTGCAATAATGGGGTAAGAGGAAGACAAGATTTAGGGTTGAATTTTGGAGAATTCCTATTAATTGATGTTAATTATAATGTGTGTCATATGCAATGCATGTAATTATTAATTTGGAACTTTCAAAGTATTAGTCCTATAATTATTTCAAAGGTAATCCCTTTATTGTTCCTAAGCTTCTTTTATTTCTTTTTCCATCTTACATTTTTTTGGTCTCCAAATGTTTCTTAAACAACTAATAAAAAGGAAAATATTTGATTATACACTAAGCTAATCACTAAATTTTGGAGTGATATAATGTTGCATGTGCACTTACAAATTTAGCAAAGCCAATGTTTTGAAAGACAAATGTGCCCATTTTGATTCACATATTTTGTAGGAATCAAAAAATCATTCCCAATAAAAGTATACAAAAAGAAAATTTGGACAGAACTTAAAGTCACTTTCTTATGGATTAGTAATGATAGATCTACATATTTTCTTTGGAGATATTAGAGTGCTAGATATGATATAACTAAATTACCATCATTTACTTCCAAAGGTATGATATTTCCATCTGAGCTTCCTGTTGGTAGATAAAGACATACATGTAGTTTTTAGATTTTCTTTTGTTTTTTTCTTGGATGCAATCTTAAAAGGAACTTCTTGATTTCTTGATCAAAACATTTTCAATGGCTAATGTACACTTTCTACCTCTAACACAATAATGAACATGACATTAATTGCTAATTTGCTATACTTTAGATCAATATATTTCTAATTAATTGAATACATAAAAATAAAGTACAATATAAATACATGAAATAAAATAAAAAAGGAATCACTAATTGAAATAAAATTAAGTATCATGTTATCTATCTAAACTTTAGTAATAACTAAATTTATACACAATTCATATTATTAATAAGGTGGGCATAAATTATAGTTAAACAACTAGACATTTCAACATTTGCAACGCAAGCATCAGCCACCATTTCTATCATAGAAATCTTTCATAATCATATTTATATGTTATCACTAATAATTTATTTTCTAAGCTTAGCAATGATGAAAATCAATATTATATAATATTATAATGATAATTATAAATTCCAACGTATCTTACAAAAGTTTACAAATTGAAAGAAATGTCGTGAGATTGAACAATTAAACACATTAGGGTAGTCCTAAGAAGTCAAGAACTAAATTATATTACAACATTTGAAAGATAATAGAAAGAAGGGAAAAAAATGTACTTATGAGATGATGGCTTATGAGAACCAACTCAAGCATTGGTCAAAGAGCTATCCCACCAAGTGAGGCTTAAACTCAAGGGCGAGGCAGTTGGCAATTTGGGAGTGATACATGGTGTCATGAAACAAGGATCCTAGATCCCTTGAAAGAGACTAGTCTCCAAGTTGATGAGGATTAAAAGATAAAGAGTTAAACATCCTAATGCATGATTAAGAACAAATCTTAGATATTTTTCCTACATTAGGAAACAATTGAGCCAAAGCCTAGTTTCTACAAAAACCACTTGAAAGCCCTTCTTCTTTAAGCCCAAATTCATTACTTCAATCCATCCAAACTCCTTATAACCTCGAGGATGTTTTGAACATTTTGACCAACCACAAAGCAAGCCTATTGCCCTAATAAATCTCAAACAAGAAATAAACCAAATCAAGCAAGAGATCTAAGATCATAAAGCCTAATAATGCTAAAACTATCAAATGCTAGTGTTTCTATTGGACCTAGTAAATCCATAAAACCTGAAAGTTTTGGATCAACTAGATTCTTCAAAAGCCTAACAACTAGAAAGCCTAAAAAATAATGAATTTTTTTTCTTTAATGGAAATCCCAACCCAAAAATGGCTTGTAAATTCCATTTAAAAATTACAATCCAATTTTCTTTGGAAACCATAGCTTTGGTAGACATTAGTAGATCTCAATTACATATAGGAAGGACTCGTACCTACCACTTTGAAAAAACATTACAAAAGCCTAAAGTCTACCAACAATCATAAGTTGCAAATCAACTACAATCTATTTGAAGTCCAAGTTTATCAACAAGGTATCAACATCCAAACCTCTTTTGTCCCCATCAAAAACCTCAGGAAAAAGGTAATCCTTGGAAATCTTGTTCTAAATTTGATTAAGCCTTTCCAAGTGTCTAATCAAGGTATTCTTACTGACATCCTTGGCCAACCAATTACCCTTTATTTTATTCAAAAACCCCAATTAAGGAATTTAAATCTTTTGAAAAATTTTTCTTTTCATAAAGTAGCAAAAACCAATCATTTACTTAAAACCAAGCAAGTCGATCTTCAATCTTTAAATTTTAAAGTATCTTTCAAACAACTTAAACAACAATTTTCATCTCCTTTTGCTCAAATTAAGATTCAGATTCTTAAAATCCAAATTGAATCTTCAATTTCTTCTAATGTTCCTAATGCTTTTTGAAAGCAACATGTTGTTACATTCCCATATGCTAAACATTTTAAAGAAAGGAACATTCCAATGAAAGTGTAGCCTATCTAAAAGAATCCTCATCTAGTTGACCATTGCAAGTAGGAAATCAAAGCTCTTCTCAAAAAGAAGATTATTCACTCAAGCCAATCACTATGGAGTTGCACGGCCTTTTATGTTAAGAAAAATGTTGAGTTGGAACGAGGAGTGCCCTGATTAGTGATTAATTACAAACCTTTAAATGATTATTTGGAATGGATTAGCTATCATATTCCAAATCAAAATGACCTCCTTCAAAGGTTAGCCTAAGCCTGAATCTTTTCAAAGTTTGATATGAAGTTTAGGTTCTAACAAATTCAGATTCATAAAGCAAACCATTACAAAACAACCTTTACTATTTGGCTAGCATGAATGTAACATTATGCCATTTAGGCTAAAGAACATACCCTCTAAATTTTAGAGGATTATGAATGAAATTTATATTCCTTATATGCATTTTATCATTATGTACATTAATGATGTTTTAGTGTTTTCTAAAGATCTAGACAAGCATTTTAATCATCTCAATGTTTTCATCCAAGCCACCAAGAAAGCCAACCTAGCTATTTCTAAATCTAATCTTGATCTATTCCAAACCAAGGTAAGGTTTTTAGGCCATATAATTTAGTAAGGTATGCTCACTCCTTTCTTTAGAGCTATTTCTTTAGTAGATAATTTCCCAAATTAGATTTTGGAAAAATCTCAACTACAAAGATTCCTAGGAAGCCTTTGCTCTTGCATTTTTTAGGTCTCTAAATGTTTCTCAAACAACAAATGTGCCCATTCTAATTCATAAATTTTGTGGGAATAAAAATGTCAACCCTAACAAAAGTATGCAAGTAAAAAATTAGATGGAACTTAGGGTTTCTTTCTTACAGGCCAGTGATAATAGATATATGTATTTTTTTTAGAGATATATATGACATCAAAGAGTGCTAGATAGGGTATGTCTAAATAACCATTAATTACTTACAAAGGTGCAAAGTTTCCATTTGAGCTTCCTATTGGCAAATAAAGACATGCATATGGTTTTTAGTTTCTTTTTTTTTTTTTTTGGATGCAATAGTGGGAGGAGCTTCTTGATTTCTTGATTAGAACTCCTCTAATGATTGATGTACACTTATTACCCCCAACACAATAATGAATGTGACATTAATGACTAATCTACTATATGTTAGACTGATGCATCTTTAATTAATTGAATACTTAAAAATAAAATATAATATAAATACATAAAATAAAATGTCATTAATTGAAAAGAAATTGACCATTATGTTATCTTTATAAATTTTAGTAATAATTTGATTTATACACAACTAATAATACTAATAAGATGGGCATAAGTTATAATTAAATGACTAAACACATCAATATCTACAACATAAGCATCTCCATTGTTTTTGTCATGAAAATCTTTCTTAGTCATATTTATACATTATCACTAATAATTTATTTTCTAAGCTTAGCAATGATGATAATTAGTATTATATGATATTACAATGATAATTTCAAATTCCAACACCTCTTACAAAAGTTTACAATTGAAAGAAAAGTCACCATATTAGACAAATCAAAAATGTTAGTGGAGCCCCAAGAAGGGAAGAACTAAATTATATTACAACATTTGAAAGATTAAAAAAAATGGTAAAATGAAAAGGAAAAAAAATGTACTTATGAGACAATGGCTCGTGTGAACTGACTTGGCAAGTGGCTAGAGAGCTATTGATCCAAGCAGGGCTTAAACTTTAAGGCAAGGTAACTAGCAATAAGGGATTGATGTATGGCTTTATGAAATGACAACTTGTTAGTGGTTAATATGTAGAGTTGCCTAGCCTTTTCCTCTGGGAAGCATTCCAAAGGGAATTGAGATTTGGCCAGTTTAGTCTCAACCTCAAATCTATCTCTTCTTTCCCTAAGACATCATTGTCCACCTTATTCTCAGAGCCAATGTAGTCAACGTCTAAGGACTAGCCAAAGAGAGGAGTCCACCATTTTGGCACGACAGAGGTGTTTTTCTAGTGGTTTAAGTCATCTTTATGTGTACTAGATGAGGTGACAAATGGTCAAAGTATTGTGGGTCTCAAATAAAGGATATTAATAGCCATTTTTAAGGTTTTATTGATCTATAGAGAAAGGGGATTTTGTGATTGGCTTTTCTTTAATGTTGTATTGGTGTTTTGGGCACCATTTGAAGGGCATTTGAGGAGAGGGATAGTTGAGGGCTTGGAGGGGCCCATGCCAAGTGAAAAAGTTGGGAAAAAGGATGAGATGGACATATGGTGACATTTCATTATGGGATATGGTGGTCATATGGGCCACCACTTGTTGCATTTTGATTAGTTATTCCACTTCCTTTATTGCTTTCATAATGCCAAAGGTCAATTTGCAATTTTTATTTTTTTGAGCAAAGTGGACCAATTTGCTTGACTAAAAGTTTGCAATCATACTCATGCAAGAGTCTTGTCATATTCTTATCTTGTTGATCAAACCTTTTAATAGTTGATGTTATCTACAATGCTTTAGTGCTATAAGCAAAAATGTAATTATTAATTTTGAACTTTCAAAATATTAGCCCTATAATTATCTTAAATGTTACCTTCTATTGTTCCTAAATTTCTTTTATTTCTTTTTCCTTTTTGAATTTTTTTGGCCTTAAAATGTTTCTTGGACAATCAATAAAAATGAAAAAACTCAATCATACACTAAGCTAATCACAAAAATTTTGTACAATATAATTATCCATGTACACTTATAAATGTGCCCATTTTGATTCACATATCTTTCAAAAATCAAAAGGCTAGCCTTGATGGAAGTATGCAAGTATAAAATTTGGACAAAAATTTTGGTCATTTTCTTATAAGTTAGTAATAATAGATGTATGTATTTTCTTTGGATATATTTATGACATCGAAGAGTGCTAAATAGGATGATATGCTAAATTAGCATTAGTTACTTACAAGGGTGTAATGTTTTCATTTGTTCTTCCTACTAGCACATAAAGACATGCACATGGGTTTTTGGTTTGTTTTAGATGCACTCTTGGAAGGAGCTTCTAGTTTGGAACTCCTCTAATGGCTAATCCACTGTTATGCTACAAGAAAAGTAAGGAGGGAAATAGGAAATATTTTGTTACTAAGATATTGCCCTAAATGGACCATAAGCTTTTAGGTTTTCTTGGTTGGAGAAACAAAAAGAAAGGATTTTTGTTACACAAGCTATTATTAGCTAACTTGTAGAGGGAAAAGAAGTGTATATATCCTCTCATTCTCATATTCTTCTTACCAAAATTTTTTTATTTTCCTTCTCCTTTATGGTCAATATGAAATTATGGCTTCTACACTACTTCAGTCACATTATAGGTAATTGATTTTCACAATTTTTGTAACTTTCTTTTTCTATTTGTCTATTATTTTACTTTCATTTTCAAAACTAAAGAAGAGTTTTTCACCAATGTCAGACATCCTTTGATATGGATAATCATTATTGTCGTAGCCACAATTGCATTGACCATTAATTTTTGCTTGACCTTTGTTCATTTCAATCCACCACCCTTCGCATGGGATGTCAACATAAAAGCAATGTTTGAGATAATTATCTATTTTTTTGTTGCATATACCATTTATGTCTTGAAGCAAGCAATAGTGAACAATAAACACTTACTTTATCATCCTCTATCCTTCTTGAATCCACTCAACAATTCCATTCTTCCATGGGTGGTGTTAGTTGTTTCTCAAACACTTCCCTTTCATGATTCCACTAATTCAAAATTTGTGATGTGTTGTTTTACACTTGCCATTTTTGGCATGTCTATCACGACATCTTTTCCCTCATAGAGTTCATATATCCCCATGATGGTGTTTGTGGATCTGGTGGCAAGTTTTATCTTTAAAACCAATCCACCTAGTGTAATTTTGATTATAACTATTATATTCATAGTTATTGTTTTATGTAATTTTATTGAAGTTAATGAAAAATGTAGAAAAGCTGAGGAGATGGTAGCTCTAGTTGTGGAGATCATTTAGAATCCTTTTATTAATCCTTTTGCTGAGTTTTTTCGTTAGGCTCTCTTTGTTACACTCTTGTAATTTAACATTATTTGTTGTATTTTAATTTTGCTTTCTTAGTTTTCCGTTGTATTTTTATTTTATTTATTATCAACTTTTTACTTTTTAATAATAATTATTTGTCTATTTTGAATAAAATTATGATGGCTCTAATAATGTTATATTTTAATGTTTTATTTTAATATTTTTTATTAGATTTTGTCTACACTATACCTTTGTAGAATATAATTATTTCCAAAGCTTTATCCCCTTTAAAGAAAAACTAAACAAGACAACAAGTTGTTAAATTTGCATAATTTGTATTTGCTATTATACCATTTGATGTGGTTAAAAGATGCAATTTATTTTGTTACACAAAAAACTTGCTACCTAGTTTTACAAATGTCTATAAAAGAGATTGAGCCAATCAATTTGTTTGTGTCCCATTTGAAGCATTCATTTAGACAAGCTTGCTGAGTGCAACATGTTTATGGTCCATTATTTAGAGCTGAATTAAGTTGATCACTACACATGCAACCATCTTTAAGATGGAGAAGCCCAATGCCCACCAAGTGTCTAGTATGAGTGACTAGATCTTAGCTGCATGAAGTTAAAGTAAAGATGATTTTTTTGTTTTTGGCCTTCAGTGTGTGGGTTTGATTTAGGTCCAAACTCTTTTTTAAGGGTATCTTGGGCTTGGCCTTTCTCACTAGGCCTACTCACTTGTAAATGGGCTTAGACCTTTGAATTTACATTTACATTAGCCCAAAAAGGGTTTAGGCAAGACTTCGTTTGGAATATTTAACATGTGTAATCGGTATTATATATATAAGCAAACTATTTTAGATAGCTGCTACAAATAACTAATTTATTAATGTTGCCTTAAGAAGGGAGGTAAGACTATGTTTTTAATCTTCTCTATCCCTCTTTATATATATATTGTTTTCATAAAAAATTATTTATTATTCTAAATTACATCATATAATCATTATTTTACTTTTGACTTGTTAATTACATTGTAGTTTCAAGGAAAGTTAATTCTCTATTCTTCATCTAAATTAAAATATTTTACAATATTGTGAAAAATTATATATAAAGGTTTTATATCAAATTAGATAATAAAAAATGATATTATGTTCAAATTTGACAAAAATAATTAAATAATTTTATATTTTTGTCAGTATGATTTTCTTAACAATATGGAAAAATTCCATCAAATGCATATACCAATAGCATTTTTCTTTTTTCTTTTAAAAAATAAAATAACTATTAAAATTATATATGCATTAAATTAACTAGCTTTTAGCTTAGCATAATATATTTAATTAAAAGAAAATTAAAATTAATATATTTTATATAAATTAATCATAATATATCTATCCTTCATTGTTCTAATAAGGGTCAAAATCCAACTTGAATGGTAAATGGACCCTTAATATTTGGACAAAGAACAAGCACTTTCCAAATTGGCACCTCATGGCCTCATTATCTAATCCCTACGCCTCCAATAGGTGAGTTTTTGCCAAATATCTATTATGGGTCTATCATATTACACACATGTTTCTACTTCAACATCTTTGTTGATTGATATGTCATTGACTAGAATTAATATCTATGTTTGAATTTTGTTGAAGAGAGTGGCTCATTAAGAAGTAAAACAAAGTTACCCATTTAAGTTATTGGTTCCTCTTATTTATACTTCTATTCTTCCTCTAACTAAACTCCCAACCATTATTTTTGTGATTATTTTTTTTTCTTTCATTCTCTAGACTATTCACTATGTGTATTTTGAATTTTGATTGTCCAATGTATGGCTTTTGTGGGTGATTGTAGTGTTTCAGTACAACTCTCATTATATCATAGACCAATTTTAAGGGATTAATTGTTTATGGCTATGTTGGCTGGCTCATTTACTCATGGCTTTTACTTAGTGTACCCTTTTTCAAACTAGTTGCTTGTTCTACAATTTTGTAGATTTCTTTATTCATTTATTTAATTTAAGAAATGAATTCCTAGTTTTAATACTTTTCACTAAACTTTTTTACCATATTGTTAATTGTTGAGCAATCATATCAACTGTTCAAGGTGCATTAATTTTATTTAAACTTTTCTTGGGCTATGGGGGGTACCATTTTCTTTTCTATTAGGGATGTATGAAAATTAGTTTGGATCAAAAATTAATGTGTTTTATTGGATAGATAAATGTGTGAACGGTTTGTAGTTGCAACTAAGGTAATTGTTATGGACATGATGCCCATATGTACAAGTAGTTAAAAAGAATGATTATTACAAGTAGTTTAGGAATATGCTTTCCTATGTGCAAAATGATGATTTTAGTATGATTAAAGAATGGAATTATCATAAAGGAATTTACATTAATGGGGTAAGAGGAATAGGGGATTTAGGGTTGAATTTTAGAGAAACCCCATTAATTGATGTTAATTACAATGCATGTCATACACAATGCATGTAATTATTAGTTTATAACTTTCAAAATATTAGTCCTATAATTATCTCAATTGTAACCCCCCTATTGTTCCTAAATTCCTTTTTTCTTCTTACATTTTTTTTGGGTCTCCAAATGTTTCTCAAACAACTAATAAAAAAGAAAAGATTCAATTATACACTATGCTAATCACTAAAATTCTGTGTAATATAATGATACATGTACACTTATAAATTTAGCAAAGCAAACATTTTGCAAGACAAATGTACCTATTTTATTTCACATATTTTGTGGGAATCAAAAAGTCAGTCATGACAAAAGTATGCAAGTAGAAAATTTGGATGAAACTTAAGGGCACTTTCTTACTAATTAACAATAATAGATGTACATATTTTCTTTAGAGATATTTATGACATCAAAGTATACTAGATAGGACATGACTAAGTTACCATTAACTACTTACAAAAGTGCAATATTTCCGTATGAGCTTCCTATTGACAGATAAAGACATGCATGTGGTTATTAGATTTTTTTTTTTGGATGTAATATTAAGAGGAGCTTATTGATTTCTTGATTGAAACTCCTCCAATGACTAATGTACACTTATTGCCTCCAATGCAATAATAAATGTGATATTAACAATTAATCTACTATATGTTAGATCAATGTATCTTGAATTAATTAAATACATAAAAATAAAATATTATATAAATACATGAAATAAAATAAAAAAAGGTCAATAATTAATATGAAATTGATCATTATGTTATCTATCTAAATTTTAGTGACAACTGAATTTATTTATAATTAATATTATTAATAAGGTGGGCATAAGTTATAATTAAGCAACTAAACATGTCAACATCTACAATGCCAGCATCATCCATCATTTCTATCACAAAAATCTTTCTTAATCATATTTACACATTATCACTAATCACTTATTTTCTAAGTTTAGCAATGATAATAATCAATATTATATGATATTACAATGATAATTATAGATTCCAGCATCTCTTACAAAAGCTTACAACTACAAGAAACATCACTAAATTAGACTAATCAAACATGCTAGTGGGGCTACAAGAAGGCAAGAACTAAATTATATTACAACAATTGAAAGATTTAAAAAAAAGGGTAAAATGAAAAGGAAAAAAGGTGTATTTAAGAGATGATGGCCCATGAGAATCGATGTAGAGAGTGCCTGGAGAACTACTGATCTGAGTAGGGTTTACACTCAGAGGCAAGGTGGTTAGCAATAAGGGAGTGATACACGACATCATGAAATGACAACATGTCAATAGTCAACATGCATAGTTGCTTAGCCTTTTCCTTCATGAAGCATCTTAGAGGGAACCGAGATTAGGGCAATTTAGTCTTGGCCTTGGATCTAATTTCTTCTTTCCCTAAAACATCAACATCCACCTTATGCTCAGAGCCAATGTTGTTGGCCTCAAAGGACCAACCAAAGAGAGGGGTTTACCAATTCAGCAAGGAGGAAGAGCTTTTTCAATGGTTTAGGTCATCTTTATGCATGCCAAATGAGGCAGCACATGGTCAAACCATTGTGAGTCTTAGATGAAGGAGATTAGTAGCAATTTTTAGGGTTTTTTGATCTATAGAGAAAGGGGTTTTTGTGATGAGTTTTTCTTTAACAAGTTCTCAGTGTTTCGAGCACTATTTGAAGGGCATTTAGGGAGAGGGAAAGTTAAAGGCCTAGAGGGGCCCATACCAAGATGGCAAATGTTGGGAAAAAGGATAAGATGGACATGTGTGAATTTTTATTCTAGGATAAGGGTGGTTGTGTGGGCCACCACTTATTGCATTTTGACAACTTATTCCACTTCCCTTATTACTTTTTGTAGTTCTTAGGGTTAATTGACAATTTTTATTTTATTTTATTTATTTATTTTTTAGCAAAGGTAGCCAATTTGTTTGACAAAGAAAAAATTTGCAATCACTTCCATTCAAGAGTCTCCTCATATTCTTATCTTATTGATCAAGCCTTCCAATATTTAATGTTAATTACAATGCTTTAATGTCACAAGTAGAGAATGTAATTATTAATTTTGAATTTTCAAAAGAATGTAACAATTATCTTAACTATTACCCTTATATTATTCCTAAACTTCTTTTATTTCTTTTTCTTTTTTGTGATTTTTTTAGGACTCTAAATGCTTCTCAGACAGTTGATAAAAAAGAAAAAACTTGATCATATACTAAACTAATCACTAAAATACTATGCAATATAATGATGCATGTACACTTATAATTTTAGTAAAGCTAACATATTGAAATATAAATGTGCCCATTTTGATTTACATATCTTTTTGGAATTAAAAAGTTAGTTCTGGTAAAAGTTTGCTAGTATAAAATTTATATGAAAAATTAGGTTACCTTTTCACAAATTAGTGATAATAGATGTATGTATTTACTTTAGAGATATTTAAAACATTTAAGAGTGCTAGGTAGATGATATGACTAAATTACCATCAATTACTTACAAAGGTGTGAGGTTTCCATTTATGCTTCCTGCTGGTGTAGAAAGACAAGCACGTGGGTTTTTGGTTGTTATTGGATGGAAGGAACTTTTAGATTGGAACTCCTTCAATGGCTAGTCCATCACTATGCTACAAGAAAAGTTGGCAAATTTGAACAATTAGACACTGCTAAAAGGTCATCCTTGTTTGAGTACTAATGGCTATCAAACTATTGTTACAACCCTTATATATAATCCCATACATGTATAATACACATGTGTATCCTCCATGTTGACATTAGTAGGCCATAACTTAGGTTGAATTCATAAAATTAAGAGTTTAGCTATTTGAGAATTATTATCCAACTTAAATGTAACTCGATAAATTCAATTGCAAATTGAAATTTTCTTTTCTAAGGTTTAAGGTTAAATAAGTATTGCATACACATTCACACAAATTGCTTTATACTAAACCAAGAAATTAAAATTTCACCTTTATGTCCATCATTGTAAAAATCATAATTTAAATAACCAATTCTTAATGCAATCGATTATTTTTTACATACTAAAATTACTTGGTTTGTTTTTGAAAATTATCAGGGTAAGTACTTAAGTTGGATATTTGTTCTTTTTGACTTTCATCTATTAGGAAAGGAACAAATGTAGTAAATATATAATCATAGTTGTAATATTGAGTTGCACTATTGTAGTTGAAAGTTCTTACAAGAAGGGTGCCTCATGAAAATAGATTAGGTAGGTTCATTGTAATCTTTTAACAACTCTAGGCCATGGAATCAATAGTTTTCAACTCTCAAGCCTAGTAACTTTGTTAGGTGGACTTTGAAATCACAAGTGAGTGGATCAACCTAGTCTTCACCTAGTTGGCCTCCTCAATTGCAGAGTTTTGGTGCTTGCATGATAGTTCTCCATTTCAAGATGCATTCACTTTTATTAGCCTTGGTTTACACAACAAGCTCATAGTCTTTTTGTTTTTTATTCATCCCTTTTCTTTTCTCTCTCTATCTTTTTTTTTTTTTCCTTTAGACAATTGTTTTGTACTTTATATGTATATATATTAATTTGATTAAAACCTATTAAATTTAAAATTAAAGTTGTTGTTACTATTATTGTATTTGATTAAAATCAATTAAAACATGCTACAAGCTATATAAATAAAAATTTAATTTCATTCTTATAATCCTCTCCTCTAAATCATAGATAATATTCAAATTTAAATTTTATTAAATTTGTAAAAAAATTTTAAATTTAGTGCTTGCTATTTTGACTTACTTTTCTTTTTTTTTTTTGGTAAATCAAAATAACTCACCTTAAAAAACTACCTTATATTTTATTTTATTTTTAATTTTTTGTATTCAATTATTTTTAACTCACTCAAAAAAAAATAAGTTAAAATTTTAAGTTCAATGTAGCAATATTTTATTGGCAATATTTCACAATGCATATTTATATGTTAGAGTAATTAATTTCTCATGAAATAATATATAAATAAGTGTAATTTTGTTACTAATAAGTATAAGAAAAAAAAAGAATTAGATTTAAAGAGAAACATGAAAATTATAGATATCAACAAGTGACTAGTGACCCAATCCTTGTTGGGATATGTTGTTGGTTTTGATTAGATCTTGTCAGTCCAAGGCTTATGACAAGTTTGGCCCTTTTGCTTTAATAGGCAAAAAAATGCTAATTTATAATGTTGTCCTCCAAAAGTTCCCCTCAAAAGAGATGTTGTAGTCTTAATTGTTGGATATTGCATGGTCTCCAAGATCATTGTCTTTGTAGGCTTCATTTAAATTCCCATCATCAAGCTCATATCTTTATTACAATTCCAATTTAAATATATTAACTAGTCTTGATATCAAATCATTGAAAGAGTCATGATAGGTGGGTTGTACATCTAACAAACTTATTCGATCTTATTTTGAAAGTGTAAGTGATAGGAAATCACAAAGGTGGTCTATGATGATACTTTCATGCTTCCTCCATGAAAGCCAATTAACCCAAAGACTTAAAACTTTTGCTTCCATTTGGCAAAACACAGCCCCTTACTATTAACAAAAGGGAAAATGTAAGTATTAAAACATAATATTAGCATCTTGTTAAAAATCCACTACCAAATAAAGGTGCTATGATAGCAATTTTTTTATAGCGGTTATAAACCACTATGTAAAACCCTTGAGATAGCACTAATAACTATTGCATAAAATTATTGTGGCAATAGTTGACTTTAGGTAATGATTATCAAGTAATGGTTAAAAATTGCTGCATTTTCTAAAGAAAAGCAACAATTATAAATGTTTAAACAGCAGTTATAAATCATTGCCTTTTTTTTTTTTTTTTGTGAAAAAGCAATATGGCAGTAGTCTAAAAATGTTACCTAATCATTTTTAAGAAAAATAAGAGGCTAAGGTAGTGGCCTTTGAAAAATGAAGAAGGTAGCTCTCTAGAATTGCTACCTAATCATTTTTTTTTTAATAAAAAAAGGGTTTAAGGCAATAGTGCCTATTTACTAAGGTTAAAGCTACAGTTTCTGAAAAATGAATATGGTAGTGGTTACATATCGTAGCCTAATCTTTTTTTTTTTCAAATAATGGGCTAAGGTTACAATTTTAAAGTGCTACATATTTAATAAGGTTAAGGCAATGGTTTTGAACTTTAAAAAAATGAATAAGGTAGCAGTATCATTCATTTTTTTTTTCAAAAAAAGAGGGTTTAAGGCAATAATGCTATCTATTTAAAAGGTTTAAGGTAATGATCCTGAACCGTTACTTTTTTTTTTTCCCTAAAAATGAATATGCCAAACCATAGCCTAATCTCTCTCTTTCTTTTTTTTTTTCAATTAATGGGCTAAGGCAATGGTTCTAAGGTGCCACCTATTCTATAGGGCCAAGGCTGCGATTTTGAGTGACTACCTGTTTTTTTTTTTTTGTTTTGAAAAATGAATATGGCAGTGGTTCCAAACTATTGCCTAATCTTATGTGAAAATTGTCCAATATCACTTAAATAATAAAAACCACATCATTAAGGTTTTTATCTACCCCCCCTCTCTTTCTCTTTTATAATAATAATAATAATAATAATAAATCCTTAAAAATCTAAAACTACACCATCTTAATTGAAGAAACCTCGTCCTTCTTATTAAGGTTAAGGGAAGGCCTACCAACTTAGGATAGAGTGGTGGTCTAGAAAAAACCTACATAGTTCATCTCTCTCTCTCTCTCTCTCTCTCTCTCTTACACTCTTTCTCTCTTCATCGATTGGTTCATATAGAAAGCAAGACAAACAGAGAGGGATCTTTGCTTTCATTCCAATTTTCCATCTATTTATCTATCTATCTATCTATCTATCTATTGTTGAATTTGTACTAACTTTCTTAACTCTACAAAGCCCATCATTGTTAGGTACAATCAATTAGGTACAATCCTCTTTTTCTTCTTCTTCTTCTTCTTCTTACTGTTATTTGCTATGGCTTTGCTCAATGATGAAGAGGAAATGAATTTCCCTGGCATTGCGATGCTACTTAACTAACCAACTTGTTGCCTTCCTGCCTACTTCTAGAAACACAAAATATTCTATTATATTTAGGAATTTATTTTTCTGTGTACCTTTTCAATTTTTTTTCTAAATGTGTAATACTTTGCTGTATTGTGAAAATTAGAAAAGTGTACTCTATTAACATAGTTGTTAGTGTGGGTTTTATTTCCATCTTTCTCCTTGATATTCAATTGAAACCTCAATTCAAGGTATGTCATTTCGAAAACTCATAGCTATCATAATGTTCTCGTGATGTTATTCTTCTTGTTTAGTTCACATCTCGAACTATGTGCTCATTGGTTTTAGGCTTTGTTATTTGAAATTGCATGTTTTTTATGTTTTTTTTTTTTTTCATATATTGATTCAATCTTGGATTTTCATGTCTATTGTTACCATAAATCATTTTGCTGTTTGGGTCTTTTTACCATCAATTTTAGTAGTATACTTTGGATTGGTGAGTCTTTAGTTGCATGTGAACATTGGATGGAAGCTTGTAATTCAGGCATTGAATTTCAAGGAAAGAACACTCTCTATGATTCCTCCAGCCCCTCCATTTTTTGGCATCTTTCTTGAAATTTCATGTTGTATCACAATCCAATTAGGGTTATAATTAGTTTTGTACTCTTTTTCTATTTTATTCTCTCTTTCACCACCTCCTTTTAAGTCTTGTTGATTCCCTTTCTTTTTCGATCTAACTTGTTATTGGTAATATTCCTTTTTGTTCCATTAGTCAAGGTTATTTTCAATTGACCTTTTTCTCTAGAATGGCAAGGATTTGAAACAAATATATGAAATAATATTGGCAGATCAGAGAATCCTTCATCTTCATTGTTTTAGTCAACTTAGTAAGCTTACCATCATTAGCTATCTTTTAAAGTACCATCTAGTATGTATGATGACTTTTCCATCCTTTTCTTGGAAGTTTCCCTTTTTCTCTCTTTTTTGTATTTTTTTATTTGTTTGTTAGTTGCCAGTAGAAAAAAAAAAAAAAGTTACAACAAAGACCCTATTTATCCTTAAGAGACACATATAGTCCAGGCATTTAGGCATTCTTTCTATTTTCTTCTTAATCTTAATCTTTTCTAATGTGTAATTTATTTCTCCTTTTCACTTATTTTTAGTTTATTACTTTATTTTAAATATTTATAAATTTAGATCGAAAGTTATATTAATCTTTTGTAAGATGATGCTCCCTCTTAAGGCTAAAAATAATAAGAAGACCTTTAAAGATTACTTGAAGAAGAGATATTCAAGGTTTGTGGACTTCTGTAGGAGCTATTATGATTTGTTGATGCATATGTTATGACTTTATATATATTTAGGACCTATTAAGTAAAAAAATTTAAAGACATTTGACATGATTGTTTTGTGAATTGCCAAATTATACTTGGTTACAATTGATATGTGTATCTAGTATTTTATATGAGTATAGCTTAATTGTTTGATGTCATGTTTCTTAGTAGATGCAATCATTATACTAATAATTTCATATTTCCCTTGAAGTTGAATTTCATTTTGAAAATGCATTTAATATGAAAAAATGCATTCTTTAAGGATTTCTTGTTTCATCAATTTTTATAATTTTGATTAAATAATTGTCATAAATGTAATAGTTTTGGAACGTCAAAATAGTTAGAAAAATGACACGTATTCACTCCAAAAAACACTATCTATTTGCATAAAAAATCACTATCTATTATCGTAAAATGTCGTTGCTTATTTCTTAAAAAAATTGTTGCCTATTCTCAAAAACTACTGTTTATTCTCTTAAAAAAATTGTTATCTATTCTCTAAAAATCCATTGTCTATTGACTTAAAAAATTACTTCCTATTCATTTAAAAAAAATCAATTCTTATTTATAAAAAATTGCTACCTATGGTCTTAAAAAATCCACTACCTATTCTCTTAATAAAGTTATCATTTATTCTCTAAAAGACTATTCTCTAAAACATCACTGCTTAAAATACCTTTAGGCAACAGTTTATATGTGCTATTATGGGTAAAAAAAACCATTGCCTAAAATACCTTTGGGCAACAATTTTATATGTGCTGTTATAGGTAGAAATACTACAACCTTAGATAGCAGTAGGCTAAAAATTACTGTATTAAACTTTAGGCAGCAGTTTTTAGGTCAAAAGTAATAGTTTCGAATCATTACCCTGAACCCATTTTTTTGGTAGTGATCTTTTTCATTATACAAGCTAGTTGCTTGGATTGAATTGCTTTTTTGGTGCAATGATAATGGATTCTTAAAGATGGTTGCTATTGAACACAGTAATGTGTCACTTGAGACAATCTTTTGAATAAAACCCTATTTCGGGGCTAAGAAAAAAAAAAACAAAGAAAGAGAGTGTGTGATTAATTTTTGATTTGAAATTTATGGCATGAATTTAATTTAGTTACTTGAAATTGAGCTACATTAGAGACCATTTGGTGTGATTTGTTAGTCTCACATTCTTTTACATGTATTGTATACCAAATTCTTTATTTGTTTTTTTTTTTTGTTGGGATAAAGGTAAGTTAATCATAGTGAAATTAAAAATTTATAAAAGCTACTTTCTTATTATTTATTGATCAAGTATTTTGATGAATCAATTGATTTATTTCTTGATTACTCAACATAAAGATAGAAGCATAGACAACATATTTTGGGATTTATTCAAGCTTAGATTCAACTGACATTAAATTTTGTTCCTTTTATGGTTTACATGGGGATAGATTCATGTGAGTTTAATAAGTTCAAGAAGTAGGGAAGTAGGCTTTATGGCTTTAACTTGCAATTAAAGACCAAGAAGGAGTTATTAAATGCAAGCACAATTGATCATCACAATCGATGTACTCTGATTCACAAGAAAAGCTAAGGCTTTGGCAAAAAGTAAACAACTTTCTACCGTAGTTGCAATGATTTATAATGTGCCAAAGGCTACCTCTGTATTCAAGATGCCTCTAGAATTATTACTTTTATCCATGTCGAGTTTAGATTTCCTCTCAACTGTGAAGGGGCTTATAAACAATGACAATTAGCTATGCCTCTAGGATTGTTGGCATCCTTGGAAATTTGCAAGTGGTTTTCAAGTATCCACATAAAGTATTTGACAACAAAGGAATGCTTCAGTGAGTTTAGACAAATGTACTACTTTTCCCTTTATCGGTAACAAAATTGGGAAGCATTTTTTTTTTTTCCTTTGTTCAATCTTGTCTAATTTTTCTTAGGTACTTGTTAATTAACATAATGGATTGAATGCGTTGGAACTCAATATCTTATTTCCACCGTATAAAAATTCATACATGATACCATTATGTTTTTTTGCCTAGAAAAGGAATGTTACTACAAAGAATTGGTATGTAGTTATTTGTTGTTGTCTTTTGTGATGTCTAGATTTGACAACAATGATGACCCGTAGAATTTGATGATGCATATCTCTTGTTTGGAATGAATGGTTCAAAAATGGATGCATACATTATTTTGAGATCTAATCTGGTGGTCTTAGTTTGCTTAGGATCATACTTGCTGGATAAAGTGCATCCACTACATGGCTAAATATAATGTCTCTAAGAATCTAGTACATGAATAAATATTATCATCGCACTTGAAGTGCATGTGTTGAGAGGTGGAGAATATTAAGTCAAACTTTTTTCTTAATTTTTTTATTTTCACAAAAAAAATTTGATATGAATAATTAGTAAATAAAAATTAATTGAATATCCATTTAACATAAAAAAAATTTATAAGATTATATATATTTCAAATCTTAATTAAATTTATAATTAAAATTATTTTATTGTTGTTGTTGTAGAATATTAAATATATAAAATTTTATTAAACTAAACTAATAGCTTACAAAATATAATTAAAATATTTAAAATGTTTTTTAAATTTTTAATTAATTATTTTTGAAATGTTTCATACTTGTTTGTGGGGTTGACTAATGATAATTATGCACATAATCATGATCATGTGATTTAATAGAAGATTATGATCAAATCAACTAGTCTAATTGATGCAAATTAGCAAACAATGAAATTAAAATTGTTGACAACATACAAATGATAAGTGTGTAATTTAACCATCATTATTATATTTTTCAGAAAAAAATTAAAATTTTTTCCATTGAGTTTGTCTATTTTTAATTACATTTAGAGTTTTTTTTAGACTTTTATATTACACTTATTACATTTATTTCATTAATATTTTATACAAAATTTCATTACTTATTCATTATTTTTGTCACATAATAGTTTATACATGTATTAAAATTTTCAAATAAAAAATTAGGCCAATAATGATAAAACATTATTTTAAAAAATTCTGAAAATTAGAAATTAATTTTAAAAGAAAAAATTTACAAAAATAAGAAAAATAAAAAAAATCATAAAATGAGGCATTAATTTTGATAAACAAAAAATTTTTTAAAATAGAAAAAATATAAAAATATAATTTAATTTTTAAAAATTTTGAAAAATAAGAAATTAACTGTAAAAATAGAAAAAATTCTAAATTAATTTCTATAAATAAAAATTCTGAAGATAGAAATAAATTAAAAAAGAAGAAAATAATTCTTAAACTTTCTAAAAACATTTTAAAATTTTCAAAAATAAAAATTAATTTTGAAAAATTTTGAAAATAGTCCTAAAAGATTCCTAAAAATAAAAATTAGTTTTAAAAGAATTATAATGCCTACTCCACAATCATTAACTCGAGTGGAATATCTACTTAGGGAACACCTTGTACTCTTTCCCCAACAATGAATGAGATAATGTTGCCACCACGTTCTTGAATTTCTCCATCTCCTCCTGTGACTCTTCATGTCCACTTACAATTTCCTTGATATGCTCTCGCATTATCTTTGCCACCATGCCACATTCACCTCCTCTTGTGCTATTTAGTTAGCTACAACCGTGATTCACAAACTTATTGACAGTTGACTCTTATTATTTGATCATTAAATTTAAATGAAATATTATCTATTATTTTATTGATAATCTATTAAAAATTATTTTTGGTATCATTTTGTATTTGTTAGATCAATTCACATTGTCTATGTTGAGGTCATGTCACTATTATTTCCAATTATTATAAAAAAAATTAATTTTATTTTTTATAATTTTTTCAATATTTGTTTTTGTGAATTTTTCAATATTAATTTCTATTTTTTAAATTTTTTCCCTTTGTTTAGAGATTAATTTAGATTTTTTTTATTTTTTAATTCCTATCTAATTATATTTTATCATTTTTTTTAAAATTAATTTAGAATTTATTTTTGTTTTTAAAATTAATTTTTTATTTTTCAAAATTTTTTTTGAAATTAAATTTGTTCCCAATTTTTTTCTATTTTTAAAAATTAATGTGGATTTTTTTCTTTTCTAAAATTAAATTAAATTTTTAGAATTTTTGTACTTTTAAAAACTAATCTCTATTTTTAAAGAATTTTTCTATTTTTAAAAATTAAAATCTATTTTTAAATTTTTTTTACAAAATTTTATTATTATATTATTATAAAATTACTTAATTCAACAAAATTTAGAATACCTAATACTATATAAATTAACTTATAAAAAAAGATAACAAAGAACTCACAAAAAAATTGATGAATAATTGTGATAGGTGTAATTATAGATAAAACTTTAATTTTTTTGCCTACTTTTTATTTATTTTAATATTATCCTCATATTAAAAAGTTTTGAGTTTTACCTTCTTATTTTATAATAATAATAATAATAATAATAATAATAATTGCATATATCTAATATTTTTTAGTATAAAATATAGTTCTTTCATATTATACAATATTTATATTTCTTAACATGAGAGTGTAAAATTGAGACAATATAATAATTACCCCTTTATCTTATATAAGATATGGGATTAATTATTAGGAGCCTATTATTTTGTATATTTTATGTTTCAAGTTTGAATCATTTTCATTTGTTAATAAAATATAAAGGTAGCTTTCTATTAATTTAATAAAAATGAGTTCTTTTTCTTATTTAACAAAATATGATACAAAACATGTGACTTTTGGTTCTCTGCAACAATTTGCATTGAAAATTTAATTATTGATTGTTAAAAATAGTCAAATTTAATTTTTTTTACTTTTTATATGAATAATATGTATACATACATACAAAAAAAATTTAAAAAAAAAAAACTTAAGTGACAAACTTTTTATTTTTTATTAAAAAATTTATTGGATCATATTTTATATAATAAAAAATGTATATTTTAATTTTCATAAATCACATGATCTTTTTATTATTAAAATCAAAGTTTTAGTAACAAAAAATATTTAAATGTTTAAATTTTAATTAGTTCAACTATTTTAATTAAAATTGTAAAATTGATATTTAATATTAAATATATAAAAAATTTTAATAATGTGACTTTTATTTTTAAGAAAATAAAAATATAAAAAATTATTTTCTTAATTTTTTCACAAATTTTAAAAACTTGCTTAATAAAAAAAAATTATAATCAGTTTATTAATTTATAATCTAACCAGTCAATTTATTGATTTGCTCACCAATTTTTAAAACTAATAATTTTTAGAGTAAATTGGACTGTGTTAAAGTCTAATTCCTAATTTCATCAATTTGATCAACTAATTTAATATAATTTTCAAAATTTTGATTAAAATTTGAAATTTAAGTTATTACGTATTGAAATATTTTACTTTTTAATATAGTTGTATACTTGCAAATTTTGCGATAATAAATTTGAAGCCTAAAAATGGTAAGATTTATGCTTAGTGACTTTGGTACCACAAATGTCCTAATTAAAGATCATACTCCCACCCGTCTTTCCCTAGCTTTTGAAGGATTAACATTAGATTGGTCCCAATAATAATATCCCCAAATCTCCTCCCCATGCAACTTGCAAAGCCATATAAATATCTCTTGAGTTAAAAATCTATCTACCGAACTCATTTCTAGAAAGACCCTCAAAACCAGCCAAAGCAGGAGCTCCTTTAGCATAACTATCAACATTAAATTTCAATATCATTGATGGAGGAGGTTGCCAGCATGTTAAATTGGAATTATGTACTCCTCTACAGCTTGCCTGACCTTGCCACAGATACTCTTCTTGCCCACCATTAAAAATTTCTATTGCCTATCTTTACACAGACTCTGCAATTTCCAAAGGGACAAGGTGATCTCCAGAAAAAATACTAGCATTTCATAACTCCAGAGCAACCATAAAATCAAGATAAAAACCACTTGGAAAGAGCAATTCCATGTAGGCACCACCATTACCCTAGAGCAGCACCCTTTTTGGAACTCAAAAGTATGAAACTCAAAATTAATGAATTGAAATATAATGCAACAGATATTATTGGTGGAAACAACATGGAAAAGTAAGGAATAATTAAGGTGTATCGCTTTTTGTGTGCCAAAAATAGTTTATTGCTTTCATTCATAAAAAATGTGTGTTTTTTTTTTAATTCTTTGGTAAGAGGATTTAAATCTTGCTTACAGAAATTAAGTAGCAATTGTCATTTTGTTTAGAGTTGGTCTATCTGAGTGACCCTTTTCATGATAGGCCCGATTCACCTTTGGACTCTAGCAAGCTCCAGCCTCTTGCAAAATGCACAATTTGCTTCAATCCCGCATGACCAATTAGTCTAAGTTAACACCTCGTGTTTAATATGCCACCCTTTATAGCTGTGGCTATTCTTAATGCTACCATGGTGACTACCATTTTTTGTTTTTTTTCAGGACAAGTAGGATGGTTGTGGAATGGTAGATACTGCTTATTACAACTTGAGAACTTGACTTATTTAACAAACATTGGAAGTAGATCCAACAGCATCGAAAATTACTGGTTGTTCAATAATAATTAGGATATGTTCGACTCCATATTTCAACAAGGACATCTAAAGTAGGAGAGAGACGTGAGGCTTGATAAGGGAGACAATTTTTGTAAATCTCAATATTTTGTTTCCATAATTAAGGTGGTAAGAGCACCCCTTGTCAAACATCAATAATGACTATAACGCCATTTCCTCCAGTTGACCACTGCTGCATTAGTATTTTCATTAGATTGTTGTCAAATGTCTAGCTCATTCTTCGAATTCCCATCTGCCGAATTCCCCATCTGTGGTTCATGGCATCCTGAAGCATTAGCCTTCTGCGGGTAAGTCATTAAGCTTTAGTGAAATTGAAGCAAAGACATTGAAGTCAAAATTTTTCTTAACTTAGCTTTTTAACCCCCACCATTTATTCTTTTGGATATGTTCGTTTTTCACCTTTGTGTTGGTTTCTTGATTGCAACTTGCTTTTGTGTTGGTTTTTCAACTTACTTTATGCTATTAAATTTTAGATTATGGTCAATGTGATTGCTAATTATAATAAAACATTTTGGCTTTCTTATTTCCATTTGCTTTTCTTTTCTAGATGAAGACCATTCCTTTACTTATGAGTCTTTTGGCCCTAATAGTGAATCTCATGATCATTAAAAGCTTGGAAGTTCCAGATAAAGATGTATATATGATGCTTACTCTAGTTTGGGTATCTTAAACTTCAAATCACAAGCGTTTGTAATTGAACGGTAAGAATAATTGTCTTCTAAGAAATATACCCAGGTTCAACTCCCATTAAATGCAAGAGGAAACGTTTTGTTAAAATCCCTTACAATTCAGAATGCATTGGTCTCTCTTTCCCACACACACACACCATTATCTCTTCCAACTCACTAGATTTCTTTCTGCTCAATGGCTTCTCTTCCTTTCACCCTGACACCAAACCCACATTTCTCCAGCTAAAAACCAATAAATTTTCTCAAAACATCAATCCCGAAACCTAAATTCCACCAAAACTAGAATGAAATTTCACAGCATATCATCTCTGTGTAAACAAGGCCAAATTTGAGTAGCTTACTTAACCAGATGGAATTTGATAATTTACTAGTTGGACCCAACATCTATGGCGAGCTACTTTAGGGATCCATGGACAAGCAAGCTCTCTTCACAGGGCAGCATATTCACGCTTGAATTATCAAAAAATGTGTTTTATATTCATGAAATGAGTATATGGAGACAAAATTGGTAATCTTTTATGCAAAGTGAGGTGTTTTAGAGACTGTAGGTTAAGAATGAGTTTTCTTAGGCTGCTATTATCAGCGTGCATTGTAAAATGAGATTTAATGAAGAAGCTTTAATGGGTTTTTGTGGGATGGTCAATAATGGCATTTTGGCAGACAACATTGTTGTACCTAACGTGTTGAAAGCTTGTGGTGCTTTGTAATGAATTGGGTTTGGTAGAGCAGTTCATAGGTATTTTGTGAAGAATGGTTCAGATGGATATGGGTTTGTTTCTAGTAGTCTCATGAATGTATGTGAAAATGTGGACAAGAATGTAGTTACATGGAATTCAATGATTGTGAGTAATGATCAAAATGGGTTTTATGAGGAAGCGATTAGGATGTTTCTTGATATGTGATTGAAAGGTGTTGCACCCAGTAAAGTTACTTTATCTAGCCTTTTTTCATCTTCAGCTAATTTAGGTGCAATTGAAGAGGGCAACCAAGGGCATGCAATTGCCATTTTAGGTGGATTTGAATTGGATAATATCTTAGGTAGTTCAATTTTAAATTTTTATTGTAAGGTTGGATTGACTTAGGGTGTTGAGTTAGTTTTTTGTAGTATAATTGAAAATGATATGGTTACAAGGAATTTTCTCATTTTTAGCTATATGCAATGTGAGCAAGCTTTAAAGGCACTTAATTTGTGTCATTTGATGAAATCAGAAAACATGAGATTTGACTTGTGACACTAGCATCTATATTATTTGTAAGTGCAATAACAAGAAACATAGAAATTGGTAAAGTAGCTCATTGTTATGTTATTAGAAACAACCTTGCTTCATATGTATTAGTTACATTTAGCATCATAGATATGTATGCAAAATGTAAGAGACTAGTCTTTGACATCACAACAAAGAAAAACATTATGATGTGGAATTTGTTATTGGTAGCTTATGCAAAACTTGGCTTAATTGGTAACACACTAAAACTATTCTATAAGATGTAGCTAAAAAGCATGCCCCCATATGTGATTTCCTGAAATATTGTGATTTTGAGTTATCTTAGAAGTGTCGAGGTGAATGATGTTGGACACTTATTATCACAGATGCAGGCCCTCCTAACTTGTTTACTTTGACTACCCTTAGTATGGATTTTGTTTGGAATGGGTAAAGGACTTTCACATTCTAGAAATTGTTACAATTTGTGGGGCTAAAGTCGAAAGCATTAATGGTATGCTTTTAACTTTCAAATACATTTCATCTTGAAGTACAAAATTGCCTCATCTTCTTATATCTTAATGCATAACCTCTCATTAGCAATTATAATTTAAGATGCTTTAGTGAATTTAAAATGCTAGGAAAAGAGGAAATTTCAATTAAGGAATAGGCAATTCATAAATTTAGTAATCTATGCTTGTGCATTATCTAGTTTAGTAGAGATTCTAACGCACTACATTAGTGTCTAAGTGAGAAATAGAACAAGATAACTTAATGAACCATTTTGCATTGGTAATTGCAAGTTGGATCTTAGCAACATGGATATTGGAGGAAAACCTTTTAGCTTGCCTTAGAATTTGGATGATGCTTTTGGTTTACGCTATTATAAGCTAGATGAGATCGAGACTTTGACCTCATAGATGTCAAGAAAATGTTTGTATCTAGAATTGTATATAGAAGACAAAATTATACAATATGAAATGAACTTGTAGCTACATAAAAGTGAAGTAAGTAACAAAGTATTGTGATTTTTGGGAATAGACAAACCCATTATTTAAGTAAAACCATTCAACATTAGATTTGTTGAAAACTTACATGCATTTCATGAGAAACTTTTGCAATAGTAAGGGTAACTAAAGTACTTTCAACAACTCCTTGAACTAGTAGGAATAATTCAATGCTACTCTTTGAGAAGCCCATGAAATGCTCATGAAAATAATGCTTAATATTGATAATGCTTAATGTCGAACATTATAGATGAAAGATAAAGCATGAACAATATTAAGCAAACTAAGTTACCCAACTTTAAAAGACAAAATGAGTTATTAGCCCCTCATGGTTAGGCATTCTGGAGACTATTAGCTATAATAATCTAACTTAAAGGCTACATTACATGGTTCTACATATATCTAGTTGACTTGTGGGCCTAGCTCCAATTATGTTAGCTCTTTACATACATGAAAATAGCTAACATTTGAGTTGGAAAAATTATTGAGACCAATTATCTAGTGATCTTGATTTCCTTTCCTATATTAGGATAAAGAAAATATGTTCTGGAAATGAAAAATATTTGAGAAATATAGAATTATTAGATGACTTCATTGTGACCCAAATCAATTTTGTCATTTTTTGTTCACTCTACTTGAAAGGTTTAAACCATTAAAGTGAAGAAATGCAAAAAATTGATAAAAGTATCAAAGTTGTTTCTATGACCCCATTTGGCACGTTAACTAAAAGTTCTACCAATAAATGATGAATCTTTTGTTCTTTTTATTTCTTACTATGGGGTTTCCCCATGCTTCCATGAAGATGAGATTTCATGTGGAAGCAAGCGTTTAGTGACCAGCATTATGTAGTGCACCTTATTTCATAAGTAGGAAAGCAACATATAATAATGATTTATAATCCTCTTTTACAGGAAGTTGATTTACATGTTGACATTGAAGAGAACCCATCAGTTTAGTCCATGCTCTTTTATATGCTCTTGTTGTCATGGAAGTAAAATCAGTTCTTTCTTCCCTTGAGAAGATTGTTGCTTTAATTGCTTTTTTTATGGCATCGAGACATCATTATCATTGTGTTTCTTTTTATTTAGTTAATGAGATTGTGACATTACTATGATAGTCAACAATTGTTTAATAATGTTGATAAAGGTTTGCATCTTCTAAACTAAACTAACTAACTATAAATAAAGTTGTTCTAAAGGCACTACTTAAAATGGCCTAGAAGATTTAGGTTTTGCTTGTTGTTGAAACAGAAAGAAAAGATTTTCATTGCATGAGTTATTGTTAGTCAACTTACAGAGAAGAAAGAAGTTTATATATCCTCTCATTCTATCATTTTTCTTACCAAAAGTTTTTTTTTTTTCTCTCCTCTATAGATAATATCAAACTATGGCTTCTACATCTCTTTGATCATGTTATAGGTAATTAATTTTCATAGTTTTTGTAGGTGATTTTGTCTAGTTATCTATCTTTCTTCCTAAATTTTCTAGGCTAGAAGAATACTTTTTCCCTAACATAACACATCTCTCCAAATGGTTGATCATTGGTATAGTAGCAATAATTGCATCGGACATTAATTTTTGCTTGACCTTTGTTAATTTCAATACATAACCTTTCACGTGGGTTGTCAACATAAGAATAGTGGTTGAGATAATTATATGTTTTTCTGTTGCATATGTCATTTATGTCTTAAAGTTGGGAGTGATGGATAAGAAACACTTATATTATCCTATTTTGTCCTCCTCATAGCCACTAAATAATTTCTTCTCAAGGATGATCTCAGCTCCTCTTGAGATGCTTTCCTTGAAGTTTTCGACTTCTCCCTAGGATCTACTAGTTTGTGATACTGAGAGGGGGGTGAATCAGTATCACCACAATTCTCAATTCACAGGTAAGTGAACAATTTCAACCTCTTCTTAAAAGCGAACTCTTTCTTAGACTCGACTAAGGTAGATCTATTGCTACCTACTAATCACAATAGTCCCTAAAGTCACCTTTCAGACACCTTACCTAATAGACAATTCGGATGTTCTTGTTTAGGCTTTCGTTAGGTTATGGGTTGGCTGATGCTTTAGCTGCGTTCACAACTCAATTCAAAACACAGAATGTAAAGCAAATTAAGGACATATAAGATTTACGTGGTTCCGTCAATGTGACGTACATCCACGGTGGTAGGGACTCTTCCTTACCGAGACCATCCATTATACTTGAGAATTCCAGTTACAATGGATGTCTTAATTCTCTGCTCCTTTCACTATTGCAAGTACTAAGTAAGTACAATACAAAGAGTGTCACTTACTGTGTCTACCCTTCTTCTAGCTTGTCTTGCCTCTATTGAATTAAAAGGCTGCTCCACTGCCGCTTAGAAGTTCACCGCAACGCTCTCTAACCTCTCTTGAAGAAATCTAGAAATACGTTGAGTTCTTTTTGATGCTTCGCCGAATTCTTTCTCTAGGTTGTCTCACAAAGCTCCTGCTTTCACCGTTTCATGGTCTCACCTGTCTCCTTGTCTCACGGTTTGCCTCACAGTTTCTGTTTTTCCGTCCAGCCCCAATTCTGCCGGATCTGTCACCATCGACCATACCCCTATTCTACCGAATCTCTCACTGTCGACCGGACCCCTATTTTGCCGGATCTCTCTCACGCCGTTGCTGGATCTCCTCTATCCCAGCCAGATCTCTCTCACGCCATCGCCGGATCTCCTCTGTCCTAGCTGGATCTCTCTCACGCCGTCACCAGATCTCTTTTTGTCCCAGCTGGATCTCCTCTGTCCCAACCGGATCTCCTCTGTCCCAACTAGATCTCTCTCCGTTGACTGCTAGTGTGCCGATGGTGTGCCAACCTGCTCAATTGCTGACTGCTGGTGTGCCGGTGGTGTGTCGATCTGCTTAATTGCCAATTGTTGGTGTGCCGGTGGTGTGCCTTTCTCATGGGTTTCTCTCTCTTGCCGGTGGTGTGCGTAGGTTTTCTGTCTGTTTTTCTCAATAGCGGATACGTCTGTTTTTGTTGTTTTCTGATAGCCTTTATATACTCCTCCATGAAACCCTAGGGCTTACTTGCAGCAAATTTACTATCTTGCCCTTCCATTGGGTTTTTACGTTCTTACACACTTGAACCTAGTTGACAACAATTACAACCCATGCAAGGTTGTGGGAACAACAATCTCCCCCTTTGTAATTGTTGGCAACACTCATGACAAAAGCCACTATACAGCAATTTCAACTCCCCCTAAATATGCACCCCACTTTCTTAATGGCTCCCCCTGCACTGTTGCTTCTCTCCCCCTTTGCCAACCAATTACAAATTTGAAAAACTCGCAAAGTGAAGACGGAGGATTTACCTGAACTTCAGGCTTGAGGAGGCATTTGCATAGATAGACTCAATTTGTGCTTTTCAAATAGCTCTGTGGACAGAGGTTTAGTTAGAATATCTGAAATTTGATCTTTACTACCAACATACTCCAATTGAATTGTGCCCTATTCCACTTGATCTTTGATGAAGTGATGTCGGATGTCAATATGCTTGCTCCTCGAATGTTGAATCGGATTCTTGCTGAGATCAATAGCACTTTGATTATCATAAAGTACACTCACTGGTAACTTCACTTCAACACCCAAGTCTGCCAATTGTCTTAGCATTCATATCACCTGTGTACATGCTACACAAGTAGCCATATACTCAGCCTCAGCTGTGCTCAAAGCAACACTGTTTTGCTTTCTACTTAACCATACAACACACTTTGAACCCAAGTAGAAGCTACAGCCGCTGGTTGATTTTCTATCATCTATACGTCCTGCCCAGTCTGCATCAGTGTATGCTTGTAGTTTAACAGAATCCATGGCTGGATACCACAAGCCCATTTCCAGTGTTCCTTTGAGGTACCTTAGGATTCTTTTCACTGCCAACACATGAGACTCTTTAGGATCAGCTTGGAATCTGCTGGCAGTGCACACAGCTTGCATAAGATCAGGCCTTGATGCCGTAAGGTACAGAAGGCTCCCTATCATCTTCCTGTACTCTGTAGGGCTTGTACTCCTTCCCTCCTGATCTTTTGTTAACTTATAGCCCACTGTCATAGGGGTACTGACAGATCTGCTATCCTCCATGCCAAACCTTTTCAGCATCCCTTTGTCATATTTCGTTTGAGAAATAAAGATACCTTCTTCACACTGCTTTATCTGTAATCTAAGAAAGTACGTCATTTCTTCAATCAATGACATCTCAAATTCCTCACTCATCTTCTCTGCAAAATCTTGGCATAATTTAGAGTGACCCCCTCCAAAGATGATGTCATCTACATATACTATGGTTATCAGCTAGCCTTTCCCTGAATTGAACACATATAGGTTATTATCAACTGTTCCTCTTCTGAAGTTCAACCTTCTCAAGTACACATCCAGCCTGTTGTACCATGCTCTTGGAGCTTGCTTAAGACCATACAAGGCTTTCTTCAGCTTGCATCCTCATTGATTTGTACTCCATCGGGTTGTTCAATATACACTTCTTCTTTCAGGAGCCCATCCAGAAAGGCAGATTTCACATCCATCTAATAGACTTTATACTAATTGTGTGCTGCCAAAGTTAAGAACATTATGATAGTTTCTAACCTTGCTACTGGTGCAAAAGTTTCATCAACATCTACCCCTTCTATTTGAGTGTAGCCTTTGCAAACCAGCCTGGCCTTGTTCCTCACCACCTTGCCATCTTCATTGTGTTTATTTCTAAACACCCACTTTGTTCCTATGACATTCTTATTAATGGGTCTTGGAACTAGCTCCCATGTATCATTCTTCTCAATTTGATCCAGCTCCTCATTGATAGCTTTGACCCAGGCTTTGTCTTGAATAGCCTCTTCAACAGATTTAGGTTCAACTTATGAGAGTAGAGCAGTAACTCCCACAATTCTTCTTCTTGTTGTAACTCCTGCTGATGGGCCACCTATGATCTGATCTCCTTGATGAGCACTGGTCCATGTTTTCTTTGTCCTTCTTCCTTGTACCGTCTTAGTTGCAAGAGGATCTCTTTCTTCATCTTCAGACTCACTTTTCTCCGAGTCTGAACTTACTTCTTGTCCCTTTTCTTCAGGTTGGTATGATTCTTCATCTACATTAAAGTCATCTTCTTCATTGTCCTCAGCTTCTCCATTCTGCATTGTTTTCCAGTTCTCATCTATTCTCACATCACTGGAAGTGATCACTTTTCCCAGCTTATGCAGGAAAACTCTATAACCTTTTGTCTTTCCTGAGTATCCCACAAAAATACGTTCATCAGACCTAGCGTTGAATTTTCCCAAGTTTTGCTCCTTGTTCTTCACAAAACATGGGCTGCTAAAGACTCTGAGATACTTGGCTATTGTCTTTTTCCCACTCCATAATTCATATGGAGTCTTATCAGTATTGGGCCTTAGTAAAACTTTGTTCAGTAGGTGCACGGCTGTAAATGTTGCTTCTATCCAAAATCTTGTGTGAAGCTTGGATTCTAGCAGTAGAGTTCTTGCCATTTCAACCACAGCTCTATTCTTTCTTTCTACCACCCCATTCTATTGAGGTGTTCTTGCTACTGCCATCTAATGGTGAATTCCATGCTTCTCAAGGTAATTTTCAAAAGCTCCATTTGTGAATTCAGTGCCTTGATCTGACCTTAATACTTTGATCTTCTTTCCACTCTTATTTTTAGCCAATCTTCTGTATCTCTTGAAGTATTTCAAAACTTCTAGCTTGTGTTTGAGGTGCATGATGCAAGTCCTTCTGGAATAATCATCGACAAACAAGACAAAGTACCTCTCACTATTTAACCCTTTTGTTCTTATTGGCCCACACAAATCAGTATGCACAATGTCAAGCACTACTTCAAAACTGAACTCTTTGGTCTTATACTGCTTTTTGACATGTTTTCCTTTAGAGCATGCTGAGCAAACATACTCTCTCTCTCTCCTAAGGTCAGGAATATCTCTGATTGCATGAGTAGTGGTCAGCTTCCTCATGTTCTTCTATGATAAGTGTCACAGCCTCCTATACCAGAGTTGATTTTCTTCTTCTTTGGTGAGTAAATAGCTGCTTGTCTTGTCCTCATCAATCACATATAAATTTTCAGCTGTTCTCTTCCCAGCTGCAATAGTATTGCCTTCTTTACTCTTTACCTAACAACCTGTTTTTGTGAATATTACCTTATGGTCTTCGTTGCATAGCTGACTGACAGATGCTAAATTATATCTGAGTCCTTCAACGTGCAGAACATCTTTCAGCTTTCCTCTTCCAATTTTTTCTAGACCCCCGACCATTGATGTTGAGTGAATCATCATTACCAAACTTGACTCTGCCTTCTCTTGATTTGTTTAACTTTGATAATTTACTCTTGTCTCCTGTCATATGCGAAGTGCATCCACTATCAAGGATCCACTGCTTATCCTTGCAGTTAGCTTTGAGTGCAATTTTAGCTATATTAGCCACCTCCCTTTTAGCTTTATATTCCTTCTTTTGAACTGGTTGGAAGATAGCTTTCTCCTTTTTCTCAACTTTGACTACACCACTTGTTTTCATTGTGCCATTGAGTGCCTTTTCTTGCTCAGGGAGAAGTGTCATGCATCTTTTGGCATTATAGCCATCCTGCCCGTACCTTTCACACTGTTCCAAGTCTGCCAATATAGCAAACTTATTCTTTGAAACCACTAGTTTGGGCTTCCACCAACAATCCTTGTCAGTGTGTCTTTACCTTTTACAGTATGTGCAAGAACTCACGACAGGTGTTCTCTTCTGAATTCTATATTGTCTCCCCCTGTATACAGCATCGTATCTTCTTAAGTTGGAGACATATACTGGTTTTCTCCACCAACAGTTACTCATTTTATGACCCCAAACTTCACAATAAAGGAAATGACCTTGAAACTGCCTCTTCTTGGGTCTGATCACTACTTGTCTTCTTCTGTTCATTGCTTGCTGTGTAGGCAAAGTAGCTGACTTCTTTGCTTGTGTGACTTCCATTTTAGTCACCTTCTTCTCCTTCTTCTGTTTAACCATAGCCCTCTGCTGCCTGACTTTCTTTTCTTCCTTCTTGTTTGCCACCCTAGGTTGCTTCTTCAGATCTTCTTTATTCTCAGCTATCTTCTTCTGAGTCACAACTTTCTCTTTCAACTTCTGTGGCACATTCTCATTTTTTTTAGCCAATGCAATCTCAGATTGCTGCACTTTCTCTACATTCTTCTCTCCTTTTCCAGAACTTGTTTCTCCTATCATTTCAAGCTTCTGTAAGTTCTCTTTGCTACTTTTGAGTTGTTGCTGAAGTCTCAGCAACTCTTTCTCCATTTCTTTAATTTTTGAAGCCCTTGAGCCAAGCTCTACGGTAAGGTCTTCACATATTTTGATCTGTTCCTCAAATCTTCTCTTTAAGTCAATATGCTCAGCCCTTATTTCACCGTTTTGACTTTCAGCTTCCTCAGACTTTGCTTCAACTTGTTTTATATGGGCCTCCAACCTTCTTATGGTTCTGCCCCTTCTGATTATCTCCTTTGAAGCTGCTTCCAGCTCAGCTTCAAGATCTGGCTCTTCTTCATCAACTTCCTCTTCCTCTTCAAAGGTTGAGCTATTACCTTGTGCTGATGCCATAAAGACATACTCATCTGATGAGTCTTCATCTTCCTCCTCATCAGCGTCTTTTGTCTGACTCACATAACTCTTAAATGAGCCTCTCATCTTCCTCTGTGGGTTGGCAATCTTCTTACTGGATTTCTTTGATTTGAATGATGATCTTCTCTATCTTGAATTCTACTCATCATCACCATCCTCATCTTCATCATCAAGTTTCACTTTGCACTGAGAAGCAAAGTGTCCGGTCTGCCCATAACGATAACATCTCAAGGACAATTGTCCTTTTCCCTTCTTAGACCCCTTTTTGAATTTCCTTGTGAAGTAAGCCAATACTTCACCTTCACTTTCTTCCTCATCATCATCATTATCCTCACTAGATGATTCTTCCTTTTCTTTTATCTTCAAGTGTTTCATAGCTTTAAAAGCTGCCTCCTTTGATACCTTTGACATTGAGGAGCTCTCAGTTGACTTTATTCTCATCTCATATGCAATGAGATTGCACTGAAGATCATGCAGAGACATAGAATTGAGATCTCTACTATCCTCTATGGCTGCCACCTTTGAAGCAAACCTCTCAGGTAGAATTCTCAGAATTTTCTTCACAATCGATGAGTCCTTCTTGTTCTTCCCATGACTTCTCAGGTCGTTTACAATGTTAATAACCCTGGTGAAGAACTCTTGAACTGTCTCATTCTTCTGCTTTTTGAGAGATTCATATCTCTCCTTGAACACTTGAAGCTTAGCCTCCTTCATTCTGTCATCACCTTCATAGACTTTCTGCAATCTATCCCATATCTCCTTGGCAGATTTGCAGTCCATAACTTTAGCATACTCAGCATCTGTCAATGCTGAAATGATGACATTTGAGGCCTTCTCATTTATCTCAAACTGCCTTAACTCCTCTGGGGTTGGGTCTTCACCTTCTTTCGGAGCCACAAAACCCTCCTGTATGCATTTCACCACGTTCATGCCCATGGTTGCAAATACCACTTGCATTCTTGCTCTTCACATATGATAGTTGGTTCCATTGAAGATTTAAGCCTTCTTACTGTAAGTGGTGCTAGTGCTGGTACCGACTTCCATTTCTCAGTATGCTGAACAAGTCAAACTTCTAGATCCCTTCAAACTAGTACACCAAGCTGTTGAACTTCAAATTGGTGAACCTGGCTCTAATACCAATTGAAGTTCCCGACTTCTCCCTAGGATCTACTAGTTTGTGATACTAAGAGGGGGGTGAATCAGTATCACCACAATTCGTAATTCGCAGGTAAGTGAACAACTTCAACCTCTTCTTAAAAGCGAACTCTTTCTTAGACTCGACTAAGGTAGATCTATTGCTACCTACTAATCACAATAGTCCCCAAAGTCACTTTTCAGACACCTTGCCTAATAAACAATTTGGATGTTTTTGTTTAGGCCTTCGTTAGGTTATGGGTTGGCTGATGCTTTAACTGTGTTCACAACTCAATTCAAAACACAGAATGTAAAGCAAATTAAGGACACACAAGATTTACGTGGTTCCATCAATGTGACGTACATCCACGGTGGTAGGGACTCTCCCTTACCGAGACCATCCATTATACTTGAGAATTCCAGTTACAATGGTTGTCTTAATTCTCTGCTCCTTTCACTATTGCAAGTACTAAGAAAGTACAATACAAAGAGTGTCACTTACTATGTCTGCCCTTCTTCTAGCTTGTCTTGCCTTTGTTGAATTAAAAAGCTACTCCATTATCACTTAGAAGTTCACTGCAACGCTCTCTAACCTCTCTTGAAGAAATCTGGAAATACGTTGAGTTCTTTCCGATGCTTCGCCGAATTCTTTCTTTAGGTTGTCTCACACAGCTCCTGCTTTTACTGTCTCACGGTCTCACCCGTCTCCTTGTCTCACGGCTCGCCTCACAGTTTCTATTTTTCCGTCTAGCCCCTGTTCTGTCAGATCTGTCACCGTCGACCAGACCGCTGTTCTGCCGGATTTGTCACCATCGACCGGACCCCTGTTCTGCTGGATCTCTCACCATCGACCGGATCTCCTTCTGTCGGATCTTTCACCATCCCAGCAGGATCTCCCTCACGCCATCGCCGGATCTCCTATATCCCACCGGATCTCTCTCACGCTATCGCTGGATCTTTTTCTGTCCCAGCTGGATCTCTCTCCGTTGACCGCTGGTGTACTGGTGGTGTGCCAACCTGCTCAACTGTTGACTACTGGTGTACCGATTTGCTCAACTGCCGACTACTGGTGTGCCGGTGGTGTGCCTTTCTCACGGATTTTTCTCTCTTGCCGGTGGTGTGCGTAGGTTTTCTATCTGTTTTTCTCAATAGCCGATACGTCTATTTTTGTTGTTTTCCGATAGCTTTTATATACTCCTCCATGAAACCCTAGGGCTTACTTGCGGTGAATTTACTGTCTTGCCCTTCCATGTGGCTTTTACATTCTTGCACACTTAAACTTAGTTGATAACAATTACAACCCATATAAGGCTATGGGAACAACATTCCTTTTGTGATTCTATCGATTCAAAATTTGTGATGTGCTATTTTACACTTGTCATTTTTTGTATTTGCTTATGTCAAGAATCTTCTCCCTCACAGAAGGCATATATCCCTACAATGGTGTATAGTAGCTAGTTATGTCTTGGAAAACAATCCACCTAGTGCAATTTTGTTTATTATTGTTTTATACAATTATTTTGAAGTTAAGGATGAATGTAGTAAAGTTAAGGAGGTAGTAACTCTAGCTGTAGAGAACATTAAGAATCCTTCTAGCATTTCTTCCAATGAGTTTCTTTCTTAGGTTCTATTGGTTACACTCTTGTATTTTAATGTTATTTGTTATATTTTAATGTTAGCTTCTTAGTCTTTGTTATATTTTTATGATATTTATTGTCAGCCTTTAATTTTTTAACAAAAATTATTTGTTTATTTTGAACAAGATTATGATGATACCCACAATGTTGTATTTTAATATTTTATTTTAATATTCTTTATTAGATTTGATCTATACTGCATTTTAAAAGAATACATTTATTTCCAAGGATTTACCCCCTTTAAAGAAAAACTAAACAAGGTAGCATGTTATTAAATTCGCATAATTTGTGTTTGTAATTGTATCATTTGATATGGTAAAAAGATGCAATTTATTTTTATTACATAAAACCTAGTAGCCTAGTCTTACAAATGTCTATAAAAATGATTAAGCCAACAAATTTGTCTGTGTCCCATTTGAAACTTTCATTTAGATAAGCTCATTGAATGCAATTATTTTATTATTTTGAGCTAAATTACACACATCTAACCCATCATTACACTTGTAACCATCTTTAAGAAGGAGAAGCCCGATGCCCACTAGATGTCTAGTATAAGCAATTGGATCTTAGCTCTATGCAATTAAAGTGAAGATGATTTTTAGATTTTTACCTTTAATGTGTGGGTTTGGTTCAACTTCAAACTCTTTCAAGGGCATATCATGGGCTTAGCCCTTCTCACTGGACACTACACCCATAAATGGGTTTAGTCCTTTGAATTTACATTTACATTAGCCTAAAAGGGGTTTATGCAAGATTATATTCCAAATATTTAAAATGTGTAGTTGGTATCATAAATATAAACAAATTATTTGAGATGGATGTTATAAATAAGTAATTACTTTAGGCATATGGCAATGTATTTAGTTTAAAGAGAATTAAAATTAATACATTCTATATAGACTAACTGTAATATTTTTATCCACATTATTTTAGTAAAAGTCAAAATGCAACTTGAATGGCTAACAAGCCTTTTAGATTTGAACAAAGAACAAGCACTTTTGAAATCAACTCCTAGTTATGGTCTTATCGTTTGATCCCTATGCCTCTGATTGGTGAGGCTTTATCAAATATTTATTATCAATCCTTCATATTACACACATGTTTCTATTTCAAAACCTTTGTTAATTGACATATTATTGATTAGGATTAATGTTTGTGTCTAAATTTTGTTGAAGAGAGGCGCTCATTAGGAAGCAAAACAAGGTGCTCCATTCAACTTCTTAGTTCCTTTCATTTATGTTCTTGCTCCCAACTGAACTTACCACCATTTTTTTTATTATTTTTCTTTCATTTACTAGACTATTCACTACATGTGTTTTGAATTTTGATTGTTCAATGTTTGACTTTTGTAGGTGATTATAGTGTTCTAGTTTGACTCTCACTATGCCATAGACCTATTTTGAGGGAACAATTGTTTATGGCTATGTTAGCTAGCTCATGTGCTCATGGTTTTTACTTGGTGTATCTATTATCAAACTTGTTGCTTGTTTTACAATTTTGTTGATTTGTTTATTCATTTATTTTTAGAATAATTTGATACTTTTTACTATATTGTCAATTATTAAGTAATCATATCAGTTGTTCCAAGTCTCTTAGTATTGGTTTAGACCTTTCTTGTCTTGTGAGGGTATCATTTTGCTTTTCTATTAAGAATGTATGAAAATCAATTTGAATAAAAAAAAACATGTTTTCCATTGGAATGATAAATGCATGAATGGTTAGCAATTGCAATTGATGTAATTGTTACGAATATGATGCCCATGCATACAAGTAGTTAAAAAGAATAAGTGTAACAAATAGTTTGAGAATATGCTTTCCTATGTGTAAAATGATGTTGTTTTAGCATATTTCTTATGATTGCTAGGTTTAAAAGAAGGGAATTACAGTAAAGGAATTTGCATTAATTAGGTAAGAGGAAGAGGGGATTTAGTTTTGAATTTTGGAGAATTCCCATTAATTGATGTTACTTACAATGAACATCACATGTAATGCATGTTATTATTTGTTTAAAACTTTCAAAATATTAGTTCATTTTATTATCTTGATTGTAACCCCTTTATTGTTCTTAAATTTCTTCTATTTCTTTTTCCTTCATACTTTTTTTGGGGTTTCAAAATGTTTCTTAGACAACTAATGAAAAAGAAAAATTTGATAATACACTAACCTAATCACTAAATTTGGGTGCAATATAATGATGTATGTTCACTTATAAATTTAGCAAAACCAACTTTTTAAAAGGCAAATGTGCCCATTGTGATTCTCATATTTTGTAGGAATCAAAAAATCATTCCTAATGGAATTTAGATGGAACTTAAGGTTACATTCTTATGGGTCAACAATAATAGATCTACAAATTTTCTTTAGAGATATTATGGTGCTATATAAGATATGACTAAATTACCATCAATTACATCCAAAAGTGTAATGTTTCCATTTAAGTTTCCTATTGGTGGATAAAGACATATATGT
Source organism: Rhizophora apiculata (assembly GCA_037832385.1). NCBI lineage: Eukaryota > Viridiplantae > Streptophyta > Magnoliopsida > Malpighiales > Rhizophoraceae > Rhizophora > Rhizophora apiculata. Next base: position 4,741,687 of record CM075436.1, read on the forward strand.
AGTTTGTAGATTTTTTATGGATGCAATCTCGAAATCCTCCGATAGCTAATGTACACTTATTGCCTCTAACGCAATAATGAACATGACATTAATGGCTAATTTATTATAGGTTAAATCAATGCATCCTTAATTAATTGAATATATAAAAATAAAATATGATATAAATACATGAAATAAAATAAAAAAAGTCACTAGTTAAAATGAAATTACGCATTATGTTATTTAACTAAACTTTAGTAATAACTAAATTTGTACACAATTAATATTATTAATAAAGTGGGCATAAGTTATAGTTAAATAACTAAACACGTCAACATCTGCAACATAAGTATCAGCCACTATTTATGTCATGGAAATCTTTCATAATCATATCAATACATTATTACTAATAATTTATTTTATAGCTTAGCAATGTTGATGATCAATATTATACAATATTATATGAACATGACATTTTGCTAATCTAGTCTTGGCCTCATATATGATCTCTTCTTTTCCCAAGACATCATCATCTACCTTATCCTTCGAGCCAATGGAGTTGGCCTTTGAGGACCAGCCAATGAGAGGGTTCCACCAATTGGATGAGGCAGAGGAGCTTTTCTAATGGTTTGGGCCATCTTTATGGGTGCTAGATGAGGTTGCACATGGTCAGACCATCATGGGTCTCTGAAGAAGGAGATTAGTAGCCATTTCTAGGGTTTTATTGATTTTTAGAGAAAAGGGCTTTTGTGATGGATTTTGCTTTAACAATTTCTTGGTGTTTTAGGCATTATTTGTAGGGCATTTGGGGAAAGAGAAAGTTGAGGGCCTAAAGGGGCACATGCCAAGACAGAAAAGGTATTCCAAGACAAATAAAAAAGTTGGGTAAAAGGATAAGATGGACACATGGTGATGTTTTATTATGGGATATAGTGGTCATGTGGGCCACCACTTGTTGCATTTTGATTGACTATTCCTCTTCCTTTGTTGCTTTTCGTAGTGGTTGGGGTCAATTTTCAATTTTTGTTAAGCAAAGGGGGCCAATTTGCTTAAGTGGAAAGAAATTTGCAATCACATCCATGCAAAAGTCTCATCATATTCTTATCTTTTTGATCAAACCTTCCAATAATTGATGCTAATTACAATGCTTCAGTGTCATAAGTAAGGAATGTAATTATTAGTTTTGAACTTTCAAAATATGAGTACTATAATTATCCCAATTGTTACTCCTTTATTGTTCTTAAATTTCTTTTATTTCTTTTTCCTAAGCTAATCACTCAAAATCTTTGGGACATAATGATGTGTGTACACTTATAAATTTAGTAAAACCAATATTTTAAAATAAAAATGTACCCATTCTAATCAAATATCTTTCAAGAATAAAAAAGTTAGCCTTAACAAAAGTATATGAGAAGAAAATTTGGACAGAAATTTAGGTCACTTTCTTACAAGTTAGTGATAATCAATGTATGTGTTTTCTTTGGAGATATTTATGCTATTAAAGAATGCTAGATAGGATGATATGACTAAATTACCATCAATTACTTACAAAAGTGCAATGATTCCATCTGTGCTTCCTATTGGCATACAAAGACATGCATGCAGGTTTTTGGTCCCTTTTTTTATACATTCTTGGAAGGAGCTTGTAGATTGGAACTCCTTCAGTGTCTAATCATTGCTATGCTGCAAGAAAAGTTGGCAACTTTGAACAATTAGAGGCTACTAAACGGCCATGCTCGTTTTAAGTAATAATGGTTGTTTACCTATCATTACAACCCATGTATATAATTCTATATTCTATATACATATAATGCACATGTACATCCTCCATGTTGATGTCAATAGGCCACAACTTAGGTTGAATTCATTAAAATTAAGAATTTAATGTTTTAGAATTATTATCCAACTTGAATATAACTCAAAAAACTTAGTTGCAAAATTGGAATTTTCTTTTCTAAGGTTCAAGGTTAAAAAAGTATTGCAAACATGTTCACACAAGTTGCTTTATACTGAAACATAAAATTAAAGTTTTGCCTTTATGTCCATCATTGTAAAAGTCATACTTTAAATAACCAATTCTTAATGCAACTGATCATTTTTTTACATACCAAAATTACTTAGTTTTTTTTTTTTTTGCAAATTATCAGGATTAGTACTTAAATTGGATTTTTGTCCTTTTTTTTTTACTTGTACATAATTGTAATATTGAGTTGCACTATTGTAATTGAAAGTTCTTACAAGAAGAATGCCTCATGAGAATAGATTAGGTGGGCCCATTGTAATTTATTAATCACTACAAGTCATCAAATCAATGACTTTTAACTCTTAATCCTAGTAACAAAGATTTTGAGTAGTTGGACATATCCATTTAATCTACATTAAGTACTCATAATCAACTTGCAATTAACAATCATTCCAAATAGGGATCATAGTCTCCCTTAGCTGGGATCAGCTACCAACCTAGATTAAACTCCAAATATGAATATAGATAATTGATGAATTAAGACATTTGGATGCTTGTGCCCCTGTACTTTTGAGATGCAATATAGGAAAACATGCTAGAAGGATAACAATCACCCAAACTTTGCCATCTTTATTTCTATAATCATGGAAAAAAAATTCACTAAGAGGTCAAAGATATACCTTTTTTGCCAACTTAGGATAGCTAAGATAATAACAAGACATGAGAATAGAGGATTTTCTTTTGCTACCACCCATGTAATTTTTATTTAAGGAAACACTCCTTTTCTCTCTAATAAGGAGCATTTTTATTATTGCTTACTTGGGATGCAAGTACTGAACATATTCAAAATCTTTGACTAATTAGTTTGCCAAATAAATAGTATATTCTTTCCAATGACTATACTTTTCTTTATAATTGATCTTATATATTAGTAATATAATAAAAAAAATTAAGAGAAAACTTTTTTTATTTGTATTTAAAATTAATTATTTTTTAAAAAACCCTTAAATTATTCCATTAAGATAGCAACTAAAGTTACCTTAAATTATTATACAATTTCTATCAAAATTTGAAGTTAAGAAATTACCACATATATACCTATTAGACTTACCTTTGCAACATGGTCCACTTAGTTGAACAAATTAACAAATTTTCAAGAATTTCATTACAAATTATGGCCCAAATTATTTTGTATCTCAATCCTTTGAGAAGAGCGGAATATGAAGCCCACTTTTGTTCTTTGAGAACACAAACTTAGGCCTAAATATCAATCCAAAACACTAAATGAGGCCCAAAACATATTACAACTAGCTTGTTTTCAAAGATATCCTAATCCCTAGACCCATTTCCTTCTGTGTTTTTTATTCCCTCTATGATATAAATCCATAGAAGCCACTGAAACTGCTTGAGTTAAATTGTTTTTGAAATCATAAAATCAACAGTGAAAAATCTTTTACTTTATAATAATGGTCACTCTAGGTGCAGAAACGAAGCAACCAGATTTAGTAATCAGAGAGGAGACATGTTCTGCTAAGGTCGTAGTGACGAAGCAAGGAGAGGGACTCTGACAATATTATCCCCAGCATATCCACGAGCTTCTGCTACTTATCTGCCAAAAGAACCATGATTTGAAGCCTAGCATAATGAGCTTAATTCTAGAGGTACTGTCTTGAATACATCACCTTTGCTGCCGAACTAATGGGTCTTCTGTTTTCTTTTTTCTTTTTGTCTAGGTGCACATTTTTATTGTTTAAATTAGGGATCAATTTTATTCAATTATGGTGATTTTGTTTTTAGCTTAGGTTTGGTGCTTGGTGGTAATAATAATTAATTGTCTAATCATCTTCTTGGATTTTGATTCTTTGTTTAGATGTAACTTTGAGGCTATATTTTCTAAGCTATGGAATTATGTTTAGGTTGTTCTATAGAGTATTGGCTTAACAAAGGAGGAATCTTTGGAAATTAAGGAAAGAAAACCTAGTTTTGCAAATTGTATTAGTACCATGGTGAATGAAGAATTGTATTAATCAAAGCTGCTATTGAATGTCCAGGCATGGTGGAAGAGTTCTCCAAAAATATAATTATCTCATTGAAAAGGGGGAGAATTTGCAGTTAGATCCAGTTGTTTTGGAATGGATTCCTCAGAGTTAGAGTGGAGAAATGCCTTATGTGGGTTTTATAACACCATTGGTCATAAAGAATGATTAAACCTTGCCTTTGTTGCTGCACTTATTGTTTGGTGGGTAAGGGGTGGAAGTAAAAAGCTTAGACTATTGCTATATCCATTGAAGGATTTAGTACTCCTTTCTGTGGCTACTTGGTTGCTCAATTGGTGTATCACTTCATTTATAATGATGGCACATATTTTTGGTTTTTGCAATGCTTGATAGTTCAATTAACTAAAATAAGTTTGATATAGACAGCGAGGATACTTTCAAAAGAAGTGCAGCTGCTTTAGGAGCTTGGATCATATGTGGAAAGTTGTTCAAGTAATGGGAAATGAGGGTTGGGAGGTGTGGGATAGGGGTGGTTGGTCCAAGGAAAACTATTAAACAAAATAGGGAAGTGCTTACTTATTTAATGTCTATTTGCATCTTGCTCTACTTTCACAGGCTATGTATACAAAGGCAAGTATGTTTGCTTTAAGAGAGAGGAGGGTCCATGTAACACAGAAAGATTTTGAGATGGCAGTAGCAAAGGTGATGAAGAAGGAGACTAAGAAGAACATGCCGTTATGGAAGCTTTAGAAGTAAACTAAATTAGTAAATTGGTAAATTATGTGCTATTATTTTTCTTTTTTTTTTATTATTTTTATAGCCCGGGGACAACTTGGAACACGAAGAACAAGAACCAATTAGTATTGCGGGCATAGTATGTGCAATATATGCGCCTGAGTCTCCTACACATACCTTGTTGCTATCACGCATGTGATCTTTCTCTTTTATGTTTCATTTAGAAGGCCTAGGCTCATGGCTATTATCTTGTAATTTGAAGGACGCATGCTAGTCTCTTAAATGACACGATTCTCCTTTTTGTCCTCTTGTATTTGTTCTTTGTGTGTGTACTTAAGCAATTGCAAACTTTTATGCTATTGGACTTATGCCTTATGTTCATTATTTTTCCCTTCTGAAATTCCTACAATTTGAATTTCCGGGGCTTCCGAAGGCATTATGGTTAAAGAATGCATTTATGTCCTTCTTTATTGTAGCTTATTCTGATTCTCTATGTGAAACCACATTTTTAAGGTATTTTTGTGCTATTAATTTGACTAGTCATTTCCTACCTTCAATTGTCAAGTTATTCAAACCCTTTGTGATAGGTTATATAATTTGCTTCATTATAAACTAAAAATAATTTTTAGTAAAAATTCATATGACCTCCCAAAAAATTATGTAGAATATAGTTTAAAAAAATCTTAAATATATGAAAATTAAGTAAAATGGAATGTGAGTCCCTTAAGATACTTCCTTTTTCCTTTTTCCCTCATTTTAAAGGAGAAATGTTTTTCTGTTAGTTTACATGGAAAAAACCTTTTATGTTATATTAATCCCACATCCAAAATAAGATTGGATGAGTTTGTCCAAGAAAAAATCAGATAAACAAAACTTAAAATCTAAATTAATCATTTTATTAAATTTCCATTATAAAAGTGAGGCACAGTAGAAGGTTGGAAACCTCAAGATAAACTAGATGTGAAAAAACCTGTAGTTTTCTTTCTGATGTCAAGTTTGACCCACAGTTCCTACACGCACACTGTTGATTCTTTTCCAATGTGTATTGTAAATCCAAAGATGACAATGTAGATGGCCATGTGTCCTCGGTAGAACTTTGGCTAATGATGAAATGTTGGTGCACTCTTAGATGGGTGACAATCATGGTGGCAACTATCGCGTTGTCTAGGACAGTTTTATATTATGAATGAATTTGTTTATTATTGTCATTTAGATAGCTTTGTTGGTAAGGGATGATGTTATTTATTTGTGGGACATACGCAACTCAAAATTGTTGAAGTATTATTCAACAAACAGTGCTGATAAAAGACTCTTCAAGTATCTTACTTACTATTAAGGCTTAAAGACCTAATCTTTCATAGTTTTCTCCCCCCCCCCCCCAAATCGATCGATATTTTCCAGCAGTTATGACTCCTCCTATCTATCGAGACATGCCTAAGCCAATTGGTCAACTTGGATCAAATGTTGAAATTAATGGAGGCCTAGCCAATGTTGGTGATGCTGGCAACCACTTTAGCACTGCAGAATCAAGCACCTAGGAGTCCAATGCTAGCGAAAGACATATGAATACTTAAATTCTTGCCATAAGCCTCGAAGGTCCGTTCTCCATCGCTAAGCGCATTTTCTATGAAGCCTCCTGACCCTTGCCAACAATTTCTTTTGTTAGTATCTTAAGCTTGTAAATCATGCAACCACTTCTATTAATAGATTATCAACTTAACCATAGAAGAAGCTGTAGGAGCCAAAAAGGAAAAGAAAAATGCGTGCAAGTTGATGCTTTAAGTGATTTTTAGTGAATGTTCATCGCTTAATGTTAGGATCTATTCATCACCTAATGTTAGGACCTTTGCTCATATGATAAATCTTTACATTTAACTCTTTAGCTCAATACCAAAAATGTAATAATAATAAAAAATAAAAAATACACACAATGCAACGTGGGATTATGCATGAAATGATAATAAACTGATAATTGATTATCATTTTTTTGTTAAAGTTTTCTTATGTGGTTGGATGATTGATCTAGTCAGAATTTAGCTAGAGTGATCTTAACATAACATTTTGAGCCCCACACTTTCTTTCATATTCATTATACATATAAATTTTTTACAAAAAAATTTAAAATTTTGAAAATATATAATTTTTTGTCTTTGTGAGACCTAGAGTGATGTGAGTCAAATTCTAATTAGATCATACATAATATTTTCTTGTTATAGCTATTCTAACCATAGGAGTTGGCTACCTATAAGTTACTGGCTATTGAATGGCCAATAGGAACACTCCACCTACCCTCTACAAAATTTGTACCATGTATCATTTTTCTCATCTCTACAAGGGAACCTCCTACCTGCCACCTTTCTTACTCTCATTAGGGCCCAAAACTAGAAACTAGTCTCTCCAACTAAAGATGACTTGTAGAGGAAGTACGTAACAAATTGGCATAAGCTTACAAATAGGTTGGCAATTTATTAAATTTTGTCAACTTGAGTCTGTAATTTTTAAATCGTCCACAGAAAGTTGATAATTTTAATAATTTTGTCCATTCAAATTTTTTGTTAATTACTCCATTAGTTGGTTGACGCAGCACACATAACCCACCATTAATTGGTGGTCTCATTTACTTGACTCAAAAAAGAACATGAAAAAAAAAAGAAACTTCCATTGTTGCATCACTATTTCAATTTATTTTAACTTTTGTTTTGATGGTTCTCAACTAAACTTTAGGAAACAAGGATTTAGGCCACCTAAATAGGTTTCTCCCCTAATGCCAAACAATCTACTAATAATGAAAAAATATCACTTACTCTTTTATTAATGTCATTTTCTAAAAAATGCATGTATAGGGTAAGACCATATCAATAAATTTTTGTCATGGAATTCTAGCCCCAAAAAGGGTTATGTTGGTGCTTCCTATTAGTTAATATAATAACTAAATATTAATCATTGTAGTCTTCAGCTAAAGAGCAAATCCATCATAATTTTCAAAATTTTGTAGCAATGGTCTTCAAACTTTTAACATGTAACAGTAAAGCGAGGCTGCTACAGCCTTGGATCCATCAAATGTCTATATAAGTTGTCCTTAACACCAAACACCGCCAACCTATCTCTCTTCAAGTGGTAAGAAACCAGAAGCCATTCAAATTCAATTATTCAAACTGTGGAAACCTTCATTTGACTCTCATTGGTGCCCCCATAATGCTTTCTTTCATTCTTTCTTTCTTGCTCCATTTTTTTTTCTCTCTTTGTTTCTATCATTTGCTTTTTCACGTGCCTTCTCTATTTGGTATCTTGGAAATTTGGAGTGGAAACTCCATAGTAAAAGATCTTTGTTGTAATTTTTGTTATTATGTTATCCAATCTTTAAAAAAATTTGATCTCCTTATGTGTTCTTGCTTCTTTCAGAAGGTAACAACTAGCAAAGTGAAGGGAAAAATGTTTTAGGCCTAATTTATGGTTTTTGATGCTTAGAATTATATAATTTTTAAATCTTGATATTTAATTATCACATCTATATTCAAGTTCATACTTGCTTGAGTTTGGAAGTGTTTTCTCTTCATCATGTGCCACATTTCTATTTTGGTTCCTTGGAAGCTGTGTGATGGAAATCATCAAAAGAATGTTATAATTTTATCATTTCTATAGTTTTAATTTCTGGATGACCCATCTTTAAAAGAATCTGACCTTTCATGTTCTCCATTCTTTAAGAAGGTAATAGAGTGATGCTTAGGAGAAGTAAAATTGCAGTCTTGTTATTAGAATTTTAGTATTGGATCTGATTTGTTTAAATTTCTTGTCAATTTAATTTCTCTTGCTTATCTTTGAGTTGTTGTAGTCATGACAAGAAAGTTAGGGAAGCAAAAGATAAATAAAAAGAAATTCATGCTGTGAAATTAATCCTATTAATTCACAATTTTTATCATTACTTATTTTTTAAAAAAAAGATTTTGTTGATTTTAGTTGGTTACTATAGATTTTCAAATTGACAATGAAGGTGAAAGAAATTTGATGCTTATTTGTACACCAATAATGGCAGAATCAGTTGGTCAAATGTTGGCACAAATGAATTTGGCAAAGGAATTTGGGGCTGACCTTGGCAAAGTTTAATTGGATCTCTTAAAGAACTTGAGTCTAAGGCAACATCTGCAGTCCAAAACAACTTCAGCCCATGAGTATTACCCACTCTTGCCACTTAAAGGTAATGAATCATAAACTAATTGTGTGACATTTGTTCTAAATTGTATTTGGTACGTGTTTCAATTGTAATACTTGAGATTTTGAATGGTGGCATACTTGGTTGGTTTATAAATGGAAAACTCTTTTTAGAAAGAATCAAGGGCTTGGCCTTTCCTAAAAGGCCCACCCAGCGAATAAATGAGCAAAGGCTTTTAAATTTATTTCTACATTAGTTCAAAAGGGGTTTGGGAAGGACTTTATTCTGACTGTTCAACATATGTGTAAGTATTACATATATAAACCAATTATTTTAGACTAGCTATTGTAGAGAACTAGTCTAACTTTTTGTCAAGGAAAAAATATCAAATTTTCCTTCTTATCCCTCACTCCTTATAAATATATATAAATATAATCCTCCTCTCCTATAAAAATGAAAATATATTGTCATAATAAAAAACTTATTTGTTATTTTAAATTATCTTATATTATCGTTAGTTTACTTTTACTTGTTAACTTGCATTATAGTTTCGAAAAAAGTTCTTTATTCTTTATTTAAATTAAAATATTTCTCAACATTGTAAAAATTTGTATACAATGGCTTCATAACAAATTAAATAATAAAATATGTTATTTATTTTAAATTTGGCTAAAAATCAAATAATCTGATATTTTTGCAAGCATGATTTTCCTAAGAAAAAGAAAAGATCCATCAAATATATGTACTAATTTTATTTTCTTTCTTTCCTTTTTTATTGGGAAAAATAAATAACTATTAAAATTAGGTATACATTAAATTAGTTAGTTTTAGGCATATGACAATGTATTTAATTTAAAAAAATTTAAAATTAACACATTCTATTTAAAATAGTTGTAATAATTTCATCATGTATTATTCTAGTAAAAGTCAAAATCCAACTCAATTGGCAAATGGACCCTTTATATTTGGATAAAGAACAAGTGCTTTCCCAATTGACATCTACTTATGGCCTCATTGTTCAATCCCTATGCCTTTAATCTAATAGGGCATAATAGCTCTAATACCAATGATAGAAAATTATAAAAATATTGTAATTTTATTAATATTATAAAAAAACACCACACAATAATTGAGAAGCACACATATAATGATATAAACAACACATTTTTATATAATCACATGCACCTAAATTTATCCAAATAGTCAAACTCAAATTAAACTCAATTAAATTGACTTAAATCATACTAAACTCTTAATCTAGATTAACTTCTAATATAAATTAACATCAATATCCCCTCGTAAACTTGATTTGGTGATGCTCTCAATCCCATCTTCTTTAACATGGCAAATGCTTCATTCTTTAATGGATTCATGACAATATCAGCCACTTGATCCTTAAAGTTGCAATAAACTAATTTAATCTCTATTTTATCAACTTAATCTCTCAAAGAATGAAAACAAGTATCAATGTATTTGTTCCAAGCTCTAAGGGCTTGTTTCAAGCCATATAATGCTTTTTTCAACTTATACACCTTCTTTTCACTTTCTTTCTTCATAAAGCCTAGTGGTTGCTTGACAAACACTTTATTTTCAAGAAGACTATTGAGAAAAAATAACTTCATATCCATTTGATGAATTTTCCAATGATTATATGTTGCTAAAGGAATTACAAGTTTGATATTTTCCATTTAAGCAATAAGGGAGAATACCTTGTGATAATCATAGTTAAGTCAATATTTAAATCCTTTTGGTGACTAATCTTACTTTATATCTCTATACTTCTCCATTGGACTTGTTCCTAGTTTTGAAGACCCACTTCACTTTAATAACTTTCTAACCTTATGGAATAGTAGTAGTCTCCCATGTAATATTCTTCTTAATTGCCTTCATTTCTTCATTCATGGCATTCACCAACTTTTTATCTTCAATTGCCTTATCAAATGACATTGTTTCACAATCTACAAACATAGTAGAATGCATAAAATCCCCATCATCATCAATAACATTATTAGGGATTACTTCATAATCTTGTAATACAACTGATTATTGAAAATTTCTCCTTGGTCTTTCATTCTTTTGTAAAGCTTGTGGCATAAGATTATGTGCACCAATTGATGACACTTCACACTTATAATGAGGATTAGCTTAAGTTTCCTCTTCTCCCAAAATAGCAATTAAATGTCTCTAAGAGTTATTTTACTCCTCATCATCAAAGTTCTAAGCTTCATCTTTAGTTAAGGTCACATTTCTACTCATAATTACCTTTTTTTGTCACAAGATTAAATAGCTTATATCCTCCTTTTATGTAACCAAGAAAGTTTGTCTTCACTTCTTGATCATATAACTTTATCCTTGTCTTTGTTGGAACATGAGTATAAGCAATAGAACCAAACACCTTGAGATGCCTTACACTAGGCTTAAAAGTGCTTCGTGCTTCTTTAGGAATGATATTTTAAATACTTATTGTTGAAGAATTATTCAACAAGTAAACAAAACAAAAAACATCTTCTACCCAAAATGTTGGGAACTCCCTTGGCCTTTAACAAGCTTCTTACCATATTCATAAGTGTTTTGTTCTTTCTTTCAGCAACTTTATTATACTATGGGCTATGGGGAACCATGACTTCATACTTTACTCCTTATGTGCTTCACAATACTCCTTAAACTCATTAGAAATACACTTACCACATTTATCAATTCTCAAAATTTTAATATAGTACCACTTTGTCTTTCCATAAAGGCCTTAAACATCTTAAAATAATCAAACACCTACCACTTTGTCTTTCTATATAGGCCTTAAACATCTTAAAATAATCAAACACCTCAAACTTTCTTTACATGCAATAAACTCATGTCTTTCTTGTAAAATCATCAATAAAGGTAAGAAAATACCTATTGTTACTATGTGATAAAACACTCATTAGGCCACAAACATGAGAGTGGATAAGATGGAGTGATTGTCTTGCATGCAAATGCCTTCTCACAAAGGGTTGTTTGCATTGTTTTACAAGAATACATGCTTCACAAATCTAATTAGGATGATGTATCTTGGATAAACCTGTTACCATGTTCCATTGTGAAAGTAACTTTAAACTATGAAAATTCAAATGGCCAAAACAAAAACACTATAATCAAGACTCTTCTTTGACAATAGCACTAAGACAAGTATAAATATCAGTGGCAATATCAACTTAAAACATCCAATTCTTCGTTAAAGGGGATTTAAGAATGATTATACCTCTCCCATCAAGAATTGAGAGATAATTATCACATAATTGTATGTTATACCCCTTATCATATAGTTTTATGTTATACCCCTTTCCAAGCAATTGGCCCAAACTTAATCAGTTGCCTTTCATGTTTGTTATATAAAATACATCTAAGATGTAATTATGATCTCATTCTTCAACTTGATAAGCGTTTGCTCCTTTGTCATCACTAGAACACTACTATCATTAGTAAACTTGATTGTGGAGTAGATTGACTCATCAAGAACAACAGAGAGCTCTTTCTTTCTACACATATGACTGGTATACCCGATGTCAACAAACCAAGCATTGTAGTTTGGTGTTTTAGCAATTATAGCAACCATCATAAGTGCTTCATTCCCATCATCTAAATCTCCCTTTTGTGCATAATGAGCAATCTAATTATGCTCCTAAGACTTACACTTACTAGCATAATGACCATGCTAGTGACATAAGTTACACTTAATATGAGATTTGTCATACCTTCCTCTACCATAACCTTTTCCTCAACCTCAACCTCGACCTTTGTATGATTTGTCTAATTTTCTTTAGTCATTGTATTGATTATCACTATCTCCATAGTTGTTATAGTAACCTCCTTAACCTCTATTGTTGTTATAATTACTACCATGTCCTTATCCTTTACCATGAGAAGAACCTTGCTTTTGCTTTGATTGATCACTTTAATTACTTTTGGTAGGATCCTAACTTTGAAGTGCTTGCTTTACTAGCTTCTTCATGCACTTCTCATTCATATGCTATTCATAAGCTTACAATGTGCCCATAAGTACATCAACTAACATCTGAGACAAATCATGTGCTTTTTCTATAATGACCATAATATGCTCATACTATGATATGGGTGTCGAAACACAAGTACATCAACTAACATCTGAGACAAATCATGTCATAGATGATAACTACTTATAGCAACCTTTAACTAGAAATCATTAAGTTTGCAGCAACAAAAAATTTGGTAGTGGACAATAGTGGCAAACTTTTAGGACTTTGTAAATTTATGACATTTAGAGTTTTTCCAAGGCATATGGTGGTCAATGGCAAATCTTTAACAACGACAAGTAGTAGTTTCTATGATTTTTGTAAATTTGACAACTTTTATGATGGATTTAGTGACTATTGTGATAATTTTCTCTCGATCTGAATCAAAATGCCTCTTGTGATACTGGCTCTTGAATTAAACAAACTCTGATACCACTAATATGATACAATAGTTTTGATACCACTAATAGAAAATTATAGGAATACTATACTTTTATTAATTTGATAAAAATGACACATAATAACTGAGAAGCACACACATAATAATATAGGCAATGTGTCTTTATATAATCACGCACACCTAAATCTACCCAAATAGTAAAATTCAAATTAGACTTAACTAGATTGACTTTTATCATAATAAACTCCTAATTTATATTAACTCCTAATATGGATTAACATCAACACAATCAGTGAGTTTTGTCAAATATCTACTGTGGGTCTATCATATTATACACATGTTTTTGCTTAGGAATTTTGTTGATTGATGTATTGGAATTAATGTTTGTGTTTGAATTTTGTTAAAGAGAGGCACCCATTAAGAAGCAAAACAAAGGTGTTCCATTCAAGTTCTTGGTTCCTTTAATTTATGCTCTTATTCTTTCACTTACTAAACTCCCTACCAACTTTTTTTTGATATTTTTTCTTTCATTTTCTAAATGATTCACTACATTTGTTTTAATTTTTGATTGTCTAATGTTTGGTTTTCATGGGTGATTATAGTGTTTTAGTTCAACTCTCATTATGCCATAGACCATTTTGATGGATTGATTGTTTACAACTATGTTGGCTAGTTCATATGTTCATGCCTTTAACTTATGCATCCTTTTCCAAATTTGCAGCTTGTTTTACTATTTTGTTGATTTATTTATTTATTTACTTTTAGAATGCAATTTTTAATTTTAATACCTTTCACCAAGTTCTTTTTTTTTTTTTTTACCATATTGTCAATTATCGAGCAATCATATCAATTGTTCCAAGTGCCTTGGTTTTGGTTTAAACTTTTTTTAGGTGATGGGGGGTATCAATTTGTTTTTCAATTAGCAGTGTATGAAAATCAGTCCAGGTCAAACAATAATGTTTTTCATTGGAAGGATAAATGTGTGAATGGTTAGCAAGTAATTGTCACAAATATGATGCCCATGCATACAAGTAGTTAAAAAGAATAATTGTTATAAATTGTTTAAGAATATGCTTTCCTATGTGCAAAATGATGTTGTTCTTAGCATAATTCTTATGATAACTAAGTTTAAAAGAAGAGAATTATGGTAAAGGAATTTGCATTAATGGGGTAAAAGGAAGAGGGGATTTAGGGTTGAATTTTGGAGAATTGCCATTAATTGATGCTAATTATAATGTATGTCATATGTAATGCATGTAATTATTAATTTAAAATTTTCAAAGTATTAGTCCCATAGTTATCTCAAAGGTAATCTTTATTGTTCCTAAGCTTCTTCTATTTCTTTTTCCTTCTTGCATTTTTTTGGTCTCCAAATGTTTCTGAGACAACTAATAAAAAGGAAAAAACTTGATTATACACTAAGCTAATCACTAAAATTTGGTGCAATATAATGTTACATGTGCACTTACAAATTTAGTAAAGCCAACATTTTGAAAAACAAATATGCCCATTTTGATTTCCATATTTTGTGGGAATCAAAAAATCATTCCTAATGGAAGTATACAAGTAGAAAATTTGGATGAAACTTAAGGTCACTTTCTTATAGGTTAGTGATAATGGAACTACTTATTCTTTATGGACACATTGGAGTGCAAGATATGATATGACTAAATTACCACCATTTACTTCCAAAGGTGCGATGTTTCCATCTAAGCTTCTTATGGATAGATAAAGGCATGCATGTGGTTTTTAGATTTTTTTTTTGGATGCAATATCAAGAGGTGCTTCTTGATTTCTTGATTGGAACTCCTCCAATGGCTAATATACACCATCTTCAACATAATAATGAACATGACATTAACAACTAATATACTATATGTTAGATTGATATATCTCTAATTGATTGAATACATAAAAATAAAATATGATATAAATACATGAAATAAAATTAAAAAAAAAGTCACTAATAGAAATAAAATTAAGCATTATGTTATCTATATAAACTTTAATAATAATTTAATTTATACATAATTAATATTATTAATAAGGTAGGCATAATTATAGTTAAACAATTAAACACACCAACATCTACAATACAAGTATCAACCACCATTTTTGTCATAAAAATCTTTCATAATCATATTTATACATTATCACCAAAAATTTATTTTCTAAGCTTAGCAATGATGATAATCAATATTATGTTATATTAAAATGATGATTACAAATTCTAGTGTATCTTACAAAAGTTTACAATTAAAAGAAATGACATTGGATTGGACCAATTAGACATGTCAGGGGAGCCCTAAGAAGTCAAGAACTAAAATATATTATAATGTTTGAAAGATAGTAAAAAAAGGGAAAAAAAAATGTACTTATGAGATGATGGCCTATGAGAACCAATTTGGGTAATAGCCGAAGAGCTACACATCAAAGTAAGGCTTAAACTCAGAGGCAAGGTGGTGAGTAATTAGGAAGTGATACATGGCATTGTGAAAAAATGACATATTAGCAATCAACAAGTGGAGCTACTTGGCCTTTTCCTTTGTGAACATTTTGGAGTGAATTGAGATTTGGCTAATTTAGTCTCAACCTTGGATTTGATCTCTTCTTTTGCTAAGACTTCATCATTCACCTTATCCTCAAAGCCCATGTAGTTAGCTTATGAGGGCTAACTAAAAGAGGGGTCCTTCTTTTACATTTTTTTAAAGAGAATTTCTGGGGAGTAACAAGATTTGCTAGAGTCCTAGACTCTGAGGGAGGCATATGGCTATCTGATCCTTTTGATAGATCATCAAATGATTGGCATAAACCATCATTGGTCACTTGCCTATTGATATCCTTCATCACCTGTAATACATCTTCCATTGTTGGTCTTTGATTAGGGATAGTTGAGACACAAGGCATGGCTATTTTGCAACAATTATACCTTCTTTGCCTCAATATTATGGTACCTCATCAACTCCATGTCAAATAACTTAGCCATCTATTCCTCTCAAATCACCAATTGGACCACTTAGGCAAGTTAATGCCTTCCTTGCCTAGTGAGGCTTGATTGGGTGCCTTGCTAGTTAAAAGCTTAAGAAGCAATATAGTAAAACCATACACATTAATGATAGCCTACCATGCAGCTAAAAGGAATAGAGGTTCCAAATTTGAGGCCTTTTGTTATGCTTATTGCTATTTCTCATTTTATCGCCTAGTCCAGTAGAGTTCAGCTTGAACCTTTAATGTTTGCAATATTGTTATTGAAGTTCAGGTTACTTATGCAAATAAAATATTTTGTACAAGAATGAAAGAAAAATGATAAGTATTTTGTAATTGCCAATAAGGGAAAAAAAGAAATAGAAGAATTATATAAGCCTTAAATTTTGATAAAAATGGGCACAAACATCTAGTGAATGGCCAAAATGCCCTTCAAATGAATGGTTAAGGTCATATAGCTTACAAGTTTGCTATAATCAGTTTGATTGACCAAAATTTCTAAAATTTATCAAAAGTATTTTTTTAATAAAAATATATTATTTCATAAGTTAATAAAATTTTAAATTATAAAATATTTAAAGGAACATTAGAAAAACCTAATATTTAAAAAAATAACTAAAACCAATTTTTATATTAATTTGAACTATATTAACTGGATTAGGTTTTAGAATTTTTTCACTTAATCAAATGGAATCTAAATTATTGAATAATATCATTTGTTAAAAATAAAATAAAAGTAGATACAATAATTATATTACATATAAATATCCCTTTATTATTATTATTATTATTATGTTATGAATGCAAACCAATGTAAGGGTAAACCCAAAAAGCATGGAGCTAGAAAGATTGGAAAGGCCAGTGTCAACCAAATTGTCAAATTAGAATCTACCAAAACAAGAAACAACTCATTAAGGTCAATGATCAATAGTTGTTTGGAGAAGAAGACAATTGGCAAATGATTGGAAGAGAAGGAAAAGAAATAAAATAGAGAAATAATGTAGTTAATTACTAGAGTAATTGATGCAATAACTGTTAATGTTGCCTCTCTTTCGCTTCCTTCTTCAAATCACCCATTTCACCATAACAACAACAACAATAACACAAACAACAACCAAAGCAAAAAAGATTTTTGTTATAAAGACACTGCCTAAGATGACCCAAAAGATTTTAGGTTCTACTTGTTGTTGTAACATCGTTGCACAAGCTATTGTTAGCTAACTTGTAAAAGGGAAAGAAGTTTATATATCCTCTTGTTCTCTCATTGTTCTTACCAAATGGTTTTTTCATCTCTCCTTTATTGATAATATCAAATTATAGCTTCTATGCTACATTAGTTATGCTATAGGCAATTGATTTTCACATTTTTTATGGGTGTCTTTATTTGGTTATCTATCCTTCATCTCAAATTTTCTAGGCTAGAAGAACATTTTTTCCCCAACATAAGGCATCCCTTCAGATGGTTGATCATTGGTACATTAGCCATAATTACATTGGCCATTAATTTTTGTTTGGCTTTTGTTAATTTCAATCTACCACCCTTCACGTGGGCCATCAGCATAAGAATGATGTTTGAGATAATTATATGTTTTTTTATTACATTTGTCATTTATCTCTTGAAGTTGGGAATGATGGACAAGAAATGCTTTATCCTTCTCTGTCCTCCTTAAAGCCCCTTAACAATGTCTTTCTAGGGATGATGCTAGCTCCTTCTAAGACACTTCCTTTTCATAATTCTGCTAATTCAAAATTTGTGATGTGCTATTTTACACTTGCCATTTTTTGCATTTGCTTATGTTTGAGATGTTCTCCCTTACAAAAAGCATATATCCCCATTATGGTGTTTATGGTTCTAGCGACTAGTTTTGTCTTGGAAAATAATCCACCTAGTGCAATTTTGATTATTATTGTTTTATACAATTATTTTGAAGTTAAGGACAAATGTAGTAAAGTTGAGGAGGTAGTAGCTCTGGTTGTGGAGAACATTAAGAATCCCTCTATCAATCCTTCCAATGAGTTTCTTCCTTAGGTTTTGTTGGTTACACTCTTGTATTTTAATGTTATTTATTGTAATTTAATATTGGTTTTTTAATCTTTGTTATATTTTTATGTTATTTATTATCAAATTTTAATTTTTTAATAATAATTATTTGTTTGTTTTGAATAAGAATATGATGACATTTATAATATTGTATATTTTTTATTAGATTTCTTATATACTACACTATAAGAAAAATTGAACAAGGTAGCAAGCCATTGAATTTGCATAATTTGCATTTGTAATTGTACCATTTAACATGATAAAAAGATGTAATTTGTTTTTGTTATATGGAACCTTGTGGCCTAGTCTTACAAATGTTAATAAAAGTGATTGAGCCAAAAATTTGTCTCTATCTGATTTGAAACATTTAGACATGCTTATTGAATGCAATATGTTTGTGGCCCATTATTTTGAGTTAAATTATATACATCTCAGCCCATCACTACACATGTAACCATCTTTAATATGGAGAAGCCTAATGCCCACCAAGTGTTTGGTATGACTTACTAGATCTTAGCTCCATAAAGTTAAAGTAAGGATGATTTTCATTTTTGGCCTTCAATGTGTGGGTTTGGTTTTGCTCCAAGCTCTTTTTTAAAGTGTCATGGGCTTGGCCTTTCTCATTAGGCCTACTCTCCCATAAATGGGCTTAGACCTTTGAATTTACATTTATATCAGACCAAAAGGGGGTTGGCCAAGACTTCATTCCAAATATTTATCATGTGTAGTTGGTACCATATATATAAATAAATTATTTTATGTAGCTACTATAAATAACTAATTTGTGAATGTTGTTTATAAAAAGAGGTAAGACTTCTTTTTGACTTCTTTATCACTCTCTTTATATATATATATATATATATAATTATTTTAAAAAATATATTATCTATAGAAAAAATTATTTATTATTCTAAATTGTTTGAAATAGTCGTTAGATCACTTTTGACTTGTTGCTTTACTTTGTGGTTTCAAAGAAAGTTATTCTCTATTTTTTATCTAAATTCAAATTTTTGACCAAACTATGAAAATTTATATACAAAAGTTTCTTATCAAATTAGATAATAAAAAATGTTATTGTGTTTAAATTTGACAAAAAATTAAATAACCTAATACTTTTGCTAGTTTGATTTTCCTAACAAAAGGGAAAAATTCCATCAAATACATGTACTAGTGGCACTTTCCTTTTTTTAAAAAAAATAAAATAACTATTAAAATTATGCATGCATTATATTTGTTGGCTTTAGGCATATGGAAATGTATTTAATTTAATGCAAATTAAAATTAACACATTTTGTATACATTAGCTTTAATATTTCCATCCTAAATTATTCTAGTAAAGGTAAAAATCGAACTCAAATGGCAAATAATGCCTTTAGATTTGGACTAAGAACAAACAATTTCCAAATTGACACCCAATCATGGCCTCATCATCCAATCCTTATGCCTCCAATTTATGAGTTTTCATCAAATATCTATTGTGGGCCCATCGTATTACACGTATATTTTTGTTTCAAAATCTTAGTTAATTGATTAGAATTGATGTATTATTGATTAAAATTAATGTCTGTATTTAAATATTATTGATTAGAACGCAAAATAAAGTTGCCTTATTCAAGTTCTTGATTCCTCTCATTTATGCTTCTAGTCCTTCTTTGACTAAACTCCCCACCATTTTTTTTGGTGATTAGTATTTTTCTTTCATTCCATAGACTATTCACTATACCATAAACTTGTTTTGAGGGATTGATTATTTATCGCTATGTTTCCTAGCTCATTTGCTCATGGCTTTTAGTTGGTGTATTCTTTTTCAAACTAGTTGCTTGTTCTACAATTTTTTTTCATTTATTTATTTATTTTTCGAAAGTGATTCCTAATTCTAATTTTTTTCACTAATTGTTTTTTACCATACTATCAATTATTGAGTAATCATATCAACAGTTCCAGGAGCCTTACTTTTAATTTAGACGTTCTTAGGCTATAAGGGGTACCAATTTGTTTTTCATTAAAGATGTACAGAAAGCAATCCAAATTAGAAATTAATGTTTTTCATTAAAGGGTAAATGTTTGAATGGTTAGCAATTGCAACTAAAGGTAATTATTATAGACATGATGCCCATGCATATAAGTAGATAAAAAGAATAACTGTTATAAGTAGTTTAAGAATATTCTTTCTTATGTAAAATGATGCAATTTTTAGCATTCTTATGATTGCTATGTTTAAAAGAACAAAATTATGATAAAGGAATTTGCATTAATGGGTTAAGAGGAAGAGGGCATTTAGGGTTGAATTTTGGAGAATTTCCATTAACTAATGTTAATTACAATGCACATCATATGCAATGCATGTAATTATTAGTTTAAAACTTTCAAAATATCAGTCTTATAATCATCTCAATTGTAACCTCCTTATTGTTCCTAAATTTCTTTTATTTCTTTTTCCTTCTAGCATTTTTTTGGGTCTCCAAATGTTTCTTAGGCAACTAATAAAAAGAAAAAATTTTAATTATACACTAAGCTCATTACTAAAATTTTGTGCAATATAATGATACATGTACACTTATAAATTTAGCAAAGCTTGGAAGACAAATGTGCCTATTCTAATTCACATATTTTGTGGGAATCAAAAAGTTAGCCTCGACAGAATTATGCAAGTAGAAAATTTGGGTGCAACTTAAGGGCCTTTTTTTACAAATCAGGAATAATAGACATACAAATCTTCTTTGGAGATATTTACATCATTGAAGAATGCTAGATAGGATATAAATAAATTACCATCAATTACTTACAAAGGTGTGATGTTTCCATCTAAGCTTCCTATTGGCAAATAAAGACATGCATGTGGTTTTTTTTTTTCATGCAATCTCAAGAGGAGCTTCTTGATTTCTTGATTGAAACTCCTCCAATGGCTAATGTACATTTATTGCCTCCAATGCAATAATGAACATGACATTAACAACTAAACTACTATACATTAGATCAATGCATCTTTAATTAATTAAATACATAACAATAAACATGATATAAGCACATGAAATAAAATAAAAACATAAGTCACTAATTAAAATGAAATTGATTATTATGTTATCTATCTAAATTTTGGTAATAACCAAATTTATACATAATTAACATTATTAATAAGGTGGGCATAAATTAGCAACTAAACATCAACATCTACAATGTAAGTATCACCCACCATTTTTATTACAGAAGTCTTTCTTAATCATATTTATACATTATCACTAATAATTTATTTTTTGAGCTTAGCAATGATGATAATCAATATTATATGATATTAAAATGATAATTATAGATTCCAACATCTCTTACAAAAGTTTACAGTTAAAAGAAATGCCACTAGATTGGACTAATCAAAGATGCTGGTGGAGCCCTAAGAACTAAATTATATTAAAACATTTGAAAGATTAAAAGAAAAAGGTAAAATGAAAAGGAAAAAAAAAGTACTTATGAGTCAATGACCCATGAGAATAAACCCAGAGAGTTGCTAAAGAGCTACTAATCCATGCAGGGCTTAAACTCATAGGTGAGGTGGTTAGCGATAAGGGAGTGATACATGTCAACAGTCAAAGTGTAAAGCTACTTACCTTTTTCCTCTGTAAAGCATCCTAGAGGGAATAAAGATTTGGCTAATTTAGTCTTGGCCTTGGATCTAATCTCTTCTTTCCATAGGATGTCATCGTCCACTTTATCCTCAAAGCCAATGTAATTGGCTTGCGAGGACTAGCCAAAGAGAGGGATCCATCAATTTAGCAAGGGGAAGAGCTTTTCTAGTGGTTTGGGTCATCTTTGTAGGTGTCAAATGAGGCGGCACATGGTCATACCATTGCATGTCTTAGATGAAGGAGATTAGTAGCCATTTCTAGGGTTTTATCGATTTGTAAAGAAAGGGTTTTTGTGATGGGTTTTTCTTTTTATGGTTCCTTGGTGTTTTAGGAACTATTTGGAGGGCATTCGGGGAGAGAGAAAGTTAAGGGCTTGGAGATGACCATGCCAAGATGGAAAAAGTTGGGAAAAAGGACAAGATTGGCATATGGCGATTTTTCATTCTAGGATAAGGTGGTCATGTGGGCCACCACTTATTGCATTTTTATAAGCTATTCTACTATGCTTGTTGTTTTTCGTAGTGCTTAGGGTCAATTTGTATTTTTTATTTCATTTATTTATTTAAACAAAGGGGGTCAATCTTACTTGATTAGAAAGAAATTTGCCATCACATCCATTTAAGAGCCTCATCATATTCTTATCTTGTTGATCAAGCCTTCCAATAATTGATGTTAAATACAATGCTTTAGTGTCATAGGCAAAGAATGCAATTATTCATTTTGAATTTTCAAAAGAATGTAACAATTATCTCAACTGTTACCCTTATATTGTTCCTAAACTTCTTCTATTTCTTTTTCCTTTTTGCATTTTTTTAGGTCTCTAAATGTTTCTAAGACAATCAATAAAAAAGAAAAAACTTTATCATATACTAAGCAAATCACTAAAATTCTGTTCAACATAGTGATGCATGTATACTATAAATTTAGCAAAGCTAATGTATTGAAATACAAATGTGCCTATTTTTATTTGCATATCTTTTGGGAATCAAAAGGTTAGTCCCAGCAGAAGAATGTGAGTATAAAATTTAGGTTGCCTTTTGCTTTCTCACAAATTAATGATAATTGATGTATGTATTTTCTTTGGAGATATTTACAACATCTAAGAGTGCTAGATAAGATGATATGACTAAATTATCATCAATTACTTACAAAGGTGCAATGTTTCCCTCTGTGCTTCTTGCTAGTGTAGAAAGACATGCATGTGGGATTTTAGTTTTTTATGGATGCGTTCTTGGAAAGAGATTTTAGATTGGAACTCTTCCAATGGCTGGTCCTTCGCTATGCTAAAGAAAAGTTGTCAACTTTGAACAATCAAACGCTATTAAAAGGTCATGCTTGATTGAGCAATAATGGCTATCTAACTATTGTTACAACCCATATATATAATCCCATTTACATATAATACAAATGTGCATCCTCCCTATTGACATCAATAGGCCATAACTTTTGTTGAATTCATTAAAATTAAGAGTTTAGCTAATTGAGAATTATTATCCAACTTGAACATAACCTTAGTAAATTCATTTGCAAAATTGGAATTTTCTTTTCTAACGTTGGAGGTTAAAAAAGTACTACAAACATGTTCACACAACTTGTTTTAAACTAAACCATGAAATTAAAATTTTTCCTTTATGTCCATCATTATAAAAATCATAATTTAAATAACCAATTCTTAATGCAACTGATCATTTTTTTATATACTAAAATTACTTGGTTTATTTTTGAAAATTATGGGGATTAGTACTTAAGTTGAATTTTTGTTCTTTTTGACTTTTACATACTAGGAAAGGAAAAAATGCAGTAAATATATAATCATAGTTGTAATATTCAGTTGCACTATTGTAGTTGAAAGTTCTTACAAGAAGGGTGCCTCATGAAAATAGATTAGGTGGGTCTATTGTAATATTTTAACAACTACAAGCCATTGAATCAATAGTTTTCAACTCTCAAGTCTAGTAACTTTGTTAGGTGGACTTTGAACTTATAAATGAGAGGGATGGACCTAGTCTTCACTTAGTTGCTCTCCTTAGTTGAGGACTTATGGTGTTTGTTTAATAGTTTTCCATTTCAAGATGCATTCAATTTTTGTAGCCTTGGTCTAAACAACAAGCTCATAGTACTTTTGTTTCTTATTCATCCTTTTTCTTTTCTCTGTTTTTTTTTTTCCTTCTTTTAGACAAATATATATATGTATATTAATTGCTTAAAACCTATTAAATTTAAAATTAAAGTTGTTGTTATTATTGTTGTATATGATTAAAATCCATTAAAACATGCTACGAGCTATATAAATAAAAATTTAATTTCATTTTTATAATCCTCTTCTCTAAATCCTAGATAATATTTAAATTTAAATTTTATTAAATTTTTTAAAATAATTTAAATTTAGGTGCTTATCATTTTGACTTACCTTTTTTTTGGTCAATCAAAATAACTCACCATAAAAAATACTTTATTTTTTATTTTATTTTTAATTTTTTCTACTGAATTATTTTTAACTCACTTAAAAAATTAAATTAGAACTTTAAGTTTAATATAACAATATTTTATTGACAATATCTCACAATACATGTTTATATGTTATAAAGCAATTAATTTCTCATGAAATAATATATAATAAGTATAATTTTTTTTCTAATAAGTATAAGAAAAAATAAAGAATTAGATTTAAAAAGAAAGATAAAAATTATAGATAATAGCAGGTGACTAATGACCCATCCCTATTGGGATGTGCAACTGGTTTTGATTAGATCTCGTGGGCTCAAAGCTTGTGACAAGCCTAATCCCTTTGCTTTAATAGACAAGGCTAAAAGTTATAAAGTTGTCCTCCAAAAGTTCACCTTGAAAGAGAAGTTATAGTCTTGATTCTTGGATCCTCTGTGGTCTCCAAGGTCATTATCTTTGTGGGCTTAACTTGAATTCCTATCATCATGGATTATTTTAAAGTCCAATCAATCGATTTATCAGTTTGGTTATTAATTTTTAGAAGTAATAGTTTTTAGAGTAAATTGAATCAATCCAAAGTGTACTTCCTAATTTTATTTGTTCGATTGACTAGTTCAGTTTGATTTTCAAAACTTTAATTAAAATTTGAAATTTAAGTTGTTAGTTATTGAGATATTTTACCTTTTAATATAGATGTATGCTTGAAAATTTTGCAATAATAAATTTGAAGCCTAAAGAATGGTAAGATTTGTGTTTAGTGACTTTAGTACCACAAATATCCTAATTAAAGATCAAACTCCCAGTCATCTTTCCCCAGCTTTTGAAGGGCTAACATTGGATTGATCTCAATAATAATATCCCTAAATCTCCTCCCCATGCAACTTGCAAAGCCATAAAAATATCTCTTGAGTTAAAGATCTATCTATTGAACACATTTCTAGAAAGACTAGCAAAACCAGCTAAACTAGGAGCTCCTTTAGCAAAACTATCAACCTTAATTTTTATGATCATTGGTGAAGGAGGTTGCCAGCAAGTTAAATTGGAATTAGACATTCCTCTAGAGTTCACTTGACCTTGTGGCATTTACTCTTTTTGCCTAACATTAGAAATTTCTACTGCCTATCTTTTCATAGTCTCTGCAATTTCCAAAAGGGCATGGTGATCTCCAGACAAAATACTAGCATTTTTGCCAACTCCAAAGCTACCACAAAGTCCAGATAAAAACCACTTGGAAGGAGCAATTTCAAATATGCACCACCATTACCCTAGAGCCGCAACCTTTTCAAACCCAATTTTTTAAAGATCCCAAATTATGAAACTAAAAATTAATCAATTGAAATATAATGCACCAAATATTATTGGTGGGAATAATGTGGAAAAGTAAGAAATAATTAAGGTGTATTACCTTTTTGTGCCAAATAAATAGTTTATTGCCTTTTATTCCTTAAAAAATGTGTTTTTGTTTTTAATCCGTTGGTAAGAGGATTTAAATCCTGCTTAGGGAAATTAAGTAGCAATTGTCATTTTATTTAGAGCTGGTCTATTCGAGTGATCCTTTTCATGATAGGTTCAATTCACCTTTGGACTCTGGTAAGCTTCAACCTCTTGCATAAGACACAATCTGCTTCAATTCCCTATGGCCAATTAGTCTAAGTAACACCTCATGTTTAATATGCGAACCTTTATAGCAGTGGCTGTTCTTAATGCTACTAAGGTGACAACCTTTTTTTTTTTTCCAGGACAAGTAGGATGCTTGTGGAATGATAGATACCACCTATTACAACTTGAGAACTTGACTTATTTAACAAACATTGAAACAAGATCCAACAACACCAAAAATTACTAGTTGTTCAATAATAATTTAGGATATGTTTGACTCCATATTTCAACAAGGACATCTAAAGCAAGGGAGAGACTTAGGACTTGATAAGGGAGACAATTTTGGTAAATCTCAATATTTTGTTTCCATAATTGAGGTGGATAAGAGCACCTCTTATCAAATGTCAAAGATGACTATAATGCTATTTCCTCCAATCGACCATTGCTACATTAGTATTTTCATTGGATTGTTGTCAAACATCTAGCTCATTCTTCAAACTCCCATTTGCCTAGTTCCCCATCTCTAGCTCAAGGCATCTTGTAGCATTAGCCTTCTACAGATAAGTCATTAAACTTTAGTGAAACCAAAGGAAAAACATTGAAGTCAAAATTTTTCCTAACTTAGCTTTCTTACCTCCACCATTTATTCTTCTAAATATGCTAGTTTTTCACCTTTGTGTTTGTTTCTTGACTACAACTTGCTTTTTTCTTGTCTAGCTTTAGATGGATTTTGGGCTATTAAATTTTAGATTATGGTCAGTGTGATTACTAATTATACTAAAGCATTTTAGCTTTCCTGTTTTCATCTACTTTTCTTTTTTAGATGAAGACCAATCCTTTACTTTTGGGTATTTTGGCCCCCTTAATGAATCTCATGATCATAATAGCTTTGAAGTGCCAGATAAAGATGTATATATGATGTTTACTCTAATTTGCATATCTTATAGACTTCAAATCACAAGCATTTATAGTTAAATGGTTTGGAAGATTGTCTTTCAAGGAATGGTTAAGATAATCCCAATCCAACGCAACTCAGAATGCCTTGGTCTCTCTCTCTTCCGCATACACTCACACACACACCATTATCTCCTTCCAACTCACTGGATTTCTTTTTGGGCTATGGATTCTTTTCCTCTAACCTTGACACCAAACCCATATTTCTCCAATTTAAAACCCACAAATTTTCATAAATCATCACTCCTAGAACCTAAATTCTGCCAAAACTAGAATGAGTTTTACTTCCATAGAATATCATCTCTATGTAAACAAAGCCAAATTTGAGTAGCTTTGATGCTACTTAACCAGATGGAATTCAATAATCTTCTAGTCAGACCTAACGTCTATAGTGAGCTACTTCAGGGATGCATGTGCAAGTGAACTCTCTTCATAGGGCAGCAAATTCATGCTTGACTTATCAAAAATTGTGTTTTATATTTGCAAAATGAGTATATAGAGACAAAATTGCTAATCTTTTATGGAAAGTGAGGTGTTTTAGAGATTACAGATGGGTTGTTTCAGAGACTACACATTAATGGGCTGCTATTAATTATGGGCATTGGAGATTGGGATTCAATGAAGAAGCCTTAATTGGTTTTTGTGGGATGTCAATAATGGCAATTTGGCTAACAACTTTGTTGTGCCCAATGTGTTGAAAACTTGTGGTGCTTTGTGATGGATTAGGTTTAGTAGAGCAATTCATGGGTATTCTATGAAGATTTGTTTAGATGGATGTGGGTTTGTTTCTAGTAGCGTCATGAATGTATATGGAAAATGTGGGGTTCCCAAGGATGCAAGGAAAGTGTTTGATAATATGCTTGACAAGAATGTGGTTACATGGAATTCGATGATTGTAAGTAATGTTCAAAATGGGTTTTACGAGGAAGCAATTAAGACGTTTCTTGATATGCAATTGAAAGGTGCTACACCCAGTGGAGTTACTTTATCTAGCCTTCTTTCAGCTTTAGCTAATTTAGGTGCAATTAAAAAGGGCAAGCAAGGGCATGCAATTGCCATTTTAGAACTTTTACTATTACGTTGGATTGACTAAGGATGTTGAGTTAGTCTTTTATAGTATAATTGAAAAGGATATGGTTACATGGAATTTACTCATTTCTAGCTATGTGTGATGTGAGCAAGCTCTAAGGCACTTAATTTATGCCATTTGATGAGATTCAAAAACATGAGATTTGACTCTATGACCTAAGCATCTATATTATCTTCAAGTGCAATGACAATAAACATAGAAATTGGTAAAGCAACTCACTATTATGTTATTAGAAATAGTCTGACTTCAGGTGTTTTAGTTACAAGAAGCATCATAGATATGTATGCCTAATGTAAGAACCCTTATGATGCAAGACTAGTCTTTGACATCACAACAAAGAAAAATGTTATGATATGGAATTTTCTTTTGGTAACTTACGCAGAACTTGGCCTAATTGGTTACACATTGAAACTATTCTATCAAATGCAATTGAAAAGCATGCTACCATATTTGATATCTTGGAATACTATGATTTTGGGTTATCTTAGAAGGGATGAGGTGAATGATATTGGACACTTATTATCACAGATGCAGGCCCTCCTAACTTGTTTACTTTGACTACCCTTAGCATGGATTTTGTTTGGAATGGGTTAAGGACTCTAACTTTCAATAAATTGATAGAATCTCTAGAGCCAAAGTCTAAAGCATTAATGGTATGCTTTCAACTTTCAAAGACATTTCATGTTAAAAGTACAAAATTACCTTGTCTTCCTGTATCCTAAGGCATAACCTCTCACCAACAATTACAATGTCAGATGCTTTGGTGAATTTGTTTGCAAAAAGTTGGCATTAATGCTAGAAAAAGAGGAAATTTCAATCAAGGAATTGCCAATTCATAAATGCAATAACCTATGCTTAGTTTGGTAGAGATTTTAATTTACTACAAAAGTGTCTAGTTGGGGAATAGAACAAGATAAATTGATGAACCATTTTACACTAGTAATTGCTAGTTGGATCTTAGCAACATGGATATTGGAGGAAAGCCTTTTAGCTTGGCTTGGAATCTAGATGATGCTTTCAGAAAGGCATATGCAATATAAAAGGAGGAAACATTTATATCTAGAATTGGATATAGGAGGAAAAATTATACAATATAAAAGGCATATGCAGCTGCATAAGGGTGAGATGAGTAACAAAGTATTATGATTTTTGGGGATAGATGGACCCACTATTTGAGCAAAACCATTCAACATTGGATTTACTGAAAACTTACACGCATTTCATGAGAAATTTCTGCTGTTGAAAGCAAGGATGCAATAGTAAGGGTAACTAAAGTACTTTTCACAGCTCCATGACATAGTAGGAATAATTTAATGCTACTCTTTAAGAAGCACATGAGATGCTCATGGAAATAATGCTCAATGTTGTACATTATAGACAAAAGATTAAGCACTGACAATCACAAGTAGACTAAGATAAAGCAATGATGATCACAAGCAATACAAGTTACCCAACTTTAAAAGACAAAAAGAGTTAGGTTGGGCATTTTGGAGACTATTAGGTATAATAATCTAACCCAAAGCTACATTACATGGTTTCACATATATCTAGTTGACTTATAGGCCTAGCTCCAATTATGTTAGCACTTTGCATACGTAAAAATAGCTAACATTTAAGCTAGAAAAATTATTGGGACCGATTATCTGGTGCTCTTGATTTCCTTTCCTATATTAGGATAAAGAAAACTATGTTGCAAAAATGAAAAATATTTGAGAAATACATAATTATTTGATGACTTCAATGTGACCCAGATCAATTTTGTCCTTTTTTGTTGACTCTAATTGAAAGGTTTAAGCCTTTAAAGTGAAGAAATGCAGAAAATTGATGAAAGTATTAGAGTTGTTTCTATGACCCTATTAGGCACATTAATTAAAAGTTCTACCAACAAATGATGAATTTTTTGTTCTTTTTTTTAACTTAATATAGGAGTTTCCCATACTACCATGAAGATGAGATTGCAAGTGGAAGCAAGAGTTTAGAAACCATCACTATGTAATGCACCTTATTTCATAAGCAAGAATGCAGGATATAATAAAGATTTATAGTCCTCTTTTAAAACAAGTTGATTTACACGTTGACATTGAAGAGAAGACATCAGTTTAGTCCATGCTCTTCTATGTGCTCTCATTGTCTTTGAAGTAAATTCAATTCATTCTTCCCTTAAGAAGATTGTTTCTTTAATTACTTATTTTATCTCATTGAGACATCATTATCATTATGTTTCTTTTTATTTAGTTAATGAGATTGTGACATTATTGTGGCAATCAACAGTTGTTTAAGGAAGTTGGTAAAGGTTTGCATCTTCTAAACTAAACCAATTATAGGTAGAGTTGTTATGAAGACATTGCTTGACATGAACTAGATGATTTTAGGCTTTACTTGTTGTTGAAATAGAAAGAATAGATTTTCATTGCATGAGTTATTGTTAGTTAACTTTCAAAGAGGAAAGAAGTTCATATATCCTCTCATTCTATCATTCTTCTTATCAATATTTTTTTTTCTCTCATCTATAGACAATATCAAATTATGGCTTCTACGTCACTTTGTTCACACTATAGGCAATTGATTTTCATAGTTTTTGTAGATGTCTTTGTTTAGTTATCTATCTTTCTTCTCAAATTTTCAAGGCTAAAAGAATAATTTTTCCCCAGCATAAAGACATCCCTCTAGATGGTTGATCATTGGTACAACAGCCATAATTGCATTGGCTAATAATTTTTGCTTAACCTTTGTTAATTTCAATCCACCATCCTTTGCATGGGTCTTTGGCATAAGAATGGAGTTTGAGATAATTATATTTTTTTTTTCTATTGCTTACATCATTTATGTCTTGAAGTTATGAGTGATGGACAAGAAACATTTACTTTATCCTTTTCCATCCTCCTTAAAGCCACTAAGTAATTTCCTTTTAGGGATGATGTTAGCTCCACTTGAGACACTTCCCTTTTGTGATTCTACTAATTCAAAATTTGTGATGTGCTATTTTACACTTGCCATTTTTTGCATTTGCTTATCTTAGGGATCTTCTCCCTTACAAAAGGCATGTATCCCCATGATGGTGTTTATGGATCTAGTAGCAAGTTTTGTCTTTGAAAACAATCCACCTAATGCAATTTTGATTATTATTGTTTTACGCAATTATTTTGAAGTTAAGGATGAACATAGTAAAGTTAAGGAGGTAGCAATTGTGGTTATGGAGAACATTAAAAATCCTTTTATTAGTACTTCCCATGAGTTTCTTCCTTAGGCTCTATTGGTTACACTCTTGTATTTTAATATCACTTGTTGTATTATAATATTGGTTTCTTAGTCTCTGTTGTATTTTTATGTTATTTATTGTCAACTTTTAATTTTTTAATAATAATTATTTGTTTATTTTGAATAAGATTAGGATGATACTCATAATGTTGTATTTTAATGTTTTATTTTAATATTTTTTATTAAATTTTGTCTATACTACAACTTAATTGAATAAATTTATTTCCAAAACTTTTCCCCATTTAAAGAAAAACTAAACAAGGTAGCTAGTCGTTGACGTTGCATAATTTGTGTTTATAATTGTACCATTTGACATGCTAAAAAGATGCAATCTATTTTTGTTATGTGGAACCTAGCGGCCTAGTCTTTCAAACATCTATAAAAGTGATTAAGCCAGCAAATTTTTTTGTGTCCCATTTGAATCTTTCATTTAGACAAGCTCATTGAATGCAATTTGTCTATAGCCCCTTATTCTAAGCTGAATTGCATATATTTAAGCTCATCACTACACCTATAATCATCTTTAAGATGGAGAAACCCATTGGCCACCATCTGTCTAGTATGATTGGGTTTGGCTTGGCTTTATACTCTTTCCAAAGTGTATGATGGGCTTGGCCTTTCTCACTGGGCCTAGCACCCATAAATGAGCCTAGACCATTGAATTTACATTTGCATTAGCCTAAAAGGGGTTTGGCCAAGACTCTATTCTAAATATTTAACATGCATAGTTGGTATCATATATATAAATAAATTATTTTAGACATTTGTTATAAATAACTAAATATTTTAGGCTTATGACAATGTATTTAATTTAAAGCAAATCAAAATTAATACATTATATACATATTAACTGTAATATTTCCATCATGTATTGGTTTAGTAAAGGTCAAAATCCAACTTGAATGGCTAACAAGCCTTTTAGATTTGGACAAAGAACAAGCACTTTCCAAATTGACACCCAATTATGGCCTTATTGTTCGATCCCTATGCCTTTAATTGGTGAGTTTTCATCAAACATTATTATGGGTCTATCATATTACACACATATTTCTATTCCAAAATCTTAGTTAATTGGTGTATTATTGATTAGGATTAATGTTTATGTTCGAATTTTGTTGAAGAGGGCACCCATTAGGAAGCAAAATAAAGGTGCCCCATTTAACTTCTTAGCTCCTCTCATTTATGCTCCTACTCTTGTTCTACTATTTTGTTGATCTATTTTATTCATTTAATTTTAAAATTATCTGATACTTTTTACTAATTTTTTTACCATATTATCAATTGTTAAGTAGTTATATTAGCTATTCTAGGTGTCTTAGTTTTGGTTTAGACTTTTCTTGGGTTATGGGGGTTATGAATTTATTTTTCTATTAGGAATGTACGAAAATTAGTCTAAATAGAAAAAAAAACCATGTTTTTCATTGGAAAGATAAATATGTGAATGGTTAGTAGTTACAATTGAAATAATTGTTACAAACATGGTGCCTATACATACAAGTAGTTAAAAAGAATAATTGTTACAAATACTTTGAGAATATGCTTTCTTATGTGCAAAATGATGTTTTTTTAGCACAATTCTTGTTATTGCTAAGTTTAAAAGAATAGAATTATGGTAAAAGAATTTGCATTAATGGGGTAAGAGGAAGAAGGGATTTGGGGTTGAATTTTGGAGAATTCCCATTCAATGATGTTAATTACAATGCACATCATATTTAATGCATGTAATTATTAGTTCAAAACTTTCAAAATATCAATCCTATAATTATCTCAATTGTAACCCCTCTATTGTTCCTAAATTTCCTCTATTTCTTTTTCTTTCTTGCTTTTTTTGGCTCTTCAGATGTTTCTTAGATAGGGGAAAATTTTCATTAAACACTAACCTAATTACTAAAAATGGGTGCAATATAATGATGCATATGCATTTATAAATTTAGTAAAGCCAACTTTTCGAAAGATAAATATGCCCATTCTCATTCAGATATTTTGTTGGAATTAAAAAATCCTTCTCGATGGAAGGTATGAGTAGAAAAATTGGAAGCAACTTAAGATTACTTTCTTACAAGTTAGTAATAATATATTTATCTATTTTCTTTAGAAATACTATCATGCTAAATAGCCATCAATTACTTCCAAAGGTACAATGTTTCCATTTGAGCTTCCTTTTGCCGAATAAAGACATGCATGTAGTTTTTATTTTTCTTTTTTATGCAATCTTAGGAGAAGCTTTCTAATTTCTTGATCAAAATTCCTCTAATGGCTAATATGCACTTATTGCCTCCAACACAATAATGAACGTGACATTAATAACTAATTTGCTATATGTTAGATCAATACATCTCTAATTAATTGAATACATAAAAATAAAATATGATATAAATACATGAAATAAAATTAAAAAGAAAAGTTACAAATTGAAATGAAATTAAAAATTTATGTTATCTATCTAAATTTTAGTAATAATTAAATTTATACATAGTTAAAATTATTAATAAGGTGGGAATTAGTTATAGTTAAGTAACTAGACACATCAATGTTTGTAACGTAAGTATTAGCCACCATTTATGTCATGAAAATATTTCATAATCATGTTTATATGTTATCACTAATAATTTATTTTCTAAACTTATCAACAATAATAATCAATATTATATAATATTACAATGATAATTACATATTCCAATGTCTCTTACAAAAGTTTACAAGTGAAAGAAATGTCACCAG
This sequence comes from Rhizophora apiculata, assembly GCA_037832385.1. Classification (NCBI taxonomy): domain Eukaryota; kingdom Viridiplantae; phylum Streptophyta; class Magnoliopsida; order Malpighiales; family Rhizophoraceae; genus Rhizophora; species Rhizophora apiculata. The sequence continues at coordinate 4,775,652 of CM075436.1, forward strand.
ATTGGACCAATCAAACACATAAGTGGAGCCCCAAAAAGGCAAGAACTAAATTATTTTACAAAGTTTGAAAGATTTATTAAAAAAGGTAAAATGAAAAGAAAAAAAATATATACTTATGAGATGATGGCCTATGAGAACTAACCCGTGGAGTGTGAGGTTGGTGGCAATAAGGGAGTGATACATGGCATCATGAAATGGTGACATGTCAATAATCAACATGTGGAGCTACTTGGCCTTTTCCTCTTTGAAGCATCCTGGAGGGATCTATGATTTTTCCCATTTAGTCTTTTGCCTTAAATTTGATATCTTCTTTCCCCAAGACATCATTGTTTGACTTATCCTTAGAACCAATGTAATTGGCCTTTGAGGACAAGCCAAAGAGAGGGGTCCACTAGTTCAGTGAGGTGGAGGAGCTTTTCTAGTTGTTTGGGTCATATTTATGGGTGTTGGATGAGGCTGCACATGGTCGGACCATCAGGGGTCTTAAATGAAGGAGATTAGTAGCCATTTCTGGGGTTTTTTTGATTTATAGAGAAAGGGATTTTTGTGATGGATTTTTTGCTTTAACGATTTCTTGGTGTTTTAGGCACTATTTAAAGGGCATTTAGGGAGTAGGAAAGTTGAGAGTCTAGAGGGACTCATGCCAAAAAGGAAAAAGTATGCAAACATAGAAAAAGCTGGGTAAAAGGATAAGATGGACACATAGTGACATTTCATTATTGGATATGATGGTCATGTGGGCCATCACTCATTGCAATTTGACTAACTATTCCTCTTCCATTGTTGTTTTTCATAGTGCTTAGGTCAATTTGCTTAAGTAGGAAGAAATTTGCAATCACAACCATGCAAGAGTCTTGTCATATTCTTATCTTTTTGGTCAAACCTTCCAATAATTGATGTTAACTGTAATGCTTTAGTGTCAAAAGCAAGGAATGTAATTATTAGTGTTGAACTTTTAAAATAACAGTACTATAATTATCTCAAATGTTACTTCTTTATTGTTCCTAATTTTTTTCTATTTCTTTTTTCTTTTTGCACTTTTTTAGGTCCCTAAACATTTCCCAAACATCAATAAAAAAGAAAAAACTTGATCATACACTAAGCTAATCACTAAAATTCTATCAAATATAATGATGCATATACACTTATAAAACTAGCAAAGCCAACATTTTGAAATACAAATGTGCCCATTCTAATTTGCATTTTTATCTTTCAAGAACAAAAATGTTGGCCCTAACGAAAGTATGTGAGTAGAAAATTTGGATAGAAATTCAAGTAACTTTCTTACAAGTCAAAAATAATAGATGTATGTATTTTCTTTGGAGATATTTATGCCATCAAAGAGCGCTAAATAGGATGATATGACTAAATTACCATCAATTACTTACAAAGGTCCAATGTTTCTATCTATTTTCCTATTGGCGCATAAAGACACGTAGGGTTTTTGGTTTTTTTTGGATGCATTCTTGGAAGGAGCTTCTAGATTGGAACTCCTTCAGCTGCTAATCTATTGCTATGCTATAAGAAAAGTTGGCAACTTTGAACAATCAAACACTGCTAAAAGGCCATGCTTGTTTTGAGTAATAATGGTTGTTTGCCTATCATTACAACCCATGTATATAATCCCATATACATATAATACACATGTACATCCTCCATGTTGATGTCAATAAGCCACAACTAAGGTTGAATTCATTAAAATTAAGAATTTAAATGTTTAAGAATTATTATCTAACTTGGATGTAACTCAAAAAACTCAATTGCAAAATTGAAATTTTCTTTTATAGGGTCTAAGGTTTAAAAAGTATTGCAAACATGTTCACATAAGTTGCTTTATACTAAAACATAAAATTAAAATTTTTCCTCTATATCCATCATTGTAAAAATCATAATTTAAATAACTCATTCTTAAGTCAACCAATCATCTTTTTATATATTAAAATTACTTGGTTTGTTTTTGCAAATTATCGGGATTAGTACTTAAGTTAGATTTTTTTTTTTTTTTTTACTTTTACCTATCATGGTTCTTACAAGAAGAATGCCTCATGAAAATAAATTAGGTGGGCTCATTGTAATCTATTAACCACTACAAGTCATTAAATCAATGATTTTCAACTCTCAAACCTAGTATCTTTATTAGGTGGACTTTGAACCAACAAATGAATAGGCAGCAAGATGGGCCTATTTCTCACCTAATTGGTCTCCTTAGGCGTGGACTTATGGTACTTATGTGATGGTTTTTTGTTACATGATGGATTCATTTTTTGTAGCCTTGGCTATGTGATAAACTCACAGTCTTTTTGTTTCTTATTCATACTTTTTCTTTTCTCTCTCTCGCTTTTTTTTTCCTGAGAGAATTGTTTTGTACTCTTATATATATATATTAATTTTATTAAAACCTATTAAATTTAAAATTAAAGTTGCTATTATTGTTGAATTTGATCAAAAACCCATTAGAACATACTACAATCTCTATAAATAAAAATTGAATTTCATTCTTATAATCCTCTCCTCTAAGTCATAAATAGTATTTGAATTTAAATTTTATTAAATTTTGTAAAAAAATTTAAATTTAATTGTTTACTATTTTGGCTCACTTTTTTTCAGTAAATCAAAATAATTTAACATAAAAAATACCTTATTTTTCATTTTATTTTTAAATTTTTTGTGTTGAGTTATTTTAACTCACTTAAAAAAAAGTTAAAATAAATTTCCTCTTAAATTAAATTAGGCATGGTTTGGCTAAAATGTTTTTTAACCATGATAAAATATACAAACAAAGAAAATGAAAAAAATAATGAAGGATATACATTTGCAACAAGTAAATATTTATAGTTTACCACTCTCATTTTGTTTTGTGTTGTAATTACTTGAAAATAATTATTACATTTTACTATAAGAGAATCTATGCACATTTACAATTATGGGTGTCAAGCCAATTAATCAACCGTAATAAGTATGAGGTAACTTTTAACAAAAATATTGACATAGTAATTAAATGAGGAGTGGCTATTGGCTTTATCTTTATATGGTGGATAATAAGGAAAGGTAGTTAGGTCTACCCACTTGTATAAGGATATTAAAGAAGATATGAATATCCTTAGTGAATGTATGTGGAGAAAAACTCAAAGGGTGGGAAGAAAAATGTCTATCTTGGGTAGTAGGGGAAGTTTATTAATTAGATAATCAATATCATATCATGGGTTACAATTGGTTAAATGCTAAGATGTATATATCTTGTTGACATGTTGTCCTTTACCAAAATTGCAACATGTGGGCATATTGTTAGGAACATGTGAAAAGGAAAATGATAAATAGTATTACCATAAAAAAATAAGACAAAGTGAAATTTAAAATAAAAAAATGTTAGAGACAAAGAATCTTTTTGCCAAATAAAGTGGAAGGACAAAAGTGGTAGCAAAAGACAAAGAATCTTTTCTTGAGGTCATGATTTGAATTCTTACCAATATAACTTGATATATGTAGTATGATTAAAGATGTTGTAATCTTGTCACCTATCCAAGTGTTAGTCATTAATTCCTTCTTTCAATGAGATCATAAAGGTTCTTTTTTTTTTTTTTGGCCTGAGCACTTTGTGAGAAGTTACCATCTCCCTATTCGAAATCTTTTCCTCTCCCCATCCTCTCCCTCAAAACCCACCTTACTCTCCTCTTCAACTCATTCATAAAATATAATCCCTTAACTCTTGACAAATAACAATCCCTACCTTTCTCTCTTACTCTTCCCACTTGCAATTCCAACCTAGAAAATGAAGAAATGAGGCTAGTTATTTGTACATATTATTTAGGTCATTAATTATCATGGACTTCTTATTCTAATCCTCAATTAACATGAATATTTAGCATGAAATTATTGTTCTAATCCCCATTTAACATGAATGCAAAGCAACAATACATTAACCTTTGTTTCTCCTCTAACATTACTACATTTCTTTAAACTCAATGTAACATGATTATTACAATTGCCTATTAGTTAATAATATGAGGAGGAGAATATACATCCAAGACTTCAACATTATAATAACTAAAGTAATTGGGATCAATGTTTCCTCAATCCCCATAACATCTAACATTTCCATAGCATGTATTAGTTGTAACTCATAAGTTGCATTGCTCTTAATTACATATGCCAACAAACAATTATGAAATCAAGACAAATATGTTTGTGTATTTTGTTTTTATATAATGGCAACACCAAATATGAAATTAAGAGAAATTCTCAATGCTACATAATAACCTACATTCAAAAAAAAAAAAAAAAGGTTGAGAGGGGTTTGTCATGGCCTTATGCACATTTGAAATTATTTAGTAATATTTTATATGTGTGTGTGTGTGTCTATATATATATAATTGTACTTTTTTACATTTAAATTAATATTTTAAATTTTTTATTAGAATAAATTTGTATAAGAATGAAAAAATTATTAAAATAAAGTAAAATTGAAATTTGACATACCAAATTCAAGAGTATGTTGAATATTTTGTTCATGTTTTTCCTCCTTTAAATATATTGAAAAAACTAAGGCCATTTTATTTTTATTTTTTAAAATAGATGTTTGAAATTAGACCGAAACTAAAACTATTTGAAATTGTAATAAGTTAATAATCATAACTAAACCTAAAAATACAATTTATTTTGAATAGAATTAAGTTTTGATTGTATTAATGCATGATTATTTTTATAACTTTTTTAGAACAATATATTGTCAACAAAGAATATCAAATCATCAAATATATTACTTGTCAAGGCTTACGAGGTTATGATTATAAATTTCATTAAAAAAAACATAAAAATGAAAATTTTCCAATCACTTACAATCTACGAATAAGAGGCCATGAAGAGACTCAATAGTTAAGCAAAGTTAAGTAGTTAGACATATCCATTTAGTTTGCATCAAGTACTCATAGTCAACCTACAATTAACAATCATTCTAATTGAAAGAAATTTGTTGCATATACAACTAACCAATGTGTTTTCTAGCATACTTATGCTCACATTTTGAAATAGGGATCATAGTCTCCCTTAGTTGGCATTAGTTGCCAACCTAGTAATGAATCATAAACTAGTTGTGTGACATTTGTTTTGAATTGTATTTGATATGTGTTTCAATTGTAATACTTGAGATTTTGAAGGGTCGCATAGTAAATGGGCTTAGACTTTTAAATTTACTTTTACATTAGTCCAAAATAGGTTTGGAAAGGACTTCATTCCAACCATTTAACATATGTGTATGTGTATGTACTACATTTATATACAAATTATTTTAGACCAACTATTGTAGAGAACTAGTCTAACTTTGTCTGAAGGGAGAAAGATAAAATTTTCCTACCTATCCCTCTCTCTTTATCTATATATATATATATATATATATATAATCCTCCCTTCTTAAAAAAAATGAAATTATAGTGTCTTGATAAAAAAATTATTTGTTACTTTAAATTATTTCATATTATTGTTAGTTTACTTTTAACTTGTTAACTTGCATTGTAGTTTCAAAAAAAATTTCTTTATTCTTCATTTAAATTAAAATATTTCATGACATTATAAAAATTTATATAAATAGGTTTCGTGGTGAAATAAATAATAAAATATGTTACTGGTTTCAAATTTGGCTAAAAGTTAAATAATCTAATGTTTTTGTGAGTATGATTTTCCTATCAAAAAGAAAAGATCCATCAAACACATGTATTAATCTTATTTTCTTTTGTTCTTGTTTGTTTTTGGAAAACTAAATAACTATTAAAATTAAATATGTATTAAATTAATTGTTTTGAGGCATATAACAATGTATTTAATTTAAAGAAATTTAAAATTAACACATTTTATTTAGATTAACTATAATAATTCCATCATGTATTGTTCTAGTAAAAGTAGAAATCCAACTTGGTTGGTAAACGAACCCTTTAGATTTAGACAAAGATCAAGTGCTTTTTAAATCAACTCCTAATTATGGCCTCATCATCTAATCCTTATGTCTTTAATCGAATAGAGTACAATAGTTTCATTAACATTGATAGAAAATTATAAAAATATTGTAATTTTATTAATTCGATAAAAACACCATATAATAATTGAAAATTACACACATAATAACATGAACAACATGTTTTTGTATAATCATAGACACCTAAATCTACCCAAACAATCAAACTTAAATTAGATTTAACTAGACTAACTTCTATCGTAATAAACTCCTAATCTAGATTAACGTCAACACCCCCCTTAAATCCTAATTTGGTGATGCTCTCAATCCTAATATCTACTTCAACTTGACAAATGCTTCATTCTTCAACGAATTTGTGAGAAAATCAGCCACTTGATCTTCAAACATGTAATAATTTAATCTCTTTTTTTTATCAACTTGATCTCTTAGAAAATGAAAACAAGTATCAATGCTTTTATTCCATGCTTTAAGGGCTTATTTGAAGCCATATAGTGCTTTCTTCAACTTATACACCTTCTCTTCACTTCCTTTCTTCATAAAGCCTGGTAGTTGCTTAATAAACACTTTCTCTTCAAGAGGACTATTAAGAAAAGATGACTTCACATCCATTTGATGAATTTTCCAACGATTCTATGTAACCAAAGAAATTATCAATTTGATGGTTTCCATTTAAGAAACAAAGGTGAATACCTTACGATAGTCATTGTTAGGTCATTATTCAAATCCTTTTGTGACCAATCTTGCTTTATATCTTTCTACTCCTCCATTAGACTTCTTCTTAATCTTGAAGACCCACTTTACATCAATAGCTTTCTAACCTTATGGAATAGTAGTAATCTCTCATGTATTATTCTCTTCTCAGTTGCCTTGATTTCTTCATTCATGGCATTCACCCATTTTGTATCTCAAATTGCCTTATTAAATGACATTGGTTCACAATCTATAAACATGGAAAAATGCACCAAATCCTTACTATCATTAATATCATTATTAAGGATTACCTTATCATTTTGTAATCTAACTGATTGTTAGTGATTTCTCCTTGGTCTTTCATTCACTTATAGATTATGTGGCATAGGATTCTATAAACCAATTAGTGAGAGTTCTTCATTGTAGCTTAAGGTTCCTCTTCTCCCAAAATAGCAATTGGACATCTCTAAGAGTTATTTTACTCCTTAGTATCAAAGTTCTAAGCTTTATCTTTAGCAAGGGTCACATCTATACTCATAACTACCATCTTTGTCATAGGATTAAATAACTTATATCCTAATTTTATGTAGCCAAGAAAGATGGTCCTCACTCCTTTATCATCTAATTTTGTCCTTGTTTGTGCTAGAATGTGAGTATAAGCAATAGAACTAAACACTTTAAGATGCCTTGCACTAGGCTTAAAGGTACTCTATGCTTCTTTAGGTGTGACATTTTGAATACTTGTTACTAGAGATCTATTTAACAAGTAGAAAGAACATAAAATGGCTTCTACCCTAAATGGATTGGGAACTCACTTGGCCTTTAACAAGCTTCTTGCCATATCCATGAGTGATTTGAACTTTCTTTCAGTAACTCCATCATCTTATGGGGTATAGGGAATTATGACTTCATGATTTATTCCCTGAGTGCTTCACAATACTCCTTGAACTCAATAAAAATATACTCACCACCTCAATTCTTAGAATTTTAATATAGTACCTACTATGTCTTTCAACAAAGGCCTTAAACTTTTAAAACATTCAAACACTTTAAACTTTCTTTGCATGCAATAAACTCATGTCTTTCTTATAAAATCATCAATAAAGGTAAGAAAATACCTATTGTTACCATGTGACAAAACATTCATAAAAAATGGTGGATAAACTCATGCCACAAACATTAGAGTGGATAAGTTGGAGTGATTGTCTTACACGCCAATTCCTTGTCACAAAGGGTTGTTTGCTTTGTTTTGCAAGAATATATACTTCACAAATCTAATTAGGATGATGTATCTTAGGTAAGCTTATTATCATTTTCCCTTGTGTAAGTATTTTAAACTATAAAAATGCAAATTGCCAAAATGAAGATGCCATAACTAAGACTTTTCTTTGATAATAGCAGTAAGACAAATATAAATATCGGTGGCAATATCAACTTGAAACATTTAACTCTTTGTTAAAGGGGATTTAAGAATGAGTTTACCTCTCCCATCAAGAATTGAGAGATAATTATCATATAATTGTAATTTTGTACCCCTGTTCAAGTAATTAGCCCAAATTTAATCAGTTACTCTTCATGTCTGGTGTATAAAATACATTTGAGATGTATTATTATCTCTATTCTTGAACATGGTAAACATGGTAAGCATTTGCCCCTTTCCCATCACTAGAACACGACAAATTCAATTATCACATCGATCAAATTAATTCTTAAGGTGGCCTAAAGGCTTGTAGTTAGTGGCAAGACCCTATTCTTCTCCCAATGAACCAATGTATTTTTTTTTTTAACTATATAATATGAGACTAACTCTAGTAATTCTTGAACTTTGATGACCTATCCTTGATTCCTAAGGATATACAAATGTATGTCTAGTTAGTTAGCCCTAGTCCTAGCCAAGATCTCACACTAGATGACTTTACACTCCTTAAAATCTCTAGACGATCGCCTAGAGTTGACCAACTGTGACTCATGAAAAACCTGCTATCGCACAATTATCATGCAATCTAACTAGCCTAAGCACTAAAGTTTACTAACCTAAGTAGCAAATCTGCCCTCAATCTCATCCTAAGCATGACTCAAGTCTCTAATCAATAGCTCTCGAGACACTCCTCAACTCTCCCAAAACCAATTGGTATCATCACCTAAGGATCCCATTAAGTGACCAAATGAGAATGAGGTTAGAATAAGAAAACTAGAATGCATTCATTCAATGATAGAACATGATCTCTAGGTACATGAGTTCAAGAACCCTAGAGTTGAAATGATTTGCACAACCATGGAACAAAGGAAAAGAAATGCAAAAATGAGAAGAATGAACTGTTTTTGTTTGTCCTTCTTCCCCTCTTTATCTATGTTCATTCACCCCTCTTTATCTTCCTTGCACTTAATGCTCCCTTGGCCGTTCATGCTTGCCTCTTCATCTTCCTTGCACTTCAATGCTCCTTTGGCCATTCATGCTTGTCTCTTCATCTTCCTACCTTCTAGAATGGATTATTCCTCAACTTGGACATTAATCCCAAGTGGTTTGGACATGATTCCAGGCCTTAAATTCAGATGGTGGAGTATCATGACCCAAAACATACAAATCAGCCCAGTTTCCAGCTCCATGGAGGCTTACTGAACTTCACCCATGCATAACTCCATTCAGACAACCTTGTCTTCTTCTATTTCCTTCATGAGAGTTGTAGCTCTTCGAGTTATCTTTTCAAGGACTCAAATTTGGCAGCTAAACTCCTTCCCATTTATGAGATATGGCTGACAAGCTAAGTAGTGCGCAGCAGATCTTCTCTGTCCAGTGCCCCTCTCGTGTTTAGAGTTCAATATTTTGCCTTGTCCCATTGGTTCAGAATTTGCACGTGGTTTCTTGGTGGAAGTCATAGCTGAGTCTCTTAGCTATCCATAGAAATTAGTTTTGTTAAAAGAAATCTCCTGTAACATAAAAAATAGTCAAAGTACGTAAATTAAAAACTGAATTTTGCTAGATTTTTCTAATAATTAGGCATATGGGCAACTAAGTGAGAAGCCAATCAAATTACATCATCTAGACTATCAAACATGCATAAAATATTAAATATGAGGCAAAATATTATGCAAAACTTGGTTGTTATCACTCCCCCACACTTAAATGTTTGCATGTCCTCGGCAAAGCAAAAATAAAAATAACTCCAAAGGGTTCCTCAACTTCCTATCCTATAAATGCTATGTCTATGCAAGATGCAACCCTTTCCCGAACATTTCCCACTTCAGATGACTTCCTAGGTCCAAGAATAACTCATCAAAAGACAAACAACCAAACTTGAACCACACCACACTTCATGGTTCTCATTCATCCACACCATCAAAATCACATACAAGTTCCCATCATATGAGAAACTTCAGCCAAGTGATAGGTCCTCACGGATTCTCTCAAGCATTTAGGGATTTGTTTGCACTCAAAACACCCTCCATAGACAACCCACACAACCATATGCTTGCAATCATTCTAAATTTTTAGCACTTAATATAGGTGTAATACAAAAATCAAGAGGACTTTCATAAGTTGTAATGGGGTCATGGGTTGTAATGCATTAGGTAAGTAAGAATGAGGGATGGATGGGCTGCAATGTCATTCCAAGGCAGGGTGATAACAACCAAGTTTTGCATAATATTTGGACTCGTACTTAATATTTTATGCATGTTTGATAGTCTAGATAATGTAATTTGATTGGCTTCTCACTTAGTTATCCATATGTCCAATTATCAGAAAAATCTGGCAAAATTTAGTTTTTCTGCAGTTTATGTACTTGATTATTTCTTATGTTACAGGAGGTTTTTTTTTTAACAAAACCAATTTCTATGGATAGCCAAAAGACTGAGCTATGACTTCCACCAAGAAACCACGTGCAAAATCTGAACCAATTGGACAAGGTAAAATATTGAACTCTGATCACAAGAGGGGCGCTGGACAGAGCAGATCAGCTGTGCACTGCTTAGTTTTTTGGTCATATCTCATAAACAGGAAGGAGTTTAGCTGCCAAATTTAAGTCATTAGAAAGCTAACTCGAAGAGCTACAACTCTTGTGAAGGAAATAGAAGAAGATATGACCATCTGAATGGAGTCATGCACAAGTGAAGTTCAGTAAGCCTCCATGGAGCTGGAAACTGGGCTAATTTGCATGTTTTGGGCCATGATACTCCACCATCCGAATTTAAGGCCTGGAATCATGTCCAAACCACTTGGGATTAATGCCCAAGTTGAGGAATAATCCATTCTAGAAGGTAGGAAGATGAAGAGACAAGCATGAATGGCCAAAGGAGCATTGAAGTGCAAGGAAGATGAAGAGGCAAGCATGAACGGCCAAGGGAGCATTAAGTGCAAGGAAGATAAAGAGGGGTGAATGAACATAGATAAAGAGGGGGAGAAGGACAAACAAAAACAGTTCATTCTTCTCATTTTTGCATTTCTTTTCCTTTGTTCCATGATTGTGTAAATCATTTCAAATCTAGGGTTCTTGAACTCATGTACTTGGAGATCAAGTTTTATCATTGAATGAATGCATTCTGGTTTTCTCATTCTAGCCTTATTCTCATTTGGTCACTTAACTAGATTCCTTAGGTGATAAAACCAATTGGTTTTGGGTGAGTTGAGGCGTGTCTGGATTCCTTAGGTGATAATACCAATTGGTTTTGGGTGAGTTGAGGAGTGTCTTAAGAGCTACTGATTAGAGACTTAAGTCATGCTTAGGATGAGATTGAGGGGCAGATTTGCTACTTAGGTTAGTAAACTCTGGTGCCTAGTCTAGTTAGATTGCATGATAATTGTGCGATAGTGGGTTTTTCATGAGTCATAGTTAGTCAACTCTAGGTGATCATTTAGAGATTTTAGGGGGTGCAGAGTCGTCTAGTGTGAGATCTCAGCTAAGACTAGGACTAGGGCTAACCAACTAGACATACATTCCTATATCCTTAGGAATCAAGGATAGGTTATCAAGGTTCAAGAATTACTAGAGTTAGTCTCATATTATATAGTCAAAAAAATACATTGGTTCATTGGGAGACGACTAGGGTCTTGCCATTAACTACAAGCCTTCAGGCTACCCTAAAAATTAATTTGACCAACGCGATAGTCGAATTTGTCAAATTTTGGCACTGTTGCCAAGGAACCAAGGTATGTTTATAATCTTTTCTTGATTATTTATAAATAATTAGCCACTTTTGGTAGGTGTCTTACTGCTGGTCACAATTAAAGAAAGGAGGGGAAGAACATCAATTTTGCTTTTGATTCTTTTTCTTCCTTTCATGACCTCACGTGGCTTTCTACCAACATCTAGCTAGCATAAGTTTTCTTTTGACTCTCCATTTCACTTTCTACTCATTGATGTTATTTGATTCATGTTTGCATTAGTTTATTCTCTGGTTATTCTATTGATTTAGTTTTAATTTGTCTATTTATTTCAGTTCTAATCAGTGTTGGTTATATTTTGCTGTTTCTATTGCCATTCTTTCCAGCTTTGCCTTGTTTCATTTTTTGTTATTGTCTATTCCATTTTCAGATTGGCCTGGCTACTCTTTACTGTTTAAGGTTGTTTTAGTCAGTTGCAATTCTTGATTGTTTGCTCTTGTTTTGTTCAGCTCTGTTTTATCCTTGTTCCATCTTTATTTTTTATGGTTTGCATAGTGTATGACTAGGTTGTCTAGCAATTTGTTGTTTGATTTCAACCCAAAAATAGAACGAACATTGAGTAGACGTCGTAGGACTGGATGATCATCATCAGTTCCACCCACTTTATCTTCATCTAGATTCATCAAGGAAGAATATCAAGAACCAGAGCTAGCAAGGGAAAACAACATGGCTTGGAATAACAGAAATAACAATTGAACTTTGAAAGAGCTAGCAGCACCCGATATCAATTATCAACCTCTGTGTATTCAGTTTCTGGGTGTTGAAGCTAACTTTGAACTTAAATCTAGACTCATTCATTTATTGCCTAAATATCATGGCCTTGCAGGAGAAGATCCTCATAAACATCTCAAGGAATTTCATATTGTCTATTCAACAATGAGACCGCAAGGAATCTCCAAGGACCTTGTCAAGATCCAAGCATTTCCATTTTCTTTGGAGGGAGCTGCAAAAGATTGGCTTTATTATCTCCATCACGAGGCCATCCAGAGTTGGAATGACATGAAAAAGGCATTCATCTAAAAGTTCTTTCCTACCTCGCGTACTGCTGCCATCCGAAAAGAGATTTGTGGGATCCAACAGCTTAATGGCGAGACCCTCTATGAATATTGGAATCAGTTTAATAAGTTGTATGTGAGCTATCCATTTCACCAGATATCAGAACAACTTTTGATTTAATACTTTTATGAAGGTCTACTTCCAATGGATCATAGCATGATCGATGCAGCAAGTGGTGGCACACTAGTGGATAAGACACCCCAGGCTGGTTGAGCATTAATTGAAAACATGGCAATGAATTCTCAGCAAGTGGTGGCACACTAGTGGATAAGACACCCCAGGCCGCTCGAGCATTAATTGAAAACATGGCAATGAATTCCGAACAATTCAGCACAAGGACCATAATTCCACCTCGAGGAGTACATGAAGTATCAGCCACAAGTCAAGATCATCAAAGATTGGAGCACTATCTCGACGAACTTACCTCACTTGTAAGGAGATTGGCTATAGATCAACAACAACCAGGCCAAGAGGGTTCTCGACTTGCCCCTAGGAACTAAGTTTGTGGTATTTGTGCAAGTTCAGGGCATCCTACTGCATCATGCCCAACATTGGCAGAGGAGTCACAAGATCAAGTCCAGCAGCTGGAGGATATCAAGGAAGGCCATATCAACGGGAAGATCAGCCTCGGTACAACTCATTCTCAGTCACATACAACCCAAGGTGGCATGATCATCCCAACCTTCGGTATGGGAACTCAAGATCGACATCACAAGAGCAACCAAGACAGCCACCTTGGAGATTCGGCCAAGGTCAGCACCAACAGCAACTGCATGGCTAGACACATCAACCACCTGTACCTAGGTTTGAGTCATCTTTAGAGGATATGATGAAGCAGCTAACGACTTGCACCATGCAACTAGCTGATCAAAATAGTCAATTCCAGCAAAAAACTCACTCATCCATCCAAGATCTGCGGACACAGATGACTCAACTAGCCACTTCAATGAATGCCCTTCAACAGCAGGTCTCCAAGCAATTGCCAAGCCAATCCATCCCCAATCCAAAGGGGGGTGTAAATGCCATTGAATTAAGGTCTGGACAGGTGCTGGACAAGCAGCCAAGATCAGTGAAAGAGAAGGACAAAAAACAATCATCTGCTTCAATACGACCAAGACCCAGACGAGCCAGGAAGATCCAACCACCAAGGGAAAGGAGATAGCTGACCAATCCATTGAGCCACTCCCATTTCCTCAAAGAATGAAGTCTAAGAAAAAGGATGACATACTGGAAAAGGATAAGGAAGTTCTGGAAATGTTTCGAAAGGTGGAAGTCAACATTCTGCTTCTTGATGCAATCAAGCAAGTGCCGAAGTACGCTAAGTTTTTGAAAAAGCTGTGCACAAATAAGTGGAGGCTCCAAGGAAGGGAGAAGGTCAGTATAGGAGAGAATGTATCGGTTCTTATACAGCCTCTACCACAAAAATGTGAGGATCTTGTTACTTTCACAATTCCCTGCATTATTGGTAACTGAAAGTTTGACAGGGCCTTGCTAGATCTTGGAGCTTTGATCAATGTTATGCCTCTTTCAATGTTTATTGAGCTAGATCTTGGACCATTGAAGGGAACAGAATTGGTTATCCAATTGGCTAACAAAAGTAACGCCTATCCATTTGAAATAGTCGAGGATGTTCTAGTCAAAGTCAGCAAGTTGATCTTCCCTACTGACTTTTACATTTTGGAAATGGAGGGTGAGACACAAAGTAGCCATTCACCTCTTATTTTTGGTCGACCATTCCTTAAAATGGCATGAACTAAAATTGATGTGCACTCCAGGTGTTATCGATGGAATTTGGTGACTCAATTGTTCAATTTAACATTCTTGAAGCCATGAAACACCCATCAGAGGATCATTCATTATTCCATATCGAGCTCATTAAGGATTTGGTGGAGGAAGTGCAACTCAAGCTTGAGAAGGAATTCCCAGAGATAGGTCATTGTGATGACTTTCTAACTTGTGACATGACCCTTTTTGGGGGACAAAGAGCCAAGAAGGTGCTGAATTTGAGCGGAAAAAAAAGTGCCACTCAGCCCAGAACAACTTGAAAGAAGTGGCAGAAACAAAGTTGATCAATATAGCTTGGAAAGTGCACTCTCTCCCTCTCCCCCAGTTCCATGTCATAGTGCACAGCTTGGGAATGATGTATGCAACATCTCTGATACATATACACTTAGAGGAGTCCCTGAAAGGACAGAACAAGTGGCACACCTGGCAGAACAACAGGGAATGGACAGATCAAAACGGAGAATAACAGAGAAGGCTCAATTAGAAACAATTGAGAGCAAGTCAATCAGACTTCTTCCATCCATTGTACAACCTCCTGAGCTTGATTTAAAGCCTCTTCTAAGGCATCTAAGGTATGCATTCCTAGCTGAGAATAGCAAACTTCCAGTGATTATTGCTAGGAGCCTTGATGAGTTGCAGGAAGCACGGTTGCTTAACGTTTTATGGGAGCACAAGAAGGCTATTGGCTGGACACTTGGGGACATTATGGGGATTAGTCCAGCAATTTGCATGCATAGAATTTTCCTTGAAGGAGCCAAACCCATGAGGCAACCACAATGAAGACTCAACCCACTTGTTCTTGATGTTGTGAAGAAAGAAGTGTCTAAATTGCTCCGAATTGGAATTATTTATCCAATCTTGGATAGTGATTGTGTGAGTCCAGCCCAAGTGGTGCCTAAGAAATCTGAAGTTACAGTAGTCAAGACTAAGAATAATGAATTGTTGCCAACTCGTGTGCAAAATTCTTGGTGAGTGTGTATAGACTACCGATGACTCAATCAAGCAACATGGAAGGATCATTATCCTTTACCTTTTATTGATCAAATCCTTGAAAGATTGTCTGGGAAATCTCACTTCTGTTTTTTGGATGATTTTATGGGATACTTTCAAATTCACATCACCCCTGAGGATCAAGAGAAGACTACTTTCACATGTCCATTTGGCACTTATGCCTACCAGAGGATGTCATTCGTGTTGTGCAATGCTCTAGGCACTTTTCAACGTTGTATGGTAAGTATTTTCTATGATTTCTCAAAGGAAGGCATGAAAGTTTTTATGGTTCACTTCACCGTCTATGGCTCCTCTTTTGATGAATGTTTAAAAAGATTATCTCGAGTTCTTAAGAGGTGTATAGAAACCAACTTGGTCCTTAATTATGAAAAATGTCACTTTATGGTTGAGCAAGGAATTGTGTTAGGATGTAGTTTCTAAGGATGGTATTAAAGATGATCTGGCAAAAGTTGAAGTTATTTCTCATTTATCTTACCCCACATGTGTGTGGGAAGTTCAATCTTTTCTTCCTCATGTAGGTTTTATCAGAGATTTATAAGGAATTTTAGCAAGATAGCCCTCCCATTGACCAACCTTCTGAAGGCAACCATGGAGTTCAAGTTTGACAAGGATTACTGTGAAACTTTCAACCAACTTAAGCATGTCTTGACCACTGCACTGATTTTGCAAGCCCCGGATTGATCTCTAACCATTCGAGTTAATGTGTGATGCATCCAACAATGCAGTGGGAGCTGTTTTGGCATAGAGATTCAATGGGCAGCCATGAGTCATCCATTACACATCCCACACACTTAATGCTGCTCAATCCAACTATACCACAATAGAGAAGGAGCTTTTGGCTATTTTTTTTGCTCTTAACAAGTTTAAATCTTATTTACTTGATTCTAAAGTTGTAGTTTTCACTGATCATGCAGCACTTAAATACCTCTTGAAAAAGCTTGACACAAAGCCATGACTGATCTGATGGATGTTATTACTCCAAGAGTTCGATGTTGAGGTTAAGGACAAAAGCGGAGTTAACAATTTGGTGGCTGATCATCTCAGCCAACTTGAAGGGAATTTGGAACCCCTTCCCATTCAAGATGACTTCATAGATGAGCACCTCTTGCAAATCCATGGTATGTCCTGACATCAACACACTCCTTGGTATGCTGACTTAGTTAACTTCCTAGTTGCTAGGGTGATTCCCTCTGATTTTTCTAAGCGTCAAGCAAACAAGCTTCAAAGTGAGTCCAAATATTATGTTTGGGATGATCCTTACCTTTGGAAATTTTGTAGTGATAACATCATTAAGAGATGTGTGCCTGAGCACAAGCATGGGTCTATCTTGAGGTTCTGTCATTCTAGTGCATATGGTGGCCATTTTGTTTCTTTTAAAACAGCTAGGAAAGTGCTAGATTCAAGTCTTTATTGGCCAACCCTATTTCACAATACCCAAGTTTTTTGTAAAACATGTGACTGATGTCAACGAACTAGGAATTTATCATGTAGGCAAGAGATAACCCAACAAGCATTGTTGTTCTGTAAAGCTTTTGATGTTTGGGGTATAGACTTTATAAGACCATTCTCAATTTCATTCGGTTATATTTACATTCTTTTGGTGGTTGATTATGTTTCTAAGTGTGTAAAAGCTAAGGTTACCTGAATTGATGATGCCAAAGTAGTGGCAAGCTTTGTCCATTCGTAGATTATTTGTAGGTTTGGAGTTCCATGAGCTATCATCTCAGATAAGGGATCCCATTTTTGTAACTGATAAGTAGAAGCCTTGATGAAAAAGTACGACATAGTCCACAAGATCTCCACCTCGTATCACCCATAGACAAATGGCCAAGCCGAGGTCTCTAATCGAGAAATCGAGAGCATACTCAAAAAAATGGTTCAACCAAACCAGAAGGATTGGAGTGCATGGCTAGAGGAAGCATTATGGGCATACCACATAGCCTATAAAACCCCAATTGATATGTCCCCATACTGAATAGTCTATGGGAAAGCATGTCACTTACCGGTGGAAATTGAACATAAAACATATTGGGCGGTTAAGCATTGCTACATGGATCTAGTTCAAGCAGGAGCTGAAAGGAAGCTACAACTTCAAGAGCTTAAGGAGATCCGAATGGAGGCTTACGAAAATGCTCAGATTTACAAGGAGAGGACAAAGCAGCTACATGACCAAATGATTTACTGTAGGACATTTAAGCTCGGGTAACGAGTTCTTCTTTATAACTCAAGGCTCAAGTTCATGCTGGGTAAGTTACGTTCTCGTTGGAAATGACCTTTTCTGGTTACTTACATGTATCCTTATGGTACTGTGCAGGTGGAAGAACCAACATTGAAGAGAAGGTTCACAGTAAATTAGGCTCAAGCACTTCCTTGAAGCACTTAGCCATGAAGAATCACCAGGAGAGGAATTACATTTGCTGGATGCACACTACCATGCACCTTGATAAGCTTTTTAATCCCATCATTTTCTTTCAGTTGTAGGTGTTTGCTTGCATTAAATAAGGATAGTTGCATGGTAGTTTCATTTATATTCATGAATAAACTTTCTCGAGTAGTTGCCATGACAGCTGATGACTTGGGTCGATAAAAAACTATTTAACAACAAATGACATACTTATATTCCATGGCATTGATTGGTTTGAGTGAGTTTCATCATGGAATGAGCATGTTAGGAGCTAGATTTTGGGTTGCTCGGCCATATTGATAAATGGAAACTATGTGAGGATATTTGAGCCTAATTGAATGGATTACATCACATGTCATTCTCATCATTATTTCATGAGTGTCCACTCCTAGGAACTTTGCACACTAGAACTTGCTCTCATTCTTTATCAAAATCACATGACATTTGTATGCATGAAAATGATAGAGGCATCTTTTTCTTCCTAAGTTTGGGCCAAATTAGCCGCCCCTTATAAATTATGACCATTGCTAGACCTATTGAGCCTTAAGCTTATTTGTTCCTAACTATTACATGTTCACGATCAATACCCCTAGACATTGTAGAAAGAGCTTTTAATTTAAGTGTGGGGGAGGGATTGCAATTGTGTGGGGCACGGAAAATGTAAAAAAACAACAAAAAAAAAAGCATTCATCTGAAAAAAAAAAATACAAAAGAAAAAAAAAACAAAAATCATGAGAACCCAACTAAGAATCATCATTTGGGTATAGGAATGGAAAAGGAAAATTAGAATGATTAGAAGAGTTAAGCAGGAAGAGTGTTTTGTTTGATTTGTTTGCATTGTGGGAAACTTTCACCTTTAGGTTAAGAGCTCTTCCTTCAATGATCTTTTATCCCTCTCCTCTATTGTCCTTACCTTGGAATGACATTTCAACCCATCCATCTCTCATTCTTACCTACCCAATGCATTACAACCCATGACCTTGTTACAACCTATGAAAGTCCTCTTGATTTTTGTATTACACCTGTATTAAGTGGTGGAAATTTAGAATGATTGCAAGCATATGGTTATGTGGGTTGTCTATGGAGGGTGTTTTAAGTGTAAACAGATCCATAAATCCTTAAGAGAATTGAGAGAATCCGTGAGGACCTATCACTTGGCTGAAGTTTCTCATATGATGGTAACTTGTATGTGATTTTCATCCTATGGATGAATGAGAACCATGATGTGTGGTGCGGTTCAAGTTTGGTTGTTTGTTTTTTGATGAGTTATTCTTGGACCTAGGAAGCCATTTGAAGTGGGAAATGTTTGGAAAAGGGTTACATCTTGCATAGACATAGCATTTATAGGATAGGAAGTTGAGAAACCCTTTGGAATTATTTTTATTTTTGCTTTGCCAAGGACATGCAAACATTTAAGTGTGGGGGAGTGATAACAACCAAGTTTTGCATAATATTTGGCCTCATACTTAATATTTTATGCATGTTTGATAGTCTAGATAATGTAATTTGATTGGCTTCTCACTTAGTTGTCCAT
Source organism: Rhizophora apiculata (assembly GCA_037832385.1). Classification (NCBI taxonomy): domain Eukaryota; kingdom Viridiplantae; phylum Streptophyta; class Magnoliopsida; order Malpighiales; family Rhizophoraceae; genus Rhizophora; species Rhizophora apiculata. Next base: position 4,795,258 of record CM075436.1, read on the forward strand.
ATGTCCAATTATCAGAACAATTTGGCAAAATTCAGTTTTTGCGTAGTTTACGTACTTGATTATTTCTTATGTGACAGGAGGTTTTTTTTAACAAAACTAATTTCTATGGATAGCTAAAAGACTGAGCTATGGCTTCCACCAAGAAACCATGTGCAAATTCTGAACCAATTGGACAAGGCAAAATATTGAACTCTGATCATGAGAGGGGCGCCAGAAAGAGCAGATCAGCCATGCACTGCTTAGTTTTTTGCCCATATATCATAAATGGGAAAGAGTTTAGCTGCCAAATTTGAGTCCTTAGAAAGCTAACTCGAAGAGTTATGACTCTTGTGAAGGAAACAGAAGAAGATAAGGCCATCTAAATGGAGTTATGCATGGGTGAAGTTCAGCAAGCCTCCATGGAGCTAGAAACTGGGCTGATTTGTATGTTTTGGGCCATGATACTCCACCATTCGAATTTAAGGCCCGGACTCATGTCCAAACCACTTGGGATTAATGTCCAAGTTAAGGAATAATCCATTCTAGAAGGTAGGAAGATGAAGAGGCAAGCATGAACAGCCAAAGGAGCATTGAAGTGCAAGGAAGATGAAGAGGCAAGCATGAACGGCCAAGGGAGCATTGAAGTGCAAGGAAGATGAAGAGGCAAGCATGAATGGCCAAGGGAGCATTAAGTACAAGGAAGATAAAGAGGGGTGAATGAACATAGATAAAGAGGGGGGAAGGATAGACGGAAATAGCTCATTCTTCTCATTTTTGCATTTCTTTTCCTTTGTTCCATGATTGTGTAAATCATTTCAACTCTAGGATTCTTGAACTCATGTACCTAGAGATCAAGTTTTATTATTGAATGAATGCATTCTGGCTTTCTCATTCTAGCCTTATTCTCATTCAGTCACTTAACGAGATTTCATAGGTGATAATATCGATTGGTTTTAGGTGAGTTGAGGAGTGTCTTGAGAGCTACTGATCAAAGACTTGAGTCATGCTTAGGATGAGATTAAGGGGCACATTTGCTACTTAAGTTAGTAAACTTCAGTGCCTAGGCTAGTTAGATTGCATGATAATTGCATGATAGCAAGTTTTTCTTGAGTTATAGTTAGTCAACTCTAGGCAATCATCTAGAGATTTTAGGGAGTGCAGAGTTGTCTAATGTGAGATCTTGGCTAGGACTAGGGCTAACCAACTAGGCATACATTCCTATATCCTTAGGAATCAAGGATAGGTCATCAAGATTCAAGAATTACTGGAATTAGTCTCATATTATATAGTCAAGAAAAATACATTGGTTTCTTGGGAAACGACTAAGGTCTTGCCACTAACTACAAGCCTTTAGGCCACCCTAAAAATTAATTTGACTAATAGGGACAATAGAGGAGAGGGGTAAAAGATGATTGAAGGAAGAGCTTTTAACCTGAAGGTGAAGGTTTCCTACAATGCAAACAATATCAAACAAAACAGTCTTCCCACTCAACTCTTCCAATCATTCTAATTTTCCTTTTCCTTTCCTACCGAAAACATACCCAAATGATGATTCTTAGTTGGGTTCTCATGATCTTTGTTTTGATTTTTTCTTTTCAAATGAATCCATTTTTCTTTTATTACATTTTACGTGCCCCACACAATTTCAATCCCTTCCCTACACTTGAATCATGCTTGTCTTCAAGCATATGAAAGGGAGTCCCCTACACTTAAATCAAAAGCTCTTTCTACAATGTCTAGGGGTGTCAATCGTGAACGTATAATGGTTAAGAATGAACAAGCTTAAGGCTCAATAAGGCTAGCAATGGTCATAATTTATAAAGGGCAGCTTATTTGGCCCAAACTCAAGAAGAAAAAGATGCCTTTATCATTTTCATGCATACAAATGTCTTGTGATTTTGATAAAGAATGAGAGCAAGTTCTAGTGTGGAAAGTTCCTAGGAGTGGACACTCATGAAAGAATGATGAGAATGGCATGTGATGTAATCCATTCAATTAGGCTCAAATATCCTCACCTAGTTTCCATCTATCAATGTGGTTGAGCAACCCAAAATCTTGCTCCTAGCATGCTCATTCCATGATGGAACTCACTCGAACCAATCAATGCCATGGAATATAAGTATGCCATTTGTTGTTTAATAGATTTTCATTGGCCTAAGTCATCAGCTATCATGGCAACTATCTGGGAAATTTTATTCACGAACATAAATGAAACTACTATGCAATTATCCTTATTTGATGCAAGCAAACACCTACAACTAAAAGAAAATGATGGGATTAAAAGGCTTATCAAGGTGTTGGGTAATGTGCATCTAGCAAATGTAATTCCTCTCCTAGTGTTTCTTCATGGCTAAGTGCTTTGTGGAAGTGCTTGAGCCTATAGCCATTCACTGTGAACCTTCTCCTTGATGCTAGTTCTTCCACCTACATAGTACCATAAGGATACACATGAGTAACTAGAAACAATCTTTCCCAATAAGAATGTAACTTACTTGACATGAACTTAAGCCTTGAGTCGTAAAGAAGAACTCGTTACCCAAGCTTAAATGTCCTACAGTGAATCATTTAGTCATACGATTGCCTTGTCCTTTCCTTGTAAATCTAAGCATTTTTGTAAGCCTCCATTTGGATCTCCTCAAGCTCTTGAAGTTGTAGCTTCCTTTCAACTCCCACTCAGACAAGATCCAAGTTGCAATGCTTAACCGCTTAATATGCTTTATGTTCAATTTCCACCGGCACGTGACACACTTTCCCATAGACTATTCAGTATGGGGACATATCTGTTGGGGTTTTATAGGTAGTGTGGTATGCCCATAATGCTTCCTCTAGTCGTGCACTCCAATCCTTCAAGTTTGGTTGAACCATTTTTTTGAGTATACTCTTGATTTCTCGATTGGAGACCTCGGCTTGGCCATTTGTTTGTAAGTGATATAAGGTGGAGATTTTGTGGACTACGCCTTATTTTTTCAACAAGGCTTCTACTCGTCAGTTACAAAAATGGGATCCCTGATCTAAGATGATAGCTCGTGGAACCCCAAACCTATAAATAATCTGTGAATGGACAAAGCTTGCCACTACTTTGGCATCACCAGTTTGGGTAGCCTTAGCTTCTACCCACTTAGAAACATAATCAACCATCAAAAGAATGGAAATATAACCAAATGAAATTGGAAATGGTCCCATAAAGTTTATACCCCAAACATCAAAAAATTCACAAAACAACAATGGTTATTGGGTCATCTCTTGCCTATGTGATAAATTCCCAGTTTGTTGACATCAGTCACATGTTTTACAAAAAATGTGGGCATTGTGAAATAGAGTTGGCCAATAAAAACCTAAATCTAGCACTTTCTTAGTTGTTTTAAAAGAACCAAAATGGTTACCACAAGCTTTAGAATGACAGAACCTCAAGATAGACCCATGCTCATGCTCAAGCACACATCTCCTAATAATGTTATCACTACAAAATTTCCAAAGGTAAGGATCATCCCAAACATAATATTTGGACTCACTTTGAAGCTTGTCTACTCGATGCTTAGAAAAATCAAAGGGAATCACCCCAACAACTCAGAAGTTAACTAAGTTAGCATAACAAGGAGTGAGTTGATGTCAAGACATACCATGGATTTGCAAGAGGTGCTCATTTGGGAAGTCATCCTGAATGGGAAGGGGTTCCAAATTCCCTTTAATTCGGTTGAGATGATCAGCCACTAAATTGTTAATTCTACCTTTGTCCTTAACCTCAACATCAAACTCTTGGAGTAATAACATCCATTAGATCAGTTGTGGCTTCATCTCAGGCTTTTTCAAGAGGTATTTAAGCACTACATGATTAGAGAAAACTATAACTTTAGAATCAAGTAAATAAGATCTAATCTTGTGAAGAGCAAAAACAATAGCCAAAAACTCCTTCTCTATTATGGTATAGTTGGATTGAGTGGCATTGAGTGTGTAAGATGCGTAATGGATGACTCATGGCTGCCCATTAAATCTCTATGCCAAAATAGCTCTCACTGCATTGTTGGATGCATCACACATTAACTTAAATGGTTGAGACCAATCCGGGGCTTGCATCATTGGCACAGTGGTCAAGGCATGCTTGAGTTGGTCAAAAGCTTCACAGCAATCCTTGTCAAACTTGAACCCCATGGTCACCTTCAGAAGGTTGGTCAATGGGAGGGCTATCTTGCTAAAATTCCTTATAAATCTCTAATAAAACCCTACATGACCAAGAAAAGATCGAACTTCCCACACACACATGGGGTAAAATAAACGAGAAATAACTTCAACTTTTGCCGGATCAACTTTAATACCATCCTTAGAAACTACATGTCCTAACACAATTCCTTGCTCAACCATGAAGTGACATTTTTCATAATTAAGGACCAAGTTTGTTTCTGTGCACCTCTTAAGAACTTAAGATAATCTTTCTAAACATTCATCAAAAGAGAAGCCATAGACAGTGAAGTCATCCATAAAAACTTTCATGCCCTCCTCCAAGAAATCAAAGAAAATACTTACCATACAACATTGAAAAGTGCCTGGAGCATTGCACAACCCAAATGGCATCCTCCAATAGGCATAAGTGCTAAGAGGACATGTGAAAGTAGTCTTTTCTTGATCCTCAGGGGTGATGTGAATATGAAAGTATCCATAAAACCATCCAAAAAATAGAAGTGAGATTTCCTGGACAATCTTTCCAGAATTTGATCAATAAAAGGTAAAGGATAGTGATCCTTCTATGTGGCTTGGTTAAGTCACTGGTAGTCTATACACACTCGCCAAGAATTTTGCACACAAGTTAGCAACAATTCATTATTCTCAGTCTTGACTACTGAACTCCAGATTTCTTAGGCACCACTTGGACAAGACTCACCCAATCACTATCCAAGATTGGATAAATAATTCTAACTCGGAGCAATTTGGACACTTCTTTCTTCACAACATCAAGAATAAGTGGGTTGAGTCTTTGTTGTGGTTGCCTCATGGATTTGGCTTCTTCTTCAAGGAAAATTCTATGCATGTAAATTGTTGGACTAATCCTCGTAATGTCCCCAAGTGTGCAGCCAATAACCTTCTTGTGCTCCCGTAAAACTTTAAGCAACTGAGATTCCTGCAACTCATCAAGGCTCCTAGCAATAATCACTGGAAGTTTACTATTCTCATCTAGGAATGCATACGTTAGATGCTCTGGAAGAGGCTTTAAATCAAGCTTGGGAGGTTGTACAATGGATGGAAGAAGTCTGATTGACTTGCTCTCAATTGTTTCTAATTAAGCCTTCTCTATTATTCTCAGTTCTGATATGTCCATTCCCTGCTGTTCTGCCAAATGTGCCACTCGTTCTCTATCCTCTTGGGGACTCCTCGAAGTGTACACAAATCAGAGATGTTACATACATCATTTCCAAGCTGTGCACTATGACAAGGAACTAGAGGAGAGGGAGAGAGTGCACTTTCCAAGCTATATTGATCAATTTTGTTTCTGCCACTCCTTTCAAGTTGTTCTGGACTGAGTGGCACTTCTTTCTTCTGTTCAAATTCAGCACCTTCTTGGGCTCCTTGTCCCCGAAAAAGGGCCATGTCACAAGTTAGAGAGTCATCACAATGAGCTATCTATGGGAATTCCTTCTCAAGCTCAAGTTGCACTTCCTCCACCAAATCCTCAATGAGCTCGATATGGAATAATGAATGATCCTCTAATGGGTGTTTCATGGCTTCAATGAATGATAAATTGAACAATTGAGTTGCCAAATTCCGTCAATAACACCCTGGAGTACACATCAATTTTAGTTTGTGTCATTTTAAGGAACAGTTGACCAAAAATAAGAGGAGAACGGGTGCTTTGTGTCTCACCCTCCATTTCCAAAATGTAAAAGTCAGCAGGGAAGATCAACTTACCAACTTGGACTAGAACATCCTCGACTATTGCGAGTGGATAGGCATTACTTCTGTTAGCCAATTGGATAACCAATTCTGTTCCTTTCAATGGTCCAAGATCCAGCTCAATAATCATCGAAAGAGGCATAACATTGATTGAAGCTTCAAGATCCAGCAAGGCCCTGTCAAACTTTCGGTTACCAATAATGCAGGGAATTATGAAAGTACCAAGATCCTTGCATTTTTGTGGTAGAGGCTGTATAAGAGCCAATACATTTTTTCTCATACTGACCTTCTCCCTTCCTTGGAGCCTCCGCTTATTTGTGCACAGCTCTTTCAAAAACTTAGCATACCTCAGCACTTGCTCAATTGCATCAAGAAGCAGAATGTTGACTTCCACCTTTCGAAACATCTCCAGAACTTCCTTATCCTTTTCCAGTATGTCATCCTTTCTTTTAGACTTCATTCTCTGAGGAAATGGGAGTGGCTCAATGGATTGGTCAGCTATCTCTTTTCCCTTGGTGGTTAGATCTTCCTAGCTCATCTGGGTCTTGGTTGGGTTTGAAGCAGATGATTGTTTTTCATCCTTTTCCTTCACTGGTCTTGGCTGCTCATCCAGCACCTTTCCAGACCTTAATTCAATGGTATTTACACTCCCCTTTGGATTGGGGATGGATTGGCTCGGCAATTACCTAGAAACTTGCTGTTGAAGGGCATTCATCAAAGGGGCTAGTTGAGTCATCTGTGTCTACAGATCTTGGATGGTTGAGTTAGTTTTCTGCTGGAATTGAATATTTTGATCAGCCAGCTGCATGGTGCAAGTTATCAGCTGCTTCATCATATCCTCTAAAGATGACTCAAAGCTAGGTAGAGGTTGTTGATGTGTCTGGCCATGTGGTTGCTGTTGGTGCTGACCTTGGCCAGATCTCCAAGGTGGTTGTCTTGGTTGCTCTTGTGATGTTGATCCTAAGTTCCCATACCAAAGGTTGGGATGATCACATCAACCTGGGTTGTATGTGGCTGAGCATGGGTTGTATTGAGGCTGATCTTCCTGTTGACATGGCCTTCCTTGATATCCTCCAGCTGCAAGGACTTGATCTTGAGACTCCTCTACCAATGTTGGGCATGATGCAGTAGGATGCCTTGAACTTGCACAAATACCACAAACTTGGCTCCTAGGGGCAAGTTGAGAACCCCCTTGGCCTGGCTGTTGTTGATCTATAGCCAATCTCCTTACAAGTGAGGTAAGTTTGTCAAGACGGTGCTCCACTCTTTGATGATCTTGACATATGACTGATACTTCGTGTACTCCTTGACGTGGAACTATGGCCCTAGTGCTGAATTGCTGGGAATTCATTGCCATGTTTTCAATTAACACTCGAGTGGCCTGGGGTGTCTTATCCACTAGTATGCCACCACTTGCTGCATCGATCATGCTACGATCCATCAGAAGTAGACCTTCATAAAAATACTGGATGAAAAGCTATTTTTATATCTGGTGAAATGGACAGCTCACACACAACTTATTTAACCGATCCCAGTATTCATAGAGGGTCTTGCCATTAAACTGTCGGATCCCACAAATCTCTTTTCAGATGGCAGCAGTATGCAAGGCAGGAAAGAACTTTTCGATAAAGGCCTTTTCCATGTCATTCCAACTTCGGATGGCCTCGGGATGGAGATAATAAAGCCAATCTTTTGCAGCTCCCTCCAATGAAAATGGAAATGCTCAGATCTTGACATGGTCCTTGGAGATTCCTTGCGATCTCATTGTCAAATAGACAATATGAAATTCCTTGAGATGTTTATAAGGATCTTCATCTGCAAGGCCCTGAGATTTAGGCAACAAATGAATGAGACCAGATTTAAGTTCAAAGTTAGCTTGAACACCCAGAAATTGAATACACAAAGGTTGGTAATTGATATTGGGTGCTGTTAGCTCTTTCAAAGTTTGATTGTTATTTCCATTATTCTCAGCCATGTTGTTATCCTTGGCTAGTTCTAGTTCTTGATATTCTTCCTTGATGAATCTAGATGAAGATAAAGTGGGTGGAGTTGATGATGATCGTGCAGTCCTATGACGTCTACTTAATGTTCGTTCTATTTCTGGGTCGAAATCAAATAATAAATTGCTAGACAACCTAGTCATACACTGTGCAAACCTTGCAAAATAAACCTGAAACAAGGATAAAACAGAGCTGAACAGAACAAGAGCAAACAACCAAGAAATGTAATTGACTAGAACAACCTTAAATAGTAAAGAGCAGCCAAGTCAATTTAAAAATGGAATAGACAACAACAAAAAAAAAGAAACAAGGCAAAGCTAGAAGGAATGACAACAGAACTAGCAAAATATAACCAACATTGATTAGAACTTAAATAAATAGACAAATTAAAACTAAATCAATAGAATAACTAGAGAATAAACTAACACAAACATGAATCAAATAATATCAACGAGTAGAAAGTGAAAAGGAGAGTCAAAAGAAAACTTATGTTGGTTGAATGTTGGTAGAAAGCCACGTGAGGTAGCTAAGGAAGTAAAAGAACCAATTGAGATGAATTATCCTATCTTGAAATTGATATTCTTCCCCTTCTTTCTTTAGTTGTGACCAGCAGTAAGACACTTACAAAAGTGGTTAATTATTTACAAATAAACAAGTAAGGTCATGAACATACCTTGGTTCCTTGACAACGACACCAAAATTTGACAAATTCGACTGTCACATTGGTCAAATTAATTCTTAAGGTGGCCTAAAGGCTTGTAGTTAGTGGCAAGACCCTAGTTGTCTCCCAATGAACCAATGTATTTTTTTTGACTATATAATATGAAACTAACTTTAGTAATTCTTGAACCTTGATGATCTATCCTTGATACCTAAGGATATAGGAATGTGTATGTCTAGTTGGTTAGCCCTAGTCCTAGCCGAGATCTTGCACTAGATGACTCTGCACTCCTTAAAATCTCTAGACGATTGCCTAGATTTGACTAACTATGACTCATGAAAAACCCATTATCATGCAAACTAGCCTAAGCACTAGAGTTTACTAACCTAAGTAGTAAATCTGCCCCTCAATCTTATCCTAAGCATGACTCAAGTCTCTGATTGGTAGCTCTCAAGACACTTCTCAACTCACCTCAAACCAATCAGTATTGTCAGTTAAGGAATCTTGTTAAGTGACCAAATGAGAATAGGGCTAGAATGAGAAAACCATAATGCATTCATTCAATGATAGAACATGATCTCCAAGTACATGAATTCAAGAACCCTAGAGTTGAAATGATTTACACAATCATGGAACAAAGGAAAAGAAATGCAATAAAAAGAAGAATGAGCTGTTTCCATCTGTCCTTCCCCCCCCTCTTTTCAGCCTGTGACCATCCTCTTTTTATGTTCATTGACCCCACTTTATCTTCCTTATACTTAATGATCCTTTGGCCGTTCATGCTTGCCTCTTCATCTTCCTTGCATTTTAATGCTCCTTTGGCTATTAATGCTTGCCTCTTCATCTTCTTACCTTCTAGAATGGATTATTCCTCAACTTAGACATTAATACCAAGTGGTTTGGACATGATTCTAGGCCTTAAATTCGGATGGTGGAGTATCATGGCCCAAAACATACAAATCAGCCCAGTTTCCAGCTCCATGGAGGCTTGCTGAACTTCACCCGTGCATAACTCCATTCAGATGGCCTTATCTTCTTTTGTTTCCTTCTTGAGAGTTGTAGCTCTTCGAGTTAGCTTTTCAAGGACTCAAATTTGGCAGCTAAAACCCTTCCCATTTATGATATATGGCCAAAAAACTAAGCAGTGCGTGGTTTATCTGCTTTATCTAGCGCCCCTCTCATGATCACAGTTTAATATTTTGCCTTGTCCAATTGGTTTAGAATTTGCACGTGGTTTCTTGGTGGAAGTCATAGCTCAGTCTCTTAGCTATCCATAGAAATTGGTTTTGTTAAAAGAAACCTCCTGTAACATAAGAAATAATCAAAGTACATAAATTGTGCAAAAACTAAATTTTGCCAGATTTTTCTGATAATTAGGCATATGGACAACTAAGGGAGAAGCTAATCAAATTACATCATCTAGCCTATCAAACATGCATAAAATATTAAGTATAAGGCAAAATATTATGCAAAACTTGGTTGTTATCAAAACACTACTATTATTAATAAACTTGACTATGGAGTGGATTGACTCATTAAGATCAATAAAAAGCTTTTTCTTTCAGCACATATGATTGGTACACCTAATGTCAAGGAACCATGTATTGTAGTTTGGTGTTTCGGTAATTGTAGTAACCATCATAAGTGCTTTATTTCCATTGTTTGAATCTCCTTTTTGTGCATAATGAGCTATCTAATTATGCTTCTAAGACCTATACTCACTAGCATAATGACCATGCTTGTGACATAAATAACACTTAACATGAGAATTGTCATATCTTACTCTACTATAGCATCTTCCTCGACCTTGACCTTGACCTTTATACAATTTGTCTAATCTTCTTTGGTCATTATATTGATTGTCACCATCTCTATAGTTGTTATAGTAACCTCATTGACCTCTATTATTGTAGTAATTGCTACCACTTCCTTATCCTTTACCACATGAAGAACCTTGCTTTTACTTTGATTACTTTTGATAAAAGCCTAACTTTGAAGTGATTACTTTACTGGCTTCTAAATATGCTTTTAATTTATGGGCTATTCATGAGCTTACAATGTGTTCATTAGTACATTAACTAACATCTGAGATAAATTATGTGCTTATTCTATAATGACCACAATACACTCATATTGTGATGTAAGTGTCCATAAGATCTTTTTAACTTTCACTTGATCATTTAGCTACTCTCCATAGATTCTCATTTGATTCATCAAGGCAAGAACTCTACTTATATAAATTTAAACTAGTTTAAGGCTTCCATTTATAAAACTTCAGTTTAATTTCATAAAGCTCAGAGTTTCACCTTTTTAACTTTGTCTACACCTTGGAATGATGCCATCAAGATATCTTATTCCTGCTTTGATGATGTTACTCCTACAATCTTCTAAACAATTTCATCATTCACCCCCTAATGGATGAAATAGAGTGCCTTTTTGTCCTTCTTTTGTAACTCTTAGTGAGCAACTCTCTATGCTTCTATGGTATCTACTATAAGTTTTACAACTCCATTCTTCACAATTCTTAGTAATTCCTTGTAATTAAACAAAACTTTTATCTACACATACCATTAGTTTTAATTTTTCCCATCCAAGATGAGAATTGAAATAAGGATCATGTCATTCATATTAAAATTCATGACTTTTTTGATATATCCCCTAAACTTTTGTTATTTTCAATTTATCCAAAATTTTTAGTTATTTACAATCTAACCCCTTGACTTTTGTTATTTTTAATTAAATCCCAAACACTTTTTCATTTCAATTAGGCCCTTAACTTTGGTAGAATGAAAAAGGGAAGAGCAAGTTTGGGGCAGTGAGATAACAACATGCTAGTGAGTTGAAGAGGTAAAGTAGTGACCTTTGAGTAGAAATCATCAAATTTGGGGCAACAATAATAAGTGGCAACAACAAAATTAGCGGTGGAAAATAGTGGAAAACCTTTAGAATTTTGTAAATCGACAATGTATAGAGTTTTTCCAAGGTGCATAGTGGTCAACAATAAATCTCTGATAATGAAAAGAAGTGGTTTCTGTGACTTGTATTAATTTAACAACCTTTATGATGGCTTTGATGGCTTCTATGATAATTTTGATAAGACTTATATGTTTTCTCTTAATCTGAATAAAAAATGCATGTTGTGATACTGGCTCTTGAAATGATTTGGCTTTGATGCCATTGATAGGGAATAATAGTTTTGATATTACTAATAAAAAATTATAAGAGTACTATAACTTTATTAATTTAACAAAAAATGTCACATAATAACTAAGAAGTAAACACTTTATAATATAGACAACGTGTCTTTATATAATTATAGACACCTAAACAATCAAATTCATACTGGTCTTAACTATATTGACTTCTATCATAATAAACTCTTAATCTAGATTAACTCCTAATATGGTTCAACATCAACACAATCATTGAGTTTTGTCAAATATCTATTATGGGTTTGTCATATTATACTCATGTTTTTATTTGAGAATCTTTGTTGATTGATGTATTAGAATTAATGTTTGTATTTGAATTTTGTTAAAGAGAGGTGCCCATTAGGAAGCAAAACAAAGGTACTCTATTCAAGTTCTTAGTTTCTCTAATTTATGCTCCTATTCTTCCTTTTACTAAACTCCCCACCAATTTTTTTTTGGGATATTTTTTCTTTCTTTTTCTAGACAATTCACTACATTTACTTTGATTTTTGATGTTCCAATGTTTGGCTTTTGTCGATGATTGTAGTGTTTCAATTTGACTCATTATGCCATAGACCTATTTTGATGGATTGATTGTTTACAACTATGTTGGTTCATTTGCTTATAGCTTTTACTTATGTATCCTTTTCTAAACATGCTACTTGTTTTACTATTTTGTTGATTTATTTATTTATCTTTAGAATGTGATTCTTAATTCTAATACTTTTTACTAAGTTTTTTATTTTTAGCATATTATCAATTATTGAGCAATCATATTAACTATTCTAGGTGTGTTGGTTTTGGTTTAGACTTTTCTTGGGTTGTGGGGGTATCAATTTATTTTTCTATTAGTGATGTATGAAAATTAGTCTAAATTAAAAAATCACATTTTTCATTGGAATGATAAATGTGTAAATGGTTAGTAATTACAAATGAAGTAATTGTCTATAAATATGATGCCTATGCATACAAGCAATTAAAAAGAATAATTGTTACAAATTGTTTGAGAATATGCTTTCCTATATACAAAATGATGCTATTTTTAGCATAATTCTTATGATAATAGAGTTTAAAAAAAGGGAATTATGGTAAAGTAATTTGCATTATCAAGGTAAGAGGAAGAGGGGATTTGGAGTTGAATTTTGGAGCATTCCCATCAACTAATGTTAATTATAATGAACGTCATACTCAATGCATGTAATTATTAATTTAGAACTTTCAAAGTATTAGTCCTATAATTATCTCAAAGGTAATCCATCTATTGTTCCTAAGCTTCTTCTATTTCTTTTTCCTTCTTAAATATTTTGGTCTCCAAATGTTTCTTAGACAACTAATAAAGGAAAAAAATTGATTATACACTAAGCTAATCACTAAAATTTGGTGTGATATAATGTTGCTTATGCAACTACAAATTTAGCAAAGCTAATGTTTGAAAGACAAATTTGGCCATTTTAATTCACATATTTTGTGGGAATTGAAAAATCATTCCCACTAGAAGTATGCAAGTAGAAAATTTGGATAGAACTTAAGGTCACTTTCTTATGGGTTAGCAATAATAGTCTACATATTTTCTTTGGATATATTGGAATGCTAGATATGATATGACTAAATTACCATCATTTACTTCCGGAGGTGTTATATTTCCATATGAGCTTCCTATTGGCAAATAAAAACATGCATGTGGTTTTTAACTTTTTCTCATTTTTGGATGCAATCTCAAGAGGAGCTTCTTGATTTCTTGTTCAGAACTCCTCTGATGGCTAATGTACAATTACTGCCTCTAATGCAAAAATTAATGTGACACTAATAACTAATTTGCTATTAGATCGATATATTTTTAATTAATTGAATACGTAAAAATAAAATATGATATAAATATATGAAGTAAAATAAAAAAAGAGTCATTAATTGAAATAAAATTAAGCATTATGTTATCTATCTAGACTTTAGTAATAATTGAATTTATACATAATTAATATTATTAATAGGGTGGGCATAAATTATAGTTAAACAACTAAACATGTCATTGCTTGCAACGACCACCATTTTTATCATAGAAATCTTTTGTATCCATATTTATATGTTATCACTAATAATTTATTTTATAAGCTTAGTAATAATGATAATTAATATTATATTATATTACAATGGTAATCATATATTCCAACATATCTTACAAAAGTTTAAAATTGAAAGAAATGTCACTAGATTGGACTAATTAAACTTGTTAGAAAAGCCCTAAAAGATCAAGAACTAAATTATATTACAACATTTGAAAGATAATAAAAAAATGAAAAAAATGTACTCATGAGACAAAGGCCTATGAGAACCAACCTGATGCAGCCTGATGTAGGCTACTCGGACGTTAGGATCAGGAGATTGACTTGCACACACGGAACAGGATGAACAGTAATTACAGTCCTGCACAAGCTCGGGAAAAATGGATGTAACTTCATCGTTACAGATCGGAATGACCTGATTCGAAAGCCAAATGAACAAAGACTTCTGAATTAACAATTTCTCTGTTTTGAGTTTTCTCAAATAAGCACTGTAGGCAGGACAAAATCGGGGTGAAAATGGACAGATGTAAATGGACAGAACAGAGGAAAAGATAGAACTTCGTTGGTTGCTCTTCCAGGCCTCCAAGGAAGTGGATAGGGCACCGATTCTTCTAGATCGATGACTGCAACTCTTCAAGGATGCAGATTTGAAAACCTCCGACTCTTCAAGGACGGAGTGAAAACTCTTCAAGGTTTTCAGGGGTATGAACTCTTCAAGGTTCAAGATAATTGCTTAATGCAAAAATTTTCATTACTCAAATTCGTCTCTCGAATACATAAAGTAGATGGTCTTTTATAGCCAAAGAAAAACAAATGAAAAGACTCGAGCAAATGAAGAGGCTAAAGAGCATTAAAGATCCTAGAAGGCATAAAACGTTAAAGAACTTAGAAACTAGAAACTAGGTAAATTAAATGCTCAATGTCTTCTTGATCATCCCAAAGTATCTTTTAGGCTTCCAATGTATACGGAAAGACAAGGACTTTATTGTGGCATGGGATTGTGAATGAGACTCTTGGTCTTCGGATTCTGTCCCTTCGATATCTCCTCAACTGGTCGAGCGACTTATCAAGCTCGGATGCGGGCTGATCTCATTGGTCGAATAAGCTCGTCTTTGATGCGGGCGGCATTATCAATCTGGCCTGCATCATCCTCCCCTTCTTTAAAAGAATTCGTCCCCAAATTCATGTCATCATCAGAGGAATCACCAGCATAAGGTGTTAAATGCCGAACGTTGAAAACATCATGTGATTTTATATGAGAAGGAAGCCTTAAGTGATATGCATTGGGGTTGATACGTTCAAGGACTTCAAGAGGACCAAGCTTACGATCACTAAGCTTGTTATAGCTTCCAACAGGATGACGTTCTGGTGGTAAGTAAGCCCAAACAAAATCTCCTGGTTCGAAGATAACTTCACACCGTCGCTTATCGACATCCTTTTTATAGGACTCTGTCTTGCTTTCTAACCTGTGGCGCACATCTTCATGAATTGCTCTCATCTGAGAAACATTATCTTCAACATTGCCATTAGACTTTTCAGTAAAAGGAATGGGTGCAAGATCAAGAGCAGTGTTCGGTTGTTGTCCATACATGATCATGAAAGGACTATACCCAATTGTACGGTTTACAACACAATTATATGCAAATTCGCCCTATGACAATCGCATCTCCCAAGAGCGAGGATTTTTATCAATCAGTGTCCTCAACCTCAATAGATTTCCTAAGGTTCAATTGACGACTTCAGTTTGCCCATCAGTTTGGGGATGAAATATAGTACTATATTGCAGTTTAGTACCGACATTCTTCCACAATTGTCACCAAAAATGACTGAGAAACTTTGTGTCCTGATCAGAAGTAGTAGTCTTTGGAATGCCATGCAATTTATAGACTTTCGACAGCCACGACATCTTGTAAGGTGTGGGGTGCGCCTTTAACTCCAACTGTAGTTTGTTCGCTGCCATTTCAGAAATTATATTCTCACAGCGTCCAGAGTCAATAATCAATTGACATACCTTCCCTTTAATTGTGCAAGCGAAATGAAAAATGTTGGTGCGCAGCCACCTATCTCCGGTCTCAGCACGAGGAACTAGAAAGATTTTTCTCACCATCAAAAATTCATAAGAATCAGCATGCACTATTTGCTCGTCACCTGCGGACTCTTCAACATCATTCACCTCTTCTTCGAGCGGATCCTCCACATGCTCATCAGAATCGTTATCCACTAAGAAGGCTTTGCCGGCTTGTCGATTTTTGTTCTTTTGGCAATTGCTAGCACGATGACCCAACTCACCACAAGCGTAGCAACGAATATCGGATGTAGTTGGTTGCTTCAAAATGTTGGGCTGATTAGGAAACTTCCTAGCAGTTTGTGTCATAACCTCAGCAACTTTGGTGATGCCGGGGGTACTCCTAGTGGGTCGATTGGTCATGATAGAGGATGGTTGCCTCCTCGAGCGAGAACGCTCTACCTTGAGTGCTCGTTGGTGTGCATCTCCTAAGTCCCAAATGTCAAGGACTTTCAGGGCATCTTGAATATGAAGTTGAAGGCCATTCAAGTACTTGCTCACAAGCATTTCCTCCAGATCTTGAATGTTGTTGCGAATCACCAACTCATTGAATTCGTTGGTGTATTGGTCCACCGTTCGCGTACCTTGTCTCAGATTTTGGTACCGTTGATAGAGCTCTCTCTTGTATCCCTTAGGTAGGAAATACTTTCAGATCTTGTCTTCCATCTTCCTCCATGAGGTAATTGGCGCTTTGCCAACAGATTGGCGAGTTTGCTTCTCACGCCTCCACCAAGCAATGGCTTTACCTCTAAATCACATAGCGATGATCCCGACTCGATGATCCTCAGGAACATTTCGATGCTCAAACACTTCATTAACAAGTGTTAGCCAGTCAACAATTTCTTCAGGAGATTCATTACCTGAGAATTCTGGGATATCCTTTTTAACTTCTTTTTCCCACTCCAGTTCACGAATGTTTTGCTCGTGACGTCAAACGTTCCTCTGATTACGAAATGGTCGAACATTCTCTGAAGATGAAAAGTCACCATTGTAATCTTCGGTCCTGGAACGAGGTGGTGAATTGTTTCTTTCCGCCCTCAGATGCTCAACTTTCCGCGTCAACTCATCAATTTGTTGTTGCATATGTTGCTGCAAATTGTCAGCAAGCGTATGCACTTCATTCAGTGGGATGGTTCTGCCTCCACGATGTCTAGCTTGTCTTGGTGGCATGGTTCTCTCCTCCAAAGCTCTGATACCAAATGATGCAGCCTGATGTAGGCTACTTGGATGTTAGGATCGGGAGATTGACTTGCACACACGGAACAGGATGAACAGTAATTACAGTCCTGCGCAAGCTCGGGAAAAATGGATGTAACTTCGTCGTTACAGATCGGAATGACCTGATTCGAAAGCCAAATGAACAAAGACTTCTGAATTAACAATTTCTCTGTTTTGAGTTTTCTCAAATAAGCACTGTAGGCAGGACGAAATCAGGGTGGAAATGGACAGATGTAAATGGACAGAACAGAGGAAAAGATAGAACTTCGTTGGTTGCTCTTCCAGGCCTCCAAGGAAGTGGATAGGGCACCGATTCTTCTAGATCGATGACTGCAACTCTTCAAGGATGCAGATTTGAAAACCTCCGACTCTTCAAGGACGGAGTGAAAACTCTTCAAGGTTTTCAGGGGTATGAACTCTTCAAGGTTCAAGATAATTGCTTAATGCAAAAATTTTCATTACTCATATTCGTCTCTCGAATACATAAAGTAGATGGTCTTTTGTAGCCAAAGAAAAACAAATGAAAAGACTCGAGCAAATGAAGAGGCTAAAGAGCATTAAAGATCCTAGAAGGCATAAAATGTTAAAGAACTTAGAAACTAGAAACTAGGTAAATTAAATGCTCAACATCTTCTTGATCATCCCAAAGTATCTTTTAGGCTTCCAATGTATAGGGAAAGACAAGGACTTTATTGTGGCATGGGCTTGCGAATGAGACTCTTCGTCTTCGGATTGTGTCCCTTCGATATCTCCTCGACTGGTTGAGCGACTTATCAAGCTTGGATGCGGGCTGATCTCCTTGGTCAAGTAAGCTCGTCTTCGATGCGGGCAGCATTATCAATCTGGCCTGCATCACAACCCAAGCAATGGCTAGGGAGCTACCATTCAAACAAGTCTTAAACTCAAAGGTGAGGCAACTAGCAATTAAGGAGTGATACATGGCATCATGAAATAATGATGTGTTTGCAATCAACATGTGAAGCTACCTAACCTTTTCCTTTATGAAGAAGCATCATGGAGCAAATTAAGATTTG
This sequence comes from Rhizophora apiculata, assembly GCA_037832385.1. Taxonomy (NCBI): domain Eukaryota; kingdom Viridiplantae; phylum Streptophyta; class Magnoliopsida; order Malpighiales; family Rhizophoraceae; genus Rhizophora; species Rhizophora apiculata. The sequence goes on from CM075436.1 coordinate 4,813,349, forward strand.
GCCAATTTAGTCTCAGCCTTGGCTCTAATCTCTTCTTTTGCAAGGACATCATCATCTGCCTTATCCTTGAAGCCTATGTAGTCAACCTCTAATGCCTAGCCAAAGTGAGGGGTCCTCTTACAATTTTTTTGAGGAGAATTTCAAGGGAGTCATAAGACTAGTTGGAGTCCTAGGCTCTGAGGGAGGCATATGGCTATCTAATCCTTTTGATGGATCATCAGATGACTAGTGTAAACCATCATTGGTCTCTCCCTTATTGATATCCTCCATCATTTACAATACATCTTCCATTGTTGGTCTCTAATTAGGGATAGTTGAGACACAAGCCATGGCTATTTACAACAATTGTACTATCTCTTCCTCAATGGTAAGGTGCCTTATCAACTCCACATCAAACAACTTAGTTGTCCATTCCTCCTAAACCACCAATTAGACCACCTAAGGAGGTCAATGCCTTCCTCACCTAGCGAGGCTTGATTGGGTGCCTTGCTGATCAAGAGCTCAAGGAGTAATAAATCGAAACCATACACATTGGTGATAGCCTACCACACAACTAAAAGGAATGGAGCTTCCAAATAGCAAGTTCAAATGAAAATCCAAAATCTAGGCATCATGGGAGGGCTAAAAGAAATATGTTAGCTAATTTGATGTTGTTGTGGACCATTTTGCCCACCATGTAAAGGTGGGTTAGCTCTATTATAATGCTTAGTGCTATTCTTGTTTTGTTGTCTAGTCCAGTAGAGTTTAGCCTAAACCTTTATTATTTATAATGTTGTTACTGAAGTTCAAGTTACCTAGTGTAAATGAAATATTTTGTACAAGAATGAAAGAAAAAAGATAAGTATTTGTTACCACTAATAAGGGAAAAAAGAAATAGAAGAATTTTATAAGCCTTAAATTTTAATGAAAAATGGCACAGACACACCAGTGAACAGTCGAAATGCCCTTGAAATGAATGCTTAGGGTCACTTGGCTTACAAGTTTGCTATAGTCGGTTTAATTAACAAAAATTTCTAAAATTTATCAAAATTATTTTTTAATAAATATATATTATTTCATAAGTTAATAAAATTTTAAATTAGAAAATATTTAAAAGAATAATAAAAAAATTCAATATTTGAAAAAAATAACTAAAACCAATTTTCATATTAATTTGAATTATATTAACTAAACTAGGTTTTTAATTATTTTTTTTTTCACTTAATCAAATAAAATTTACCCTATTGAACAATAATCTGTTGTCAAAATTAAAATTAAGGTAGATACATTAATTATATTACATATACATATCTATTATTATTATTATTATTATTATTATTATTATTATAAGAATGCAAATCAACATGAGGGAAAACCCAAAAATCAAGGAGCTAGAAAGATCAGAGAGGCCAGTGTTTCTACCAAAAACGTTCGTAGCACAACCAAATTGTCAAAAAATTAGAATTTACCAAAACAAGAAATGGCCCATTAAGTTTAATGATCAGTAGTTGTCTAGAGAAGAAGACAATTGACAAATGATTGGAAGAGAGATTTAGAAGCAAAAGAAAAAAACAAAGACAATGTAATAGTTGTTAATGTTGCCTCTCTTTTGCTTCCTTCTCCAAACCACCCATTTCACCACAATAGCAAGGATAAAAACAAAAAAAAAATTTGTTATGGAGACACTACCTGAGATAACCCAGAAGATTTTAAGTTCTACTTGTTATTGAAATATTGTTGCACGAGCTATTGCTAGCTAACCTACAAAGGGAAAGAAGCTTATATATCCTCTTCTCTCAATTTTCTTACCAAATTTTTTTTTTTCTCTCCTCTATAGACAATATCAAATTATGGCTTCTGCACCACTTTAGTTATGATATGGGCAATTGATTTTCACAGTTTTTGCAAGTGTCTTTGTTTGGTTATCTTTCTTCTTAAATTTTCTAAGTTGGAAGAATACTTTTTTCCCCAGTAGAACTACATTGGTACAATAGCCATAATTGCATTAGCCATTAATTTTTACTTAACCTTTGTTAATTTCAAGCTGCCACCCTCATATGGGTCATTAGCAAAAGAATGATGTTTGAGATAATTATATGTTTTTATTACATACATCATTTATTCCTTAAAGCACTTTATCCTTCTTCATCCTCCTTAAAGCCACTTAATAATTTCTTTCCAAGGATGATGTTAGCTCCTCCTAAGACACTTCCCTTTCATGATTCTACCAATTCAAAATTTGTGATGTGCTATTTTACACTTGCCTTTTTTTGCATTTACTTATGTCAAGGATCTTCTCCGTCATAAAAGGCATATATCCCTAGGATGGTGTTCTTGGATCTGGCAACTAGTTTTATCTTGGAAAATAATCCACCTATTGTAATTTTGATTATTATTATTATTATTATATGCAATTATTTTGAAGTTAAGGATGAATGTAGTAAAGTTAAGGAGGAGTAGCTCTAGTTGCAAAGAACATTAGGAATCCTTCTATCAGTCCTTTTAATAAGCTTTTTCCATAAGCTTTATTAGTTACACTTTTGTATTTTAATGTTATTTGTTGTATTTTAATGTTGGTTTTTTAGTCTCTAATATATTGTTATGTTATTTAGTGTCAATTTTTAAATTTTTTAATAATAATTATTTGTTTATTTTGAATAAAATTATGATAACACTCATAATGTTGTATTTTAATGTTTTATTTTAATATTTTTATTATATTTTGTCTAGACTACACTTTAATAGAATCTAGTTATTTCTAAAGCATTTCCCCCTATAAAGAAAAATCGAATAAGGCAGCAAGCCATTGAATTTACATAATTTGTATTTGTAATTGTACCATTTGACATGAAAAAAGATGCAATCTATTTTTGTTACATGGAGCCTAATAGCCTAGTCTTTCAGATATTTATAAAAGTGATTGTGCCAGCAAATTTGTCTCCCTCCCATTTGATATGTTCATTTAGACAAGCTCGTTAAATGCAATTTCTCCATGTCCCATTATTTTGAGTTGAATTACGTGCATCTAAGCCCATCACTACACATCTAACCATCTTTAAAATTAAGAAGTCCAATGCCCACCAAGTATCTGGTATGAGCGACTAGATCTTAGTTCCATGAAGTTAAAGTAAAGATGATTTTTTGTTTTTGTCCTTCAATTTATGGGTTTGGTTCAGCTCTAAACTCTTTTTAGAGCATGTCATGGGCTTGGCCTTTCTCATTAGGCCTACTCACCCATAAATGGGCTTAGACCTTTAAATTTACATTTACATTAGCCCAAATGGAGTTTGGGTGAGGCTTCATTTTGAATTTTATCATGTGTTGTTATACCATATATATAAATAAATTATTTTAGACAACTATTATAAATAGCTAATTTATGAATGTTGTTTTAAGAAAAGAGGTAAGACTTTCTTTTGTCTTCTCTATCCCTTTCTTTATATATATATATATATATCATATCTACATCTTACGTATCTCTCCTATTTTGCTGATCCTATAATAGTAGTTGGTATCATAGCCATTTATTTTTGTTAGGGGGAGAGAGAGAGAGCCATAGTTATCTTATAAGGGAGAAACTAAGCATGAGCAACCAAAAGATTAAGTGTGATTGGGGAGGAACCAAATGAGTATGGTCCTAGTATTAAGTCCCTAGTGAAGTAGTGAGTCTATTTGCTGGCACTAGGATGTATGTAAGGAAATCCCCAAAAACCTTCATCAGCTCTAACTGTAGGTCTATCTCTTAGAGTCTAACTATATGTGTTATCTTCCAACCTTATACATTAAGCCATGATTTTGAAGGCTTCTCCTTAAGTGTCATTAATGAGGAAGAAGTCCTAATTGAAGACCTTGATAAGTCCAAAGATACATGGTAAATTCCAAAGCTCAGCAAGAGGCAAATCTACTAGTCAAGTTAATTCAAGCTCTTATCAAGCACCAATTATAGAATCAAGATGGAGGAATAGGACTACTATCTTTACAACTTTTTTGAAATGGTAAAGTTTCTTTCCTATGCCTCTGTAAAGCATCAACAAAAGTTGTACAACTTCTTGAGCTTTGGCCTTGTCTAGGTAGGAATCAAGCCTTTTTCTAGAGAAAAGTTAGATACTTTTATTCTTATGGCCCTTGGAGATTGTCATCTTCTCAACTTTGTTGATTTTCTCTTAGGTATTATTGAAACAAACTTATGTTCCAATCCAATTTATTTTAATTGTTTTCCAGATTTCATAATTTCTTTGCATAATAGGAATATTCTTGATATTCTTACCCTACAAATCAAGCTTCATAACAATCCATTCATAGATGAATCAATTCCATTAAGCCTAATGTATAGGACACATTACAAAGCAATGAAAACTACGTTTAACATCAAAGTCCATCATCATGGTGTACGAGGTGAAATGGTTTTATAGGAAATAGACATGCATAAAGCAAACTTACAAATGCCCAAGCACATTAAATAGCATGAATTAAACCTACCTAACACTAAGAAACTTGAAAATGTTGTTGCCCCAAAGCCTCATAAAACTAACTCCAATAAGGATGAAGATCTTAAAACCAAGATTTCAAATTATCTTTAAGCAGGCCTTTCTACAAGATAGCCATCTAGCACTTATGTTAGATCTAGCAGTACTAGATTTAACCTTATAGGTGTAGATCTATGAGGACAAGTCCCCCAAGCCACTCATGCGTTATTATAATAGGATTCTCTAGAATCTCTTGAAGTAATGGCATCACAAATTCAATTTCCTTATGAGCCTAAGGTACATCCTAAGCTTAATGTTTTGGAAAAAGATTTTGTGATAAAAATGGAAATTATAAGAAATAAAATATAAGAAATAAAATAATAAAAAATTATTATGATTGGATGACCAAAAATAAAAAGCATGTTTTATTTTTTTGATTGGTTTGATGAATATCATTTTCAATGGGGATATGAGTGCCCAAGGACATCTTTCAGAAATGAAGATGAAATATAGGCTTAAACCTAATCTCCATAATGGGAGTCAGTGAATTGCTCTAAAATTGAGTCCGTTCACCCTCCATCATGTGAAATTCAATTTAGCACAAAGGCTCTTTTATTCTTACATCACCATTCAAAGTATGTAGAGACCACAAAAATTTTTCCACAAAAGATATTTAAAAGTTTATTGAACAAAATAATTATACAAATAAAATTTTGCAAAAATTGGCAACCAACTTTCAAATATGGATGCCACTATTACAAGTTTTTCAAATTCAAAAAAAAATTCAAAATCAAATGCCTTTAATATAAAGTTTTCATCAAAACCTATTTTCAAACCTTTTCAAGTTTCAAACACAACTTTTAATGAATTTTATGAAGCCTCAATGCTTAGACTACAGACTCTAAGGGAATATAAACCTGAAGTGTCAACTAGTAAAGCAACATAGGCTCTACTTGCATCTAAAAACAATTTCTTACAAGCTTTTGTATTAGACTAAAACCACTAAGAGTATCTTTAAGGATGTACTATCTCAAACCTATGGCTCTTGACCTAGCCTTTGAAGAAAAACCTATTTTCTTCATACAAAGTACAATTTCAATTCAATTTATGAATGGAACATTGATGGCTCTTTAGAATATCATATTCTAAATCTCCTTCACCAAATAACAATGGTATCCAATGCATACAGGACCCATAGCCATACATTTGACCAAACTATTACTAAGATCCTTATTACAGGATTCTTATGTCAACTTAAAGGTTGGTTAGGTTTGTAAGGTCAGCTGGAGTGAGAATATGATCCCATTAGTCTTTAACTAACTTAAGAATCTTACAACAAGGATCTCAACAATAGCTTGGTCAAATGTATGACTATGGGTCTTATATGCGTCAGACACCATTGTCATATATTAAAGAAGATTCAAAATCTAATATTCTAAATACCCATCAAATTTCCATTCATAAATTAAATTGGAACTATACTTTTTTGAAGAAAAGTAGGTTTTTCTTCAAAGGCCAAGTCAAGAGTTGTATGTCTAGGATAATACATCCCTAAAGGTAGATTCACTACCCTTATCATCCAAAAAGTAGGTGGTTTCACCACCCTCAACAAAGGTAATGGCTTAGCCACCATCATTAAGCAAAAAGGTGGTCACAGTCTCACAATGCCCTTTAGAAATCAATTTTCCAAAATCAAAGGTGGGGATGTTCAATGCCCCTCCAAAAACATTTTGCCCAAAGCTTTCAACCATATTTTTGAAAACCTAGTTCTTAGAATATTAAATTGGTTGAAAATAGTTTTTATCATGGAAATCCATAAATCACTGCCCAACATCAACAAGCATGGTGTAATGCTTTTTATTATCAAAATTCTTAATTTAGGCATTCCTAATTATTCTTCTAGGAATCTTAAGCATGAATCATCTTCCCATTATGGTTCATTCATTGGTGGAACTGGTTTGGTCTAGTTACAAAGGTCTTTCTTGAACCAATTTAGGTCTTATATGCATTAGACACCATTATCATTTGTTAAAGGAGATTTAGAATATGATATTTTGAATACTCATCAATGTTCCATTCATAAATTGAATTAGAATTATACTTTGTTTGAAGAAAAGCAAGTTTTTCTTCAATGGCTCGGTTAGTTGCCATACCTCTAAGATAATACATCCTTAAAGATGCTTTCAATGGTTCTGCTTTTATTTTTTGTACCTTCAAGCATTTTGTATCTGATATAGAAGCTTATGAGGCATTGTTTTCAAGTGCAGTTAGAGCTTGTACTGCTTTGCTAGTTGATGCTTCAAGTTTAGATTCCCTCAAAGCCTATAATTTAAGCATCATGTCCTTACTAGACTTAGCAACTTCAACTCCCCAATGATTGGCTTGGGAAAATAATCTTCTTTTCAAAAGGAGCTTTGATTTTCTATTGTAGTGGTCAAGCAATTGAGGATTGATCTAGATAGGATGCACTTTTGTTGGAATGTTCCTTTCATCAATATGTTTAGCAGATAGGAGTATAAATACATGTTGCTTTCAAAACCAAAAGGCATTAGGAACACTAAAACAAATTGAAGATTCAATTTGGCTTTTAAGAATTTGAATCTTAGTTTGAATAATAGGAGATGAAAGTTGTTATTCAAGCTATTGAGAAGGAACTGAATGAATGTGGTAGTCCTTGGTGAGGCAGTGAATCTGTTGGTTAGCATAGGGATGTACATAAGAAAATCACTAAAAACCTCCATCAACTCAAACTATAGGTTAACAAATTTGACTATCGTGTTGGTTAGATTTATTATTAAGGTGGCCCAAAGGGTTGTAGTTAGTGGCAAAACCCTAGTCGTCACCTAATGAACCAATGTATTTTTTAAACTATATGATATGAGACTTACTCCAGTAATTCTTGAACCTTGATGATCTATCCTTGATTCCTAAGGATATAGGAATGTATGTCTAGTTGGTTAGCTTTAGTCCTAGCCAAATTCTAAATGACACTGCACTCCCTAAAATCTTTGAACAATAGCCAAAATTTCGACTATGACTCACAAAAAACCCATTATCGCCCAATTATTGTGCAATATAACTAGCCTAAACACCAAAGTTCACTAACCTAAGTAGCAAATCTACCCCTTAATGTCATCCTAAGTGTGACTCAAGTTACCAATCAGTAGCTCTCAAAACACTCCTTAACTTACCCAAAACCAATCAATATTATCACCTAAGGAATCTTGTTATGTGATTAAATGAGAATAAGGCAAGAATGAGAAAACCAAAATGCATTCATTCAATGATAAAACATGATCTCTAGGTACATGAATTCAAGAACCTTAGAGTTAAAAATGATTTACATAGTCATGGAACAAAGGAAAAGAGAAATGCAAAATGAGAAGAATGAGGCTATTTTTGTCTATCCTACTTTTTTCAGCCTGTGACGATCTTTTTTCTATGTCCACTCACCAGCTCTTCATCTTCCTTGCAATTGAAATCTCTCTTGGCTGTTCATGATCCCAAGGTTGCAGTATGTCACAAGGTTATTCTCTCCTTCCCAATGCAGTCCACGCTTGCCTCTTACCAATGCTTGTACTTAATGCTCCTTTAACCAGTTCTTGATTGCCTGGAAACTCCCTCAACCTTCTAATATGGATTAGGCCTCGACTTGGACAATAATTCCAGGCCCTGAATTTGGATGGTGGAGTATCATGACCCAAAACATACAAATCAGCCCAGTTTCCTACTCCATGTAGGCTTACTGTACTTCACCATGCATAACTCCATTGAGATGGCATTATCTTCTTCTGTTGTCTTCACAAGAGTTGTAGCTCTTCAAGTTATCTTTCCAACGACTCAAATTCTGCAGCTGAAGTCCATCCCGTTAATGAGATATGGCCAAATGACTAAGCAGTGCACAGCTGATCTGCTCTGTCCAGTGCCCCTCTTGTGATTAGAGTTCAATATTTTTCCTTGTCCAATTGGTTAGGAATTTGCATGTGGTTTCTTTACAGAATCATAGCTCAGTCTCTTAACTATTCATAAAAATTGGTTTAGTTGAAAGAAACCTCCTGCAACCCAAGAAATAGCCAAAGTATGTAAACTGCACAAAAATTGAATTTAACTGGACTTTTTGATAATTAGGCATATGGACAACTAAGTGAGAAATCAGTCAAATTACATCATCTAGATTATCAAACATGCATAAGATATTAACTATGAGGCAAAATATTATGCAAAACTTGATTGTTATCACTCCTTCACACTTAAATGTTTGCACATCCTCAGGCAAAGCAAAAGAAAATAACTCCAAATGGTTTCTTAAACTTCCTATCTTATAAATGCAATGTCTATGCAGGATGTGACCCTTTCCCTAAAGGTGAAGGTTTCCCACAATGAAAACAATGTTAAACAAATCACTTTTTTGACTGTTCTACCTTCCTTCTAATACTAGCTCAACTCTTCCAATCATTCTAATTTTCCTTTTCCTTTCCTCCCCATTTTCTTAGTTGGGTTCTCATGATTTTTGTCTTTTTTTTTTTTTATGTTTTACGTGCTTGGCCGAATACCCCACACAATTGCAATCCCTCCCCCACACTTAAATCAAACTTGTCCTCAAGCATATGAAAGGGACTCCCCCACACTTAAATCAAAAGCTCTTTTTGCAATGCTAGGGTTGTCATGTGATTTTGATAAAGAATGAGAGAAAGTTCTAGTGTGCAAAGTTCCTAGGCATGAACACTCATGAAAGAATGATGAGAATGGCAAGTGATGTAATCCATTCAATTAGGCTTAATTATCCTTACTTAGTTTCCATCTATCAACATAGCCAAACAACCCAAAATCTAGCTCCTAGCATGTTCAATCCATGATGGGACTCTCTCAAACTGATCAATGCCATGGAATATAAGTATGTTATTTGTTATTTAATAGAATTTCATCAGCCTAAGTCATCAGTTGTCATGACAACTATCTGGGAAATTTTATTCATAATCATAAATGAAACTATCATGCAACTATCCTTATTTAATGCAAGCAAAGACACATAACTAAAAGTAAAGTTAAAAAGGATGTGATTAAAAAGCTTATCAAAGTGTGGGTAGTGTGCATCCAGCAAGTGTAATTCCTCTCCTGGTGGTTCTTCATGGTTTAGTGCTTCATGGAAGTGCTTGAGCCTATGGCCATTCATTATGAACCTTCTCTTTGATGTTGGTTCTTCCACTTGCACGGTATCATAAGGATACACATAAGTAACCAAAAAAGGTCCTTCCCAATAGGAACAAAACTAACCTGGCATGAACTTAAGCCTTGAATTGTAGAGAAGAACTCATTGTCATGGCTCAAATGTCCTATAGTGAATCATCTTGTTATGTAGCCGCCTTATCCTCTCCTTATAAATCTGGGCATTTTCCTAAGCCTCCATTTGGATCTCCTCAAGCTCTTGAAGTTGTAGTTTCCTTCTAGCTCCCACTCAAACTAGATCCAAGTTGTAATGCTTAACTACTAACAATACGTTATGTTCAATTTCCATTGGCAAGTGACATGCCTTCCCATAGACTATTTGGTATGGGGACATATGGATTGGGGTTTTGTAGGCAATGTAGTATGCCCATAATGCTTCCTCTAACTGTGCATTCCAATCCTTTTGGTTTGGTTGAACCATTTTTTTTTAGTATGCTCTTGATTTCTTGATTGGAGTCCTCGGCTTGGCCATTTGTTTATGGGTGATATGGGATGGAGATCTTGTGTACTATGCCATATTTTTTCAACAAAGCTTCTACTTGTCGATTAAAAAAATGGGATCCTTGATTTGAAATGATAGCTTGTGGAACTCCAAACTTGTAAATAATCTGTGAATGGACAAAGCTTGCCACAACTTTAACAACATCAGTTTGGGTAGCCTTCGCCTATACCTACTTCACAGAAAAACAATGGTTGTTAGGTCATCTCTTGCCTACATGATAAATTCCCATTTCATTAACATTGGTCACATGTTATAAAGTCAACGAATAAAAACATGAATCTAGCACTTTCCTAGCCATTCTAAAAGAACCAAAATGGCTGTCATATGCTTTAGAATGACAAAACCTTATGATAGAGTCATACTCATGCTCAAGCACACATATCCTAATGATGTTATCACTACAAAATTTCTAAAGGCAAGGCTCATCCCAAACGTAATATTTAGACTCACTTCAAAGCTTGTCTACTTAATGCAAAAAAAGAAAATCAAAGGGAATCACCCTAGCAACTAGGAAGTTAACTAAGTTAACATACCAAGGAGTGTGTTGATGTCAAGACATACCATGGATTTGCAAGAGGTGTTCATCTAGGAAGTCATCCTAAATGGGAAGGGATTCCAGACTACCTTTAATTTAGCTAAGATGATCAGCCATTAAATTCTTAGCTCCACTTCTGTCCTCAATCTAAACATCAAACTCTTAAAGTAATAACATCCATCAAATTAGTAGTGGCCTTATGTTAGGCTTTTTCAAGGGATAGTTAAGTGTTGCATGATCAAAGAAAACTACAACTTTAGAATTAAGTAAATAAGATCTAAACTTGTCAAGAGCAAAAACAATAGCCAAAAACTCCTTTTTTGTTATGGCCTAGTTGGATTAAGCGGAATCGAGTGTATGGGATGTGTAATGGATGACACATGGCTACCCATTAAATCCCTGTGCCAAAATAGCTCCCACTACATTGTTGGATGCATCCACATTAACTTAAATAGTTGAGACTAGTCTAGGGCTTGCACAATCGGCACAATGGTCAAGGCATGCTTAAGTTGGTTGAAAGCTTTATGGCAATCCTTGTCAAACATAAACTCCACATCCACCTTTAGAAGGTTGGTCAATGGGAGGGCTATCTTGCTAAAATTCCTTATAAATCTTTGATAAAATCCTACATGACCAAAAAAAGATCATACTTATTGCACACACGCAAGGTAAGATAAATGAGAAATAACTTCAACTTTTGCTGAATCAATTTTAATACCTTCCTTAGAAACTATATGTCTTAACACAATTCTTTGCTCAACCATGAAGTGACACTTTTCATAATGGAGGACCAAGTTAGTTTCTATTCACCTCTTAAGAACTCGAAATAATCTTTCTAAACATTAATCAAAAGAGGAGCCATAAATGGTGAAATCATCCATAAAAACTTCCACGTCATCCTCTAAGAAATCAGAGAAAATACTTACCATACAATGTTAAAAAGTACCCAGAGCATTGCACAAACCGAATGGCATCCTCCAGTAGGCATAAGTGCCAAGAAGACATGTGAAAGTAGTGTTCTCTTGATCCTTAGGGGTGATGTGAATCTGAAAGTATCCCATAGAACCATTCAAAAAGTAGAAGTGAGATTTCTTAGACAATCTTTCAAGAATTTGATCAATATAAGGTAAAGGATAGTGATCCTTCCACATCACTTGATTGAGTTGCTGGTAGTCTCTAGACACTCACCAAAAATTTTGCAAATGAGTTGGCAACAATTCATTATTCTTAATCCTTACTACCATAACTCTAGATTTCTTTAGCACCACTTGGATTGGACTCACTCAATTACTACTCGAGAATGGATAAATAATTCTAGCTTAGAGCAATTTGGACATTTCTTTCTTCACAACATCAAGAATAAGTGAGTTGAGTGTTTGTTATTGAAGTTCCCGACTTCTCCCTAGGATCTACTAGTTCATGATACTGAGAGGGGGGGTGAATCAGTATCACCACAATTCGCAATTCGCAGGTAAGTGAACAACTTCAACCTCTTCTTAAAAGCAAACTCTTTCTCAGACTTGACTAAGGTAGATCTATTGCTACCTACTAATCACAATAGTCCCCAAAGTCACCTTTCAGACACCTTGCCTAGCAGACAATACGGATGTTCTTATTTAGGTCTTCGTTAGGTTATGAGTTGGCTGATACTTCAGCTGCATTCACAAGTCAATTCAAAACACAGAATGTAAAGCAAATTAAGGACACACGAGATTTACGTGGTTCCGTCAACGTGACGTACATCCACGGTGGTAGGGACTCTCCCTTACCGAGACTATCCACTATACTTGAGAATCCAGGTTACAATGGATCTCTTTGATTCTCTGCTCCTTTCACTATTGCAATTACTAAGCCAGTACAATACAAAGAGTGTCACTTACTGTGTCTACCCTTCTTCTAACTTGTCTTGCCTCTGTTGAATTGAAAGGCTGCTCCACTGCTGCTTAGAAGTTCACCACAACGCTTTTTAACCTCTCTTGAAGAAGTCTGGAAATACGTTGAGTTCAATGCTTCGCCGAATTCCTTCTCTACGTTGTATCACACAACTCCTGCTTTTACCGTCTCACGGTCTCACCCGTCTCCTTGCCCCACAATCTCACTGTCTCACGGCTCGCCTGTCCGTTTCTCTCTCTCTTGCTGTCCAATCGGATTTCTCTCTCTTCTCGACGGATTTCTCTCTCTTCTCGCCGGATTTCTCTCTCTTCCTGCCGGATTTGTCTCACCGTCTGCCGGATTTGTCACCGTCGACCGGATCCCAGTTCTGCCAGATCTCTCACCGTCGACCGGATCTCCTTCTGCTGGATCTCTCACCGTCCCAGCCGGCTCTCTCTCACACCGTCGCCGGATCTCCTCTGTCCCAGCTGGATCTCCTTCTGCTGTCGCCGGATCTCCTCTGTCCCTGCCGGATCTCCTTCTGCTGTCGCCGGATCTCCTTCTGCTGTTGCCGGATCTCCTCTGTTCCGGTTATCTCCTCTCTCTCTCTCGACGGTTGTTCTTTGTTGCCGTCGGTATTCTCTCTTCTATGGCCGTCTGATTTCTTCTTCCGCCGGTCTGCTTTTCTTCGTCCTGCCGTCTAGCCCCGTCTAGCCGTAACCGGTTTTCTCTCCCATCGGGTTTCTCTTCTTTTTCTGTCAAGCTTACTGTTCATGACGGCTACTGTTCACGAGGTCACTGTTCACAATGCTACTGTTCACTCGATTCGTCCGTCGGCTGTACTGTTTACTCTTTTCATCCTTTCCGGTGGTGTTCTTGTGTGTAGGGTTTGGTATTCTCTTTGATTAGTCGGTTGTTTAGGTTTTGCTGAATGCTCAATATTGCCGACTCACCCTGTTCTTTGTCTTCCAAGACCATTATATACTCTACTCCCTGAAACCCTAATAGGGTTTACGCGGCGATTTTACGTTCTTGCCCTTCCGTATGGTTTTACCTTTTTGCCCTTCCATGTGGGTTTACTTTCTTGCACACGTAAACCTAGTTGACAACAATTACAACCTATACAAGGCTGTGGGAACAACAATCTCCCCCTTTGTAATTGTTGGCAACACTTATAATAAAAGCCACTATGCAGCAGTTTCAACTTCCCCTAAATATGCACTCTCCTTTCTTAACAGCTCCCCCTGCACTGTTGCTTCTCTCCCCCTTTGCCAACCAATTACATATTTGAAAAACTCGCAAAGTGAAGATGGAGGATTTACTTGAACTTCAAGCTTGAGGAGGCATTTGCACAGATAGACTCCATCTGTGCTTTTCAAACAACTCTGTGGACAGAGGTTTAGTTAGAATATCTGAAATTTGATCTCTAGTACCAACATACTCCAACTGAATTGTACCCTGTTCCACTTGATCTTTGATGAAGTGATATCGGATGTCAATATGCTTGCTTCTCGAATGTTGAACCAGATTCTTGCTGAAATCAATAGCACTTTGATTATCACAAAGTATACTCACTGGTAATTTCATTTCAACACCCAAGTCTGCCAATTGTCTTAACATCCATATCACCTGTGTACATGCTGCACAAGTAGCCATATACTCAGCCTCAGCTGTGCTCAAAGCAACACTGTTTTGCTTTCTACTTAACCATGCAACACACTTTGAACCGAAGTAGAAGCTGCAGCCGCTGGTTGATTTTCTATCATCTATACTTCCTGCCCAGTCTGCATCAGTGTATGCTTGTAGTTTAACAGGATCCATGGTTGGATACCACAAGCCCATTTCCAATGTTCCTTTGAGGTACCTTAGGATTCTTTTCACTGCCAACACATGAGACTCTTTAGGATCAGCTTGGAATCTACTGGCAGTACACACAGCTTGCATAAGATCAGGCCTTGATGCCGTAAGGTACAGAAGGCTCCCTATCATCTTCCTGTACTCTGTAGGGCTTGTACTCCTTCCTTCCTGATCTTTTGTTAACTTGCAGCCCACTGTCATAGGGGTACTGACAGATCTGCTATCTTCCATGCCAAACCTTTTCAGCATCTCTTTGGCATATTTCGTCTGAGAAATAAAGATACCTTCTTCACACTGCTTTATCTGTAATCCAAGAAAGTACGTCATTTCTCCAATCAATGACATCTCAAATTCCTCACTCATCTTCTGTGCAAAATCTTGGCATAGTTCAGAGTGATCCCCGCCGAAGATGATGTCATCTACATATACTGTGGTTATCAGCTGGCCTTTCTCTGAATTGAACACATATAGGTTATTATCAACCGTTCCTCTTCTGGAATTCAACCTTCTCAAGTATGCATCTAGCCTGCTGTACCATGCTCTTGGAGCTTGCTTAAGACCATACAAGGCTTTCTTCAGCTTGCACACTTGTGTCTCATCCTCACTGATTTGTACTCCATCGGGTTGTTCAATATACACTTCTTCTTTCAGGAGCCCATTCAGAAAGGCAGATTTCACATCCATCTGATAGACTTTATACCTCTTGTGTGCTGCTAAAGCTAAGAACATTCTAATAGTTTCTAACCTTGCTACTGGTGCAAAAGTTTCATCAACATCTACCCCTTCTATCTGAGTGTAGCCTTTGCAAACCAGCCTGGCCTTGTTCCTCACTACCTTGCCATCTTCATTGTGTTTATTCCTAAACACCCACTTTGTTCCTATGACATTCTTATTAGTGGGTCTTGGAACCAGCTCCCATGTATCATTCTTTTCAATTTGATCCAGCTCCTCATTGATAGCTTTGACCCAGGCTTGGTCTTGAATAGCCTCTTCAACAGATTTAGGTTCAACTTGTGAGAGTAGAGCAGTAGCTCCCACCATTCTTCTTCTTGTTGTAACTCCTGCTGATGGGTCATCTATGATCTGATCTCCTCGATGAGCACTGGTCCATGTTTTCTTTGTCCTTCTTTCTTGCACCATCTTAGTTGTAAGAGGATCTCTTTCTTCCTGTTCAGACTCACTTTTCTCCGAGTCTAAACTTACTTCTTGTTCCTTTTCTTCAGGTTGGTCTGATTCTTCATCTACATTGAAGTCATCTTCTTCATTGTCCTCAGCTTCTCCATTCTGCATTGTTTTCTAGTTCTCATCTATTCTCACATCACTGGTAGTGATTACTTTTCCCAGCTTATGTAGGAAAACTCTGTAACCTTTTGTCTTTGCTGAGTATCCCACAAAGATGCCTTCATCAGACCTAGCGTTGAATTTTCCCAAGTTTTGCTCCTTGTTCTTCACAAAACATGGGCTGCCAAAGACTCTGAGATACTTGGCTGTTGTCTTCTTCCCACTCTATAGCTCATATGGAGTCTTATCAGTATTGGGCTTTAGTAGAACTCTGTTCAGTAGGTGCACTGCTGTAAATGTTGCTTCTGTCCAAAATCTTGTGTGAAGCTTGGATTCTAGCAGTAGAGTTCTTGCCATTTCAACCACAGCTCTATTCTTCCTCTCTACCACCCCGTTTTGTTGAGGTGTTCTTGCTGCTGCCATCTAATGGTGAATTCCATGCTTCTCAAGGTAATCTTCAAAAGCTCCATTTGTGAATTCAGTGCCTTGATCTAACCTCAATACTTTGATCTTCTTTCCACTCTCATTTTCAGCCAATCTTTTGTATCTCTTGAAGCATTTCAGAACTTCTGACTTGTGTTTGAGGTGCATGATGCAGGTCCTTCTAGAATAATCATCGGCAAACAAGACGAAGTACCTCTCACTATTCAACCCTTTTGTTCTCATCGGCCCACACAAATCAGTATGCACAATGTCAAGCACTGCTTCAGAACTGAACTCTTTGGTCTTATACTGCTTTCTAACATGTTTTCCTTTAGAGCATGCTGAGCAAACATACTCTCTCTCTCTCCTGAGGTCGGGAATATCTCTGATTGCATGAGTAGTGGTCAGCTTCCTCATGTTCTTTTGTGATAAGTGTCCCAGCCTCCTATGCTAGAGTTGATTTTCTTCTTCTTTGGTGAGTAGACAGCTGCTTGTCTCGTCCTCGTCAATCACATATAAATTTCCAGCTGTTCTCTTCCCAGCTGCAATAGTATTGCCTTCTTTACTCTTTACCTGACAATCTGTTTTTGTGAATATTACCTTATGATCTTCGTTGCATAACTGACTGACAGATGCTAAATTGTATTTGAGTCCTTCAACGTGCAGAACATCTTTCAGCTTTCCTCTTCCAATTTTTACTGACCCTCGACCATTGATGTTGAGTGAATCATCATTGCCAAACTTGACTCTGCCTTCTCTTGATTTGCTCAGCTTTGATAATTTACTCTTATCTCCTGTCATGTGCGAAGTGCATCCACTATCAAGGATCCACTGCTTATCCTTGTAGTCAGCTTTGAGTGCAATTTCAGCTATATTAGCCACCTCCCTTTTAGCTTTATATTCCTTCTTTTGAACTGGTTGGAAGATAGCTTTCTCCTTTTTCTCACCTTTGACTGCACTGCTTGTTTTCACTGTGCCATTAAGTGCCTTCTCTTGCTCAGGGAGAAGTGTCATGCATCTCTTGGCATTATGGCCATCCTGCCCGCACCTTTCACACTGTTCCAAGTCTACCAATATAGCAAACTTGTTCTTTGAAACCACTGGTTTGGGCTTCCACCAACAATCCTTGTCAGCGTGTCCTTGCCTTTTACAGTATGTGCAAGAACTCACGACAGGTGTTCTCTTCTGAATTCTGTATTGTCTCCCCCTGTATGCAGCATCATATCTTCTGAAGTTGGAGACATATACTGGCCTTCTCCACCAACAGTTACTCGCCTTATGACCCAAACTCCACAATAAAGGCAATAACCTTGAAACTGTCTCTTCTTGGGTCTGATCACAGCTTGTCTTCTTCTGTTCATCACTTGCTGTGTAGGCAAAGTAGCTGGCTTCTTTACTTGTGTGACTTTCATTTCAGTCACCTTCTTCTGTTCAACTGTAGCCCTCTGCTAGCTGACTTTCTTTTCGTCCTTCTTGTTTGCCACCCTAGGTTGCTTCTTCAGATCTTCTTTAGTCTCAGCTATCTTCTTCTGAGTCACAACCTTCTCTTTTAACTTCTGCGGCACATTCTCATTTTCTTTAACCAATGCAGTCTCAGATTACTGCACTTTCTCTACATTTTTCTCTCCTTTTCCAGAACTTGTTTCTCCTATCATTTTAAGCTTCTGCAAGTTCTCTTTGCTGCTTTTGAGTTGTTGCTGAAGTCTCAGCAACTCTTTCTCCATTTCTTCAATTTTTGAGGCCCTTGAGCTAAGCTCTACTGTAAGGTCTTCACATATTTTGATATGTTCCTCAAATCTTCTCTTCAAATCAATATGCTCAGCCCTTATTTCACCGTTTTGACTTTCAGCTTCCTCAGACTTTACTTCAACTTGTTTTATATGGGCCTCCAACCTTCTTATGGTTCTGCCCCTTCTGATTATCTCCTTTGAAGCTGCTTCCAGCTCAGCTTCAAGATCTGGCTCTTCTTCATCAACTTCCTCTTCCTCTTCAGAGGTTGAGCTACCACTTTGTGCTGATGCCATAAAGACATACTCATCTGATGAGTCTTCATCTTCCTCCTCATCAGCTTCTTTTGTCTGACTCACATAACTCTTGAATGAGCCTCTCGTCTTCCTCTGTGGGTTGACAATCTTCTTATTGGACTTCTTTGATTTGAATGATGATCTTCTCCATCTTGAATTCTGCTCATCGTCACCATCCTCATCTTCATCATCAAGTTTCACTTTGCACCGAGAAGCAAAGTGTCCAGTTTTCCCACATCGATAACATCTCAAGGACAACTGTCCTTTTCCCTTCTTAGACCCCCTTTTGAGTTTCCTTGTGAAGTAAGCCAATACTTCACCTTCACTTTCTCCCTCATCATCATCATTATCCTCACTGGATGATTCTTCTTTTTCTTTTATCTTCAAGTGTTTCATAGCTTTGAAAGTTGCCTCCTTTGATACACTTGACGTTGAGGAGCTCTCAGTCGACTTTATTCTCATCTCATATGCAATGAGATTGCACTGAAGATCATGCAGAGACATAGAGTTGAGATCTCTACTCTCTTCTATGGCTGCCACCTTTGAAGCAAACCTCTCAGGCAAAATTCTCAGAATTTTCTTCACAATCGATGAGTCCTTCTTGTTCTTTCCATGACTTCTCAAGTCATTTACAGCGTCAATAACCCTGGTGAAGAACTCTTGAACTGTCTTATTCTTCTGCATTCTGAGAGATTCATATCTCTCCTTGAACACTTGAAGCTTAGCCTCCTTCATTCTGCCATCACCTTCATAGACTTTCTACAATCTGTCCCATATCTCCTTGGCAGATTTGCAGTCCATAACTTTAGCATACTCAGCATCTGTTAATGCTGAAATGATGACATTTGAGGCCTTCCCATTTATCTCGAATTACTTTAACTCCTCTAGGGTTAGGTCTTTACCTTCTTCCGGAGCCACAAAACCCTCCTGTACGCATTTCACCACGTTCATGCCCATGGTTGCAAATACCACTTGCATTCTTGCTCTCCACATATGATAGTTGGTTCCGTTGAAGATTGGAACCTTCTTGCTGTAAGTGGTGCTAGTGCTGGTACCGGCTTCCATTTCTCAGTATGTTGAACAAGTCAAACTTTTAGATCCCTTCAAAGTAGTACACCAAGCTGTTAAGCTTCAAACTGGTGAACCTATGCTCTGATACCAATTGAAGTTCCCGACTTCTTCCTAGGATCTACTAGTTCATGATACTGAGAGGGGGGGTGAATTAGTATCACCACAATTCGCAATTCGCAGGTAAGTGAACAACTTCAACCTCTTCTTAAAAGCAAACTCTTTTCTCAGACTCGACTAAGGTAGATCTATTGCTACCTACTAATCACAATAGTCCCCAAAGTCACCTTTCAGACACCTTGCCTAGCAGACAATACGGATGTTCTTATTTAGGTCTTCGTTAGGTTATGAGTTGGCTGATACTTCAGCTGCATTCACAAGTCAATTCAAAACACAGAATGTAAAGCAAATTAAGGACACACGAGATTTACGTGGTTCCGTCAACGTGACGTACATCCACGGTGGTAGGGACTCTCCCTTACCGAGACTATCCACTATACTTGAGAATTCAGGTTACAATGGATGTCTTTGATTCTCTGCTCCTTTCACTATTGCAATTACTAAGCAAGTACAATACAAAGAGTGTCACTTACTGTATCTACCCTTCTTCTAACTTGTCTTGCCTCTATTGAATTGAAAGGCTGCTCCACTGCTGCTTAGAAGTTCACCACAACGCTTTTTAACCTCTCTTGAAGAAGTCTGGAAATACGTTGAGTTCAATGCTTCGCCGAATTCCTTCTCTACGTTGTATCACACAACTCCTGCTTTTACCGTCTCACGGTCTCACCCGTCTCCTTGCCCCACAATCTCACTGTCTCACGGCTCGCCTGTCTGTTTCTCTCTCTCTTGCTGTCCAGTCGGATTTCTCTCTCTTCTCGACGGATTTCTCTCTCTTCTCGCCGGATTTCTCTCTCTTCCTGCCGGATTTGTCTCACCGTCTGCCGGATTTGTCACCGTCGACCGGATCCCAGTTCTGCCGGATCTCTCACCGTCGACCGGATCTCCTTCTGCCGGATCTCTCACCGTCCCAGCCGGCTCTCTCTCACGCCGTCGCCGGATCTCCTCTGTCCCAGCCGGATCTCCTTCTGCTGTCGCCAGATCTCCTCTGTCCCTGCCAGATCTCCTTCTGCTGTCGCCGGATCTCCTCTGTCCCTGCCGGATCTCCTTCTGCTGTTGCCGGATCTCCTCTGTTCCGGTTGTCTCCTCTTTCTCTCTCGACGGTTGTTCTTTGTTGCCGTCGGTATCTCTCTCTTCTATGGCCGTCTGATTTCTTCTTCCGCCGGTCTGCTTTTCTTCGTCCTGCTGTCTAGCCCCGTCTAGCCGTAACCGGTTTTCTCTCCCGTCGGGTTTCTCTTCTTTTTCTGTCAAGCTTACTATTCACGAGGTCACTGTTCACAACGCTACTGTTCACTCGATTCGTCCGTCGGCTGCATTGTTTACTCTTTTCATCCTTTCCGGTGGTGTTCTTGTGTGTAGGGTTTGGTATTCTCTTTGATTAATCGGTTGTTTAGGTTTTGCTGAATGCTCAATATTGCCGACTCACCCTGTTCTTTGTCTTCCAAGACCATTATATATTCTACTCCATGAAACCCTAATAGGGTTTACGCGATGATTTTACGTTCTTGCCCTTCCGTATGGTTTTACCTTTTTGCCCTTCCATGTGGGTTTACTTTCTTGCACACGTAAACCTAGTTGACAACAATTACAACCTATACAAGGCTGTGGGAACAACAGTTATGGTTTCCTCATAGGTTTGGCTCCTTCTTCAAGGAAGATTCTATGAAGGAAAATTGCTAGAATTATCCCTGTAATATCCCTAAGTGTCTAGCCAATAGCCTTCTTATGCTTCTGTAAAACTTCAAGCAACGAAGCTTCTTGCAACTCATAAAGGCTCCTAGCAATAATTACTAGAATTTTGCTATTCTCAATTAGGAATGCGCACCTTAAATGCTTTGGAAGAGGCTTTAAATCAAGCTCAAGAGATTGTACAATGGATGGAAGAAGTCTGATTAACTTTCTCTTAGTTGTTTTTAATCAAGCCTTCTCTATTATTATTGATTCTAATCTACCCATACCCTGCTGTTCTTCCAATTGTGCCACTTGCTCTAGCCTCTTAGGGACTCCTCTAAATGTACATGAATCAAAGATGCTGCATACATTGTTCCCAAGCTATACGCTATGACAAGGAACTGGATGAAAGGAAGAGAGCGCACTTTCCAAGCTATTTTGATCAACTCTATTTCTACCACTTCTTTTAAGTTGGTTTATGTTGGGTGACACTTCCTTCTTTTGTTCAAATTCTACACTTCCTTGGACTCCTTGATGCCAAAAAGGGTCATACTACAAGTTTAAAAGTCATCAAAATAAGCTATCTCCAAGAATTCCTTCCCTAGCTCAAGTTGCATTTCCTCTACTAAATCTTCAATGAGCTCGATATGGAATAAAAAATGATCCTCCTATGGGTGTTTATGGCATCAAGAATGTTAAATTGAACAATGGAGTCATCAAATTCCATCGACAACACCCTAAGGTGCACATTAATTTTAGTTTGTGCCATTTTAAGGAATAGTTGACCAAAAATAAGAGGTGAATGGTTGTTGTGTGTCTCACCCTCCATTTCCAAAATGTAAAAGTCAATAGGGAAAATCAACTTACTAACTTACACTAAAACATCCTTAACTATTTTGAGTGAATAGGTGTTACTTCTATTAACCAATTGGATAACTAATTTCATTCCCTTCAATGGTCCAAGATCCAGCTTAATAAACACTAAAAGAGGCATAACTTTGATTGGAACTCTAAGATCCAGCAAGGCCCTATCAAACTTTTAGTTTTCAGTAATGCAAGGAATTGTGAAAGTACTCGGATCCTCGCATTTTTGTGGTAAAGGCTGGATAAATGCTGATATATTATGTCCCATGCTGACCTTCTCCCTTCCTTGGAACCTCTGCTTATTCATACATAGCTCTTTCAAAAACTTAGCATACCTTGGCTCTTGCTTGATTGCATTGAGAACTAGAATATTGACTTCCACCTTCTGGAACATCTTTAAAATTTCCTTATCCTTGTCTGATATGTCATCCTTTTTCTTAGACTTCATCCTCTAAGGAAATAGGAGTGGCTCAATGGATCAGTCAACTATCTCTTTTCCTTTGGTGGCTTGATCTTCTTGGCTCGTCTAGGTCTTAGTTAGGTTTAAAGCAGATGATTGCTTTTCCTCCTTCTCCTTCTCTAGCCTTGGCTGCTTGTCTAGCACCTTTCTAGACCTTAATTCGATGGCATTTACACCCACTTTTGGATTGGGGATGGATTGGCTCGGCAATTGCCTAGAGACTTGCTGTTGAAGGGCATTCATCAAAGTGGCTAATTGAGTCATTTGTGTCCATAGATCTTGGATGGTTAAGTCAATTTTCTACTAGAATTGAATATGTTGATTGGCTAGCTATGTGGTGCAAGTCATTAGTGGCTTCATCATATCCTCTAAAGTTGACTCAAACCTTGGTAGAGGTGGTTGTTGTGTCTGGCCATGCAGTTGCTGTTGGTGCTCCAAAGGTTAGGATGATTGTGTCACCCTGGGTTATATGTGACCAAGTATGGGTCATATTGAGGCTGATCTTCCTATTGACATGACCTTCTTTGATATCCTCCGACTGCAAGGACTTGATCTTGTGACTCCTTCACTAATGTTGGATATGAAGTAGTAGGATGCCCTAGACTTGCACAAATACCATAAATTTGGCTCCTAAGGGCAAGTGATGAACTCCCTTGGCTTGGTTGTTGTTGATCTATAACCAATCTCCTTACAAGTGAGGTAAGTTCAACAATATGGTGCTCCACTCTTTAATGATCTTGACATGTGGCTGATACCTTATGTACTCCTCAAGATGGAATTGTTGCCTTTATGCTGAATTGCTAAGAATTCATTGCAATGTTTCCAATCAACACTCAAGTAGCCTAGGTTGTCTTATCCAGCAGTGTGTGATACGAACTCCGATTATATGTAAATAGAACCCAACACCAATGTTGGTATAGGATCATTCTAACAAAGGTTAAGGGGATTTGGAATTCTAACCCAATGATTATAAACAACCAAGAACCAGAATTATAAGATTCAGACGCCACTCCTAACAACAACAATGTTGAAGAAGATAAGTCTTATTGAACCATCACACTCAAGTATGAAAGTTTAGAATTAGTTCTCAAGGAACCAGAGAAAATAGTTCATACATTCATAAAGATGGGTTTTGCCTCCAGCCACCCTTTTTGCCCTTTTTATATGCTATCCCCCAAAAACCTTAGCTAATAAGATGGGCTTATTAAGAAAATTCGTACCCCCGAAACCCTAACTAATAAGATGGGCTTATTAAGGAAATTTATAGCCCAAAAACCCTTACCTAATAAGATGGGCTTATTAAGGAAATTCGTACCCCCAAAAACCCTAACTAATAAGATGGGCTTATTAAGGAAATTCGTTCAACTCACTACATAACAATATTGCCCCATGAAAATAATCCATTTAAATGCCCAAACATGGGCTCCCAAATCCAACATCCTTCCCAAGGCCATGGTTCTCAAATTCCTCCATAGATGACACATTTGCAAGCCTTGGTGAAGCCTCTATCATCCTTAACTCGTACCTAGCAACTTCCTAATGGTAAATGTCATACAACAAGTTGTTAAGAGCTTCCTTTATTTTCTTTGACCTTGCCCTTGTCATTGGTCCTCCAAGGTTTTGCAAAGCATCAACTCCCTTGTTGATTTGAGCTGATACAATATGGCTTCCATCATTCCCGCTCTCCTCAAAATGATTTGTCCTCAAATCAGCACCTACATCATCAAAGAGAAAAGGAGAAAGGTCAGAAACATTAAATGTTGCACTCACATTATACTCACCTGGCAAGTCAAGTTTATATGCATTATCATTGACTCTTGCCACTACTTGAAAAGGACCATCTCCCCTTGGTTGCAACTTTGATTTCCTTTGCATAGGAAATCTATCCTTCCGCAAATGTACCTAAACCCAATCACCAAGTTCAAAAGTGATATGCCTACGACCTTTATTGGCTTGTGTTTCATATTGTTTGGTTTTTCTCTCAATGTTAAGCCTAGCTTTCTCATAAAGTTGCCTAACCACTTCTGCCTTCCTTTTCCCATCCAAATTAACCCTGTCCTATATAAGCAATGGTGCTAAATCCAAAGGAGGTAATGGATTAAAACCATAAACAAGCTCGAAAGGAGAATAACCTGTAGCACTATGAACAACATGATTATAGGCAAATTCCACAAAAGGCAAACATTCTTCCTAGGTTTTAGAGTTCTTACCAATAACAGCGTGCAACAATGTACCAAGAGTATGATTTACTACCTCAGTCTATCCATCGGTTTGTGGATGGCAAGTTGTAGAAAACAACAACCTTGTTCCAAGCTTACCCCACAATGTCTTCCAAAAATGGCTCAAAAATTTTGTATCACGATCTGATACAATACTCTTCAGCACTCCATGTAGGCGAACAATTTCTCTAAAAAATAA
The DNA here is from genome assembly GCA_037832385.1 of Rhizophora apiculata. Lineage (NCBI taxonomy): Eukaryota > Viridiplantae > Streptophyta > Magnoliopsida > Malpighiales > Rhizophoraceae > Rhizophora > Rhizophora apiculata. Next base: position 4,838,112 of record CM075436.1, read on the forward strand.
GTTTGCAATGTGTGTGGCATCATCCGTTTTGGTGCACGCAATGAAATGCGCCATCTTTGAAAACCTATCAACTACAACAAGAATACAATCTTGGCCCTTCTTGGACCTAGGTAACCCAAGAATAAAATCCATAGAAATGTTGGTCCAAGGTTCACAAGGAATTTCTAAAGGCATATACTTACCATGGGGCAAAACCCTAGACTTAGCTTGTCTACAGGTAATACACTTCATGCAGACTCTTTTAAGATCCCTTTTCATATGTGGCCAAAAGAAATGTTCATGTAAAACATCAAAAGTCTTTTGAATGTCAAAGTGTTCCATTAAACCACCCCCAAGAGCTTCTCTCACAAGTAATGCTTTCATAGACCCTTGAGGAATACAAAGCTTATTTACTCTAAACAAATACCCCTCATGTCTATAGAACTTACCAAAGGTAGCTTTCTCACATGCAGCATATACGTTACTAAAGTCAGCAGCATTAGCATACAAACCAATAATGTGCTCAAACCCTAGCAACTTAACGCTCAAAGTGCTAATCAATGTGTACCTATGTGACAATGCGTCAGCAACAACATTTTCCTTACCTGATTTGTATTGAATTACATAAGGAAAAGTTTCAATAAACTCAACCCATTTTGCATGTCTCCTATTCAACTTACCTTGCCCCTTCAAGTATTTTAAAGACTCATGATTAGTATGAATTACAAACTCCTTAGGCCAAAGGTAATGCTACCATGCTTCTAAAGTCCTAACAAGTGCATACATTTCTTTATCATAAGTTGGATAATTCAATGTTGCCCCACTCAACTTCTCACTGAAGAATGCAATAGGTCGTTTCTCTTGCATAAGAACTCCCCCAATCCCAATGCCAGATGCATCACATTCAATTTCAAAGATCTTAGAAAAATCAGGCAAAGCAAGAAGTGGTGCATTACATAACTTAGACTTAAGTGAATCAAAGGCATCTTGTTGTTCCTTACCCCACTTGAAACCCACACTCTTTTTAATCACCTCAATCAATGGTGCAGCTATGGTACTAAAATCCTTAATGAACCTTCTATAAAAGCTAGCCAAACCATGGAAACTCCTCACATCACTCACACTCTTAGGTGTAGGCCATTCTTGAATTACCTTAATCTTCTCTTTATCAACCTCTATGCCATGAGCAAACACAACATAACCCAAAAAAATGACATGATCCTTGCAAAAATCACATTTCTTCAAATTGGCATACAATTTCTCTTTCCTCAAAACATCAAGCACACAATGCAAATGTTCAACATGCTCTTCTAAATTCCTGTTGTATACTAATATGTCATCAAAATAAGCCACAACAAACTTTCCTAAGAAAAATCTCAAGACATGATTCATTAATCTCATGAAAGTACTAGGTGCATTAGTCAAACCAAAGGGCATAACTGACCATTCATACAAACCATGCTTGGTCTTGAATGCAGTTTTCCATTCATCTCCTTCTCTCATCCTAATTTGATGATACCCACTCTTAAGGTCAATTTTAGAGAAGTAACAAGCACCATGTAATTCATCTAGCATATCATCAAGCCTGGGTATAGATGTCGATACTTAACTATTATTTTGTTGATAGCTCTACAATTGACACACATCCTCCAAGATCCATCTTTCTTTAGCACAAGCAACATTGGCACTGAACATGGACTCATGCTCTCCCTTACATGTCCCTTCCTCATCAACTCATCAACTTGCCTCTGAAGCTCCTTTGTCTCCTCAGGATTACTTCTATATGCTAGCTTATTGGGAATGGGAGCTCTAGGAATAAGATCAATGTGATGTTCAATCCCTCTCCTTGGTGGTAAACCATCTGGGATCTCTTTAGGGAATACATCATTATAATCCTGCAACAAAGATGAAATAGCACTAGGCAAAGATGAATCAAGGTTAGTGTTAGAGAAATAAGAATCCTTGTAAAGGATTAAGATCATTTGTTGCCTAGCTTGGCAGGCAACCCTAACATTTGCTACTTTTGCAAACACACTCACTTGTTTTCTTTCATCTTCACTCTCGTGAACCTGACCACTCTTGTACTTAGCACTCTCAAATGCGTTTACCTTGGCTTTCTCTCCTTCACTTTCTTTTCTCTCGACACTCTCTTTCTTTTCACTCCTCCCCTTTTGCTCACTTTCATAAAGTCTCACTTGGTCTTCAGACACTTGTTTTGGAGTCAATGGAACAAGTGTGAATGGTCTTCCATCCATGGTGAAAGAATGGTGGTTCTTGTAACCATCATGCAAAAATTTTCTATCAAATTGCCAAGGATGGCCCAATAACAAATGCCCAGCCTGCATAGGTACAACATCACAAAACAACTCGTCCTTATATCTACCAATGGAAAATGGAACCACAACTTGTTTAGTCACTTTCACCACTCCACTGTCATTCAACCATTGCAAATTATATAGCCTAGGATGTTTGGTTGTAGGCAAGTTCAAATTTTCCACCAACTTTGTACTTGCTACATTAGTGCAACTACCTCCATCGATGATCAAGCAATAGAGTCTATCTTGAACCAAACATTGAGTATGGAAAATATTTTCCCACTGCATCTCAACATCATCCTCCTCCTTAACCTACACACTAAGGGCTCTTCTTGCTACTAAAAGCCTTCCACCATGCTCTGGATACTCTATCCCTTCACCAACATCATTAGCATCCTCTAGTGGTGGCATTTGGTCTTCATCACTAGCATCACTACCAGACACATAGTCACCATTCTCCTTAAGGTACATGGTTCTCTTGTTAGGACATTGTGAAGCCACATGACCCTTACCCAGACATCTAAAGCATTTGATGTCTCTAGTTTTTCCTTGGGTGCCCTCAAGTTTTTCTTTAAATTTGCCCCTTTCCAGGCTGTCCCCACTAGTCTTGGGTCTATGTGAATTGGTTTTAAGCTTAGAAGTCATCTTCTCTTCCTTCTTCCCCCAATTTGACTTCCAAAAAGATGAACCTAAGTTCTGATTATTTCTAGAAGTGCTCCTTCCCTTAAGCTACCTCTCAACTTTCATGGCAATGTGTACCATGTCTTCAAGCTCTACATAGTGTTCCAATTCTACCACATCAGTTATGCTTCTGTTCAACCTTTGGAGTAACCTAGCCATGGTTGCCTCCCTATCCTCCATTACATTTACCCTAACCATAGCAATTTCTATCTCCTTATGGTACTCTTCCACACTCTTGGAACCTTGCGTAAGGCTTTGCAACTTGTTATACAAATCCCTATAATAAGAGCTGGGAACAAATCTCCTTCTCATCACAGTCTTCAACTCATTCCAAGTTTCTACGATTCTCTCCAAATTTCTTCTCCTAGTGCTAACTTGCTAGTCCCACCATACTACAGCATAATCAGTGAACTCTGCCATAGCTAACTTCACTTTTTTCTCCTCAGAGAAGTTATGGCACTCATATATAAATTCTACCCTTCGTTTCCAATCCAAATAGACATCAGGGTCAGCTTTTCCTTGGAAATAAGGTATTTTCATTTTAATACTATTAAGATTTTTGTCTACTCCTTCCTCCACTTTATTTCTATTATCCCAACCTCCATTGTACCTATTATAAACATTTCCATTGCCTCTTACTCCTCTACTATTCCTATTACCACGTCCTCCTCTAAATCCACCTCTGAAGTTTTTACTCGCATTATCACCATCATCATAATAATCATCACCATCTTCACCAAAGTCATGTTCAAATTGCTCCTTCATGACCCCCCCAGCTGGCCACTTAGGATTGACACTCGATTCCCCTTCTATTTTATCCATCCTGTCTCAAACTTCCCAAAACATTTAGTCAATCCTATCAAACTTCTACTCTAAGGATTTCATAAGCAATTTGAAATCTGGAACAACTACTTCCTTCTCTCCACGTGGAAAACTGCCTTCTTTAGCATTAGACATTAGATATGCAAGATTGTTAGTAAATAAAGAATATACCTCACAAAACTCACTCCTTTGCATGTTTGCTCTCCACTCAACTATAATAGTCCTTAACTCTCATGTTTCACACAATGAATTGCAAGACTCTAAGAGCTCTTTCAATAGTTCCAAGCAAACTAAATTCAAAACAAACAAAACTTGAATATATCAATTCTAAACCTACCTCTTCAGAGAAGTGACACGATCAAAAAGATGGGCAATAAAGCAAATAGAATGTCAAAGAATATAATTGAGTAAATGACCAATTGAGCAATGAAGCCGATTTTTTTTTTTTTTGGTTAACTAATGGGTATTTCTGTAAAAGAAACAAATATCAAAAAGGAAACTCAAGAAATACATGATTTTGTTTTTTTTTTTTGTGTTTATTTTTCTTCTTTTCTTTTGTTTTTCTTTTATTTTTTTCTTTTTTTGATTATTTAACCAACAATGAAGAATATATGAAATAGATGATAACAAAGGTATAACTAACCTGAGTTAGAGCCAAGGCTCTGATACCAAATGATACAAACTCCGATTATATGTAAATGGAACCTAACACCAATGTTGGTATAGGATCGTTTTAACAAAGGTTAAGGGGATTTGGAGTTTTGACCCAATGATTATAAACAACCAAGAACCAGAACTATAAGATTCAGACGCCACTCCTAACAACAACAATGTTGAAGAAGATAAGTCTTATTGAACCAACACACTCAAGTATGAAAGTTCAGAATTAGTTCTTAAGGAATTAGAGAAAATAGCTCATACATTCATAAAGATGGGTTCTACCTCCAACCACCCTTTCTGCCCTTTTTATATGCTATCCCCCAAAAACCCTAGCTAATAAGAAGGACTTATTAAGGAAATTCATACCCCCCAAACCCTAGCTAATAATATGGGCTTATTAAGGAAATTCGTACCCCCAAAAATCCTACCTAATAAGATGGGTTTATTAAGGAAATTCGTACCCCCAAAAACCCTAACTAATAAGATGGGCTTATTAAGGAAATTCGTTCAACCCACTACATAACAATATAGCCCCATGAAAATAATCCATTTAAATGCCCAAACATGGGCTCCCAAATCCAACATCCTTCCCAAGGCCATGGTTCTCAAATTCCTCCACAGATGACACATTTGCAAGCCCTGGTGAAGCCTTTATCATCCTTAACTCGTACCTAGTAACTTCCTGATGGTAAATGTCGCACAACAAGTTGTTAAGAGCTTCCTTTATTTTCTTTGACCTTGCCCTTGTCATTGGTCCTCCAAGGTTTTGCAAAGCATCAACTCCCTTGTTGATTTGAGCTGGTACAATATGGCTTCCATCAGTGTGCCACCACTTGCTACAATCCATCAAGATTAGACCTTCATAAAAGTACTGGACCAAAAGCTATTCTGATATCTAGTGAAATTGACAGCTCATACACAACTTATTAAATCAATTCTAGTATTCATAAATGGTTTTTCCATTAAGCTATCAAATCCCACAAATCTCTTTTTGGATGGTGGTAGTACATGAGGTAAGAAAAAATTTTTTGATGAAGGCCCTTTTCATGTCATTCCAAGTCCAAATAGCCTTGGGATGGAGATAATAAAGCCAATCTTTTGCAACTCCCTCCAAAGAAAATGGAAATGCTCGGATCTTGACATGGTCCTTAGAGATCCCTTGTGATCTCATTGTCAAATAGACAATATGGAATTCCTTGAGATGTTTATGGGTATCTTTACCTGCAAGGCCATGATATTTAGGCAACAAATGAATGAGTCCATATTTAAGTTCAAAGTTAGCTTTAACATTTGGATACTAAATACATAAAGGTTGGTAATTGATATCAAGTGCCACTAGCTCTTTCAAAGTTTGATTATTATTACCATTATTTCTAGCCATGTTGTCATCCTTTGCTAGCTCCAGCCCTTGATATTCTTCCTTGATGATTCTGCATGAAGATAAAGTGGGTGGAACGAATGATGATTATGCAGTCTTATGATATCTACTCAACATTTGTTCTACTTTTGGGTCAAAATCAAACAATAAATTGCTAGATGACCTAGTCATACACTATGCAAACTAGGCAAAATAAAGCTTAAACAAAGATAAAACAAAGTTGAATAGAGCAAGAGCAAACAACCAAGAAATGCAACTAACTAAAAAAAACCTTAAACAATAACAAGCAACTAAGCCAATATGAAAATGAAGCAAACAACAGCTAAAATGAACTACATAGGGCAAAGTTGGAATGGATGGCAACAGAACTAGTAAAATATAAACAACATTGATTAGACACTTAAAGAAATAGACAAATTGAATATAAATCAATAAAATAAATAGAGAATAAACTGAAGCAAACATGAATCAAATAACATTAATGAGTAAAAAGTGAAAAGGAGAGTCAAAAGAAAACTTATGCTAGTTAGACATTGGTAGAAGGCCACGTGAGGTAGCTAAGAAAAAGAACTAGCTGAGATGAATTATCCTGTCTTGAAATTGATGTTCTTCCCCTCCTTTCTTTAGTCGTAACCAATAGTAAGACACCTACAATAGTGGTTAATTATTTACAAATAAACTAAAAAAGGTCATAAACATACCTTGGTTCCCCAGCAATGGCACCATAAATTGACAAATTTGACTATCGCAACAGTTAAATTAATTATTAGGGTGGCCTGAAGGCTTATAGTTAGTAGCATGACCCTAATTGTCTTACAATGAACCAATGTATTTTTTAGACTATATGATATAAGATTAACTCTAGTAATTCTTAAACCTTAATGACCTGTCCTTGATTCGTTAGGATATAGGAATGTTTGTCTAATTGATTAGCCTTAGTCCTAGTCAAGATCTCTCACTAGATGACACTACACTCCTAAAAATCTCTAGATGATCACTTAGATTCAATTAACTATGACTCATGAAAAACCCACTATCATACAATTATCATGCAATCTAACTAGTTTAAGCATCAGAGTTGACTAATCTACGTAGCAAATTTGCCCCTTAATCTCATCATAAATGTGACTTAAGTTACGATTAGTAGCTCTTAGGATACTCCTTAACTCACTAAAACCAATTAGTATTATCACCTAAGGATTCCTGTTAAGTGACTGAATAAGAATAAGACTAGAATGAGAAAACCAAAATGCATTCATTCAATGATAAAACATGATCTCCAAGTATATTAGTTCAAGAGCACTAGAGTTAAAATGATTTACACAGTCATATAATGAAGAAAAAGAGAAATGCAAAATGAGAAGAATGAGGCTATTTCTGTCTGTCCTCTTTTTTATGTATAAAAGTTAATTCTTTACTCTTCATTTAAAACCTAAATTAACACTATGGTTTCAAAGAAAGTTAATTCTCTACTCTTCATTTATATTAAAATCTTTCATAATACTATGAAAATTTATGTATAAAAGTTTCATATCAAATTAGATTATAAAAAATGTTATTGTGTTCAAATTTGACAAAAAATTAAATAACTTGATATTTTTACTAGTCTAATTTTACCAACAAAGAGGAAAATTCTATCAAATACATGTACTAATGGAATTTTCTTTTTTTTTTTTTCTGAAAAAACTTATGTCTGCATTAAATTAGCTAACTTTAGATATATGACAATATATTTAATTTAATGCAAATTTAAATTAACACATTCTATATAAATTGGCCGTAATATTTCCAGCTTGCATTGTTTTAGTAATGGTCAAAATCCAACTCAAATGGCAAACAACCCCTTTAGATTTGGATAAAGAACAAACACTTTCCAAATTGACTCCCAATCATGGCCTCATCATCCAATCCTCTTGCCTCTAATTGATGAGTTTTCATCAAATATCTATTATGGGCCTGTCATATTACACACATGTTTCTGCTTTAAAATCCTTGTTGAACGATGTATTATTGATTAGAATTAATGTCTATGTTTGAATTTTGTTGAAGAGAGTGGCCCATTAGGAAGCAAAACAAAGTTGACCCATTCAAGTTCTTACTTCCTCTTATTTATGCTTCTATTCTTCCTTTGACTAAACTCCCCACCATTTTTTTGTGATTATTTTTTTCTTTCATTCTTTGGACTATTCACTATGTGTATTTTGCATTTTAATTGTCTAATGTATGGCTTTTTCAAGTGGTTGTAGTGTTTCAATTCGACTCTCACTACGCCATAAACCTATTTTGAGGGATTAATTGTTTATGGCTATGTGGGTTGGCTCATTTGCTCATGGCTTCTACTTGATGTACCCTTTTTCAAACTAGTTGCTTGTTCTACAATTTTGTTCATTTATTTTTTTATTTTTAGAATTGGATTCCTTATTTTAATACTTTTTACTAATTTTTTTTTTACTATATTGTTAATTATTGAGCAATCATATCAACTATTCTAGGTGCCTTTGTATTGGTTTAGACTTTTCTTGGGCTATGGGGGCTACCAATTTTTTTTTCTATTAAGGATGTATGAAAATCATTCTAAATCAAAAATTAATGTTTTTCATTGGAAGGATAAATGTGCAAATGGTTAGCAGTTGCAACTAAAGTAATTGTTACAAACATGATCCTATGTGTACAAGTAGTTAAAAAGAATACTTATTACAAGTAATTTGAGAATATACTTTCCTATATGCAAAATATTGTTGTTTTTAGCATGATTAAAGAATGGAATTATTGTAAAGGAATTTGCATTAATGGGATAAGAGGAAGAAGGGATTTAAGGTTGAATTTTGGAGAAATCCCATTAATAGATGTTAATTACAATGCATGTTATACATAATGCATGTAATTATTAGTTCAAAATTTTCAAAATATTAATCCTATAATTATCTCAATTGTAACCCCTCTATTGTTCCTAAATTTCTTTTTTTCGTCTTATAATTTTTTGGGTCTTCAAATGTTTCTTAGATAACAAATAAAAAAAAATCTCAGTTATACACTAAGCTAATTACTAAATTTTCATGTGATATAATGATACTTGTACATTTATAAATTTTTCAAAGCTTGGAAGACAAATTTGCTTATTCTAATTCACTTATTTTGTGGGAATCAAAAAGTTAGTCCTAACAGAAGTATGTGAGTAGAAAATTTGGACAAAACTTCAGGGCGCTTTCTTTTGGATCAGCAATAATAGATGTACATATATTCTTTAGAGATATTTACAACATTGAAGAATGCGAGATAGGATATGGCTAAATTACCATCAATTATTTACAAAAGTATGATGTTTCCATTTGAGCTTCCTATTGGCAGATAAAGACACTAATATGGTTATTAGATTTTTATTTTTTTATGCAATCTTAAGAGGAGCCTCTTGATTTCTTGTTCAAAACTCCTATAATGGCTAATGTACACTTATTGCCATCAATGTAATAAGTAATGTGCCTTTAACAACTATTTTACTATATGTTAGATCAATGCATCTTTAATTAATTGAATACATAAAAATAAAACGTGATATAAGTACATGAAATAAAATAAAATAAAAGGTCACTAATTAAAATGAAATTGATCATTATGTTATCTTTCTAAATTTTAGTAATAACCAAATGTATACACAATTAATACTATTAATAAAGTGGGCATAAGTCATAGTTAATCAACTAAACATATCAACATTTACAATGCAAGCATCACCCACAGTTTCTATCACAAAAATCTTTCTTAATCATATTTACACGTTATCACTAATAATTTATTTTTTAAGCTTACTAATGATGATAATCAATCTTATATGATATTACAATGATAATTATAGATTCCAATGTCTCATACAAAAGTTTACAATTGAAAGGAACTATCACTAGATTGGACTAATCAAACACACTAGTGGAGCCCCAAGAAGGAAAGAATTAAATTAATCCTTAGAATTCCATCAAATAAAGGAGTCATTATTCTTAATTGTCTCATCTTACAGGTATTAAATGGTTCAAATCTAGATTAATATAAACTGTTGATTCTTTTCTTATTATCAAGATTTCTTCTTTTGTTGGAAGGACTCATTCACATTAATTGAACAAGAAATTAATTTTTTTTGTATTCACCAAACATTATATTAATCATGATAATAATAAAATTATCCTTTCATTTCATGCTAATAATATTTCTCTTATCATCTCAAGGAGTCTCTCACACAAAATGATCATAAAATTAACTTTTTTTGTCCACACCAAACATATTTTGATTAGGACAAGAACATTAATACACCTTTGGTCTTCTGAATCTATTGAAGTTCATCAAACATAAGAGTTATTGATCTTAATTAGCTTTTCTACATGGTTTGAATGATGCACTATCCAAAATCTAAGTCCATCATTTCATTTCTTGCCAATAAAGCTATTACTTTCCTTATAAGGAGTTATTCACATAAAACAATTATGAAATTAAATTTTATGTCTACACCAAACATTACATTTATTGTGACAAATATGTCCTTAGACCTATGGTAGTCTAAATCCATTGAATTTAATCAAACAAAGGAGTCATAAACCTTAGTTAGGTTTTCTTGTAGGGATTGAATGATTTAATTCCTAAAGGATGAGACTATAACTTCATTTCTTGTTTATAAGTCTTCTCCTTCCATTGTAAGGACTCATTCACACAAATGTTAATGAAATTAGCATGTGTCTACTCTAAACATGATGTTTATTGTGACAAGGATGTCATGACACCTTTGGTACTTTGAGTCATTTGAAATACATAAAACATAGGAGTCATTAAGCTTGATTAGTTCTAACTTTATAGGGTTTGAATGGTTCAATGGCTGAAAGATGAGATGGTAACTTCATTTCCTATTAACAAGGCTTATCCTTTCAATGTAGGAACTTATTCACACAAAATAATCATAAATTAACTATTGTGTGCACTTCAAACATTATTTTCATTGTGATAAACATCTCAATACACCTTTGGTAGTTTGAATCCATTAAAGTCCATCAAACATAAGAGTCATTGATCTTGATTAGTATCTCTTACATGGATTAAATAGTTAATTCTTGAAAGATGATACTATTCCTTCATTTCATGCTAACAAGGTTTTTACATTCCTTGCATGGAGTCATTCGCACAAAATGACCATGATATTTGTCTATGCCAAACTTGATATTCATGGTGATAGGCACACCATTACAACTTTGGTGGTTTAAATCCATTGAAGTCCATCAAACATAAGAGTCATTGATTTGGATTAGCTATTCTTACAAGGATTTAGTGGTTCAAAATTCGAAGGATGAGACCTTTACTTCATTTCTTGCTAATAAGGCTTCTCTTTCTATTAGCTTTTCTTACATGGTATGAATGATTCATTGGCCAAAAGATGATGTTATTACTTTATTTCTTCCTAATAAGGTTAGTGCATCACAACAATTCACAACCACAACATTTTTTCCCTTCCTTTCTAGGCTCTTCCAAGGATATAATCACCATGCTAGCATCCTATCGACCCCAAAAGCCTCCAAGTCCATTTTTTAAAAATGCCTTCTTTGGCTCCAGGAATCCATAAAAAGCCCACAATTCTTTACCAAATTTCAAAAGCAAGTCAAAATGGATCCAAATAAAACTATATATTTGTATAGGTTATGTTTTCCATGGTCATGAGGAGATTAGAGATTGCCCACCTTTAGGCTTACTTTTGCAACTATTACATTTAAATCTTAAGTTTCCTAATTTTTATCCCATTAAGAAGTTGTGGCATAGTTGGTCAATTCCCATGAAACAAAAGTTCTAAAGCATTTATGGAGATATTAGAGATCTTTTAGATTTAGAGGTTTAGTTAATCATCTTAAGGTAGCTAAAGTTTTGGGATCCTTCACTTTGGTGTTTAGTATTCCCTTCAACAAACACGGTCCCTTTGTTAGAAGAAAAAAAAATGCTATGGAATTTGCCATTTTGTTATATATTTAAATCCTTGAGGTAGAAATATGGTATGCAAAGAACTTATTAACCTTGGCCAAGATTAGAAGAGATGAGATCTTGGATTAGGTCCAAGGCAAAGGCCAATTTGAAAAGAAAAATATGTTCTTCTATAGGCCAACTCCTAATTTTCAAAATGAATTGAAAGAATGATGTTGATAGACAAATGACATGTTTGGCTATACTCTTTTATAGGCTTATTTAATTTCCCAAGGTGATTGACCATATTCAACCTCTTGCTTATAAATCTACCAAATGGTAGATAATGAGAATAAAGGTTAATCCTAGAGGGAGTGTTATCAACCTAATGCCAAATAATTAAACTTACTTACATTAATATGAATTGGTGGTAAAATTATAACTTTATAATAATTAAAGTGAACTACTTGGTTAACCAAAAAAAATTTACAAAAATTATAGAAATATCAACAATTTTCTCATTTCTATTGGAATTATTGACCCCAGAAAACAACATGCTTTGTTACCCAAATTCTACCTAAGATATTCATTAGGTAAAACAAGCTCTCCACTTAAACCCTAACCACTATATCCCTAAAACAAACTAGAGTTATATATATTGGTAGCCTTAAGAATTAGGAAAATAGGTTAATCTATAATTCGAGCAATTGACCATTGTTTAACTAATTTAGCAACCCCAAATGAATGAATTTAAACAAGAATCATTTAACAATTTAATTAAAATAACTCAAATAATTCTAATTGAAAAGCAAATAACATAACAAAATAATTCAATCTATCAAAATACCAAATGATTTGAAATCTCTTAAAACTATTAAAAAGTCTTTAGCTACACATACTTAGAAGATACAAAATTCTTAGTAATGCTATGCCTACCAACCTCCTTATGTGTCCATCTCCATCTTTACCTTTTTCAATAGCTAAAGATGTCCTTTTTATAACCTACAAAATGTACATAGTAGACACAAGAAAACTCTAAGATACTCCAGAAAAAACCTCTAAAATTCCCGAGGTTACAATAAACTCATTTTCTTAATTGTAACAAAATTCCTATAATAAGTTCCAATTTGAGTCCTAAATAAATATAGTATGAATTAAGGTCTGCTTTCTTCATCAAAGTTGTAGTTCTCTTCTTTAGCTTTCCAATACATCTAGTCTCACCTAAAATAAAGGACCAGAACCTAAATTATGAGCTTAAAACTGAGACTAACACAATCCAGCCTATGACAGATTCTACAATGACTTCTTAGCTATTTTTGGACCATTGAAAAATTGTTTTGGGCTTGGATGTCTTCATAACAATTGTATCCCTAAATATGGAACTCAATCAAGGCTTTTAATTTGCCCAATTTAGATGTTTGATGCTCAAGTTATGTCCAAGTAAATACTTCATGCTTGGATAAGAATCCTACTCCAATTAAGATTCAGACTCTAGTTTTCTACCATGTCTTTGAAGCAAAGTCTCAAGGACCAAACGAACTTGGATTTAGACTCATAAACCCAATCTAGAAACTTTGAAATGTCAACTAGAACTTCATTCCAATTTAAACATTTAAGTTAGTGAAAAACTTGAAATAAATGACAAAGGCCAAAATGATGAAATGGTAGAATTTTACCTATTAAAAGTGCAAATTTCTCAAAACTTCCCAAAAACATACCTAACTCACAAAATATATTCTAATCAACTTAAGTAGGTATATAACTTATTAAAAACAAATAAATGAAAAAGAGAATAAATAAATAAATTTTCACTCATTGCTAAAGATGATCTCATCCTTGAACCATTGTAAAATTAGAGGGGATGGAGTTAGCTATGCCCTTACTTTGGCTATGTTGCAAATGTGCATTATAAGGTTTGCTCCCAACTCATATGGTATGGACATGATACAATTGGATTATCAAGATTTGAATAGTCATGATAGACTTCAACAAGTAGCCCAAGTTTGGAATCTTGCATACACAATTTCTATTGGGCTTGAGATATGCATATGTACACTTTGTTATGAATGATGATGTAAAGCTAGAGATCTTAAGGTCTATGCTATTGGACAAACACAAACTCATTCTTTATGTAAGGGGAAGGAGAAGATAGAATATGAGCAAAGTGCTCCACTAGAAAAAAATAGTGATGACATATTAGAAAACTAGAAGCTCTACAATGAATTGAGAAGGGTTAAACAAGTCTACCATGAATTACAAAATCAATTAAGGGGTAGTGATCATCATTAAATCATAGAACATTTCACCAAAGAACTTGAGTAGTGTGGGAAAAAGGATGATGACATAGCTTCCTTTTTGATCAAAGAATGAAGGAATTAAAGGTTATAGCACAAAATTCTGTTCAAATATAAGAAGCCTTGTCTCTTTCTTAAAACCAAGTTGAAATTCTCCAATAAACAACTCTCTTGCTGCAAGGACAAATAAATGAGTTTGAGGATAGGAACGTCGAGTTGTTTGTTATGAATCAAAATTACAATTTGGCACTCTTACAAGCTATTGAGCTCATAACAAAGAATTAAAATCTTTGAAGTCAAGTGGATGAACATGGCATTCAAATCTAGTAATTAGTTAAGTTCAATGTAGCAAGAGAAGTTCAAATTGGGGATGCAATTGAATGAAATTGACAAATAATTTAGAGAGTTGTCCTTATAGAACCTGAGGGAAAATCATTGAATATAGAAATTGTGCCTTTGCATCTTTATGAGGAACGTCTTGTCCAATTCCTTGATGAAGCACATCATTAGTATGACTTCAATAGCCATTTCTTTTAGTAGCCATTTTTTATTCTAACCATTATCAAATTAAGTTTTTTTGTATATTATTTATGCAATTTAAATAATATGTTAATCAATATTCATGAAATGTAAATAATGGTTTTTTTAAATGCAAAATCCTAAATTTCAATAGCTATTTTAATCAAATAAAATGTTTTTAAAATTTACAATCTTTTATTACAATTTGTACAATTTTAGTATATTGTTATTTTAAATTCACCATAAAGTAAAATTAACTATATTTTAATCAAAAGCCACTAATTTTATTAAATTGATTTTCTATTCTAACTATTATTCAAAATTAATGTATTTTTACATAGTTTTTGCAACTAAAATATTATATAAAAAAATGATATTTTTGAATTTAAAATAATATGTTTGAGTAATGATATAAATTAATCTAAATATTATTCAAATTTAAAGTTTTTTACTATAATTTCTACAATTTAAGTAAAAGATTACTTTAAATAAATTAAAAAGTAAAATAGATCATATTTGAATTTAAAAAAATTGATTTAAATAATTTTATTTTTTATTTTAATTATTATTCAAATTTAAATTATTTTTTATATTATTTGTAAAAAACATATTAGTCAACATTCATCAAAAGTGAAAAATAACATTTTTTAATACAAAATGCCAAAATTTATTAGTTAGTTAAATCAAACTAAATATTATAGAAATTTATAATTTTCTATTGTAATTTTTGTTATTTTAGTAAAACGTTACTCTAATTTCTCCAAAAATTAAAATAAATCCTATATAAATAAAAAAATGATTGACTTCATTAATTATATTTTTTTATAACTGTTATTTAAATTTAAATTTTTTTATATTATTTATATAATTTAAATAATAAATTAGTCAACATCCATGAAATATAAAAAATAATATTTTGAAAATAAAATCTTAAATTTTAGTAATTATTTAAATTAAACTAAATATTATTCTAATTTATAATATATTGTTGAAATTTTTACAATTTTTGTAAAATGTTACACTAAAGTCATCAAAAAGTAAAATTAACCCTATTTTAATCAAAAGTTATTAATTTAACTAATTGCATTTTCTATTATAATCATTATTCAAATTTAATATTTTCTTTATGTAGTTTATATAATTAAAATATTAAATTACTCAATATTTATGAAAAATTATAAAATAACATCTTGTAGTACAAAATTATAAATTTTAGTAATTATATAAATCAATTTATTGTTAGTTAAATTTAAAATTTTTTATTATAATTTTTGTAATTTTAATAAAAAGTTATTTCAAATTCACTAAAAAGTAAAATAAATAATATTTGAATAAAAATAACTAATTTAAGTACTTTCATTTTGTTATTCCAATAAATATTCAAATTTAAATTCTTTTTATTTTGTTTATGTAATTTAAGTAATAATTTAGCCAACATTCATTAAAAGTAAACACAAAAATTACATTTTTGAATACAAAATCTCAAATTTTAGTAACTATTTAAATCAAACTAAATGATATGTGATTTTATAATCATTTATTGTAATTTAAATAATTTTAGTAAAATGTTATTATGAATTTACTAAAATGTAAAATAGACAATATTTTAATAAAAATATGATTTTTTTTGACAAATTGTATTTTCTATTCTAATTATTATTTAAATGTAACATCTTTTTAAGTAGTTTACCCAATTATTTAAATATTCTAATTATTAATTTCTACAATTTTTGTAAAAGATTACATTAAATTCAATAAAAAGTAAAATCAACCTCATTTTAACCAAAATTTTGTTTTCTATTATAACTGTTATTCAATGTAATTTATATAATTAAAATATTAGATTATTTAACATTTATGAAAAGTTATAAAATAACATTTTATAGTATAAGACTGTAGATTATGGCAATTATATAAATCAATTCAAATGTTAGTTAAATTCAAAATTTTTTATTGCAAGTTTTGTAATTTTAGTAAGAAGTTACTCCAAATTCACTAAAAAATTAAAATAGATCATATTTAAATAAAAATAACTAATTTAAATAATTTAATTTTGTTATTACAATAAATATCCAAATTTAAATTATTTTTATTTTGTTATTACAATAAATATCCAAATTTAAATTATTTTTATTTTGTTTATACAATTTAAGTAATAAGTTAGTCAACATTCATTAAAATTTAAAAAGCATATTTTTGAATACGAAATTTCAAATATTATTCAAATTTGTAATCTTTTATTATAATTTTAGTAATTTTAATAAAAGGCTACTATGATTTACTAAAAAGTAAAATAAATAATATTTTAATAAAAAATAATTGATTTGACAAATTATATTTTCTACTTTAATTGTTATTTAAATATAACATCTTTTAAAGTAGTCTACTTAAAATATTAAATTATTCAATATTTATTAAAAGTAAAGAACAATATTTTCAAATTGAAAACTCAATTTTGGCAACCTCTAAAATTGATTGAAAAATTATTTAAATTTAATATTTTTTATTACAAATTCAACTTAAAAATAAAATAAATTATATTTAAATTAAAAATGACTAATTTAAATGATTATATTTTTTTTTTCTAATTGTTATTCAAATTCACATTCTTTTCATATTATTTACATAATTTAAGTAAAAGATGAGTCAACATTAATGAAATATAAAAAAAAATATTATTTTTTGATATAAAACCCTAGATTTTAGCAACTACATAACATTTAGTAAAATGTTACTCTAAATTTACAAATTTACAAACTTTTATTTTAATTTTTTTCATTTTAGTAAAAAATTATTCTAAATTCACTAAAAAGTAAAACAAACCCTATTTAAATAAAAAAAATTATTGATTTAAGTGATTCACTTTCTATTATAATCAGTATTTAAAATTTATGTTATTTTTTGCCATAATTTTTATAATTTTAGTAAAATCTAACTTCAAATTCACCAAAAACTAAAATTAATCTTATTTAAATAAAAAATGACAGATATAAGTAATTTCACTTTTTTATTCTAATTGTTATTCAAATTTAAATTTTTTTTTTGATTATTTATACAATTTAAGTAACAAATTTGTCAACATTGATTAAAGTAAAACACCATATTTTTCATACAAATCCCTAAATTTTATTAAATATTTAAATTAAACCAAATTTTATTTAAATTTATCATCTTTTATTATAATTTCTACAATTTCAATGAAAAGTTATTTTAAATTCACTAAAAAGTAAAATAGACCATATTTTGATAAAAATGACTAATTTAGCTAATTATATTATCTATTCTAATTATTACTTAAATTTAATTATTTTTACGTAGTTTATACAATTAAAATATTAAATTACTCAATATTCATTAAAAATAAAAAATGACATTTTGGAATACAAAAAATAAAATTTTAGTAATTACTTAAATCAATCAAATTGTTATTCAAATTTAAAATTTGTTGTTATAATTTTTGTAATTTTAATAAAAGGTTACCCAAATTTACTAAAAAGTAAAATAGATCATATTTCAATCAAATATAATTGATTTAAGTAATCATATATTTTTCTAACTATTATTTAAATTCAAATTATTTTTATATTATTTACACAATTTTTGTGATATGTTAGTCATTATTCATAAAATGAAAAAAATAATATTTCTTAATAAAAACCTTATATTTTAGTAGATAGTTAAATCAGATCGAATATTATTCAAATTTAAAATCTTTTTTTTTGTATGACTTTTTCCATTTCAATAAAATAAATCAAACCAATTTTTATTCAAATTTAAAATCTTTCATTGTAATTTTACAATTTTGCAATTTTAGTAAAAAGTTACTTTAAATTGACAAAAATAAAATAAACTCTATTTGAATGAAAAAAAAAAAATTGATTTGAGTATTTCATTTTTTATTATTATCATTATTCAAATTTAACACTTTTTTACATAATTTACATAATTTAAGTATTAAGTTACCATTAAGGAAAAAGAAAATTATGACATTTTTGAATATAAAACATTAGATTTTAGTAACTATATAAATCAATTTAAATGTTATTCAAATTTAAAATTTTTTATTTTAGTTTTTGTAATTTCAATGCAAGGCTACTATAAATTTGCCAAAAAGTAAAATAAATCATATTTAAGTATAAAAAAACATATTTAAGTTAGTATATTTTTTATTTTAACTATTATTTAAATTTAAATTATTTTTATTTTTTTTATATAATTTAAGTAATAAGTTAACCAACATTTATGAAAAGAAACAAGTAACATTTTTTAAAACAAAATACTAGAATTTAGTAGTTACTTAAAATAAAGTAAATATTATTTTAATTTATAATCTTTTATTGTAATATTTACAATTTTAGCAAAAAGTTACTCTGAATTCACCAAAAAGTAAAATAGACTCCATTTGAATAATAAAAAAAAGACTAATTTGTGTATTTAATTTTTTATTCTTACCATTGATCAAGTTCCATGTCGTTTAATGTAATTTGTATAATTTAAATATTAGATTACTCAACATTTATAAAAGAGTAAAATATAATATTTTTTAATATAGAACTCAATATTTTACATCTTCATAAATCAAACTAAATATTATTCAAATATAAAGTCATTTTTGTAATTTTTGCAATTTCAGTAAAAAGTTCCTTTAAATTTGCCTAAAATTAAAATAGATCATTTTTAAATAAAAAGAAAATTAGTAATTGACTTTTTTTTTATTCTAATTGTAATTCAAATTTAAATTCTTTTTATAATATTTATGCAAATTAAGTAATAAGTTACTTAACATTCATAAAATGTAACAAATGATAACTTTTAATACAAAACCCTAGATTTAAGTAGCTACTAAAATCAATCCAATTGTTTTTGAAATTTTCAATTTTTTATTTTAATTTCTATAATTTTTCATCAAGATTAATGTCCTTTTTGAATAAAAAGCAAATGATTTGAGTAATTCATTTTATATTCTAACTACTATTCAAATTAATGTCCTTTTATGTAATTTTTGTAATTTATATATTAGATTATTCAACATTTATGAAAAATTGGAAAATGACATTTTTGAATTAAAAAATCCAAATTTTAATAACTATATAAATCAATCTAAATATTATTCAAATTTAAAGTCTTTTATTGTAATTTTTCCAATTTCAATAAGAGGTTACTCCAAATTGACCTAAAAGTAAAGCAAATCATGTTTGAATAAAAAATAACTAATTTAAGTAAATGTATTTTTTAATTTTAGTTGTTATTCAAATTTAAGTTATTTTCAAGTTATTTACAAAATTTAAGTAATAAATTAATTAATATTCATGAAAAGTAAAATAAAAACGACATCTTTGACTATATAAAACTCTATATTTTATCAGTTATTTAAATCAAATTAAATATTATTCTAATTTATAATTTTTTATAATAATTTATACAATTTTTATAAAACATTATTTTAAATTCACCAAAAATAAAATAAAATAGACCATATTTTAATAAAAATCAATAATTTTAAATATCTTTTCATGTAGTTTTGCAATTAAAATATTAGTTTAGTCAACATTTTTTGAAAAGCTGCAAAACAATATTTTTGAATATAAAATTTCAAATTTTGGTAACTATATAAATCAATCTAAGTGTTATTTAATTTTAAAATTTTTTACTATAATTTCTTTAATTTCAATAAGAAAGGCTATTTCAAATTCATCCAAAAATAAAATAGATTATATTTGAATAAAATAGACTAATTTTAGTAATTACATATTTTTTATTCTAATAGTTATTTAAATTTAAATTCTTTCTATATTATTTATGATACTTAAGTAATAGTTAGTTAACATTCATAAAAAGTAAAAAAACAATGTCTTTTAATACAAAACTTTAAATTTTTGTAACTATTTAAATCAAACCAAATGCTATTCAAATTTTAAATTTTTTATTGTAATTTTCACAATTTTAGCAAAAAGTTAATTAAAATTCACCAAAAAGTAAAATACACTCCATTTGAATTTTAAAAAAAGACCAATCTTAGTAATTCATTTTCTATTCTAAATGATATTCAAATTTAGCTTTTTTTTATATATATAATTTATGCAATTTAAGTATTACATTATTGTATATTCATGAAAAAGTGAGGAACATTAGTCCAAATTGACCAAAAAGGTAAATAGATTATATTTGAATAAAAAAATTAATTTAAATAATTTCATTTTTTATTCTAATCATTATTCAAATTTAAATTCTATTGATTTTATTTACACAATTTAAGTAATAGGTTAATAAAAATCATGAGAAGTAAAAGATAATAATTTTTAGTACAAAATTTTAAATTTTAGTAGTTACTAAAATCAAACCATATGTTATTTAAATTTATAATTTCAATATTAGGATAATCTAAATTCACAAACAAGGAAAATCAGTCATATAAGACAAACAAACAACTCATTTCAACAATTGCATTTTTTTTAATTTGTTATTTAAATTCATATTTTTTTAATGTTATTTATGCAATTTAAGGAACATTTCGGTTAACATTTATGAAAAGTAAAAAAATGATATTTTTTTTTAAACAAAATCCTAAATTTTATAGCTACTTAATTCAAATTAAATATTATTCAAATTTACAATATTTTATTGTAATTTTTACTATTTCAGTAAAAAATTATTCTAAATTCATCAAAAAATAAAATAGGTTATATTAAAATAAAAAATTACCAATTTGAGTAACTTATTTTCTATTATAACTATTATTCAAATTTAATATCTATTTACATAATTTAATTAATTTAAGTATTAAATTACTTAATATTTATGAAACAATAAAAAAAGTAACATTTCTTAATACAAAATTGTAGATTTTAATAACTATATAAATCAATTCAAATGTTATTCAAATTTAAAAGTTTTTTATTATAATTTTTGTAATTTCAATAAAAAGCTACTCCAAATTTACCAAAAAAAATAATTCATATTTAAATAAAAAATGATTGATATAAGTAATTTTATTTTTTATTTTAACCAATAGTCAAATTTAAAATATTTTTTACTTTATTTACGTAATTTAAATGACAGATTAGTCAATATTGATGAAAAATATTTTAGTAACTATTAAATCAAAACGATATATTTTAGTAACTATTAAATCAAATCAAATGGTATTTAAATTTATAATTTTTTATTATAATTTTTACAATTTCAGTAAAAGATTATTCTAAATTCACCAAAAAGTAAAATGAATCCTATTTTAATAAAAAAAATTACTAATTTGTCTAATTACATTATGCATTCTAATAGTTATTCAATTTTAACTTTTTAAATATAATTTACATAATTTAAATATTATATTACTCAACATTCATGAAAATGTAAAAAATGACAATTTTTTTTGATAAAAATGATTGATTTTAGTAATTTATTTTATATTTTAACTCTTATTCAAATTTAATATTTTTTTATATAATTTATACAATTTAAGTATTAAGTTATTCAACATTTATGAAAAAGTGAAAAACAATATTTTTAAATATAAAACTCTAGAATTTAGTAACTACATATATAAACCTAAACATTATTCAAATTGAAATATTTTTATTATAATTTTTACAATTTTAGTAAAAGATTATTTTAAATTCACTAAAAAAAGTAAAATAAATCATTATTTAATAAAAAATAACTAACTTAGATAACTGCATTTTTTTATTTTAATTGTTATTCAAATTCAAATTCATTTTTTTGTGTAATTTGTGAAATTTAAGTAATATATTAGATAACATTCATGAAAAATAAAAAACAACAATATTCAATAAAAAAATTTAGATTTTAGTAGTTATTTAAATAAAACTAATGTTATCCCAATTTATAATCTTATTGTAATTTTTTTCATTTCAATTAAAGGTTACTCTAAATTCAATAGAAGTAAAATAAATCATAGATTTCAATAACTATATTTTTTTATTTTAGCCATTATTCAAATTTAATTTCTTTTAAAATTATTTATGCAATTTAAGTAATAGATTAGTAAAGATTCATGAAAAGTGAATTTTGGAATACAAAACCCTATATTTTAGTAACTATATAAATTAATCTAAATATTATTAAAATTTAAATTTTTTTGTTGTAATTTTTACCATATCAGTAAAAAGTTACTCCAAATTGACTAAAATGTAAAATAAATTGTATTTAAGTAAAAAGAAATGACTTAAGTAATTACATTTTTTATTCTAATCTTTATTCAAATTTAAATTCCTTTGATGTTATTTATGAAATTTAAATAATAAGTTAGTTAACATTGATGAAATGAATAAAAATGAGATTTTTTAATACAAAACTCCAAATTATCAAACCAAATGTTATTCAAATATATAATTTTTTATTGTAATTTCTACTATTTTAGTAATATATTACTCTAAATTCACCAAAAAAGTAAATTAGATAATATTTGAAAAACAAATGACTAATTTTAATAATTACATTTCTTATTCCAACCATTATTCAAATTTACATTCTTTTTATATGATTTATGCAATTTAAGTAATAGGATAGTCAATATTTATGAAATGTGAAAAATGACATTTTTAATACAAAACCCTAGATTTGATCTCTTATAGTAGGAAGTTAAGGCCATTAAAGGGGAGGATATTCATGCTCCCTTTAGTTCATCAAATCTCTACTTTGTTTAACTATAGCCCTTTCACCAAGATTTAAGACCTTGAAATTGGAGAAATACTATGGGACAAAATCACTAATAGACCACTTGACTATATACATTCAAAAGATGGCAGCATATTCCAATAATATTAAACTCTTGAGGCATTGCTTCCAAGATAATATGATAGGTATGGCTTCCCACTAGCACATCAAACAAGATAACTTCCCTTTACTACACATCAACATTCTTATAGATAACAACATTGGCTATTCAATGTTTTCATTCATAGAAGGGTTCTTGGGCTACAATCAAATCAAGATGGCACTTGAAGACATGGAGAAAGCAACATTTATCACAATGTAAGGAAACTTTTGCCATAAGGTCATGTTGTTTGGCCTTAAAAATTTAGGCACCACCTATCAATGAGCACTGGTCACTTTGTTCTATGATAAGATGCATAAAGGGATTAAAGTTTATGATGATGATATGAATGCCAAGTCTTAAGTAGGTGAAGATCACTTAGTGGTCCTCAAAAGTTGTTTGATCAATAAAGGAAGTTACAATTTAAACTCAACTTAGCTAAGTGCACTTTTGGGGAAACTTCAAGCAAGTTGTTGGGTTTCACTCTAAGTCAAAGAGGCATTGAAATTGATCTTGATAAAATTAAAGTGATAAAAGAAATGCCTACACCGTCTTAGGATAACTAGGAATGGTCAATTACATTGCCAAGTTTATATCTTAGCTTATAACAACTTGTAAGTCTATATTTGGTATGTTACAAAAAGTAATCTATGGTAATAAGATGATAAATGCTAAGAAGCCTTTAATATGATCAAACATTACCTTTTCAACCCATTGGTTTTAAAGCCATCAATTCCACATAAATTGTTCATATTACATCTCTCTTTATAAGAGTGTTGCATAGGTTATGCCTTAAAACAACACGATGAAATTGGTAGAAAGGAAAAAGCTATCTTCTACCCTAGTAAGAGATTCATAGACCATAAGAATTGATATTTAGATGTAGAAAAAATTTGTTATACCTTAGCATGGAAAACACATTAGCTATGACAATATATGTTTTACCATATAACATAGCTTATTGCTAAGGAGGACCCCTTCTAGTGTATTTTTGAAAAACTAGCATTATTAGGATGGATTGTCCTTTAACATGTTCTTTTGTCAAAATATGACATTTAATATGTCTGCAAAGCTGTCAAAGGTAGTGTAATAACTGACTTTCTAGTAGATTGAGCCATTCCTAATTATGAGCCTTTGCATTTTGATTTCCCAAATGAAGATATCCTAACCTTATATCAAAGTCAAGATGACAAAAAGATAGCAAATGAATGGCAAATGTGGTTATATGGGGCATTTAATTTATTAAGGCATGGAATTAAAGTAGTCTTGATTTCTATTAAAGGCAAATAATATCTAATCATAGAAAAACTAGAATTTGAATGTACCAACAATATAAGAAAATACAAAGCATGCACCATATGCTTCCTATATGCCTCAAAGGTGAAAACTAAGAACCTAAAGGTATATTGGGACTTGATATTGGTCATTTACTAGTTATTAGATGAGTAGGAAGGAAGGGACTATAAGCTTGTTCCCTTTCATCGATACATTAAATAGTTAATTGAATAATTTGATTAGGTGACCTTCAATTATATGCCTAACAACTTTAGTGACAATGTTTAGGATAGATCTTAAAAGAAATATTTAAGAGATCCATTTCAATGTGTATTCTTGCTTATTTTTTGTACAAAGACAAGGAAGAGGATAACAAGCCTAGGTATTGTGACATAAAGCACTACCTTAAAACTAGGGAATATCTTGAAGGAGCAACTAAAAATAATAAAAGAATTTTGTGAAGGATGACATTGAATTTCTTCCTTAATATAGATATCCTTTATGAGCACAACTACATCTTTATCTTATTGTAGTGTGTAGATACAATTGAGTTAGAAACTATCATGAAAAAAGTTTATAAGGGCTTATGTGGGTTGCACACTAGTGGCCTTTCTATGGTTAGAAAAATCCTAAGAGTGGGGTATTACTAGTTAACCATGGAATTAGATTACCTTTGGCACACTCAAAAATTCCATGAAAGTCATATACATGTTGATAAAATACATGGAACACCTGCTTCATTACATGTTATGATGTCCTTATGGTCATTCACCATGTGGGGGATAGATGTAATCAATCCCATTACTTCAAAAGTATCTAATAGGCATTGATTCATTTTAGTGGTAATTGACATAATCATAATTTGTTAGCCAAAAAATGCCAATAGGCATCAAAATAAACATGGAATAGGCTGCATTTCTTAGTTTGAGATTCATAGGGGCATAAGGTATTTCTTCCTAACACATGTTAACAATGATGAATTAAAGCCAAGAATGATTTCCAAATGATGGCTTCATCTATTGGAGCATTTAGAAAAGGTGTAAGTAAGTGTTAATGAAAAAAGTTAAACACTTGATAAGTTCATTAGATCACATTTTAGTTCCTAATAATTCTAGGCATGTTCAAGAATACAATTTGCAGTTAAACCCTAGTGAGTAGAGTAGTGAAACTAATAGGAATCAAGTTAGCTTGTGTAGTGATCCATTGCACATATATGGAGGTTTAATAATAAGAGCTAAAGCTAAAAGGATGTGAGAAGCATTAAATGGGGTTATTGAAGTTATTTGGGTTGAAAGCAATTAATAACCAAAGGATTAAGGCTTATAGGAATATCTAGGCTTAATGAACTTCATAAAAGTTCAATGATAACTTATTTGAGCAGTTTGAGATGAATTCTAGACTTGGTCACATACATTGTTTCTTTAAGGGGCCATATATGTTATTTAGTTATTTTTATAATTGTAATGGGCTACATGGTATCTTAATTTAGGTCCAATCCACCTAATCCTTTATTTGGTAGTTTGTTAGATAAGTTTGTTAATTCCTATTATGTTTTGAACCATATATATAGTTGTGTAACCCTTTTTTTTTTTAGGGGAGGCCAATTTATTTTTTAATAAATTTGAGAGACTTTTCTCTTTGGTTCTTTTGAGAAATTTAAAATTTATCAAAATTACTTATATGGCATTTTAATTCTAATTTATACCTTGGGTTCATGTTTTCTTATTAAAGAATGGGTTAGGGTTTTACTCTTGTTAAACCTAATTTAGCTTTCTTAGGGTTTGAATTCCTTGTTTTACTTATGGGTCTCATTGTGCTCTTTGGGTTTCAAATCATCTTGGCATCAAAGTATTAGGCTTTAAATCATATTTTCTTAACAAAATTTAAGTTTTTCTCTTATTCTTTTTTTTGGCCACATTCTATATCCTTTTGTTCCTTGAATCAAAGATTGTAATTTTATCTTGTCTTTCTTTTATTCTAAAAAAAAAAAAAGCAAAAAAGAACATAAAATCAAAATGAAGAATTTTATTTGATTTATCAAAAACAAGAAAGGAAAGATTGTAGTTAATTTCTTCTCATTTGAGAAGTAAATGCTATTTAGGCATCTTACAACAAAAGGAAACCCTAAATTAAAGAAGTAGATTTATTTCTTTCTAGTTCCTACAAGGATTAAGATTTAATTAATCTTTCTTTATGTCTTGCAATTTAATTGTGCTAAGTTCTTCTAATCTATAACATTTATTCATTGTGCTTCTCTAAATTTTTTTGATTTTGATTTATTGAAATTAGTTGGTTACAAGGTGACTTTGATTGAGGTTGTTTAGTTTAATAAAGAACTAAGAGAGAAATGTTGAGTGAGGGAAAAAGGCAAGAGGTGTAAGCAATATTATAAGAATAGTATGAGTACCATTCTATGAAAGAATAGAGTAAAACATGTGAGGGACTATTGTGAGGTTCTTTTTCTAACAATACATTGTTGGGATCATGTCAAATAAAAAAGATAAAGGAGTAGCCAAAGAGGTAGAGGTAGATGATTCATGCTCAAAATAATGCAATAACAATTTGAGAGGATGGGCATCATATTTGGAGACATTGTCATCAAATTGGAGAAGCAAGACATTGCCAAAGCTAATTTGTATAAAGGACAAGAACAAGGGACTCTTAATTTGTGCAAGAATGATGCTAATGAAGAATATGATGGCAATTATGGTGATGAGCAAAAGAAGACCTAGCCTCACTTTTCAACAGGGGTAGAAGTATGATAGGTAAAGGTGGTCAAAGACATAGGTTTAATAAAGGAGACGAAAATTTTGGAATTTGAGAGGAAAGGCAAGGCCATGATTTAGGCAACATCAAAATGAAGATTCTCTTGTTCCAAGAAAAGGATGAGTTTAATGTGCACCTAGAATGGGAAAAGAAGGTGAAGTTGGCAGCTATGGAGTTCATTGTTTATGCTATAGTTTGGTAGGATTGCCTTACGCAAAAGAAGCATAGAAACTAAGGGTGCCCTATTGACACTAGGGAGGAGATAAAGGCAATGATAAGGAGATAGTTTGTTCATAGTCATTATTATAATCATTTTCAAAGATTACAAAGACTTACTTAAGGGTCAAAGATTAAGGATTAACACAAGGATATGGAAATTGCTATGATTAGGGAAAATGTAGAAGAAGATAGAAAGGAAACCATGGCTCAATTTTTGTAAGGATTAAACCATGATATAGTTAAGGTGGTTGAGTTGTAACAATATGTGGAATTAGAAGACATGGTGCATATGGCAATCAAAATAGAAAGGTAGCATAAGTGGAAGAGCATCAACACTAGAAATGAGTAAAATTTAGGTTCCTCCTCTTCTTGGAAATTGAATTGGAGTCAAAAGGATGGCAATGCTGTTTTTAAATTTAAGGCTAAAGCACCTAAGGTAAAAGGAGTTGGAGGCAGCAATGATAAGGGAAAACATAAGCTATACAAGGCCAAAGTCAAGATATCAAGTGTTTTCATTGCTTAGGCAATAGGCACATATCATCACAATGTCCTAACAAGTACACAATGCTTTTAAGTGAGGATGGTGAAATTAAAATGAAGGGTGAATTTGATGATGAGTCTATGCTGTCATTATAGGATAATAATAAGGGTGTGTAATACCCTATTGATGGACAATTACTTGTAGTAAGATGTGCTTTGAATGTGTAAGTGAAGTACAACATGACAATATATTTCACATGAGGTGTCACATCAAATATAAGATATGTAGTCTCATTATTGATGGTGGTAGTTATACTAATGTTGCTTTATTTTGGTTAAAAAGAAAAATTTATCTACTAAAAGGCATCCAAAGTCATATAAAATATAGCAATTAAATGATTGTATGGAAATTAAGGTAAATAAGCAAGTGCTAGTTTCATTCTATATTGGGAGATACAAAGACAAAGTGCATTGTGATCTAGCTCCAATGCATGTTGGTCACTTACTATTAGAAAGGTCATGGAAATATGATAAGAGGGTGGCACATTATGGTTTCAAGAATTACTATTTATTCATTATAGAGGGGAAAACAATCACTCTTGTTCCATTAAGTTTTGGGCAAGCTTTATAAGGACCAAGTGTGAGTAAAAAAAGAGAGTGATTTAAAGAAAGGAAATGGGGGCTAAAATAAAAAAAGGAAACAAAATAATTGAAAATGAGTCAAATAAAAAAAAAAAGGAGAAAAAGCTAAGAGTGTTAAAAAGAAAGAGAGAAAATTAGTAAGCATTTACACAGAAGAAAGTGATGTCAAGGTTGTGTTTTTAGTAAAGTAGCCTATGTTTATGCTATTATATAAAGATGCTTATTTTATTGCTAATGCACTTAACCCTTCTTCATTTGGTGTTGTTAAATCTCTTTTTTAGGATTTTGAGGTTCTATTTCGTGAGGACATTCCAAATGGTTTACCACTTATAACAAGAATTAAACATCAAATTGATTTTATCCTACATATAAAAGTAACCCTAAGGAATAGAGGAACTTTAAAGTTAGGTTAAAGAGCTCATGAACAAGGGATATGTGAGAGAAAGCATAATTCCATGTGTAGTTCCCATACTATTTATGCCTAAGTAGGATGGGACTCGACAAATATGCATTGATTGTCATGCAATGAACAAAATCATTATAAAGTATAAACATCCCATTCTTGGATCAGACAAAATGTTAAATGAATTGCATGGTTCTTATATTTTCTCTAAAATTTATTAAAAGAGTAGTTATCATCAAATTAGAATGAGGGAAGGTGATGAATGGAAAATAACTTTAAAACAAAGCATGGTTTGTATGAGTAGGTATGTAATTTGGATTAACTAATATGCCTAGTACTTTCATGAGATTAATGAATCTTTTGTGAATTCATAGGCAGATTTTGGTTGTTTATTTTGATGATACTTGGGTCATAGTAAGAACTTAAATGATCATATTGAGCATTTGTGAAGGGTGTTAGATGTTTTAAGGAAAGAAAGATTATTTAATAACATTGTGAATTGTTCTTTTTGCACATATTAGATTTTATTTTAAAGTTATATGGTTTTAATTAAAGGAATAATAGTTGATGAAGAGAATGTTAAGGCTATTAAAGAATGGCTAACACCTAAGAATGATTCTAAGGAGCAAAGTTTTCATGGTTTAGCTAGTTTCTAGAGGACATTTGTCAAGAATTTTAGCATTATTGTCGTACTATTGACTAAAATTGTGAAGAAAAGTGTAGGTTTATATATGGGGGACTAAATAAGAGAATGCATTTATGCATCATTGCTTACTTTACCTAACTTTGCTAAAACTTTTGAAATTAAGTGTGAAGCCTCAAGTATTAGCATAGGGCTGTTTTAATGCAAGAGTGGCAATCTATTGCATTTTTTAGTGAAAAATTGAATAGGGCAGCACTTAATTATCCAACATATGATAAGGAGTTGTATACATTAGTAAGGGCTTGAGAGACATGGTAGCACCATCCTTCTATTCATTCAACAATGTTTGATCCTACTGATATTGTTACCTTAATAGTTGGTCTTATCCTTCTATTCAATGACATATTCACACCACATGCCAATTGGTTTTGCCCTTTTTAACTCTTTCTAGACTACTTCTAATAATGGACTTGGCACTTAAGTCACATAAAATTACTAAAATGTTTGCTTAGTGAGTTAAGCCACCCATAAAAAGACTATGCAACTTCATAAAATGCCAAAATGCACATATTATGTGTCATGGTTTATATGTGGTCCTAACCCTTTGAAAAAAGTTTAAATTGCAGCATGTACCAATTACTTGAATGGAGTTCTAAATTGATACAATCAATTCTAATTTCACACCCTTTATTAACATTATCACTCATATGTTTAGTTTAGAATTTAATATTCACATTGAGTCCTTTAGCTCAACAATAAATGTACCTCCAAATTTTGTTTAAGGGCAAGCCATTTTATTTGACAAATGAAATATTTCTCAAGCATTTCAATGAGACTAATTATCATATTTCTTAGCATCATTATGCAAGAAATATTAATTTTAGTTTTATATAGGACTCAATAAGTGTCTCAATCTCTTTATGGTAAGTAGTAATTTCACTTTCAAATTTAGACCATGATGTAGCATAAAGCTTTTCAATACGTTCGTCACTTTGGATGACACTGCATTTTATAAAGCAAAAGATCTTAATTTTCTTTGTTTATATCTAATTTATATGTAGTAAGGCCTAGTTTTGATTATTTATGGATAGGATGAAAGAGACACAAGTACATAATAATGCTAATAGAACCATACATGTACATTTATTTTGCAACAAATTCAAATAAACTTATGATAATCTAAGAAAGGCTATGATATTTAAAGTTCACTATGCTTGCAATCATTTCCCATTTTTCAATGTCTAAATATCATTATTTTAGTTAATTCTTGCAAGATTTTAGTGTCATAAATGAGAATTCTTTTTAATTTTTCTAATCTATGAACTCTTACTAACAATTCACTCATCCACATGCATATTACTTGACATAAACAATCATATATGCCTATCACTCCAGAGCAAATTTAATTCACATAATTTCACTAGTAACTCTAAAATATAAAATCTTTTCTTCCTTAGGATGCCATTATTCATAAGTAATATGACACAACATAATTGAATCATTTATAAAGACATTAAATAACACATGACACATAAATTTTTGTAAGAATGCCTATAACATCTCATAACAAATTTAGTTATATAAACACCTGAATTTATATAAGGCAAATCAATAATGATATTTGAAATTCAAGTAATCTCATATATATATTCATTACATACTAGAGCAATTTTAATTCACATAATTTCACTAATAACTCTAAAATATAAAATTCTTTTCTTCCTAAGGATGCCATTTACTCATAAGCAATATGACACAACAAACTTGAGTCATTTATAAAAACATTAAATAGCACATGATACATAAATTTCTCATAAATTCATAACTCTTTTAAGTAATAGAACTCAATACCTAAAATACTAATATGAGATTCTTTCTCACATGAATATTTTTTAGACATGTAAAATGAGTCATGTTGTGCCAAGCACAACTTGTTCTTTTAGTTGTACCAAGTTATGACTTATTTAAACAATTAGCCCAACACAAACCCACATGGTTAACCATTAATCATGCCTAAATCATGTTTAAGCCTAGTATTTATAAAAAAAAAAAAAAGTCAGTTTGTAAATGAATAAATACACAATTTAAGTGAAAGGCCAAAAAATAGTGAAATTTTAGATTTAAGAACGAAAACAAATTACAAAGAAAATTTTTACATAAAATTTTATTAGTAAAATTCAAATTTCAATTGAAATCACTTGGGTAAGAAACTTTCTTCATCCTTTGCTATTAATGATGCATTGTGTTTTTTTATTTTTTTTCAATAGTCTAATTGTATTTACATTATATAAACTAACATGTAGATTTTTGTCATTATAATTTTTTTAGTCTAATCACAAAAAAAAATAAAAATAAAAATTTATATTAATATTTAATAGTATAATAAAAAATAGAAATTGGACAATAATGGGCAATGGCATGCCTAAAAGTGGTCACGTCAAGCTTGGACCAAAGATCGAAAGTTCTCGATCCAACACAAGTTCAGATGATAGGTCATGTCTAACTCAACTTGACATTATTCATGAGTAGGT
Source organism: Rhizophora apiculata (assembly GCA_037832385.1). Lineage (NCBI taxonomy): Eukaryota > Viridiplantae > Streptophyta > Magnoliopsida > Malpighiales > Rhizophoraceae > Rhizophora > Rhizophora apiculata. The sequence goes on from CM075436.1 coordinate 4,870,420, forward strand.
CATACCTTCCTTAGTCTATATTGCAATTGCCTAGGCCTGTATAATATAATACTCTTTTACATAAGAGTCAAATACAAGCAATTAAATCTTATTAAGAAAAAAGGCTAAGTGCCATTTGTCATGGGAAATTAACTAAAGCTAGATGATATGATTGCACCAAAAGAAAATGCATCTTATACACTTCAAACAAGGAGATGTACTTTTAAGGAAAGTCTTATCAAATCAAAATGACCCAAGGAAAATGGGCGCCTAATTATGAAGGCCATTAATTCTCACTAGCATGGATGGAGTCAAACTTCCTAATTTGGTCAATTTAAAAGCAATAAAAAAAAATTTGCTATAGTAACAATGGACAGGTACGACAACCCCACAAATTAATCTAAAAGCAGAGTTTGGACCATAGTCAGTGAGACCATGTTTACAGGCATACCATCCAAGCATTTGTTAGAAAGGCGACTCTATGAATTAATTAAACAACAAACAATGGGAAATAATCAAATAGGCATGGTTTGCACATGAAAGGCACTTAGGCTAAACTCTTATCAAGATGTAGAAGATGCTATCATCATTTGACAATTCTTAGCTAAATTCTCTTCCTTATACCTTGCAATAAACTCTTACATATTTTGCAAACATCATTATAATCTCCTCTTGCAATAAATTGAACATTTTTCATCCTAAAAGGATCTTAGCAATATCCTTGTGTAGTTGATTCAATCATGTTTTGTTTAATTAAAATATGCAGATTGGCATTTAGAAATATATAGCATAGTCTTCCTTACTTTGTATAAAGCTTGCAGGGGTAATAATATCCACCATTCTAAGCAAACCCAAGGGTTTCACAATTTTGCAATTTTTCAACCATATGCGGCATTGACTTATTCTTTAGTAGAGTTATAGGACAAGCTCTACAATTCCCCAGTAAGTTAAAGTCATAAAAAAAAAATCAGGGAGGGGGGAATCTAGCACATAATAAACCTCTTAAAGTAGAGTCAGCTACAAGACAAGATGAATATAGTGAGCAATCTCAATTGGGCAAGAAAATATTATGAGCACTAAACAATTGATAGTAACTCCAGGAAAATTATAGGCACATGCAAATAGCTCCTAGCTGTGAAATGAATGATAGAAAATATAAAGTAAAATTGAAAGGCACAACAATAAAATATGAAGCACTTGAACAACTACAGAACATATAAAAAGCAAATCCTAGCCATGAGCTAGTCAAGATCATTAAAATTCAAAGTAAAATAACAGGGTGTCATTGAAATTAAGAACTTTTGGGCTCAAGATTTATGAATGCTAGTTTTTTCCTATAAATGCATTTGAATAGAGGATGAGTTAGTGATGACAAAAGAAGACAACCAATGGATAGGTTCATTAGGTCAAATTTCTAAAAACCATGAGAATGTTTAAGTACATATGAAACAACCATAATTGAGGCACATGTATCATACTATCATCTTAAACCTTCCAAGTATTCTTAGCCATTGCACTTGAGGAATGGGTCACAGACCATCTTTAGTTAGATTAAGTACACTTTAGTGGTCAAGTCAACAAGTTTAGGACTTCATAGTCATCTTAGGGAAGTTCAAGCATTCACTTGCTTCAAGCAAAATTGGCTTCTTTGGTCATGTGCAAGTACACTTAGCCATCACACTCAAAGAATGTGCCACAACAACCATATCAAGCAATGCCAGTTACAATCCTACCTTAAACAACACAACAATTTCAAAAATTCAACCTTATGCATTCCTAGCAATTCAATCAAGCAACTATGAGCTTTGTAATCCTTTTAAATGCAATTTTAGATGAAATTACTATCTAGAATGTAATCAACTCTCAGATTGTTACTCAATCCCTAAGTAGAAGGGGACACATGGGCTAATTGAATATCAAGGCTTAAAGTACATTTTAGTTGATAGGTATTCTCTTTTAAAGGGGCAATATTCATTAAAGGAGCAACTATTCAAAATTAAGGCTACTGACTTGTTTTCAAAATTCAAACATATCTTTTTAAAAGAATGGTATTGACCCTTTTCAAAATTTTATGGTGACTAGTGCTAGAAAAAGGTTGATGGCTGATTGCTAAAGTTGCCATAGGCAACAACCTAGTCCAAGCATTGACCACCACCTCTCCTCCATTATGTACTACCTCACTCCTTAAGATCATTAGTGCACATATTAAAGTAAACTATGAACTAAAAAGATGGGTAAAATAAAAATTAATATTTAAAATTCTAAAAAATAATAGAACCTATTATGACAAATTATGCCAACCTAATGTGGTTCTTCTTTCTCTTCCCTCTCCCCTTGCCAGATCCATCACTGGAATACCCAAACGTAGAGACCAACTTCTGAGCACATCCCCACAAAGATCAAATCATAAATCTAGATCATGTCCTTCACATAAACACAGTTGCTTTTCCCCCTTCCCCAAAAAATAACCTACCATCCTCCTTTACCAAAAATCAAAACCTTCAATCTCAACAACAAAAATCTCACAAGTCAAAAAAAACTATAAGAGAAAATCATGATTTCAAGTTTCTAAACAACCTTAGATTTTAAGCAAAGCCCTAAATCTTAAAAGAAAAATTTCCAAAACCCATGACTAAGAGGCTTCAAAAATCACATAGCCTTACATTTAGATGCTACAATGTAGAAATAAAACCCCTAGATGAAAATCCTAGCGTTAAATCAGAAGTAATCACCTCTCTAGCCATGAAAATTTTCAAATACCATCAAAGATGAAGTAAACATCATGAACTAACTTGAAATGGAGACTTTCAAATATAGCAAAGATGAAATCACACACTTACCCATGCCTAAGAATTAGAAGTGTTGAGAAAAATTAAAGGACAAGAACCAAAATGGGTAGTAGGGTGGAATTAATAAAAACACAAAGGGGCAACTACTAGATGCTAGAGGAGCTATGATTTCTAGGCAAAATGGAAGTTTTATACTCCACTTATAATGGCATCATTTCACCTAAAAGGGAGGAGAAGTGGATTAGGTTGTGCTTGTCTCTCTCAAGCTTGAAAAGTAACCCCTTCCTTACTCTAAACTCATTTAGGTAAGTAGACCATCTTTCCTCCTATCTTTTTTTGCAAAGCCTAGGTCCAAGTTGTTTCTAGGAAAAGATAATCAAAAGGAAAATGAAGAAAAAAAAATATAGAAACTCAAAAAAATTATAAAGATCTATTACCAAAATGTTAAAATGTTGTTTTACAAGCTACCAAAATATTTGAGTCCAAGTGCAACAATTTAAAAAAAAAAAAAAGAATAAAAACCCTTTGTCAATTTTTTTTTTTTAAAATCAATTTTTTAAAAGTTGCACAATCATGAGAATTATGCAAAGTTTATAAAAATCCCAAGCATGTACATATTTTTCAAATAAATTTTCATGTCATTTTTCATCTAAGTCATCCAAAAATGAGATTCCTAGTTTTTTTGTCCAAAAATTTCAAAATTTCCAAATTTTCATGTTAATTTCCTTAAAAGTCCAAAATTGGTCAAATTTTTAAGAAAGCCAAGTTCCAAAGTCTCATGTGTTATCCTTCTTAGAAATTCAAAATGAACAATCACAAAACTTGAATAGACTTCAAAATTTTTGAAATGGCATCATATCCTTTTTAAAAAATTCCAAAATCTTACCCATTTTCTATCCCTTTAGTGTAAAGGATCATTGTAAAAACATCTGAGTCATTTGCTCTTCCTTTGGTAAAAAAGAACACTATAAAAAGTATTTGAGACATTTCCATTTCATTTCTTTTTCTTTTTTATATGTGAGTGATCATCATAAAAGACATGTTGACTTCTTTAGTGCAAAGGGTTACTACTAAAAGCTTCCATCTAGCTCAAATCCAAATCTGGCTGATGAAAGCCCCCAAAAGGGTTTAAGGTAATTAAATAAATAAAATTAAACTAAAATTTAGATGATTCAAGTCTAACCATTACAAGCAACAATCACCCCTACATGGTAGAACACTAGATTTATTTGCATTGCTAATAGTTTATGGCCTAAGGTCCCCAAAAAAACCACTTCATATCATTTTTCTTCTCTACCTAAGATTGAAGAATTAAGGTTAAATTCTCATTCTTTCACCTCCTGAATGGATTGATTCAACTCTTAAATTCTTGTTCAATCTGAACCAAACCCTATTCTTATTCACAAAATTTCTAAACTAATAGTTTATGGTGTTCCAATTGCACTGTAAATTATTAATGATAACTCCAATATCCTAGGGTCAATTTTAGAGATGTAATGTCTCTATTTTGCTAAATATGTCCTTAAGCACCATCTTGGTTGAATGAGTGATGAAGGTGGATTGGGTTAGGCATCCACAAGCAAATAATTTTCCTCAATCTTTGGCACTTATAAAGAGCCTATGTGTAATTATTATTGGCGACTTATCACCATCCCATTCAACTAATAAAGCCTTAAAGCATCTTTTGCATCCATCATGACGTATGCCTCCCATTGTGGAGTGTATCATAATAAGAATATAACTAACAATATTTTAAAAACAGAAAATAGAAAAATAGAATATGATGAAACAATCAATTAAGTAATAAATTAAGCTATCTTTGATTTTATAATATGAGCAACAATAATTAGGGGAAGGATAGATTTAGGTTGGATTTGGGGAAGTGTAGTTAAATGAAATTGAAATTAAGTGGCAGCAAAATAATAATGGTGCAAGCAAATTATATTTGATTTTATAGTATAGGAAAAGAAAAGCACTAGATACAAATTAAAATCATAATTTCATCAAAATATGAAATACTACATCATGAAAAATTATAAACCAATTGCTAAGTTAACATGAAATATTATAAATCAATTAAAACAAAAATCAATTTCATGAAAAACTGCTAATTTCATTCCAAATCTTCACATAAGTAGGCCTATACTTGGGTATACCAAGTAATAAAAAACAATATACAATGTTAAATTCTTTCATTCATTATTTAATGCTAATTTGTGATAATTAATAGTTGGCATGATATAATTCTATTTTTTTTTAATTCTACTAATTGGCTACACGTTAGTGTTTTAAAGTTAACCAAATTTGAGTTTCTAACTATGATTATTACTATAATTAATATGGAAGTTCATTAATAAAATTAAAACTTAAATCAAATACCTAGATATTCTTAAAATTAAAAAACATCACCACATAACTTGTTTTGCAGTATAAATATATTTGATCATTCTAGAAGACTCATAAATAAACTAACTAAAGTAACAATCATGATCAATACCTAAATAAATTTCAATTTCACTCAATCACCCTTTGTAAATCGAAACCTAAGTGTTGATAAATGCTATCGTGTTCATACTATAAAATCAAACTCAATTTAACTCATTATTAGCACATCTTAATTTTTTTGGTAGTTGGGCTTTTATTTATCAATCAAAAGCTGAGATTATTCCCTTTTTTTCTTAATTATTTTTTTTATCAATTTTAATCCTGCTTCTTTTAAGTTGTGATTATAGTTTCATAATTAGAACTACATTGATATGTAGTCTAACTTATGATTTATGAATTTTAAAATTTCTCCCATCCTTGTTTTATGTTTTTACCTAAGTAGAGTGCATTTTACACTAAAGATTTATGTAGCTAGAGAGGAAATAATCAATGACTAGAAGCCCAACCTATAATACAAAATCTACAAGTTGAATCCAACCAAAACAATTATGGCATTAGAAATTCAGGAGTTCAAAGACTTATTTCAACTTCTTTTTTTGAAGAAAAAAAAAAGAGAGAGAGAGAGAAAAGAAGATTATATCTTTTTTCTTGGTTGAATTTTCATGCTAAAAGTAGAAGTAGAACCTTAAAGGGTAATGATAGATACTTGTTAATAAGGCCTAGACAAATGTTAATTAAAAAAATCCTCATCTAAATTTGAATTCCAAGGTAATCAACTTAAGGTTAAGCTTGGGCAATTAGATTGAATAAAAAAAAAAAAAGTGAAATCTCTCTTATTTACTCATCACTAAAGCTATTTTCTAAGATTCATTCAACTTATCATGTAGTGCAAGGAAGGATAATATTATATATTTTAAAAAAAAATATATACTAGTAAAAAATCTAATTTGAGAATAGTGTTTAAGAAATCAAAGGAAAAAAAATAAAACTCTAATAATTCAAAAATATAATATAAAATAATAAAAAATATTTTATATATTAATTTTTCAAAAAAAAAAGATAATTAGTTTTAGTTGTTTTAATTTCAAATTTTGTGTTGTAGTGTTACTATCTTCTTGTGTATGTAGATATAACCATAGTGAAAAACTTAGATAGTTCCTAGAGGTGGCAAAAACTAACTAGACTTGAATAATTTGATTTAACCTCATTGAAGCTTGACTCAACCTAATACATATTGGATGAAATAGTCAATGATCCAAAACCTAAAATACCTTAAACCAAAATAACCTAAAACCCAAATAACTTGAAACCTATTTAACCCAAAACCTATATGACCCAAATCCAAAATAATAAAAAATCCAAATAACTTGAAACCTTATCACCTCAAGCACAAAATACCCAAAATTTGGATTACCCAAGATCTAAAAAACCAAAAACTTAATAAACTTGTAACCTAAAATACTCAAAAATAGAATAAATTGAAACATGGTGAACCTAAAACTTGATATTCCTGAAACTAAAAATACTTAAAACTTGAATGACTTAAGACTTGAAATCACTTGACTTGAATTTAACTTAACCTATTCATTTTCCACCTCTAATAATAGTTCCACACCTTTACTAAACATTTTAGGTAGATAATGTCAAATTGGTCATGCAAATAAAATATTTCTATAACATAAATCATAGATCAAATTATTTAAAATGTTGTCTAAGTTTGTATTTTAAAAACTTCATTTTAATACTTTTAATAAATTTTAAAATTTTGCATAATACATGAGCTTAATCTAATATATAGGTAACTACTCCTTGTCTTGCTTATGTCTTTCCACTTGGTGGTGGTAGCCAAAGTGAATAAATAGCACTTGCCTTGGGCTACTGGTGGGATATTGCAAACTTCTCCTAACAAAAGTCAAAAAGTGAGTGCTCTCCAATAGTTAGTAGAATGGGAATATTATAGTGGAGTCAAATAATTCTATTGATGTGTAGGAAAAAATATAGGTTAATATCTAAAAAAATCATGAATTTTGTAAAACAAAAAAAAAAATCATGACCTTTAAAAATTGACAATTTAGCTTTTGTAGGATTTTTTTTCATAATAAAGCTACCACATCATTTAGTTAGATGGATGGAAACCCTTAGAGCTAATTACATGGCATGATGAATGGGCAATAATGCTAACTTGTGCTTAAAACAAAATGGCTAGTAGGATCCATTAAGCCATGAAGAGGGTATTGGGTTAGTTGATAATTAGGTCAAACCTATTTACTTTTATACAATTAACATCTAGTAAAAATAATTTTCATGGTTCTAAATCTAATTTTGAACTAAATAAAATAGAAAAGTGAAAAATAATCTAACACTAATCCCTTAAAGCAATTAGTATCAGCTACACAAACCCATCTCACCAAAAAGAGAAAGCAAAAACCTAATCTTAATAATTCCTTCCATAACGTAAATCACCTAATTCGTTGCTATCAAATCAAATTGTGGATCTAAGCATGAACATACCCATATTAAAAATATCTCTAAAATTCCAGAATCATGTGAATTAAATGTTAGGTTCATAGTGCTTTAAACCATATCAAGGACCAAAACCAAAAATAGAACCTTAGATCAAAAAGTCAAAACTAAGAAATATCACAATTTGAGACCAATGATGCATAAAAAATTATCAAAATAGTGAACACAATACACACATAAAGGCAGCCCTTAAATTCCTTTTCCAATATTACAACATCCATAGAAAATCATGAAAAAATCATAACCAAAAGATAAAAGAGAAGAAAAGAATGAACAAAAGGATGCACCAAAGCAAATCCATTGTTTTTTTCCCTTCTACTCCAAAACCATGGCACCATTATTATGACCTAAGGGGTGGAGTGCCAAATCAAGTCTCATAAGCTAGAAAAGTATAACAACTTGATTAGTAGTGGTGGAGTGAGGAGATAAATGAGTGAATTTTTAAAATATTTATATATATATATTTAGTTATTTTTATATTTCATTATGTTTAAATTAAATAATACATAGCATGCCATGTAATCAATTTTCTACAAGTAGGTGTGCCACTTGTGCATACTAATAAATTTCCTTATATTCGAATAATGGTGTGCTAGATTTGTTATGAAATAGTTCTATAGGGACTAGACTATTACATTTTAAAGGTTGTGTTATATGTGAGAAAACACACAAAGGTGGTGATTTATTTGTATATTATCACAAAAAAAATTGTAAGAAAGAGTAATTTGAAAAAAAAATTGTAATTCATATGAAAATTTAAAGTTTTTTTGTGCTAAAAAATGTTGTCACCACAAATGCTCAAAAAGAGGACAAAAAGGGATGATTGTACCAAATGCTCCAACAAAAATTTTATATCAATAAAAAATTCTTTTGTGAACACTTTTTCATCAATTAGTCATATACTTATTAATTTTTGTCATCCATTTCTTTTGATTGTAGGGATAAGATACTTGGTCCATTTTCTACTTACAAAATGTGAAAAGATATTCTCCTTTTCCTTGTATTTTGCATAAGTAAATTCAAAGTTTTTCATCATTAGATGTGGCAAATGAGTGAATTGGGTCATAATTGAGTTGGATTATTTCAACTCTTGAATCATTTTGATTACAAATATTTTGAATTACGAGTTCATTGGGTTTTAGATCTACTAAGTTTCAAGTTATTTGCATTTCAAATATTTTGGATTTTGAGTTAATCAAGATATGGGCTTATCATTTGAATTCAAAGTATTTCAAGTTTCGGATCATCAAGTTTCAAGTTAATCAAGTCTTAGAAACATTAGGTTATGGGCTCATTGGGTTTTAAGAATATTAAGCTTTGGGTCTTTCAAATCTTAGGTTTGAATTATTTGGGTTACATGTTTTTTGAATTTGTGTTATTCAAGTTTTAGGTTAGTTAGGTATTTGGCCAATTGGGTTTAGGGTTTTAGGTTATTTTAGTTTTAGGTAATTTGGATTTTGGATCATTAACTTTCTCAATCAATACAAGTTGGGTCAAGTTAAATTTTGGGTGGATTAAGTCAACTTATTTGAGTTGGATTAGCTTTTACCACCTTTATTCATAATTATTTTTATTTTCTTTCTTTTTTAAAAAATAACTTAACTTTTCAAGATAATTATCGACAACAACCTTGAGATCTTTTAAATAGGAGATTGTATCCATATTTAACCATTTTTTAAATCAAAAACTTACCATAAAAGAGCAATGCAATGTACATGCATTAATATGGCATAATCTATTGAAAGATCTATTAAATTCAAAGAAAAAGGATTTGACTATGAAGCAAAGGAGTGGAAGTTGCATGGAGGGTCCATGGTGCATCCAAGGACACCTATGCTACATTTTGTTTTTAATTTAATAAAATTTTCACAAGACTATGTCACATCAGTGTACACCCACTGCATTATCACTAAGTTTGTATGAAAATAATAAAGGCCTATGGATTACTAGATGGATTATGTATTTTTTGGGTACTCCCCATTACATTGCTGTGCATTCAAACCCTTTTTAAAAATCACTATTGAATACATTTTCTCCTTTTATTTTGGAGAAAAAATTCCTCTATCATCAAACTCTTTAAGCAATTTCATTTTTCACATTCTCTATACATGTTAATTGTCTACACACATTACTTTAGAGTCATTCTACTAACTTTTGGGCTTAGGACTTATTATGTTTTAAAATATTTAATTTCCAAAATTTTACTTAAATAATTATAATATAAGTTACTTTGAAATTTTTAACTTACTACATTAATAAGATGTTTTATGGTTACATTTTCTTACCATCAACAAATCATAATTAATTGTATTAACTTAAGTGCCAAAAATGGCTTCTAGCATTATTGGTCAAATTGAAGAAAAAGCCAAAAGTAACAATAAAACATAATATCATTTATTAACTAAATCTAAGCATATTATCCCTTTGCTTCATCATTTTTTTTTCTCTATTATTTAATTCTAATGAAATTATTCATAAAATATTTTGATAACAATAAAAAAGAAATAAAACACATCAATAGAAGGAAAAAAAGATAAGTAAAAACATAAAGTGATAATATGCTTAGATAACATATCTTATTACTCTTTCACATAAATACAAGTGCCAGTTCTATCTCTCAAATAAAAAATTGTCTTCTAAGCAAGTTATGGAGTGAAATTTTCTTTGTTTCTCCAACACTCCTTAACACTTTACAAAATAGTGTCGAATTTACTGAAGGAACTAGTTACCAAGGAGTTTGATAATGTTACACTATGGATTGATGCTATGGCTTTGGTTATGTCTTACATTACCATGCCCTGACCTATTTTAGGTTTATGAATGAGGGAATAAAAGAGAATTTTTGTAATATAAATAGGTGCCTTTATTCACTACAAAAGCTTTCCTTTTATAGGCTATAGAAACATGGAAGTAAGAAATCATAAAGCACAACATCATTATGCTTAGCAAAAGTGGAAACATGAAACAATGCTAGCTAATTAATAGGAACAATGATGGTACACTACTTAACAACTTTGAAGAGTCATAACCCTACTTGGCATTTAGGAATGTTGTATAGCATCCCTCCCCTTTAAAGAGAATCCTTGTCCACAAGGATTGGAAATTATGGAAACTTTTGAGAAAAAGAAAAGTGAGTGACCAATATATATTAAGACTAATCTTTCTTATTCCACTTAACTAAAATTTTCTTCTTTCATCCTTTTCCTTTTCTTTCAAGAATAATTTTTGCTCTTGACCTTCTTTCTACTTGCTAGACTTTGGTAGCTTGGCATCAACATGGATTTTGTCCCTAACTTTCATCTTTAATAATGAAACATGAAAGACCAAATGAGTTTTGCTAGAGGCTAGTAACTCCAATCTATGATCCACACTTTCGATTCATTCCACAACCATGAAGGACCTATAAAATCTAGTAGTGAGCTTTTGTGACTTCTTTTGAATGATGGATGCCTAGCATTAATGGTGCAATTTTAAGTAGACCCATTCCCTTATAGCAAAGGTCCTCTCAAAATGCTTATGATCATATACCTATTTCATATGATTTTATGTTGATTTAATCTATTTCTAAAGCTCTTTGAGGATTTTATCCCATTGAATCAAGACCGTCTCCATAGCTTACACCTTAGTAGTGTCAAGACATAAGATAGAAGATTTGTTAGTGCCCATCCATACACTATTTCAAAAAGGGTGAGCTTGGTGATGGAGTAATAGTAATATTATAACAATTCTTAGCCTATGCAATCCATTACCCTCATTCTTTCAATCTAAAGCTTGTAAATCACTATAAATAGATCTCCAAAGTTCTATTTACAACATCTATTTGCCCATCTATTTAAGGGTGATAAGAAGAGCTAAAATTAAAGTGGTTACCTTCAAGTTTAAAAAGCTCTTTCCAAAATAAGCTAGTGAATGTTGATCCCAATCACAAACAAGAGATTTTGGCAGCCCATGTGGCTTAAATAGGTTGTCATTGAAGAGTTGAGCTACTCTTGTGGCCTTGTAAGTATGTGAGATTGGCAAGAAGTGTGTATACTTTGATAGTTAGTTGACTACCACCAAAATTGCCAATTTTCCTTTGGAGGGATGCAATCCCTCAGTAAAATCCTTTGAGATATTAGACCATACCTATATTGGTATAGGAAGAGGATTAAGTAGACCTACAAGCTTTTGGAGGTCAAATTTATGTTGTTGACCAATGTCATAGCCTTAGATGAACATTTAGACAATCACCTTCATATTTTTCTAGAAAAATACCTCCTTGAGATAATGTAAAGTTTTAAAATATCCCTTATGACTACTTTGGTGAATTTCCCCTAATAGCTCTAGAATTAATATAGAGTCCTTAGGCAAATAAATTTTATTCTTTAAAAGCAAAACACAATGTTGCACCTCTCATGGCCTAACTGCTTCACCATTTTGGACCTATTGCTAAGGTTGTTAAAGTTGCTAAAGCTGAAGATGGTAATAGTTCTTTATTTGAATTGTCTTTAAATAGCAAGGAGTCAAAGCAAAAAAAGGAGAGAATTTTTGAGTTCTTATGCCTCGAAAGCACATTTGTGACTAAATTTGTGTTTCCTTTCCAATATTTAATGCTGAAATCATAACCCCTCAACTTACTAATTCATTATTGCTGTAACTCTAGCAATTCATTGGTCCCATAGATACTTCAAGCTTTTCTAGCTTATGTTGATGATAAAGGTCAACCTTAAAAATATGGGTGCCACTTCTAAACTGTATGAAGTAGGGTCATCAGTTCCTTCTCATAAGTTGAAAGAGAAAGATTTTGTCCCTTGAGATTGGTACTAAAGAACATGATTGGATGCTTGCTTTGAGTGAGGATTGTGCAAATGCCATCTCTTGCTGCATCAAATTTTATGATAAATGGTTGTGAAAATTTTGACAATCCAAGAATAGGGGCTTTCTTCATGACTTCCTTGAGATTTTAAAGGCTTGTTTAGCCATTGCATCCCACTTGAAAGCATTTTTTTGGAGTAGGTTGGTGTGGGGTCATGCGATGTTTCCATATTATGGCATGAACCAGTGGTAATACCCTATTAGGCCTAAAAATTGTTGATGCTCCTTCCCAGAAGTTAGTCTTGGCCAACTAATTATTGCTTAGATTTTGTCAAGACCTACCATCACACCTTCTTCATTAATAATATTCCTTAAATAGTGGATCCAGTTTTTAGCAAAAGAACACTTCCTTTTTTTCTTTTTTTTCATAACAAGTTAATTAGTCCTTAAAATTCCAAGAACAATGCAAACATAATTTAAATAGAAATGATGCTTACACGCAATTTTTGGCTCTATGCATTTAAAATCATTACTTTGGATATGAAAATTGTTGCATTATTAGACAAAGATCAATAATGACAAAAGTCATGTTATATTTGTACCAACTCATCTCTATAATTGGTTAAGTGAATCAATTGTCATGAATTTTTAGATTTTTCATTAACCATGTCCTTATTTGAGAGGTGGTGTGTAGCAAATAAATGAGTCAAGATGCTACACTATGGGATGCTTCAAATTGGGTGATGTTGGATGGCAGTGATGGGAGAAGGGGTAGCAATGTACAAATAGTTCAAGAGACTTCTTCCACTTACTTGAACTTGTGAGGAGATGGTTGAATAATAAATGTTGTTTCCACAGCCTTGTATAGGTTGTAATTGTTGTCAATTAGGTTTAAGTGTGCAAGAAGGTAAAAGCCACATGGAGGGGCAAGAATATAAAAGCCACATGAAAAGGGTAAGACAGTAAATTCACCGCAAGTAAGCCCTATTGGGATTTCATGGAGGAATATATAAAAGCCATCGGAAGACAACAAAAAAAGACGTATCGGCTATTGAGAAAAACAGACAGAAAACCTACGCACACCACTGGCAAGAGAGAGAAACCCGTGAGAAAGGCACACCACCAGCACACCAGTAGTCGGCAGTTGAACAGATCGGCATACTACTGGCACACCAGCAGTCAGCAGTTGAGTAGATCGGCACACCACCAGCACACCAGCGGTCGGCAACTGAGCAGGTCGGCACACCACTAGCACACCAGCAGTCAACGGTGACAGATCTGGCGACGGTGTGAGAAAGAGCCGGCTGGGACAGTGACAGATCTGGCTGGGACAGAAAGAGATTCGGCGACGGCGTGAGAGAGATCCGGCTGGGACAGAGGAGATCCGACGACGGCATGAGAGAGATCTGGCAGAAGGAGATCCGGTCGACGGTGAGAGATCCGGCAGAAGGAGATCCGATCGACGATGAGAGATCCGGCAGAATAGGGGTCCGGTTGACGATGAGAGATTCAGTAGAACAGTGGTTTGGTTGACGGTGAGAGATCCGGCAGAACAGGGGTCCGGTCGACGGTGACAGATCCGGCAGAATAGGGGCTGGACGGAAAAACAGAAACCGTGAGGCGAGCCGTGAGATAAGGAAACGGGTGAGACCGTGAGACGGTGAAAGTAGGAGCTGTGTGAGACAACCTAGAGAAAGAATTCGACGAAGCATCGGAAAGAACTCAACGAATCTCCAGATTTCTTCAAGAGAGGTTAGAGAGCATTGCGGTGAACTTCTAAGTGGCAGTGGAGCAGCCTTTTAATTCAACAGAGGCAAGAAAAGCTAGAAGAAGGGTAGACATAGTAAGTGACACTCTTTGTATTGTACTTACTTAGTACTTGCAATAGTGAAAGGAGTAGAGAATTAAGACATCCATTGTAACTGGAATTTTCAAGTATAGTGGATGGTCTCGGTAAGGGAGAGTTCCTACCATTGTGAATGTACGTCACATTGACGGAACCACGTAAATCTCGTGTATTCTTAATTTGCTTTACATTCTGTGTTTTGAATTGAGTTGTGAATGCAGTTAAAGCATCAGCCAACCCATAACCTAACGAAGGCCTAAATAAGAACATCCGAATTGTCTATTAGGCAAGGTGTCTGAAAGGTGACTTTGGGGACTATTGTGATTAGTAGGTAGTAATAGATCAACCTTAGTCGAGTCTGAGAAAAAGTTCGCTTTTAAGAAGAGGTTAAAGTTGTTCACTTACCTGCGAATTGTGAATTGTGGTGATACTGATTCACCCCCCTCTCAGTATCACAAACTAGTAGATCCTAAGGAGAAGTCGGGAACTTCAATTGGTATCAAAGCACAGGTTCACCAGTTTGAAGTTTAACAGCTTGGTGTACTAGTTTGAAGGGATCTAGAAGTTTGACTTGTTCAGCATACTGAGAAATGGAAGCCGGTACCAGCACTAGCACCACTTACAGCAAGAAGGGTTCCAATCTTCAACGGAACCAACTATCATATGTAGAGAGCAAGAATGCAAGTGGTATTTGCAACCATGGGCATGAATGTGGTGAAATGCATACAGGAGGGTTTTGTGGCTCCGGAAGAAGGTAAAGACCCAACCCCAGAGGAGTTAAGGCAGTTTGAGATAAATGGGAAGGCCTCAAATGTCATCATTTCAGCATTGATAGATGCTAAGTATGCTAAAGTTATGGACTGCAAATTTGCTAAGGAGATATGGGACAGATTGCAGAAAGTCTATGAAGGTGATGGTAGAGTGAATGAGGCTAAGCTTCAAGTGTTCAAGGAGAGATATGAATCTCTCAGAATGCAGAAAAATGAGACAATTCAAGAGTTCTTCACCAAGGTTATTGACGCTGTAAATGATCTGAGAAGTCATGGGAAGAACAAGAAGGACTCATCAATTGTGAAGAAAATTTTGAGAATTCTGCTTGAGAGGTTTGCTTCAAAGGTGGCAGCCATAGAGGAGAGTTAAGATCTTAACTCTATGTCTCCGCATGATCTTCAGTGTAATCTCATTGCATATGAGATGAGAATAAAGTCGACTGAGAGCTCCTCAACATCAAAGGTATCAAAGGAGGCAGCTTTCAAAGCTATGAAACACTTGAAGATAAAAGAAAAGGAAGAATCATCCAGTGAGGATAATGATGATGATGAGGAAGAAAGTGAAGGTGAAGTATTGGCTTACTTCACAAGGAAATTCAAAAAGGGGTCTAAGAAATGAAAAGGATAGTTGTCCTTGAGATGTTATTGTTGTGGGCAGATTGACATTTTGCTTCTCAGTGCAAAGTGAAACTTGATGATGAAGATGAGGATGGTGATGATGAGCATAATTCAAGATGGAGAAGATCATCATTCAAATCAAAGAAGTCCAATAAGAAGATTGCCAACCCACAGAGGAAGACGAGAGGCTCATTCAAGAGTTATGTGAGTCAGACAAAAGAAGCTGATGAGAAGGAAGATGAAGACTCATCAGATGAGTATGACTTTATGGCATCAGCACAAAGTGGTAGCTCAACCTCTGAAGAGGAAGAGGAAGTTGATGAAGAAGAGCCAAATCTTGAAGCTGAGTTGGAAGCAACTTCAAAGGAGATAATCAAAAGGGGCAGAACCATAAGAAGGTTGGAGGCCCATATAAAACAAGTTGAAGCAAAGTCTGAGGAAGCTAAAAGTTAAAACGGTGAAATAAAGGTTGAGCATATTGACTTGAAGAGAAGATTTGAGGAACAGATCAAAATATGTAAAGACCTTACAGTAGAGCTTGGCTCAAAGGCTTCAAAAATTGAAGAAATGGAGAAAGAGTTACTGAGACTTCAACAACAACTCAAAAGCAGCAAAGAGAACTTGCAGAAGCTTGAAATGATAGGAGAAACAAGTTCTGGAAAAGGAGAGAACAATGTAGAGAAAGTGCAGCAATATGAGGCTACATTGGCTAAAGAAAATGAGAATGTGCCACAGAAGTTGAAAGAGAAGGTTGTGACTCAGAAGAAGATAGTTGAGAATAAAGAAGATTTGAAGAAGCAACCTAGGGTGAAAAACAAGAAGGAAGAAAAGAAAGTCAAGCAGCAGAGGGCTACTGTTGAACAGAAGAAGGAGAAGAAGGTGACTGAAATGGAAGTCACACAAGCAAAGAAGCCAACTACTTTGCCTACACAGCAAGTGATGAACAGAAGAAGACAAGCAATGATCAGACCCAAGAAGAGGCAGTTTCAAGGTCATTGCCTTTATTGTGGAGTTTGGGGTCACAAAGCGAGTAACTGCTGGTAGAGAAGGTTAGTATATGTCTCCAACTTAAGAAGATATGATGTTGCATACAGGGGGAGACAATACAGAATTCAGAAGAAAACACCTATCGTGAGTTCTTACACATACTGTAAAAGGCAAGGACACGCTGACAAGGATTGTTAGTGGAAACCCAAACCAGGGGTTTCAAAGAATAAGTTTGCTATATTGGCAGACTTGGAACAGTGTGAAAGGTGCGGGCAAGATGGCCATAATGCCAAGAGATGCATGACACTTCTCCCTGAGCAAGAGAAGGCACTCAATGGCATAGTGAAAACAAGCGGTGCAATCAAAGCTGAGAAAAAGGAGAAAGCTATCTTCCAACCAGTTCAAAAGAAAAATATATAAAGCTAAAAGGGAGGTGGCTAATATAGCTGAAATTGCACTCAAAGCTGACTGCAAGGATAAGCAGTGGATCCTTGATAGTGGATGCACTTCGCACATGATGGGAGACAAGAATAAATTATCAAAGCTAAACAAATCAAGAGAAGGCAGAGTCAAGTTTGGCAATGATGATTCACTCAATATCAATGGTCAAGGGTTAGTAAAGATTGGAAGAGAAAAGCTGAAAGATGTTCTGCACGTTGAAGGACTCAGATATAATTTAGCATCTGTCAGTCAGCTATGCAACGAAGACCATAAGGTAATATTCACAAAAACAGGTTGTCAGGTAAAGAGTAAAGAAGGCAATACTGTTGCAACTGGGAAGAGAACAGCTGGAAATTTATATGTGATTGATGAGGACAAGACAAGCAGCTGTTTACTCACCAAAGAAGAAGAAAATCAACTCTGGCATAGGAGGCTGGGACACTTATCACAAAAGAACATAAGGAAGCTGACCACTACTCATGCAATCAGAGATATTCTTGACCTCAGGAGAGAGAAAGAGTATGTTTGCTCAGCATGCTCTAAAGGAAAACATGTCAGAAAGCAGTATAAGATCAAAGAGTTCAGTTCTGAAGCAGTGCTTAACATTGTGCATACTGATTTGTGTGGGCCGATGAGAATAAAAGGGTTGAAAGGTGAGAGCTACTTCATCTTGTTTGTTGATGATTATTCCAGAAGGACCTGCATCATGCACCTCAAACACAAGTCAAAAGTTCTGAATTGCTTCAAGAGATACAAAAGATTGGCTGAAAATGAGAGTGGAAAGAAGATCAAAGTATTGAGGTCAAATCAAGGCACTGAATTCACAAATGGAGCTTTTGAAGATTACCTTAAGAAGCATGGAATTCACCATCAAATGGCAGCAGCAAGAACACCTTAACAGAACGGGGTGGTAGAAAGAAAGAATATAGTTGTGGTTAAAATGGCAAGAACTCTACTGCTGGAATCCAAGCTTCACATAAGATTTTGGATAGAAGCAACATTTACAGCTGTGCACCTACTGAACAGAGTTCTACTAAGACCCAATACTGATAAGACTCCATATGAGCTATGGAGTGGGACGAAGACAACAGCCAAGTATCTCAGAGTCTTTGGCAGCCCATGTTTTGTGAAGAACAAGGAGCAAAACTTGGGAAAATTTAATGCTAGGTCTGATGAAGGCATCTTTGTGGGATACTCAGCAAAGACAAAAGGTCACAGAGTTTTCTTGCATATGCTGGGAAAAGTGATCACTTCCAGTGATGTAAGAATAGATGAGAACTGGAAAACAATACAGAATGGAGAAGCTGAGGACAATGAAGAAGATGACTTCAATGTAAATGAAGAATCAGACCAATCTGAAGAAAAGGAACAAGAAGTAAGTTTAGACTCAGAGAAGAGTGAGTCTGAAGATAAAGAAAGAGATCCCCTTGCAACTAAGATGGTGCAAGGAAGAAGGACAAAGAAAACATGGACCAGTGCTCATCAAAGAGATCAGATCAGAGGTGACCCATCAGCAGGAGTTATAACAAGAAGAAGAATGGTGGGAGCTACTGCTCTACTCTCACAAGTTGAACCCAAATTTATTGAAGAGGCCATTCAAGACCAAGCCTGGGTCAAAGCTATCAATGAGGAGTTGGATCAAATTGAGAAGAATGATACATGGGAGCTGGTTCCAAGACCCACTAATAAGAATGTCACAGAAACAAAGTGGGTGTTTAGGAATAAACATAATGAAGATGGCAAGGTGGTAAGGAATAAGGCCAGGTTGGTTTGCAAAGGCTACACTCAGATAGAAGGGGTAGATGTTGATGAAACTTTTGCACCAATAGCAAGGTTAGAAACTATCAGAATGTTCTTAGCTTTGGCAACACACAAGAGGTATAAAGTCTATCAGATGGATGTGAAATCTGCCTTTCTGAATGGGCTCCTAAAAGAAGAAGTGTATATTGAACAACCCGATGGAGTACAAATCAGTAAGGATGAGACATAAGTGTGCAAGCTGAAGAAAGCCTTGTATGGTCTTAAGCAAGCTCCAAGAGCATGGTACAACAGGCTGGATGCATACTTGAGAAGGTTGAACTTTAGAAGAGGAACAATTGATAATAACTTGTATGTGTTCAACTCAGAGAAAGGCCAGTTGATAACCATAGTATATGTAGATGACATCATCTTTGGAGGGGATCACTCTGAACTATGCCAAGATTTTGTACAGAAGATGAGTAAGGAATTTGAGATGTCATTGATTGGAGAAATGACGTACTTTCTTGGATTACAGATAAAGCAGTGTGAAGAAGGTATCTTTATTTCTCAGACAAAATATGCCAAAGAGATGCTGAAAAGGTTTGGCATGGTGGATAGCAGATCTATCAGTACCCCTATGACAGTGGGCTGCAAGTTAACAAAAGATTAGGAGGGAAGGAGTACAAGCCCTACAGAATATAGGAAGATGATAGGGAGCCTTCTGTACCTTACGGCATCAAGGCCTGATCTTATGTAAGCTGTGTGCATTGCCAGCAGATTCCAAGCTGATCCTAAAGAGTCTCATGTGTTGGCAGTGAAAAGAATTCTAAGGTACCTCAAAGGAACACTGGAAATGGGCTTGTGGTATCCAACCATGGATTCTGTTAAACTACAAGCATACGCTGATGCAGACTGGGCAGGAAGTATAGATGATAAAAAATCAACCAGCGGCTGCAGCTTCTACTTGGGTTCAAAGTGTGTTGCATGGTTAAATAGAAAGTAAAACAGTGTTGCTTTGAGCACAGCTGAGGCTAAGTATATGGCTACTTGTGCAGCATGTACACAGGTGATATGGATGCTAAGACAATTGGCAGACTTGGGTGTTGAAGTGAAATTACCAGTGATGTACTTTGTGATAATCAAAGTGCTATTGATCTCAGTAAGAATTTGGTTCAACATTCGAGGAGCAAGCATATTGACATCCAATATCACTTCATCAAAGATTAAGTGGAACAGGGTACAATTCAGTTGGAGTGTGTTGGCACTGAAGATCAAATTTTAGATATTCTAACTAAACCTTTGTCCACAGAGCTATTTGAAAAACACAGATTGAGTCTATCTGTGCAAATACCTCATCAAGCTTGAAGTTCAGGTAAATTCTCCATCTTCACTTTGCAAGTTTTTCAAATTTGTAATTGGATGGCAAAGGGAGAGAGAAGCAACAGTGCAAGGGAGCTATTAAGAAAGGGGGAGTGCATATTTAGGGAGAGTTGAAACTATTGTATATTGGCTTTTGTCATGAGTGTTGCCAACAATTACAAAGGGGGAGATTGTTGTTCCCACAGCCTTGTATAGGTTGTAATTGTTATCAATTAGGTTTAAGTGTGCAAGAAGGTAAAAGCCACATGGAGGGGCAAGAACATAAAAGTCACATGAAAAGGGCAAGACAGTAAATTCGCCGCAAGTAAGCCCCATTGGGATTTCATAGAGGAGTATATAAAGGCCATTAGAAGACAACAAAAAAAGATGTATCGGTTATTGAGAAAAACAGACAGAAAACCTACGCACACCACCGGTAAGAGAGAGAAACCCATGAGAAAGGCACATCATCGGCACACCAGCAGTTGGCAGTTGAGCAGATTGGCACACCACTGGTACACCAGCAGTCGGTAGTTGAGCAGATCGGCACACCACCGGCACACCAGCAGTCGACAACTGAGCAGGTCGGCACACCACCGGCACACCAACAGTCAACGGTGACAGATCCAGCAGACAGTGAGACAGATCCGGCGACGGCATGAGAGAGAGCCGGCTGGGATGGTGACAGATCTAGCTAGGACAGAAAGAGATCCGGCGACGGCGTGAGAGAGATCCGGTAGAAAGAGATCCGGTCGACGGTGAGAGATCCGGCAGAACAGGGGTCCGGTCGACGGTGAGAGATCCGGTAGAATAGGGGTCCGGTCGACGATGACAGATTCGGCAGAATAGGGGCTGGATGGAAAAACAGAAACTATGAGGCGAGCTGTGAGACAAGGAGAGGGGTGAGACCATGAGATGGTGAAAGTAGGAGCTGTGTGAGACAACATAGAGAAAGAATTCAGCGAAACATCGGAAAAAACTCAACGTATTTCCAGATTTCTTCAAGAGAGGTTAGAGAGCGTTGCGGTGAACTTCTAAGTGGCAGTGGAGTAGCCTTTTAATTCAACAGAGGCAAGACAAGCTAGAAGAAGGGTAGACACAGTAAGTGACACTCTTTGTATTGTACTTACTTAGTACTTGCAATAGTGAAAGGAGCAGAGAATTAAGACATCCATTATAACTAGAATTTTCAAGTATAGTGGATGGTCTCGGTAAGGGAGAGTCCCTACCACCGTGAATATACGTCACATTGGCAGAACCACATAAATCTCATGTGTCCTTAATTTACTTTACATTCTGTGTTTTGAATTGAGTTGTGAACGCAGCTAAAGTATCAGCCAACCCATAACCTAACGAAGGCCTAAACAAGAACATCCAAATTGTCTATTAGGCAAGGTGTTTGAAAGGTGACTTTGGGGACTATTGTGATTAGTAGGTAGCAATAGATCTACCTTAGTTGAGTCTGAGAAAGAGTTCACTTTTAAGAAGAGGTTAAAGTTGTTTACTTACCTGCGAATTGCGAATTGTGGTGATACTGTTTCACCCCCCTTCTGAGTATCACAAACTAGTAGATATTAGGGAGAAGTCGGGAACTTCAACAAAATTGTAGTCAAAGAAATCACACAGCACATCAATTTTTATGTGGAAAACCCCTCCAAATCAAATGGGGAAAAAAACTACAAGATGCTTTAATCTAGAAATTATCTCCACTCTAATCCACAAGGGAGTACAATAAAGGTATACAACTTTGATTATGTCAACTAGATTGGCCTCAATGAGAGGCTAATGAATTGACCAAAATAGATTGGCCATATTATGTCAACTATAACTCAACAAGTAAACCTTAAAAGAACAATCATCATTCAAAATGAACTTCTAGATGCTCCATACTAACTGATTGCAACTATCACAGATGAGAGAATAGAAAGTTACTAGAATTTAGAGGTCTCAGTTTTGAAGCAAAACCCTATTGTTGTAGATAACCAAATCATGATCCAACCATCCATAATGGAGATATATGTGTCCTCTAACAACTGACCAAATCTCTGCTTGATCAGACCACAAACAACCTTCCAATTGTGCACAACCTTCCAATTGTGCAATTATTCAAAACTACATGTAGAAAAATGCCTAGAATGCAAACCTACGAAATTAAATAAAAACATGGATTTACAATGCTTAAATCACAAGCTCTACTATTTAGAATAAAGAACAAGACATTCTCTATCAATTTTTCAAGTATTAGCTCAATCAAACATTATTTTCCCTTCCAACTAGAAGTTATATGAATGTTGCTACCTCAAGCTAAAAATTTTAGCATCCATCCAACTCTCTTTTTCTCTCTTTCTGCAGCCCCTTTATCTTTCTTATTAGGCTTTTAGCAACCAAAGAGGAGTATTTATACCCTCAATAAGTGTTTTTGGATTATGATCAAAAAATAAATATATTTGGACTCCATCTTTGCAATAATTAAACTCCCACACCACATAGGAAGGGACCAATAAGCCCAACAATTCCCCCTCCTACCCATATAAAGGTATTAGCCATCTAGCCAATGACCAACATAGCTCAAACTTCCCTTTTGGCAATGTCTTGGTCAATATATTAGCTACATTATTAATTGTATGATTATTTTTAGGTGCTAAATATTTAGAATCAAGAACATTGCTTACTTAATGATACTACACATCAATATGTTTTGACCTAGCTTGAAAAGTTGGATTTTTACCAAGATGGATTGCATACTGGCTATCACAATACAACACATATTTTAGATTTTCAAAACCAAGTTCCTTCTAAAAGATAAATCCATCTAAGAACTCATTCAACTTAAACTTAGCAACTAAATCCAAGTTAAAATTTTACCAATATACACAATCCTTTTATTATACTTATGAAAATCATCTTTAATTTTAGATATTCTAAAAATGAAGTTGTAGTACTTCAAGGAATCACAATTATATAAATGAAACATAATATGGAAGGCTAGAGCATTGGCATCAAGTAGGAAAAGCATTTAGGCCATTGATTGGTGCAAAATTATGCACTAACAACATGACTGCATGTACTAACGACACGCTAGCATGCTACTAGAAATTAAGTGATAGCTCAAGCACATCAATGTCTCCTTTTACTAGATGGCTAGATTCCCTAATACTCTTTAGGGGGTAATCCATGTCTCCCACCAAAGTTAGCCAATAATAGTGCATAAACTTGGGTTCAAGCTAATGCTATAAAGCTTGTGGCTAATAGCTACTACCAAGATTGGATATGACATCAATAGGTTATTGATGCATGGGCTTTGTGTTTGGGTTGATGCTATTTGAGTCTGATGGTGGTCTAGCAAGCAAGGCAAGGGCTTGTAGTGTAGACAAAGTGACATTGGTCGAATCATCAACTCATGTTGACTACATCCTTGGCCTTTGTACACATTACCCTTTGCTCTTACCAATTGAATGGTTTGGTAAAGTGTTCAAATTGTGACAATATTGATGGTTTGCTACTGATAACATCATAAGAAGTCCACTTCATTTATCATTTAAAAGAATAAGAAGTTGTAACATGGTTACAACTACCATACCTATTTGGAAATAGCAATATATAGAAATTAATGAGAATGTTGATCAAAAACCTCCTTACTAAGATTATCAAGTAGCTCCTCAAATTCTTTCTTAACCATGTCAATTTTACATTATTGTATGACCCATACTACTATCTTTTCCAAGGTACTTGAGACAAGTTTTTGAACATTTGGCCTCATTACTCGTCATTAGTCTTGCATCCATTAGAAGTCACATTATGTACAATTTATCAATCAAACTAATATACAATTTTTTTGATATAAGTAAGAAGAAATCGCCCATATCATCATACTAGTTTTTTAAAAATTTTAGTAATTCATTATCTTGGTTCACTACCTTTAAACCAACAAGATGTTGAAAACATGTTTTCTTTATTTATTGCATTAAAATGACAAAACTTGAGGACTTAAGGAGTGCTTAATTTTTAAAGAAAGTACCTTTTAATGAATTTTAAAAATGTGAAATGTGCTCTATTAGTAAATATGGGAATATGTACTTTCACTAATTAATCACATAAAAAAATTTAATTACATTGTTCATGGGAAAGACATAATATGAGTAATGCTTGAGTTCTTTTTGAATTGACAGGTTGCCATTAGAGAGGCATAAAAGCATCATATTATGTATGTTACTACAAACCACTAGTTACCCAAAGTCTCTAAAATACAAGATATAAGAGTTTTTTTTTTTAGAAATTTTAAAAATAATTATGAATACATTGATGTAGAAATTATACCCTTTAGCCTTACTACTCATAATTTAGTTTATGTCTCCAACATAATTTATTTTTTAAATAAAATCTTATATGGATTATTGGCTTGCGTAATAAAGCATGTAGCTAACGTTTAAGAAAGATATGTCAATTTTCATTAAATTAGAGCTAGTTGTAGGATAGTGTACATAAGGAACTTTTTAAGAGTAAAAGTTAATAGAATTAACACTTGCAAACTAGATTTGAGAGATGATCGAACCCTACCACTTCATGATATTCTTTATACACTTCTTGAAATTTGATGGTAATGTATTATTGTTCTTATTATTTTGTTTCTATGTTAAAGGCTTTTTTTCAAAAGTTTTGTTATAGTATTTATGTTGACATTTCTTGTAAATGGACATTAGTCAAATGACATATCTATAATTGTATATTCATCATAGTGTATTGAATATCCATGATAGGTGTTTTCTTTAATTTCTTCTTCTAGCAATAGGGTTGTAGATGAGAATGTTTGGCATGTTAGAGAAATTAACTAAAGAGAACCATTTAGGGTTACTTGCTAAAATTTAATTGCCTACATGCTAGCATTATCTGGTGGGAAAATCAATTTAAAAACCAAGCTTTTAGAGTTGAATTTTAATTTCAGCTTGCCCATTTTGACATATATGATCCAACAAGTGTGAGGGTGGCACATAATGTCTCTTATTTCATCACTTCCATAGATGATTATACATGTTATGGTCGTGTTATGTTTATCTAATTTCCCATAAATCTGAAGCATTAGATTGCTTTAAGAATTATTCTAGTATGGTAGAGTATAAATTTGCAAGAGAATCAAAATATTCTAAACAAACCTTGCATTTGGATCTCTCTAAATTGTTCAAGGAACAATGTAGTGGAAAAGGTGTTTGGTCTACAGTAAAATATTGCTCCAAGGAGGAGATATACAACCCTATTAGAGATAATTATATACAAGACAACATAAGTGAACTTCCTAAAAATTATTAAGAAGATGTTTCATTAATTATCAACTATAAAGTTAACTATATATCCTCTAAATTTGTTATTTCCATGCCATATATTATATAATTAGGTCAAAAGTTGGACATTAATAATTTAAAACCTTAGGAGTCAAAAACTTGAATTACATTTCATCTAATTGATTTGAGAAGTTTGATCCAATGAAAAAATCTTTATAAGATGCTAGGAACTCTTTAAGGGGATGTGTTCATTAGTCAATAAGTTAATGGAAGTATTTAAGAGTTAAAATTATGTAAGGCCACATTCTTAGTAAATGAATTTCTTAGTAAGGGGATATTTCAATGTGTTTTCATTTTTATTAGATGAGAGTTTTAAATGATTGTAATGCATTAGATCAATTAATAGAGTAAGATGAAACAATGCCTTAAGCTCTCAATACCAGTAAGAGTCTTATCACAAGTTGTGTAAAAGTAACAAATGATTATATTGTGCAAGAGTAGTTGAAAAAGTATCTCACATCTTTAATTTAAAATTGAGGGGGACAACTTTTATGGTCATTCATCATGTGAAATGAGCCCAAAACATTGCTTGAGACACTCTCATGCCCTATAAAAGAAGAATGGATCAAAGCAATGGAAAAAGAGAATGATTCCATGAAATCTCATCATATTTGAGACTTAATGGATTTGCCTCAAGTATGTAAAACTATTGGCAAGTGAGTTCTCAAAATTAAATGTAAGGCAAATGAATCCATATAGAGGTATAAGGCTCACTTAATAGAGAAAGACTATAGCTAATGATAAGACATATACAATAACAAATCCTTTTCATGGTAGATGATTTATCTTTATTTTCTTAATTTTAGTTATGGTAGATAATATGATTTTAAAATTACATTATATGGACTTTAAAGAAATTTTTCCTAATAAGGGACTAGACAAATAAATCTATGAACAACATCTAATAGGTTTCATTTTAATGAACTTGACTATAATGAATGAAAGCTATAAAGAACAACTTATGGTCTAAAGTAGTCATCTTGGAAATGATATTTGAGATTCCATCATGTAGTAAACACTTATGATTTTGTCATGATCAATGAGGATCATTTTATATATGTTAAGAGATTGAAGAGTAAGTTTGTAATTATATCTCATGGATGGTATGTGAAAGTGGCTAACTACATGAAATAAAAGACATGAGACACATGTCATTGTCTAATACTATGAGTAATCTAATATACATTATGATGTGTACTCAACTAGATGTCTATTATGCCATGAAACTAGTAAAATGTTACCACTCAAATCAAGTGAGGCTCCTTGATAAGTTGTAGAGAGTTTTCATATCTTAAAAGAATTGTAGGATATTCCTTATGTTATTAAATTAATGATTTAACTCTTAATTGGTTTTTTTGGATAACTAATAGTGAGATCTATTGAAAAATGTAAATCAATATTGAAATCCTTGCTCTTGCTATGTGATGTTGCTATTTCCCATGGTAGCAAGAAGCAAACCTATTGAGCTTATTTGATTATGAGGATTGACTTTATGACTTACTTTATTAAAATGTGACCTTAATTTGGTTTCAATAAAATTTTGAAACATATGAGTGTTTATAGTATGAAAATGGTTGCCTTGAAAAGATCAAAATGAGGCTTATTTGGTAAAAATTGATTTCTTTGTACAACTTGCTAAAAGCAAGATATGAGATCTCAATTGGATACTTAAGAGTAAGGGGTTCCATAGAGAACTCAAGTTAGACACTTAGTAGTGATTAAACTAATTTTTTTATAGTGATGTTATAAGAAAAAAATAAAATTACAAAAACTCTTAAGGAGAATGATCATTATAGCACACGTTTCTTACCTTTTTCTTCATTGTATAAGCCTTTTAAGCTATCACATACCTTAGATAATGTTGTATGTAACTTTTGACCTTATCTTAAGGATATAATTCAATGACTACTTCTTTAGTGTATTGCCTACAATCATGGTTGATTTGACCTTTTGGATTATATCTAGGAAAGTGATTGGATTGTAGTTGAGGAACATGAGTGTAAAAGGAAGATTATTGTTGTCTAACATTTACCATATGTATTTACTAGTACATTAGTTATTTTTATTCAAGATTAATAAAATATAATTATTAATACATATTATGATAAGAGGGTTTAACTTATCTTTAAGCACTGATTGGGTATGTTTCAACCTATTATTTGTGGGAGATGTTAGTATGGGTTTGGTTAAGCTGCCCATAATGGCTTGATCCTCTTAGCTTGACCTAACCCAATAAGAGAAATAAATTTTTAAAAGAAGTGCTATTAAGAGGAGTTATAACTCTCTCTAACCTTTAAAAATTGAGTTAACTTATTCCTTCAAGTTTCTATAAAGGAAACAAATGTAAAGAAGAGAAAATATACTTAAGAATAGAAAAATGGAAAGGGCGTTTTCTTCTTTAAGCCAACAAATTAAAAAGTTCTCCATTGATTTTTAAGACTAAGAGCTCTTAAGATGTGGAAATTGGGTAATGTTTGATATAATGGTAACATCTAAACTGTGAGATTGATGTATAAATTGTTGCTAGTGATCAATCTCGAGTTATTGCTTAGAGGTCTTTCTTTCTCCCTTTTATGTTATTATATAGTTGTTTATCTTAAGAATGGAGTTCATAAATTGACAAAATAGGAAAATCTTAAGTCACCAAAGAAAAAAAAATATGGTTAATAAAATTAAGGAGAAGAAAAATAAAGTGATAAAGATAGTCATAAATTCATAATGATCCTTACATTTCATGTAAACATTATTACTATCACTCTAAAAATAGGTAAGAATTATTACTAATGTTATTTTGTTAATAAATGTTTATGATCAATCAAATCATCATATTGTTGCTTGTTTAGGAACATTCAAATTATATTCCTTAAATATATTTATGAAACTTGCTCCTATATGATAAACTTTTTTTTGTGTCACCAGCTTTGAAATTTTTGTATGATTTGTTGTGTATAAAGGATTTTGTAACTATTATTTCCCACATTTTGCTTTAAAATACCCTTATTATAATTAAAAGTGTTGCTCCACATTTTTTAGTGTCATACAACTAGATTTGATTTCTCTTGTTTCTTTTTTAGTGTGTAAAGGAGATGGCAAACTATTGTAGAGAAAAAGGAGGATTGAGGGAAGGGATAGGGGTTTGAACCTAGGCCCCCTTAATAAAGGCACATTACCTCCACCAATATGCCTAGGATACTTCCTCTCTTTGTTATTATTTTTTGTAACAAATTACTCACCAATTTTCTAAATATATACATCTATGAAAAACAAAAGTAAATAGTAAAATGAGAGAATTACTTCAAAGATGATGGAAACTGACTTAAAGTATTATTTATTGATATTTAGATGCGAAGAACACAAGGAAAGCACCACAAACTTATGAGAAAGTGACTATAGAGTGCTATCTTTTACACTTATTACTAGGCTTCAGCCCACACATTACACAAATTTTTTAATATTTTATAAAAAGTATTAAAATACAAAAAAAAATTTAAGATGTAGTTTAAGCTAAGTTTGCTCTTATAGTTAATTTAAATTTAGAAAAAGAAATTAATTAGTCAAATGAAGTTTTTTTTTTAATATGTCATCAATTTTAAAAGTTTTGTGTATGTGTATATGTGTGATTTGTTATGTATAAAAAATTTTGTAACCATCATTTCCCATGTTTGACTTTAAAAATATCCTTATTATAATTAAGAGTATTGTTCTACATTTCTTAATATCATACAACTTAATACAATTTTTGTTTGTTGTTTTTGTTTTGTTTTTTTCTTGAGGGGGTTTGTAAAGGAGATGGCAAACCATCATAAGGGTAATGGGTAGGGTGAGGGAAGGGACAAGGTGGACACTACCTCCACCAATATGGCTAGGCTATTTCCTCTTTTTGTTGCAACAAGTTACTGACCAAGTTTCTAAATATATACATCTATGAAAAACAAAAACAAATAGTAAAATGAGAGAATTTCTTTGAAGGAGATTAAGACTAACATAAAGTGTTATTTATTGGCGTCTTTAATGCCAAGAAACATAAGGAAAACACCATCAACTTTTTTTGTTTTATACTTATTACTCAATTTTGACTCACACGTTCAATGAGTTTTTGAATATTTAATAAAAAGTATTAAAATAAAGAAATCTATGATCTAGTTTAAACTAATTTTGCCTTTATATTTAATTTAAATTTAGAAAAAAAATTAATTAGATAAATGAAATTGATTATAAGAGATTTGAAAGTAGTTCTTTTTTTCTTTTCTTCCCTTTAAGGGAACTTGAGAGTATTATAATATCTTTTAATGGTTATAATATCTCTAAAATGGTCTACATGGAAAAAGGAATAAATATTATTTAATGTAATAATTAAGTTGTAACTATAAATTATTAATGATAATTAAGCCATTGTTAATTACCATTAAGCCATTCTTAATGAAAATAAATTAGACTAATTAACTGTTCATATGAGGAATATCAAAGTGCTTATATTGATGGGAGAAAACAATAAGATAGTAACAAAAAGGTCTCTACCCTAACCTATATATGTAAGCTTATAAACCATCGACATTATGCTTCATAAGAAATATAAGATAATAGGCTAGAAGACTACTTTAAGTGACTTAGTAGTTTACTTTTGATTTTTCATTAGGTCTATTAGTCTTCTTGATATACAAAATTATTTATGCATGCTTAGTAGGTTAAGAAATTCATGAACTAATTTTGGTATTTAACATGTGTATATTATATTATGCTTTGGTCATGTGAATGCCATTATAAGGAATATCATTTTCATTTAAGAAATGACACATAAGAGTTGTAGATATTAGCAATTTATAGAAAGATCACATAAACATATAGTTATTATATTAGAAATGACACATAAGAGTTGCAATTAATTTTTTGAAATAAATTATTCATCCCCAAAAAAAGATATTTATTTTATTGATTTAATTGGAATAGGTGATAAATTAGACATTAAAAAAATTAAAATTTCCTATGCTCGTAAGTATGGTAATTTTGTATTTTAATGTTTAATTTATCTATCTTATTATATTGTATATATAAATTCAAGCATGTAGTAACCTCTGCCCATAAAAAGGTTTGAATTTATATTTTTTGATGGTGCATTAGTTACATGGCATCAATGTATGTGTGTTCTTGGTAAATGCAATTATTCCTATGACTTGTTCATATTCCAAGGTTGTATGGTGACAATATTATGGATTGGAAAGAAAAGGTCCTTTCGACTTTAGGGTGCATGGATGTGAATTTGGCCTTCCATATGGATCAACCACATATTCCCACATAATCAAGTACGTTAATTGAAAAAGGTGCTCATGATAATTGGGAATGATCAAATTACTAGAGCTTAATGCTCATCAAGACTCATATCAACAAAAGCATAAAGGGCTCCTTTTTTGAAAAGGAGAAAACCTAATATTTTATGAAATCTACCAAGGAACAATTTGTGAAATTTGATAAGGTGTTTGCTAACAGTCTAATGAAGAAACTTTAAAGAAAGAACTTTGATAGTTCTGATGATGTGCATGAGTAGATTTTGGAAATAAGAGATATTGCTTTAGAAGTTAAGTCTTTAGATGTTGATATATTTGAATCCTTTTTAGTTCACTTCATCCTCAATTCTCTTCCTTTTGCATGGACATGTGAAGAAGGCTTGTCTAGAAAAGAAAGGTATTTTGATGTCCTTACTATGTCATTATTCTTTATTTAATTGATGTTCCATGTTACACATCATAAATTGATTTAAGTACACAATCCATGTTGCCAATACTATGTAACGCTCTTTAAACCTACGGAAGCCAAAGGAAAGTGAGCAAAGGCATTTATTTCAAAAATTAGATGCATTCTCATGTTGAAGTTATGGGAACTTACCATTTAATTTTAAAATATGTTTTGTGTTAAACCTAAAAAACACCTATTAAGTTCCATTGTTCTTGAGAAATTTGGTTTCTATTTTTAAATTAGCATATAGAGGTTATCAATTTGTCTTTAAGAACTTCATTTTTAATATTTTTCATAATAAAAATACCATTGGTTTTGATAGATTGGTAAATGACTTGTATAAATTAGATTTGAATACTCAAGAATGCAATGTTACATTGCATAGTAGTATTGACATGAAAAGTTGTATTGACATAAAAGATTAGGTAAAGAGACTAGTAAATGACAAAGTTTCAACAACTTTTGACTTCATGGATTTTAGTACTTGTGTGGATTGCATAAAAGGTAAGCAAACTAATAAGAACACTAAAGGTGCAAAGAGAAGTTTAAAAATTCTTAAGATTATGCAAATAAATATTTGTGGTCAAAGATATTTTATCTCATTCATTGATTACCATGTAAGATTTATGCATTTCTACTTATTGTTTGATAAAGCTAAAGCATTAGATGCTTTTAAAACATATAAGGTTGAAGTAGAAAAACATAAGGATAAAAGAATCAAAATTGTACAATTTGATTAGGTGGGGAATATTATGGAAAGTACACAAACTTGGGACTTGCTCAATATACAATATCAAGTACAGCTTAACAAAATAGTATAGCTAAAAGAAGGAATCAAACAATTATGGAAATGGTAAAAATGAAGCATGAGACTTTTATGTTTTGATGGACTTTAATGGATATGGACTAATGAAGGTGTATTAGCATGGTTGTCAATTTGAATCTAATATTTAGTGTAGACAAAAAAGTTAATTTCATGATCATCATTTTGGGTGATGACTCCTTGTAATGAAAGGTGAAACCTTGTTAGCGATACATGAAGGAATATTCTCATTTTTAAGCATCGTATCATTCAAAGCATGTCAAAAAAAACTAATTAAGATTAGTGACTTTTTTGTTTGATGGAATTCAATGGAATTGGAGTGCCAAAGATGTAAGGACATGCTTGTCACACTAAATATAATGTTTAGTGTAGACACAAAATCTATTTTCATGATCATTTTTTGTGAATAACAACTTGAAATGAGACAAGAAGCCTTATTAGCAAGAAATTAAGGAATGATCTCATCTTTGAGGCATCAAACCATCAAATGATCTCATAAATGCTAATCAATATCAATGACTCCTATTTTTGATGCACTTCAATAGATTCATACTACCAAATGCATATAAACATGCTTGTCATAATGAAAATAATGTTTGATGTACACATATATGTTAATTTCATGATTATTTTGTGGAAATAAATCCTTGTAATTGAAAAGCAGTCATATAAAAAGAAATGAAGTGATTATCTCATGCTTTAAGAATTGAATCATTTAGTGCTTATAAAACAAACTAATAAAGATCAATGACTCCTCTCATTAATGTTATTCAATTAATTCAAAGTGCCAATGGCATAAGCACATACTTCTCACATTGAACATAATGTTTTATGTAGACTTAAAATTTAATTTCACGTTCATTTTTTGTGAATTGCTCCTTAAAATGAAAGAACAAGTGTTGTTAGCAAGAAATGAAGTGAGGATCTCATCTTTCAACAAATGGGTCATTCAAACAACGTACAGTAAGCTAATCAAGATTAGTGAATATTATGTTTTATGGAATTAATGGACTCAAATTACCTAAGGTGTATGAACATGCTTGTTGAAATGAGCATAATATTTGATGTAGATAAAAAAATTAATTTCTTGATCATTTTGAGTGAATGGCTCCTCAAAATGAAATATGAATACTAGTTAGCAAAAAATGAAGGGATTGTCTCATCTATGAGGCACTGAACCATTAAAACAATGAAAGAAAAGCTAATTATGACCAATGACTCCTATGTTTGCTAAACTTCAATTGATTTAGACTACTAAAGGTGTATTGATGTGCTTGTTGCAATGAAATAATGTTAAATGTGCTCACAAAAGTTAATTTTATACTCATTTTGTGTAAATGCCTCCTTACAATGAAAAAAGAATTGTTATAGGAAATAAAGTGATAGTTGCATCTTTCAAGCAATAAATCATTCACAAAATGTAAACAATGCTAGTCAAGATCAATGACTTCCATGTTTGTTAAACTTCAATGAATTTAGAGTACAAAGGTATATTGACCTATTTGTCACAAAGAATTTGATGTTTAATTTCCTAATTATTTTATATGAATTAGTCTTTGCAATAAAAAAAGAATCCTTTTTAGCAAGAAATGAAGTGATAGTCTCATCCTTAAGGAAATGATCCATTCAAGCCCTATTAAAAAGCAAATCAAGAATAATGTCTCCCTTGTTTGATAGAATTCAATGGATTCAATGTACCTAAGATGTAAGTACATTAGTTGTAATGATTATATTGTTTGATGTGCATATAAAGTTAATTTCATAATCATTTTATGTAAATGAATACTTGTAATGGAAGAGAGTCATATTAGAAAGAAATGAAATATTAAGCTCATCCTTTAGGAATTGAACCATTAAATCCTTATAAGAAAGGCTTATAAAAATCAATAATTCCTTTCTTTAAATAATTCAATGGATTCAAAGTTCCAAAAGTGTATGGACATGCTTGTTGTAATGAATATAATATTTGATGAAGACACATTTAATTTTCATGATCATTTTGTGTGAATAACTCCTTAAATTAAAGGAGAAGCCTTGTCTACTAAAAATGAAGTGACATTCTCATATTCTAGGTAGTTAATCATTAAAATCATGTAAGGTGATAAGGTAATCAAGGAAAAGCACTTCTGTGTTTGGTGGACTTCAATGGATTTAGATTACCACAAGTTTATTAACATACTTTTCATATTGAATCTAACATTCAAAGTAGATACAAATGTTAATTTAGGATCATTTTGAGTGAATAAGTCTTTAGGATGGAAGAAGAAGCCTTATTACCAATTAATAAAGTGACAATTTCACCTTTCAAGAATTAAACTCTTCAATCCCTACAAGAAAGACCAATAAATATCAATGAATCCAATCTTTGATTGAATTCAATGGATTAAGAGTGCCAAAGGTGTAAGGATGTGCTTACTGTAATGCATAATATTTAAGGTAGACCCAAAATTTATTTTCATAATTTTGTTTTTAGTGAATAGCTCCTTGTAATAAAAGTAGGACATTGTTAGCAAAAAATGAAGTAAAGGTCTTATCTCTTAACCAATGAACCATTCAAACTATGTATGAAAAGCTAAGCAAGGTCAAGAATCTTAAGTTTGATGGATTTAAATGGATTTAGACTAGCATAAGTGTATTAACAAGGTTGTCACTATGAATCATATGTTTGGTGTAGACACAAAATTCAATTTCATAATCATTTTAGTTTGAATAACACCTTACAACAAAAGGGGTAGCCTTATTTGCAAGAATTAAAGTGATATAGTCTCATCCTTCAGCTAATAAACAATTCAAATAGTGTAAGAAAATCTAATCAACAATAATGACTTTTATTTTTTATGGACTTCAATGAAATCATAATCCTAAAGGTATATTTACATGCTTCTCACTATGAATCTATTATTTGGTGCCAACATTTGAGTCCTTGCAATGAAAGGAGAAGCCTTGCTAGCTAGATATGAAGTGATAATCTCATCTTTTAGGAATTGACCAATCAATCCTCATAGGAATAACTAATCAAAATCAATGACACTAATATTTGATGGATTTCAATGGATTCAAAGTATTGATAAGTATGTATGTGCATTATATTAATTCTCTTATATTTGACTTTTTAATGTATTTTCTTCTTAAATTTATTGATTAGAGTTGATTTAATGTCTTAGGAAAAGTCAAAATGGCTTAGAGCAATTTGGAAGCTTACATATGCTATTTTGAGAAAATTAACTATTGAAGGGTATTTTGGGAATTTCACAATTTAATCATCACTAGATGGATTTGGGGCCTTCATGAGAATTAAAATAGACATCTTAAGCTTTTTAGAATGGACTTATCTGTAGAAATCTAGGAAGAATTGGAGCATGAATTATCGTCATTAATATAGCTTATAGACTTGTCAAAGTTATCCAAATTAGGAGTTGTTCTCCAAATAAGCTAAGTTAGTTCTAAAAAGGAAGTTTTCATCTCTCTTTTGATTATTTTTTTATGCCCTTTAGAGCTATAAATAGACATGTTTGGGTATTAAAAGGAGACATATGCAAACTTCACTTTTCTTACTTTCTTGTATGCATCATACATTATGTAAGGCTAGGGTTTTATTTTTGATTATAAGGATTGAAGTCATTAAAGGAAGTGTTATGAGATTTATTAGTTTTCATTTCCAATTTAATTCTTTACTTTGAATTCTTATGTTTTTCTATTATAGTTATTATTTATGATTATATTGTTTTACTATTAGGATGCATATTAAAAAAATATACTTAATGATCTAAAGCTAGTTTAGAATTCAAATTCTTAATTGCTTAATAATTCTAACACAATGTAGCAAATACAAATTGATAAATATGGTCAAGTGATTATCTAATTTCTATAGAGAATATGGTCCAAAATTAAAGAGAACATCTTGTGAATTTTTTGTTTAGATTTGACTTTCTTTCTTAACATACTGCTATCAATAAATTATATCTAAAGAGCTTATACTAGGTAGTTTAATTGATAAGAGATTAATTAAAAAGCTTGCTTCAATTAACAATAAACTAAGGAAAGATTTTGAATAATAGAATTTGTCATTATTCTAGGTAGGATATTAAATTAATGAATTGATGATCTTTAGTGTCAATGACTAATGTGTGAATCCAATAGTATAAATCTACTTTTTGCTAAAGATGTGTTCATCTATTAATTTTATTTACAATTGGTTTTCTCTTTTGAATTTTATTAATTTAATTAAAACCAAATTCCTCTCCCTTTTCTCTCTTATTTGCGTAAGCTCAACAGGACCAAGATCAATTGTTAACTAATTAATCAAAATTCAGTCTTTGTAGATTCAGTCTCTACTTGCCTTGTTACAAATTTGTTAATTGAGTAATTTAGGATAATTTTGGTGTATTTGCCATACATTAACTATCAAAAGTGTATTGATGAGCTTGTCACATGCATATAATGTTTAGTGTATTTAGGATCATATTGTGATAATGACTCTTTTCAATGACCAAAGATATTTGTTTTTAAGAAATGAAGTGATAGTCTCATCTTTCATGTATTATACCATTCAAATCATGTAGAAAAATATAATAAAGTCTAGTGACTTTTTTTTTTTTTTGAAGGAATTCAATGGACTTAGAGTACCAAAGGTGTATTAAGGTGCTTGTCAAAATGACTATAATGTTTGGCAAACACAAAAGCTAATTTCTTGATCATTTTAATGACTCCTCATAATGAAATGAGAAGCCTTGTTAGCAAGAAATAAAGTGATGGTCTTACTTTAGCGGCATTGAACCATTTAAACATTCTAAGAACAACTAATCAATATCAATAACTCCTATGTTTAATGAACTTCAATGGATTAAGACTATCAAAGGTCCATTGACAAGTTTGTTACAGTGAAAATAAAGCTTTTTTGAACACACAAAAGTTAATTCTATGATTATTTTATGTCATTGAGTGCTTGCAACTAAAAGAAAAGGCTTAATTGCAAGAAATGAAGTGATGGTCCCATGCTTTAGGAAGCCTTACTAGCAAGAAATGGCATAACAGTATCATGCTTTAATGATTAAACTATTCAATCCCTATAAAGAAAGCTAATAAAGACCAATAATCCTTTATCTAATGGAATTTCCTAGATTGAAAGTGCTAAAGGTCCATGGATGCACTTCTCACAATGAACATAATGTTTAGTGTATGCATAAAATTTCTTTCCTCAATCATTTTATGGGAGTAGCTCCTTGCAATGAAAGGAGAAGCCTTGTTAGCAAGAAATGAAGTAACATTCTCATCTTTCAATAAATAAGCCATTTAGACCGTATAAGAAAAGTTCATCAATATCAATGACTCTTATGTTTAATGGTCTTCAATGGATTTTGACTACTAAAGGTGTATTAGCTTGCTTGTCATTATGAATTTAATGAAGTGACGGTTCAATTATTTAGCAAATGGACCATTCAAATCATATAAGAAAAGCAAAATAGGATCATTTAATCTTATATTTGATGGAATTTAATGGACTAAGATTAATAAAGGTGTATAAAAGCTTTTTTTTTTTTGCAACAAATATAATGTTTAATGCAAATGCAAAAGATAATTTCATAACTTTTTTGTGTGAATGAGTCATTGCAACTAACGATGAAGTCTTGTAAGAAAGAAAAAAACAATGTGGTATTCTTATACTTTGGGAATCAAATGAATCACTTAATCCTTGTAAGATAACTAATAAAGATCTATGACTCTTTTGTTTAATGGA
This sequence comes from Rhizophora apiculata, assembly GCA_037832385.1. Classification (NCBI taxonomy): domain Eukaryota; kingdom Viridiplantae; phylum Streptophyta; class Magnoliopsida; order Malpighiales; family Rhizophoraceae; genus Rhizophora; species Rhizophora apiculata. The sequence goes on from CM075436.1 coordinate 4,908,277, forward strand.
ATTCAAGTTTTTCATAATACCAAAGGAGTAAGGACAAGTTTGTCATAATGAATATAATGTTTATGTAGTAACAAAAGCTAATTTCATTATTATTTTGTGTGAATGACATCTTAAAACAAAAGGAGACACCTTATTAGCAAGAAATGAAGGGATAGTCTCAACTTTGAGGCTTTGATCCATTTAAAAAATGTTAGAAAAGTTAATCAAGATTAATGACTCCTATGTTTGATAAACTTCAATGGATTAAGATTACTAAATGTACATTGATGTGCTTATTGTAATGAAAATAAAATTTGTTGTACATATAAAGTTATTTTCATGATCATTTTATGTGAATGAGCCATTACAATTGAAGGAGAAGCCTCAATAACAAGAAATGAAGTGATGGCCTCATGCTTCAAAAATTAAACCATTTAAGCACATAATAAAAGCTAATAAAAAGGAATGACTCCTTTGTTTGACAAAATTCAATCAATTAAGAGTATTAAAGGTGTAAGGATGTATTTGTTGCATTGAACATAATGTTTTGTGTAAAAAAAAAATAAAAAAATTTAACTTCAAGATCATTTTATGTGAATGGCTCCTTATAACAAAAGGAGAAGCCTTGTTAGCAAGATAAATGAACCATTCAAACCAAGTGAAAATAAAATCTAATCAAGATCAATGATGACTCCTATGTCTAATAAACTTCAATGGATTTAGATTACCATAGATGTATTGACATGCTTCTTGATATGAGTCAAATGTTTTGTATATAGACAAATTTTAATTTCAAGATCATTTTATGTGAATTACTACTAGTAATGAATTAAGAAGCCTTGTCAGTAAGAAACAAAATGATGGTCTCATCTTCAAGAAATGAGCCATTTAAACCTTATAAGAAAACAAACTCGTGATATACTCCTATGTTTACCAAACTTCAATGGATTAAAAGTGTCAAAAATGTATTGTTGTGCTTGTTGCTATGAATATATGAAGTGCTTGGCATAGGCACATAAGTCCTTGCCATGAAAGGAGAAGCCTTGATAAGAAATGAAGAGATGTTCTCAACTTTTATGAATTGATGTGCTTGTCATGATGAATATAATGTTGGGATAGCAAAAAAGTCAATTTCATGATAATTTTGTGTGCATGATACCTTACATTGAAAGGAGAAGCTATGTTAATAAGAAATCAAGTGATATTCTAATCTTTTAGGCATCAAACCATTAAAAACATGTAATAAATGCTAATCAAGTCTAATAACTACTTTGTTGGATGCAATTCAATTAACTCTTTGTACTAAAGGTGTATTAAATTGCTAGTAGGAATGAATATAATGTTTGGTGTAAATACAAAAACTATTTTAATGATCATTTTGTGTGAATCACTCCTTAATACCACTAGCAAATCCTTGTTAGCAAGAATTCAAGGGATAATCTCATCTCTAAGGCATTAAACCATTTAAAAGACATATGGAAAGCTAATCGTGATGACACAACAATATGTGCAAGCAATGAGACAGCATGTATTGACAATGCACCAACAAATGGGTGACCACTTAGACATATTAGTATCTCTTCCTACCAATTGAACAAATTCCCTAATTCTCTTTAAGGGCATTATGCATGCCTCACTTGAGAGTTGTCTAACATTGGTGTGGACCAATGATACTTTAGCATAAGCGAATTCGGTTAACATATGTGCAAAGAATGAGCTTTGACATCACAAAATGTTGGCATATGGGCTAGGATGTAAGCCAACAACATGCGAACCAATTTGCACGCATGAATTATGCATGTTTCATAGGTCAACTAATTGGAAGTTGGCAGCATGCATGCATAATCTCAAGTCCCACAAAAATAAGATCATAGGTGTTACCCATACTAATGTGGGCAACTTATATGTTGATAAGAGGTAGAAGCTTGGCTTCATTAAATATAGCAAGAGAGGGAAGTGTTGCTAGGTAGAAAACATGGGACAAATGTGAGCAACTTAAAGTAGGCAACTTGTGCAATCCAAGTAGGAGAAAGTGGAACGCTCTAGAACACTTGAAACATGGGATACAAAAATGGGAAATGATGGCTCTTTCCTAGGCCACTAACCCATGAAACCACATAATTCACTAAGGCATGATTAGCTTGGTAGCCAAGCATGAAAACCTATTTAGTTAGGGTTGTTAACTATAAATTCTATAAATTGGTGTAGGTAGCCCAAGGCTCATAACAAGGGAAAGAGACACAAGAGTGTGAGGTAAATAGCATTATATCCTTTGTATGGACCCTTAGCTAAAAATACTTGTGTGAGAATTTGGAAAATCCTTTGTACTTTGTGACGAAGGTATTAAAGGTTGGGAAGTGATTCTTGTAAGTGTTGTTGTACCTCATGTGTGCTGAATTGATTGAGACTAAGTGTAACTTTTTGTCACCACAAGTTCAAAAATTTAAGTGAAAAATTGGCTTTATCACGCCTACTATTAGCTCCCTAAGTCCATCAATGAGTGAGAATTTATTTATTCCCTTTTACATTTAGTTGTTTTTAATAAGTTTTATACCTATTTAAGTTGATTAGAATATGTTTTGTAACTTAAATATGCTTTGGGGTAGTTTTGAAAATTTGTGCTTTTTGTAAGCAAAATTCAAACATTTCATCATTTTAACCTTTGTTGCTTATTTTAAGTTTTTTATTGATTTAGATTCAAAAGGTGGTTTTCAGTAAAGATATAGTAGACATTTCACATTTTCTCGATTGGGGTGAAAGTCAAGATTTATGTTTGTTTAGGCCTTGAGACATTGCTTCAAAAATAGAGTAGAAAACTAAACTCCAATTCCTAATTGGAGTATAATACTTATCCAAGTGTCAAGTATTTAAATGAACTTAACTTTGGCTTTAGACATCTAAATTAGGTGATACAAAAACCTAAATTAAAGTTCACATCTAGTCCTAGAATTGTCATAAAGACGCTTAATGCCATTTAGTCACCACATAATCTGTCACAAGCTTGACTAAGTAAGTCTCAATTTTTAGCTCATAACTTGGGCTCTTAACCTTTTTTTTTTTTTTTGGGCAATACTAGATGCAATAGACAGATAAGGAAGAGCACTACAACTTTGATGAAAAAGGAAAAACCTAATTCAAATTATATTTGTTTAGGAATTAGCTTGGAACTTGTTATAGGCATTCTATCACAATTAAGGAAATAGGTTTATTGTAACCTCAAGAATTTAAGAGAATTTTTTGGAGTATCATAGGGTTTTCTTGTGTCTGCAATGTACTTTTTCCAAGTTATAAAAATGACTTTTTTAACTACTAAAAATCAAAGAAGGAGAAAGGAGGAGACAAACACACAATAAGGGCAACAAACATAACTTTAGTAAAAATTCAGTTTCTTTTAAGTAGATGTAGTCATAATGTTTCAACAAGTTTAAGGGATTTCAAAATGCTTGGTATTTTATGGAATAGATTATTTTGTTATATATTTTTTCTTTTTGATTGAAATTATTTTAGCTATTCTGATTAAATTGTCGAATGATAATTATTTTAATTCATTCAATTAGGCCTCCTAAATTAGTTAAATGATGCTCAATTGCTAGAGTTAGGGATTAGGACTAATATTTATTCAATCCCCAATCACCAAGTAGAAATTAACAATAAGGGATTATAGATAAGTTTTCATCTTATTATTATCAATAACTCAACACAAGTTAAACAATCTAAGCTTGTGTGATAATTTTTTGAATCAACCTATTTTCCTAATTTTATGTAACCCCACCATTCATATTAGTGTATTAGGTTGATGGCACTCCCTAAGTGATTGACCTTTATTGACATTTTCTACCATCACATGATCAAAATATGGTACTAAATATTTTTGCAACCTTGATGACAACTACTAAAAATTTGGCACCATTATTGGTGCCTGTTTTTTTATCAATTTTTTGCATTATTTTTTTTCATAATTTTATTGAGTTGATTATAATGACTATGTCCCTATTTATGTGTTGAGTTAAGTGTTTTTCAAAAATTTTTAGTTGCAATGGCACTATTCCTAAAGGAAGTTTTAGTTAAATTAAGTGATGATTATCCATTGTTTCAAGGGAAATGTTGTTCTACTTAGAACCAATCATTTGAACATTTTGGATGGTTGTGGATAGATAGCCTAGGCACCGTAACCCACTCTCTCAACCACATTCAAGGAACTTATGTTGGGGCAGCTGACGACACAAGGGGAATGCTATTTCATTGGGGTTTTGCAATTTTTTTGTTTTTCTTTTGGTCACAAATTCCAATTTTTCCTTAGATATTTTTGCATGTTTCGACTCTATTTTGTGTTTATTTATAGTTCATGACTCAATACTCTCGCTCTAAACTCAATTTTGATCCAAAATTTAAAAGTTAAGAAAACCTTGCATAGGTTAAGGTGAGTGATAGAACCAAGATCAATTTATGGTTACCTTGCCTAGCATCAACATAGTCCTTGTTTCAATATTTAAGTGTTCATCTAGTGACTTTAAGCTTGAGGACATGACTACAAATAACAAGACTTTAAAGGAGGTTGTTGCTACTAAGTTTCATTTACAACCTTTCTAAATACAATATCTTGAGTTAAACGTAGTTTTCAAGCTTAATCAAGATTGATACATTTGTTACCTAGTTTTAATAATCATGTAAGAGAGGATCCTGACAACCATTTGAAGGATTTCTAGGCAGTCTCTCCAAGCAAAGGGGGGTGACAAAATGAAAAGGCAACCATAACATGGAACAAGATGAAAAGGCACTTTTGGAAAGATGATTTCGATTTTAAGGGCTGTAAACATAAAGAATGAAGAAATTTGTAGTACTCACCAATACAATGAAGAGACCCTTTATGAGTATTAAGAGAGATTAAAGAAGTTGTATGCAAGTTGCTCACACCACTAGATAAGTGATAAGTTATCAATTCAATATATTTAAAAGGGTTTACTTTCTATGGACAGTAACATGATAAATGCAGCAAGTAGAGGATCTTTGGTGGGCAAGACACTAGATGCTACAAGGAATTTAATTTCCAATATAGTAGCAGACTCCCAAGAATTTGGGACAAAGACAAGATGTCCCAATTAGAAAAATGCACAAGGTAAATACTATTGGAAAAATAACCAATAAAATAATGTAATGCTGCAACAAAAGTAAATTAATCAAAAAGGATATAATCTTTAAAGTGTGCTAGACACTATCCTTAAGGATAGTTTCTGCCCAAGTAGATAAATTGTCCTAATGCAATAGGTTATAGCAACTATCCTTCTAGGATACAACAGACCTCCCTATAAGTGTGCACTTTAAATAGTGAGAGAACAAAAATAACTCAATCTTTGATTAACCCAATAGTAAGTTATGGATTGTTATGAATATTGTCTACTGTCTTCCATCTATCGTCTTCGGAGAATAAAAGGAAGAGACTAATTTATATTCATTGTGACTTAATAATTCATAAAGTGTAATAATATTTAACATAAATTCCAATTGTAATAAATGATTAGTGTTATTATGATTCATAACAGTTATTAATGGACAAATAAAGGCTAGTCCAATGGTCATTTAATGACTTGTCCAATAAACATAAAACTGTTAGCCTAATAGTCATAAAATGGCTAGTTGATCAAGTCTAAAAACTTAGTATTTAGCCTTAAAAAATACACTAATTTATAACGTATCTCCTACTATTTTGAAAGGCTAATTCTACTAAATTAATCAATGAAATATATCACTTTATCTTTGGTGCCATTTGAGCTATGAACCAAAATGGGGATAAATCAAATGTTTTAGAACATTTGAACTTGGGGCACAAAAATATTAAGTGGGGACACTTTTCTTGGCTAGCAATTTCCATGTCAATGGGCATAGGGGGCTAGCAAACCATCCCCACCTATTGAACTTAACATCCATGTTGGTTAGGTAGACCATCCTTCCCACTTTTGCAACTCTAATTTTCTACTAATCTCACCATTTGGGGTAGAATTCAACAAGAGTAGCTAGAGCCACTTAAAAGTAATGTTACACCAATCATCAACATTTCTAAGGTGAAAATCATACCTTGAAGAAAACCCATAATGCATCCTACCTTCTCCTATAATCCATCATGTGCTATTTCCATTGTTTTGGGCCATATCTAACAATTCTCACAACAAACTAGCATGGCTTCTTAACACCCACTACTCTTTTTCCCATGATGTCTAATTGTGCAAAATTGACTTATAATCTAAGATGTTTCTTTAAAGGAGGTTTGGCTAGCACATAGTGACTCAACCTTATCCATCTTAGCAACTTTGTTATCCAACACAATTGCTACCCTAGTTTCCATCACTCTCATTGCCACCAAGTATTTCATGTTTCCTTTTCTTGACCTTTGCTGCATCTACAAGGAAGACAACATAACATAAGTTTTCCCACCTTTGCTGGTATGAGAACACTTCTTGCTAGCAACAAAACATGGTTAATTCTCATCCATGATCATCAGGCCAATCAAGTGAGGCATTAGTGTAATTTTTGCTTGCACAAATGATTCTAATCTTAGGCTCAAATCAAAATCATCCAACAAGATTATAGATAAATTGAGTTTATTAATCCACTAACTAAGAGTCACATCAACTCCTTTTATTATTCCAAGATTGTCACATCCCTTTAAGTCCACTATCTTCACATGACATGAAGTAGTAGGTTGCACCAAAATCTACCATCACTATTAGCTTTAACTTGCCTAGCCCAATTTTGACATAAATCAAGCTAGGTTGTGAGGCATGTTTCATGCATATAACATTGATCAATTGTATTGGAGTGACTCATGAAAGGTTGCCATCATCCAAGCTAGCTTTGCTACCACCATCTTCAACCACCAAGGTACTCAATTTCTCCCTTTTTGGACATAGCTTTGCCTTTTGTGGATCATTGAAAATAAAACAACCAACATACACTCTACTTTTACCTTTGGAATAACAACATTGCCTTTCCCCTTGTTGTTCTCCCTTTGCTTGAACACTTAAGAGTCCACTTTCCTTTTCTTGCCCTTGTCTTTGAGTTATTTGCCACTAAAAGAATCATAGGCATTGAATCAAAAATCAACTAGGCCATTAATAGCAATAATTGTAAAAGGCAAGTCCTTCACACCTTGCCTCCTTAGCTCAATTTATGCCTAAGGTTGAAGCCTTGACATGAAATTTAAGAGCTTGTTTGCATCACTAGCATACACTACCACACCAATCAACATCCCAAACACCTCCCCCAATTAAAGCTAATGCCACCACTCATTACTACTATGCCACCACAATGCTGCAGCAACACCACCCTTGCTCTTAAGTCCAACTCCTTGTTCATTTGATGCCAATGCCATAACCCGCATCTAGCCTCCCTTGACTTGCTGCCATGCATGTTGTCTTCCACATTCACCTTACTTCCTTTGATATGCCCATCTCAGACCAACATTATGCCAAGCATTGGTGCAGATTGCCACCAAATACTTCCATTTGCTTATCAACATGCTTAAGGGGCTAACACCTACTATCAGTTCCTTAAGTTTGTTGGCCTAAGAATGCAAGCAAATTGGGGGTATTTTGCATGAATTCTTGAATGAGCAAATGATGCTAGCCCCTCTCGTGCTAATACTCTATAGTTGGTGAATGTTGTCCAAGTAAAACATGCCCTACAATCTAACTTGATGTATGTGAAAATTATGCTCAATAATCAAGAGTTGATGGTGATGGTTGACACTGGTGCCACAAAAACTTTGTTGCTAAACAAATGGTGGAATTGCTTAGGCTTAAGGTCACCAAGAGTGGTAGCTGAATGAAGATAGCCATATTGGCGTTTCATAAGGTGCTTGGTACAACAATTGATATGAAAGTAACCCTTAGTAATTAGGTTGGACATATAAACTTTACAATTATTCCATTGGATGACTTGGATATTATTTTAGAATTTAAGTTCTTTATGCATGCAAAAATTGCTTCATTACCTCATTTCATTTCAGCAAGGCTTAATGAGTTAGAAAAATTGATACATCTTTAACAAGCTAATAACAATAGTCTTGATTCTACTTAGGTCTCTAATTTTGGTGAGATGGAACAATTATTTGTTGTCCTTAAGAAGGAAATAGGTATCCTACCTAATAGAGGGGTAAAGGGAACTTATAGATGACAAATGTGCACAAGCCCAAGGCCTTGAAGGGAAAATGTGAGGGAAAAACCATCAAAAACTTTTATGGGTTATGAAGTAATACTTCAAAGTTACCTATGTGCCATATACAGACAAGGTGACTCATTAGTATGTATCTTACCAAGGATGCCAAGTTGTGATGGTGTGCTAAGCTTGATGACAATGCAAGCATGGGTTAACCTTAGATTGACAATTAGGACATGCTAAAAAAGTACATTAAAGGATCAATTCTTACTTTGCAATATGTCATGGGTAGCAAGAGAGTCGATGAAGAGATTGAAGCATAGTGGCATAATGCACAACTATGCCAAGGGGTTCAATTCCTTGATGTTGGACATTCCTAATATGTTTAATGAAGATAAGTTCTTCAATTTCATATTAAGGCTCCAAACTTGGGCATAAATCATGTTAAAGAGGATGGAACCCCTTACAGGTCAATCTAATACAACTGATCAAAGTTGTATGTGTAGAGCATTCCTTTAAACCCAACCTAATTTATATCAAAATTGGCCTAGGTCAGTAGAAGCTATTAATGATAGTTGATTATGGTGTAACCCATAGCTTTATAGCTAAGTAAGTAGTAGGTTCACTTAGGTTAAATGTGAGAAAAAGTGGCAATTAAGTTAAAGAAGCCATCTAAAGGGGATGTGACATCTTTGGACCAACAACAAGAGTTGAGGTAACTCTTGGATGATTTTGATGTGATCTATAGTTGAATTCATTTGTGTAGGCAAAAATTACATTAATGCCTCATTTGGATGGCTTGATGATCATGGATGAGAATAAGCCATGTTTTGTTGCTGGTAAGAAGCATTCTCCTACCAAAAAAGATGGGATCACTTGTGTTGTGTATCAACCTTACAGGAGAAGCAAAAGTCAAAAGAAGGAGATATGGAATACTTGATGGCATTAAAAGTGATGGTGCCTGAGGCAATGATTGTGTTTGCTAACAAAGGTGCTTTAATGGACAGGGCAAGTCACCATGTGCTAGCCAAACCTCATTCAAAGAGACATGTCACAAATCACATGCCAATTTTGCATAATTGGATATCATGGGGAAAAAAGTAGTGAGTGTAGAGAAGCCATGCAAGTTTGATGTAAGAACTATTTGATAGGGCCCAAAATAGTGGAAAGGACACATGGTGGACTATAGGAGACGACAAGATCAATTATGCATTTTCTTCAAGTTACAATTTTAACCTTGAAAATGATAATGATATGGGCAACATTGCTTATAAGTGGCAGCAATTAATCATGTGAAATTCTATCCTAAAAAGCAATAATGGCAAAGAACCTAAGTTGCAGAAATGTGAAGGTTAGTCTACCCAACCAATAAGGATGTTAGATTCAACAGGCAAGAGTGGTTTGTTAGCCCCCTTAGCCCCTTGACATAAAAATGCAAGTATTTGGTTGCACCTTGCACCAATGCTTGGCATATCATTAGTGAGTGATAGGCACATTAAAGGAAATAATGTGAATATGGAAGTCAATGTGCATGACACTAATTTGGGGGAGGCCAAACACAAGATATGGCATTGCCATCCCCAGGAGCATAAGTGGCATTGTAGCAATGAGAGGCATAAGCTTTAAGTGGGAAAGGTGTTTAGGACATTGGTTGGTGCAACAACTTATGCTAACAACACCACATTTTGGATAGGTAAAAGATATTGTGAATAATCAAGATCCTCACTTCCTATGTAGATTTTAGACAACTTTGTTCAACATAATGGTTTCTTAATTGAAGTTTTCCTCTACCAAACTAGTAGACCAATGGCTTGTTAGAGAAGTATCTTTGGTAGTACATGAATGCTACTTAACAAAATTGGCTAGAGTTATTGGATTCAACTCAATTTTGCTACAATCTTCCTTAATCCTCCTTTATAGGTATAAGTCCCTTTAAGTTGGCTATGGGGCATTAACCCCATACTCTTAATGAGATTGCAAGCACAGGTTCTAAAAAGAGTTATCTTGTTACCTAATAGTATGTATGTTAATTCAAAACAATAGATGAAGCCCAAGATAGCTTAAATAAGGTGACTAGTCACATGAAGAAGTATGCTAACAAGGGGAAAGAGATATAGAGTTCCAAGTTAGGGGTAAAGTATTGTTAAAATTGACTCCACAAATTTAGAAGAAGATTAATAGCAAAATAGAACATTATAGGTTGATTCCTATGGATAATGATCCCTTTGTTATGGAAAAAAAGGTTGACAACATTACTTATCAGCTATAACTACCTAAAAGGTTAAAGATACACCTAAGCTTCCATGTGAATTTCTTAAAACTATTCCACAACAAAGATAGTGTTGAGCATCCAAGGAGACAAGTAAGATGTGCTTCCCTAACAATCATAACAGAGTTCCAGCATGAAGTAGGAAAGATTCTAGACTACTAAATGTAAGGAAAAAGTAGGAAGAATTGCCAAGATGAGTTCCTTATGAAATGGGAAAATGCTTTAGATAATAAGGTTAGTTAGGTAAGAGATTTCAATATATGGCAATTTAAGAAGCATAACCAATACTATTTATTAACCATACTAATAAGAATGTTGACCTCAACTAGTAGGTGTGGTTTATTAGTCCCTTAAGCCCATTGGCTAGAGAGTGCAAGGAAATTGACAGCATTGTACACCAATTCTTATATAAGGTTAGACTGTCGGCACCAAAGCAAGTAAGGTTTGGCAAGAACATGTGTAAAGCAATATAATATGGTAAGCTAAAGCATTGGCGTCAATTGGGAAAGGCATTTGAGTTTTTGGTTAGAGTGAAAGCATGCATTAGCAACATGACTGGGAGTGTTGTTGATGATGCACCAACATGCAATTGGTAGCTAAGTGAGCTTAATCACATAAATTTCTCCTCTTACTAAATAGTTAGATCCTCTAAAGCACTTTAAGGGGGTAATGCATGTCTCCCATTAAAGTTAGCCAACATCAACACATGAACTTGGGTTCATGTTGATGTTATGGAGGCATTTTGCTAACAAATGCTATGAGGATTAACTACAACATTAATGGGTTATTGGCACACAAGCATTAGGCTTGGCATGTAACTATTCAAGTTTAATAGTGGTCTAGTAACCAAGGAAAGGGCTTAAAGTAGTTAGATTGCATAAGTCATCAGCTCATGTTGACTACCACCTTAATCTTTATACACACTACCCATTTCTCTTGTTGATTGAATGGTTTGATAAATTGTCCAATTCATGACAAGGTTTGCCACCAATGACATCGGGAGAAGTCTACTAAATCTTACCATTTGGAAAAAGGAGATGTCATAACAAGGTTATCATAAGTGAACTTGCAAAAGGATTAATGTCAAAAGTTTTACTCAAAAGAATAGCCCACAAACATATTTCCCCATCTACTGCTAGGTGATCGATGGTGTACACACCCCACCTACCCTATTTAATGTTAGGGCTATCACCTTTTGGTTTTCTCATGGTTCAAATGACCAAACCTCAACGTAAGTCACATAAAGGAAATCAAAAAGCATAAAGAAATCAAAAGGCAAAAGGTAATGCCCCACTACCCTAAAAACAGTTTATAGGAGAGGCATTACATCTCCATAATGAGAATCTAAACAACTCTTGTTAACAAATATCTCATCTCTTGCATCAAAAATGAAAGTAACAAAATGTAATACTTGGTGTGAATTGCAAAACCCCATGAATCATTAAACACAAGATGCTTATGAAGCCTTCTGGCCAAGGGCACATTTGCTTAGGTGTCACACAACTTTGTCCATGCCACCTTCAAATCCTTAGGGGCATGAATGGTGACAAAAGATGTGCTCTCATGAGCATAGCTTGGTGGTTGGCCTAAAAATCAATTCCCTAACACTATGTTTGCCTCAACAAAGATGGTTATGAAATCCCAGCATAGTATGATTGCATAATGTCTTTCGTTTGCACATGTCTTAGTGAAATCCCATGTTCATTTATTTTTAAAACTGTGATTTAAAAAAAAAATTCCTTTGATTTTAGTGCTACTAGCTATTAATAGGTATCTAAAAAATTCAATGTTATTGCCTATTTTAACCTTTTAAGAAAATTACTAAAATTGGGTTTAAACCATAAGAATGAAAGACTTAACATTAGTCAAACAAATTTGCATCGTGATTTGACCCAATAATGCCAAAATCTTCCGTAACCACACTTCTATGCATGTTTCAACCATGTTAACAAAAATCTTCCTTATTGTTTTTTTCTTCAGTCCTTATAGTTATATTTATAACCAATGGAGACCACATGATGATATTAGTAAAAGATTTAAAACCACACTTTTCTTTTACTAAAATCCCTTATTCATTTAATTATAAATATGTTTTTTTTCTTTTTTTTAAAAAGTCTCATTAAATTTTTATCAATTATCTATAGCTATTGGTTTACTTATAATGCTAACATTTATGTTGACTTTATAAAAAGCATAAGTTTTCAACATTTTATGATTTTGAAGGTAGAGAACCAAGATAATGAATTACTAAATATTTTGGAAACTAGTATGGTGTTATGAACGGTTTTTTTTTTACTTGGATTAGAAAAAGTGTGCATTAGTTTGATTGATTTATTGGATAATGGGACTTCTAGTGGATAGAAGTCTAATGATACATTGTGAGGTCAAAGGTTTAGAAACATTCTTAAGTACATATGAAAACATGGGTTTAATGGGTTAAGCAATAATGCAAAACTAACATGGGTTAGCCATCCTAATGAGAGAAAGATGACTAAAATATTTTTTCCACACCTATCTAGAAACAATAATGTCTTGAACATGTACAAAAGGTATGCCTGAGAGTGTTGATCAAGTACCTCCTCACTAGAATTATTAGGCAACTCCTCAAAATTCTCTCCTAACCATGTCAATTTTACATTACTATATGACCTAATGGCACTCATCTTTTCCTAGGTTCTTGAGACATGTTTCTTAACATTTAACCTTATGACTTATCACTAGTCTTTCATCCACTAAAAGTCCCATCATGTAAAATTTATCAATCAAACTAATCTACCCATTTTTTTAACCTAAGTCAAAAGAAAATATCCATAACATTATACTAGTTTTCCAAAAATTTTAATTATTCATTATCTTCATCCATACTACCTTCAAACAGATAGGTTGTTGAAAACATGTTTTCTTTATTCATTTAATAGTTTTTATTGGCTAAACTTATGCAAACATCAAACAAAGCCAACTTGAATGCAAACATTATAATAATCAAACCAATAACCATATATAATTGCTAGCAATTTAATGAGACTTCAAAAAAAATTATAATTAAATGAATAGTAGATTTTAGTAGAGATAGTGTATTTTTAATCCTTTCAACAATATCATCATGTGGTCTACATTCGCTAAACATAACTATAGGGGTAGAAGAACAAAACTACAAGGAAGGTTTTAGCTAACATGGCCAAAGCACCCATAAAAGTGTCGTTAATGAAGGCAATATTGGGTCTAATCATGATGCAAATTTGTTTGACTACCCTTAGGCGCTTAATTCTTATGGTTTAAACCCAATTTCAAAAGTCATTTCAATGGAACTAAAGCACCTTAATGAAAGGAATGGTTTTAAGGAAAAAAATTTACAGTTTTTTAAAATAAATGAACAAGAGATTTCACCAAGAAATGTGCAAAGAAACATTTCATATAAAAGAAATAAATCAACAAGGGATTACCAATCTTTCTTTCTTTCTTTCTTTAAAGGTTTAACCATTTTTAGAATTTTCTTCTGTAGAGGCAATCACAAGAATCATAAACAAACTAATACCAAAGGAAAGAAAGGATGAAAATTTAGAAATTCTAAGGTATTAATAACTATTTGTAATTCATTAATTGAAAGATGGTAGGTGGTGATGGTGGTTCTATTGTCTTGATGGGTGAGAGAGAAAAACAAATAAGGACTATATGAAAAGAATTTAAGAAATTAGAAACTTTTATAACACATAGTGAGAGAGTGAGGGATTAATGTGGGGATGCTTATTGTTTGTCATGCATATTGTTTGTCTAACTTGGGTATAGGGGAAAAATTGGGCTAATATTGTGTGTGCAAAGTGTGCCCCACAAGCTAGCCTGATTTATGTCAAAATTGGGCTAAGTGAGCAAGTGTTATTAAGGATGGTGAATTCTGGTGTAACCCATAGCTTCATAACCAATTGAGTGGTGGGTTCACTTAGGTTAAATGTGAACAAAAGTAGTAGCCAACTCAAGGGCATGTGACATCCTTGGAGTAACAAAAGGAGTTGAGGTAACTCTAAGTTAGTGGATTAGAAAACATGATTTCTCTACAACATCGTTCGATAATTTTGATGTGATTGTGGGATTATATTCATTCACGCAACCAAAAATTGCATTGATGCCTCAGTGGATGCCAATGTCATAATCCACATATAGCCTCCCTTGGCATGCTGCCATGCATAGTAACTTCCACATTCACCTTGTTCCCTTCAACATGCCCATTTAATGCCAATGTTATGTTAAGCATTGGTGCAAGATGCCACCAAATGCTCACATTTCCATGTCAAAGGGACTTAAGAGGCTAACACATACTATTAGTTCCTTAAGCTTATTGGCTTAAGAATGGAGGCAAATTGGTGGTACCTTGCACCATTGTAAAAGATTAATGTTAGCCCCTTAAGTTCATTGACAAGGAAATGCAAGCTTTTTGTGACACCTTGTACCAATGTTAGCATAGTGTTAGCATGACATGAGCATGTCAAAGGGAACAAGGTGAAAGTGGGAGTCAACATGCATAACAACAAGCCAAGGAGGCTAGATGCAAACTATGGCATTAGCACCAAACAAACAAATAGTTAAACTTAGGAGCACAGATGGCATTATTGCAACATTATGGTGGCATTATGGCAATGAGTATTGGCATTGCTTCTAATGGGAAAGATGTTTAGGATATTGGTTGGTGTGGCAGTGAGAGCAAACAATGTGGTGGCATGGATTGGCAATGCACTAGCATGTTGGATGACCACTTAGACATTTGAGTATCTCCTTTTACCATATGCCAAGCTTCCTTAATGCTCTTTAGGGGGTTTATGCATGCCTTACTTAAGAGTTGGCCAATGTTAGGCCATGACTTAGGTCTAGACCAATGATACATGAATAGAAGTGAATTTTGCTAACATATATGGAAAGAATAGGCTTTGACATCACAAGATGTTGACATATGGGCTAAGGTTCTAGCCAACAATGTGCAAACCAATTTATGCATGCAAGCTACACGTGCAATGTAGGTCAATTGGTTAGAAGTTGGTAGAAAGCATACTTGATCTCAATTCCCACAAAAATATAAAGACCATAGGTGGTTACTCCTACTAATGTGGGCAACTTGTGTGTTGATAAGATGGAGAAAGTTTAGCTCTTTAAAGATAGCAAGAGTGGCAAGTGTTGCTGGTTAAAAATGTGGGACAAAAGTGAGCAAATTGGAGTAGGTAGGTTATGCCACCCAAATAGGAGAAAGTGGGATGTTCTAGAATACTTGAAACATGGGATACAAAATAGGGAAGTGGGGGGCATTTTATTAGGCCACTAACCCATGAAAACATGTAATCCACTAAGGTTGGCTTGGCAACCAAGTCATGCAAACCTATGTAGTTAGGGATGTTGACTACAAATTCTATAGATAGGTGTGAGTAGCCAAGGGCTCACAACAAGAAGAAGAGACACATGAGTGTGAGGTACTTGGCATTGTATCCTTTGTATAAATCTTTGGTTAAGAATATGTTTTAGGGAAGTTTTTAGAATTCATGCTTTTAGTAGGTAAAATTCTACCATTTCATCATTTTAACCTTTGTGCTAAGAAGAAGAATACAACTTTGATGAATAAGGAATACCTTAATTCATACAATATCTATTTGGGAATCAACTTGGAACTCATTATAGGAATATTATCACAATTATTGTAATAAGTTAATTGTAACCTTAAGAATTTAGGCTTTTTCTTTTTTTATGTCTTAAGGCTTTCTTATGTCTATTATGTACATTTTATAGGTCATAAAAAGGACCTTTCTAGCTACTAAATATCTATGATGGTGAAAGGAGGAAACTAACACACAAGGAAGGCAATAAACATAAATTTAGTAATAATTCAATTTTTTTTAAGTATGTGTAGCCAGAATTTTCAATTGTTTTAGGGGATTTCAAAATATTTGATATTTTGATAGAATAGATTATTTTGTTCTATTGTTTTCTTTTTGATTGGAATTGTTTAAGTTATTCTAATTAAATTGCTGAATGATTGTTGTTTTAATTCATTTAGTTAGGCCTACTAAATTGATTACACAATGCTTGATTGCTAAAGTTAAGGATTATGACCCGCATTTATGACATCCCTACTCACAAAGTAGAAATTAATACTAAGGGATTATGGACAAGTTTTCATCACATTGTTATTAATATCCCAACATAAGTTAAATAATCTGAGCTTGTGTGATTGTTGGTAAAATTAACCTATTTTCCTTATTCTTAAGGTTGCTAGTATATAACTCTCAAGAGCTTATGTTAAGAGTATAGTGGTTAGGGTTTGAGTGAAGAGCCTAATCTACTTAATGAATATTTAAGGGAGAATTCAGGTAACATAGCTTGTTATTATGTAGCATTAATAGTTCCAACAAAATTAAGACAACATTATAGATAAATGAAAGTATGAAAGTATCAAATATCATAGTTACGAATGAACCTAGAATTAGAATTTTGTTAATTAATATTTTTATAAATTGTTTTGTTTGATCAAGTAGTCTACTTTAATTGTTATAGAGTTAAAATTCTATGCAAGCCCCCATTCATACTAGTGTATTTAAGTTTAATTATCTAGCATTAAGTTGATAGTACTCCTTGTGGGATCAATCCTTATTCACACTATCTCTTATTGCATGATTGAGAATAAGGTACTTAATATTTTTATAGCCTTAACAACAGCTACTAAAAATTTGGCACTATTGTTGAAGAGTGTTTTCTATCAATTTCTTGCATTTTGTTTTTGTTCATAGTTTTATTGAGCCAATTATAGTGATTATATCTCCTTTTATGTGTGAACCAATGTGTTTACTTAGGCTTTTTTAGTGTTTTCAGTTGTGAAGGCAATATTCACAAAGGAAGTTTTACTTGAATTAGGTTATAAGTGTACATTGTTTCTAGGGAAATATCATTTTGCTGAAAATCAATCACTTTGCCATCAGCCCTAACCTTTTGAGCGCTAAAAATGTCATTTGATAAGGGTTTTGTATTATTATTATTATTATTATTTGGATATAAATTTCTATTTTTTCTTAGATTTTTGCATGTTTCTTCTTTTTTTGTGTGTGTATGTGTTTATTTATGATTTATGACATAATTTTCTCCCTCTAAACCCAATTTTGGTCCATATGTTAAAAGTACTTTGCATAGGTTGAGGAAAGAGGCTCTACAAAACCAATTTATGGTTACCTCACCTAGCAACAACTTAGTACTTAACTTGGTATCTAGGAATTCATCTACTGACTTTGAGTTTGTTAATGTGGCTGCAAATAACAAAACATTAAAAGAGCTCATTGTACCTAGCTTTCATTTATAGCATTTGTATATATAATAACATGAGTAAGATGAAGCATTCAAACATAAATTGGGATTGATACATTTATTACCCTTTTTTAGTGGTCATGTAAGAGAGGATCTTGACAAGCATCTAAAAGGGTTCTCAGTGGTATATTCAAGCAAATAAGGTTGACAAAGGAGTATATACAATTGAGAGCTTTTCCATTCTTTTTGGCTGATGATGGCAAGGATTGGCATTACTATCTACTATTGGCATCAATCACAACATAGAATGAGATGAAGAGGTAGTTTTTGGAAAGATATTTTCCTACTTATAGGTTTGCAAACATAAAGATGTGGTATTCACCAATATAATGGAGAGACCCTTTATGAGTATTAGGAAAGATTCAAGAAGTTGTATGAAAGCCATTCACACTACCAGTTAAGTGATTGGTTATTGGTTCAATATTTTAATAAGGGTTTACTTCTTATAGAGAGGAACATGATAAATGCAGCAAGTGGATGAACAATGTCAGATGGTACAAAGAATTTGATTTCCAATATGATAGAAAACTCCCAATAGTTTAAGATAAGACAAGATGCCCCAATTAGAAAAGTTAATAAGGTAAATACATCTACTCTTCAGCAACAAATTCTTTATGTACAACAAGATAACACATGTGGCATAAGTTTAACAAGCACCCATAACAAACAAGTTGCAATTGCCATGTTGCATTACAATTTCTGCCAAGGAATGAGTAAAATCTTTAGTTGATGACTTAAATATGTGATAAGCTATTGTTAGTGGTAAAGTGGCCTTGTTACCATGATCCACTGAGATTTAGCCCTTTACAATTTCAATTCATCCCCCCTAAAACACCTTTCATCTTTATTAGGAGCAGAAAGAACACTAATGTGTTCATGTGAGGTGTTGTTGGTTTAGACATTGTGAATTATCCATGTGAAGGTGGTCAATCCTTTATCTCTTAGGACATAGCAAAGTATTCTAGAGTGGTTGCTACTAGCCAACTCATACATATAGATGGTTGTGGGCTAGAAGGCTAAAGTTTTAGTTTGGGGAAGTTATTTATTTAGACCTTGTGAATGGTCTTAAGTGCTTAGGGGCCAATTGCTCGTTGCATAAAATATGACAAAACCATCTCCCCTAAGTATTGCCACTCTAATGTGTCAAATGGTTATGGATGAATAACCTAATGTAACAACCAATACCCCTAACCATATGCATGGCACTTGCATTGCAACATGCAGACTATCTTGACCACATGCCAAGGGCATGGTACCCTTGCTATGATAACCCCTACTAAAGTGATAGCCCACACTCTACCCCCAACGACACAATACCATTGCTATGGCAACCATATGGTGCTATATGTACCTTAAAGCTTGTAATAAAGGTTAGCTTCACATAACCTTAAAGGCATAAGGAAGCCTAGTAATGCAAAACTTGACTAGGGAGATTAGCTCTGCATAGTGTGCAAGCCCATCCTTGGCTTACAAAGGAGGCCAACATCACATAGCCTTTAGCCCATAAGGGACATTAACAATACTAGTTTGTAAATAAAGACTAAGAGATGATAAGGACATTAAAGTGGGGGAGAATGTATCTACAATTCTCCAAAGAAAGCTTCCCCCTGAATGCAAAGATCTAGATATGTTCACAATCCAATGCAAAATAGGAAATACTAGATTTGGAAGAGTTATGTTAGATTTATGAGCTTTTATTAAAGTAACTCCACATTCCATTTACACTTCTTTAAATATGGGACCTCTAAAAAATACTAATGTTATTATACAATTGGTCAATCGTATAAATGTTTACCTAAGGATGTAACTAAGGGTGTGTTAATGCAAGTGAATGAGCTTGTGTTTCCAACTAACTTCTACGTTAAAGATATGGATGATGATGCTTTCCTAACCTTGCACCTATTTTATTAAGGAGGCCATTTTGGAAGATAATTAGATGAGGATTAATGTGCATGAAGGTACCTTGATAATGGAGTTCAATGGTAAACAAATTTGATTAAATATTTATGAGGGTATGAGGTTCCCTTTTAATGTTCACTTAGTTTATTCCATAAATGTTATTGATTATATAGTGCATGAAATGTTTAAGTTGATAAGAATCACTAGTCTATGGCAAGTTGAAAAGTAAATCCAAGGCTACTTATCAACCCTACCAATGACAACATTGGCTTCAACTAATGGGGATAGTTTATTAGTTCCTTAAGCCTATTGGCTAAATAATGCAAGCAAGTTGTTGGCACCTTGCACCAATTCTTGCACAAAGTTAGGGTATAAGCACCAAGGCATGTAAGGTATTACAAGAACATGTGTAGAGCAACATAATAGGAGAGGCTAAAGCATTGACATCAAGTAGGAAAGGTGTTTAGGTCATTGGTTGATGCAAAAGTGTGCACTAGCAACATGACTAGGAGTGTTGATGATGCACTAATGTGCTATTGGTAGCTAAGTGACAACTTAAGCACATCAATGTCTCCTCCCACCAAACAGCCAAATTCCCTAATGCTTTTTAGAGGAGTAATGCATTCCTCCCATCAAAGTTAGTCAATGTCTACAAAAGAACTTGGATTCTAGATGATGTTATGAAGGCTTATGGCTATCAAATGTTGCAAGGATTGGCTATGGCATCAATAAGTTGTTTGCATAAGGGCTTTAAGCTCAGCTCAATGCTATTCAAGTTTGATAGTGGTCTAGCAAGCAAGGCAAGGGCTTATGGTGTAGACCAAGTTAGATTATGTAAGTAATCAACTAATGTCAACTACCTTCCTTCCCTTTGTACACACTGCCCATTTCTCCTATTAATTGAATGGTCCCACATAGTGTTTGAATCATGATAATGTGGGTGTTTTTCCACCAATAACACCATGAAAAGTCCACTGAACCTTATTATTTAGAGTAAAGAGAAGTCATAACAAGTTCATCATAGGTGAACCCATGAAAGGATCATTGCCAAAAGCTCTACCTAACAAATCAACTTGCGAGCACATTTTACCACCTAACATTGAGCTATCAGTAATGCATATACCCTACTCACCTCTTTTGTTGTAGGGTTGATCACCCATTGGTCCTCTCATGGTTTAAACAACTAAACCTCAAAACAAGTCACATGAAGGAAATCAAAAGTGAAAGGACATGCCTAGCCACCCTAGGAATGGTGTGTGAGGGAAGCATTATGCCTCCATAACAAGAATTTAAATCACTCTTGATAACAAATTATCTCATCTCTTGCATTAATGAAGAACATAAGGAAATACAATACTTGGTGTGAATTGCAAAATTCCTTAAATCATTAAGTCTTCAAATGGAAGTTGCTCCCAAAGCCTTCTAAACAAGGGCACATTTGCTTGGGTGATACATAACATTGTCCAAACCACCTTTGAGTCCTTAAGGGCATAAATGGTTATAAAAGATCGCCTCTCATTAGCACAACCTCATGGTTAGCCCAAAAACAAAGTCCTTAACATATTGTCTACCTTAATAATGATGGTTGAGAAATCCTAGCACAATAGGTTTGCATAGTATCTTTCATTTGGTGATAGAAGGACTATTAATCTGTTTTTGATTTTTTAGTTTTATATCAAATGTTTCTTTGCACATTTCTTAATGAAATCCCCTATTTATTTATTTTTAAGGCTATGTTTTTTATAAAAAAAAAAAAAAAGCATTCCTTTGATTTTAAGTGCTTTCTATTAATAAGTATCTCAAAAATTCAATGTCATCATCTATTCTAATCTTTTAAACAAAATATTAAAATTAGGTTTGAATCATAAGAATGAAAGACTTAAGGTTAGTTAGACAAATTTGCATTATGATGAGACCTAATATTGCTAGAATCTTCATCAACCACACTTCTATGGGTATTTCAATTATGTTAGCTAAAATCTTCCTTATAGTTTTGTTCTTTAGTCCTTGTAGTTATATTTACAACTAATGGTCACATGATGATATTGTTAAAAGGACTAAAACCACACTTTCTTTACTAAAATCCCTTACTCATTTAATTATAATATTTTTTTTTTGGTTAAAAGTCTTATTAAATTTCTAGCAATTAACTATGGTTATTAGTTTGCTTATAATGTTGACATTCATTTTGACTTTATTTGATGTTATATATGTCACCAACATATATGAATAAAATTAGGAAATGCAAACCACATAAAGAAATTATTTAAAGAATAGAAAAAATAAGATTTCAACATCTTATGGGTTTAAAGGCAATGAACCAAGATAATGAATTACTATATATTTTTGAAAACTAATGTGATGTCAAGAATGGTTTCACTTTACTTGCATAAGAAAAAGTGTACATTAGTTTGATTGATATATTGGATAATGGGACTTCTAATAGATGGAAGTCTAGTGATGAGTTGTGAGGTTAAAGGTTCAAAACATGTCTTAAGTACCTAGGAAAAGATGGATGCAGTGGATCAATTGGTAATGTAAAATTGTCATCGTTAAAAGAGAATTTGAAGGAGCTGCACAATAATTCTAGTGAGAGAAAGATGGCTGAAATATTAGCATAGCACATATCTGGAAACAATAATGCCCCGAACAAGTATATAAGTTATGTCCAAGAATGTTGATCAAGTACCTCCTTTCTGGGATTATGAAGTAGCTCCTCAAATTTATCTCTTAACCATGACAATTTTACATTACCATATGACCTAATGGCAACTATCTTGTCCTAGATTCTTGAGACATGTTTCTTAACATTTGTCCCTACAACCTATCACCAATCTTGCATCCATTAAAAGTCCCATTATGTACAATTTATCAATCAAATTAATGTACACTCCTTTGATCCAAGTAAGAAGAAGTTGTCTATCACATCATACTAGTTTTCCAAATATTTTAGTAATTCATTAACTTAATGTAGATCAAGTAGATCCTCACTTGGATTATATATTAGCTCCTCGAAATTCTCTCATAACCATGTCAATTTTACATTATTGTATGACCTAATGGCAGCCATCTTTTCCTAGGTATCAAAAACATGATTCTTAAGATTTATCCCCATAACCTATCATTAGTCTTCCATCCACTAAAAGTCCCATTATGCATAATTTATCAATCAAAATAATGTGCACTATTTTGGATTCAAGCTAAAAGAAACTATCCATAACATCATACTAGTTTTCCAAAAACTTTAGTAATTCATTGTCTTTGTTCACCTTGCCTTCATACCCATAAGATGTTGAAAACATGTTTTATTTATTATTTTAACAATTTCTGCATATGGTTTCTAATGACTAAACTTATACTAACATCAACCAAAGTCAACATGAATGTCAACATTATAACCAAACAAATAGTCATAAATAATTACTAGCAATTTAATAGACTTTAAAAAATAGTTTTATAATTAAATTGAAAAGGAAATTTTAACAAAGAATGTGTGTTTTTAATCCTTTCAACAATATCATCATGTGGTCTCTATTGGCTATACATAACTACAAGGAAGGTTTTAGCTAATATGGTTAAAACACCCATAGAAGTGTGTCTAATAAAGATTCTAGCAATATTAGAACAAATCACAATGCAATTTTGTCTCACTAGCCTTAAGTGTTGAATTCTCATGGTTAAAACTCAATTTTAGAATAGAGGAATATTTTTTAAAAAAAATTGCTATTTTTAAAAAGAAATGTACAAGGGATTTCACCAAGAAATGTCCAAGAAAAACTAATAAATGAACAAAGGATTATCAATCTTTCTTTCTTTAAGCATTTTCAAATTGGCCTTCCATAGAGGAAATCAAGAGAATTGTACATAAACTAATAAAGAAGGAAAAATAAAATTGAAAACAGAAAAGAAGATAATTTGGAAATTGTGAGCTCTCGATACTTATTTGTAATCTAGAAATTGAGAGTGATGGTGGTTTTTATATCCCTCTAGGTGAGTTAGAAGAACAAATGAGGACTCTATGGAAGGAATGTAAGAAATTAGAAACTTTGTAATGCATGGTGAGAGAGTGAGAGGCTAAGTGATTAATGTGGTGTCAAAGAGGTTTACACCAATTTCAATTTTGAATTTCAAAGAACTCAAAATTGTAAGGTTTTGATAACTATTAGTAATCCAAAAATTATGAAGAAACATTTTATATAAAATTAATAGATGAATAAGGGATTACCAACCCTTCTTTCTTTAAAGGTTTAATCATTTTCAAATTTGTCTTTTATAGAGGCAATCACAAGAATTGTAGGCAAAGTAATACCAGAGGAAAAAAATAAAATTAAAAATAGAAAATGGGAGATAATTTAGTAATACATGAAATTATGAGGCATTACTAACTATTTGTAATCTAGAAATATAAAGATGGTGAGTGGTGATAGTGGTTCTACAATCTCATTAGGTAAGAGAGAAAAGAAAATAAGAACTATATGGAAGGAAGGTAGGAAATTAGAAATTTTTGTAGCACATAGTGGGAGAATGAGAGAGAAAGGGATTAATGTGGTGATGCTTAGAGTGATGAAAAGTTTCATACCACTTTTAAATTTAAATTTCAATGAATTTCTCAATAATAAAGGAAGATGAAAAGTTTTTTGATAAATAATTTGAAATTGTGAAGTCATAAAACTTTTTGTAATGTAGAAACAAAAGGATGGTAAGTGGTGAAATTGTGGTGGTAATGGTGCTTTTGTTGTCCTAATGGATGAGTAAGAAGAGCAAATAAGGACTATATGAAAAGAATGTAAGAAATTAGAAACTTTTGCAACAAGAGTGAGAGAGAAAGGGAGAAGGTGGCTAATGTGTAAGTAATTGACCTTACAGTTAATGGTTTTGATGTGCAAATCATTCATTTGACTTGGGTGTAGGTGCAAAAGACTAACCAAAGTGTTTTGTAGATAGTTTCTTGGAAATTTTCCCTATGAGAGTTGGAGCTTGGTACAAGTGCTATCAATTAAAGCTAATTGTTAATGGCATTGGGTATGCAACACACTCAACCTATTCTAAAACTTTAAATAGGTAGGATGGTGCAATTACTCAATTGAGTTGTGCCAAGTGATCAAGGGCTCTAAGTGGGTTGATTTGGTAAGTAGAACTAGTGATGTGAGATGAACCAAAAGTCAAGTTATGATGCCTAATTGTGTGTTAACCCATATCCCACAAAGGGTGTTGGTAAAATAAGGCAATAGGTTGGTGGTCATGGAAGTCAATATTTGCTAAGAAGTATGCAACAACTCACCAGTCAAATCAACTAATCCCAAAAATGGTTAGTGCTTAAGTAGCAGCCGCTGCATTGTCTCTTGCTTGGGCAATAGACTGCACGCTACACCTAATGGCACATTACCATCGCTGCAGCAGCCCACTAGGGTCCTTAGCCCCATTTAGTAGATAATCTGCAAGGGAGTTTAGCTATAGAATCTATCATGTGCTAGAGAAAGTGAGTCTCAGTTTTTAGCTCATAACTTGGGCTCTTGACCTTTTCTTTGGGCAATACTAGATGCATTGGAAAGTTAAAGAAGAGGACTACAACTTTGATAGAGAAGGAAAACCATAATTTAGACTATATCTATTCAAGAATTAGCTTGGAACTCATTATAGGAATTTTGTCACAATTAAGAAAACATGTTTATTGTAACTGTGAGAATTTAGGAGATTTTTTTGCAGCATCCTAAGGACTTTTTGTGTCTATTATGTACATTTTCCAGGTTATAAAAAGGACATTTTTAGCTACAAAATTACACAGGGAGAGACAAGGAGATGGACACACAAGGAGGGCAGCAAACATAACTTTAGTAAGAATTCAATTTCTTTTAAGTAGTATGGCTAAACTTTTTAATAGTTTTAAGGAATTTCAAAACATTTGGTATTTTGATGGAATAGGTTATTTTGTTATGTTATTTTATTTTCAATTGGAATTGTTTGAGTTATTTTGGTTAAATTGTTGAAAGATTATTGTTTTAATTCATTTAGTTGGATCTATTGAATTGATTAAACCATGCTTGGTTACCAAAGTTAAGGATTATGACCCATATTATCAAATCCCTAATCACCAAATAGAAATTAATTATAAGGGATTATGTACAAGTTTTCATTTTATTGTTATCAATAATTCAGCATAAGTTAAACAATTTGAACTTATGTAATTGAGCTTGACAAAACTAAGAGCAATTTGTGGTTACCTTGCCTAGTAGCAACATAGTCCTTCATTTAGTATCTAGGAATTCATCTAATGACTTTGAGCTTGACAACATGGCTGCAAATAATAGGACTTTGAAAGAGCTTGCTGCTCCTAACCTTCATTTGCAACCTTTGTGTATACAATATCCTGAGTTAAATGTTGCTTTCAAGCTTAAATTGGATTGATACATTTGTTACATTACCTACATTTTATGGTCATATAGGTGAGGATCCTAACAAGCATTTGAAGGAGAGCCGGGGCAGTCTGTTAAAGCTGATGAGGGTGACAAAGGGGCAGAACTTTTTCATTCTCCTTGATCAATGATGCTAATGAATGGTTATATTATTTACTATTAAAGTCAATCACAACATGGAACGAGATGAAGTAGTAGTGTTTGGAAAGATATTTTTCTGCTTCTATGGTTACAAATATAAGGAAGGAAATCTATGGTATCCGCTAACACAATGGAAAGACCTTTTATGACTATTGGGAAAGATTCAAGAAATGTGCAAGCTATCCACACCACTAAATAAATGATTAATTATTGATTCAATGTTTTTATAAGGGTTTACTTCTTATGGAGAGGAAAATGTTAGACACAACGAGTAGACGAGCTTTAGTGGACAAGACATTAGATGCTGCAAGGAATTTAATTTCTAATATGGCAACATACTCCCTATAATGTAGGATAAAGACAAAATGCCCCAATCAAAATAGAGCATGAGGCAAATACATATACTCTTCAATAATAGATTTTTTATCTTACCTATATTGTTTAACATATGGTTGTGGGAAATATTCAACAAGCTAAATTGTACGGCATATGTTCAATGATGGGACATGCAATTGGCATGTGCCCAGTTCTTCAAAAGGAGTAACCAAATATTTTAGGAGGATTTCTAGGGTCACTAAGGAAGTGTGATCCCTATTCTAATACATATAATCTAGGAATGCATATCATATTAACCCAATAGGGTTCCAACAAACTTAGTAGTCATATCAATCTAAAAAAGCAACTTTGTCTAGTACAAATACATCATTAGAAGATATGTTCAAATTTTCTTAACTCATAATCAACAACTTCAATAAGAGACAAGGGCAAACATACACAATTTGGAGAATCATGTGTCAGCTAGCTTCCATAGTTCATAGATTGGATGCTTAAGGATTAGCCAAATTAGCTTGTAACCCTTAGTAAATCCAAAAGAGAATGTGAGTGTCATATCATTGAGAAATGGAAAACAACTAGAGGAACCTTATAAGAAAACACTTGTTATGACCATTAAGGACATTAAGAAGGAAGTGGAGATTTCTCCAGCTAAGGTAAAACCTAACTCTTCCATTCAAGTTAAAGCTAACCCCCTTCTTTTTCTTATTAAATGTACAAAATCTAAGTAGAAGGTGCAGAAGAAAAACTTCCTTCAAACATTCCTTAAGGTAAAGGTAAACATATCACTATTAGAGGTGATTAGGCCAGTACCAAGGTATATGAAGTTTCAACAATATCATCATGTGGTCTCCATTGACTAAACATAACTATAAGGGCAAAAGAACAAAACTATAGGGAAGGTTTTAGCTAACATGACTAAAATACCTATAAAAGTGTGACTAATAAAGATTATAGAAATATTAGGTCTAATCACAATGTAAATTTGTCTGATTACCCTTAAGTTTTCATTTTGATGGTTGAACCTAATTTTAGAAGTCTATTTAAGAGCACTGAAGCACTTAAATCAAAGGAATATTTAAAAAAATATATATAGTTATAAAAATAAATGAATAGGGAATTTCATTAAGAAATGTGCAAAGAAACTTTTAACATAAAACTAATAAATCAACAAAGGATTACCAATTTGTCTTTTTTTGAAGGTTACCATTTTCAAATTTTTCTTCTATAGAGGCACTCACAATTACTAGGAAGGCTTGAGCATAACAAGTGTTGCCACTCACATATGTCGAATGGTTATAGAGTGACAACCTATATGTATATGCTAGTGCCCTCAACCATATATAGGACACTTATACTACAACATGCACACCATCCTCAACAACACCTTGAGGGACTTTTTTAATAGTCCTCACATTATCCTATACTTGTGCAACAACCAATGCTCTAGCCTTAATTACATAGTACCATCACTGTGGCAACCCTATAAGGTTCTTACCCCTATTCACCTTGCAACAGGCAAGGGAGATTAGCTTTACACAACCTTTAAGCCCCACCTTTGGTCTAAAAGGGAGGCTAATAGCGTGCGGTCTTTATCTTGTAAGGGAGGTTAGCAATGCTACTTTATAGCACGCCACCAATCAGCTCGTTCACTCTATCCAATAACTTGTCTTTATTTTTTGGCATAATTTAACTCCTTTATACTTCAACCATTCTCAAGGTCATGAAGCATGTTTTTCAAACTTTAATTTACTCCCTCTTGATGCTAAACATTCATAATAAATCCATTAAGGATAAGCTCTATAATTTCATATTAGAGCTTTAACATTGGGCACAAATCATATTGAGGAGGCAAGGAATGAAGGAGTTTCCCTTTATATTTGCTACTACTTATGGTTTGATTGATTTTCAAATTAACACTTTTAATTTTTCAAGTGGAAAACAACCTAAAGACAAGAGCAAGAAGAATAAAGAGGACTCTTGAGAATTTAAGTAAAGGGAGGACAACAAGGGAAATGGAGTACCTAAAAAGGGAGAAATTGAATGTGAGAACTACTTGATTAGGCCTAAACACTTGAACATGGGAATAAGTCAAATGTTTTAGAACACTTGAACACAGGGCACAAAATTGGGAAGTGGGGGCACTTTCCTTGGCCACTAATTTCTATGTTAACAAGTTTAGGGGGCTAACAAACCACCCTTACCTATTCAAGTCAATGTTATCGTTGGTTATGTGGACCAGCTTTCTCGCTTTTGTAACTCTAATTTTTTACTAATCTTACCATGTGGGGAAGAATTCAACAAGATTGACTATAGCCACTTAAAAGCAACATTGCCCCTATCATCAACATTTTTAAGGTGAAAATCATACCATGAAGAAAACCCCACAATGTATCCTACCTTCTCACTAATCCATCATGCATCATTTCCATTAGTTTAAGACCCATCAAAGAATTCTTACTCTAAACTTATATGCTTCTCAACACCGATTACTCTTTTACTCATGATGTCCAATTGTACAAAATCAACTTATGGTCTATAACATGCTTCTTTGAATGAGGTTTGGCTAGTACACAGTGACTTGGCCTTGTCCATCTCAGCAACTTTGTTAGCCAACACCATTATTGCCTCAATTCCCGTCACTCTCGTTGCCACCAAGTATTTCGTGTCTCCTTTTATAAACCCCTAATACACCTATAAGGTAGGCAACACCATACAAGTTTTCTCACATTTACTAACATAAGAATGCTTTTTGCTAGCAACAAAATATGACTGATTCTTATCTATGATCATCAAGCCACCTAAATAAGGCGTTAGTATAATTTTTATTTACACAAATGATTCCAATCATAGGATCACATGAAAATCATCTAACAATATTATAAGGAAATTGATTTTTCCAATGTACTAACTAAAAGTTACCTTAACTTCTTTTTTTGTTCCAAGAATGTTACATGCCTTTGAGTTGACTTCTTTCCATAATTGCCACTTTTGCTCACTTTCAACCCAAGTAAAACTACTACTTGTTTAGCAATGAAGTTGTGAGTTACACTAAAATCCACATGACCAACAACTTTAGATTACCTAACCCAATTTTGACATAAATTAAGTTAGGTTATGAGATATATTTCAAGTACATAGCATTGATCAATTGTATTGAATTTATTCATGAAGGATTGCCATCATCCGACCACCGTCTTCAACCACCAAAACACTTGATTTCTCTCTCTGTTTTTATTCTTTTTCATTTTCTTTCCCTTCAATTTAACTCCTATAAATAGTGCTGTTCTTCTTTCACCCTTTAGCTTTAATTTATAGTTAATATTTTAAATTATCATAACTTTTACACTTTTATAACAAATTTAGTGTGAGCTTAAACACCCCATTCTAATACCCAGAGATCTAGAATTGGTTTGAGTACATATAATGATTTGAGACTTACACATATGTATAGAAAATAGAAAATAAAAATCTTAATTAAAGGGTTAAGGTCATCGAGACATTTAGTTTTACTCTTTCAAATGGATGGATGACTTGAGATGTGTGGGTAAGGCTGTTATCTTCCCCTCTTATCCCTTCCTCCTACAAAATTATTACAGAATTATGAGCTGTTCATCATAAAAACTCTCTTATAAATAGATATTCTAATTTTAATTTTATTTAATCCCACATAAACCTACCTAGAATTTAACCATGAATAGTCATTTTTCCTTGTCACTCTCTTTTCACTGTCACCATTACTGTCTCTCTCTCTCTTTCTGCAGATTTTTGCCCCTCTTTTCCTCCCGTTCAACTTTCCCAATTGAATCGGACATGTTAGCTTGAGGAGGAAACTAAAACCAAGATGGAATGGAGTTTGGGGTTTCGTTCACGGACAGGCTTTTGTGTCTTTCATCCTCTATTAGATATACTAATGACTGGAAAATAATACTCGACACATGAAAATGTGATGAAACCGCAGCAAGGCCCGCGCCTGCAAAAAAATATAATTTTTTTTTTTACTGATAAAAATTATATGATATACAGGACTAACAAGGCGAAACAAAAAAATAGGAAAACTAATAAAAACTGTAATATTAAGAAATATCATTTTTATTATACCTTTTCTAAGCTTTCTGTATATTTTGTTTGGTTTTATTATATATTTTATTAATTTTTTTATACAACTTGTAATTTTATATATATATATATATATAATTTTATTCGCGTCAACTTGTGAACACTTTGCAGCTACTGCATCTCTTTAACGGGACTTAATGATTAGAGGAAAGAACCCACGGTAACATAGGATGGGAAATGAATAAAGTGTGAAAGGGAATAAAAATAGAATAATAAATAATTATAATGGTGCTGCCGCGTGGAGCCTTTAGGTAATGATGGTGGTCCCGACTGGACTCGTCATGTCTCTCAATCTGGCACGCTAGCATGATTCTGAATATTTTGTCTGTTATTTTTTTTTTATTTTTTTTAAATATTTATAAATAGTGCTAATTACAAATGTCTCAACCAAGGTGGATTGAATGTCTGCAAGAAAGATAAATATTAAAGAATATCGGATATATTTCAAAATTAGTACAATGATGCCAAGTCAGTGAGTAGTAGTTGTGGGGAAAAAGGAATGGTTACTCGCCTTGGATTTGAAGAGGTCTCGGATTTTTATAGGATTAGAATAACTTCTTCTTGCCAGATTTCAAAAGTGAGATGACGAAGCTACACATGATGTAGCCATATAATTCCGGCTCCCAAAAATTATGATGGACAGTTAAGGGTAAGCAAGGTGCGATTGTCTTTTTTTTTTTTTTAAATTAAATTTATTTATGTCAGAAATATTAAAAAAAAAATTTATTTATTATTAATATTTTAATTTATATTATTTAAATTTTATAATTTCTTTAAATTAATTTTTAAAAAAATTTTAGAGTACTTATTTTAATTAATTATATTATATGTTGATTTAATTTTTATTTTAATTTTTAATTACAAAATTTATTTAATTATTATTTTTTATTTAATTAAATTATTTTTAATTCAAATAAAAATTTTTATTATAAATAAGTGTATAAATAAAAAAAATTAATTAATTAATTATTAATTAAGTTATCAGCTTATCAAATGAATTATGTAAATTTTTTTTTTTTTTAAGATTTGTTATTTTTTTAATGAGTTTTAAGAACTTTGAATTTGCATCGTGTAGCATTAGAGTTTGAATTTACTTTACTCAATATTATCTTTACAATCTTTTGTAATCGGTTGTACAAAAAAAAAGGGTCAATTTTTCAGTTCAATGATTGATCGGTTCTAAAACCAGGTGGAGGGAAGAGTGGGGGCAATTGATGTCAATTTGAATAATATTAAATATTAAATTTTTTTCAACATTTCAATATTATATTACACCATAAATAATAAAAAAAATAAAATATATATTATTTATACTTTAAAATAAATAATATAATTTTATTTTTTATATAAAATAATTAATATATAATTAAAATATATTATAATTAAATATTAATTATTAAAAAACCTGTTAATTTTTTAAAATAAATAAAATTATAAGGCAAAATATATAATTGATATTTAGATAAATTTAAACATTGTTTTTAAACATAAAAATCCTTAAGAATTAAAAATGTCCTGAATATAAGTTTAAATTAACGGTGGTAGTTGTGGTAATATAAGATTATCAAAGTCGAAGTAACGTGAGATTTCTAAAAATTTAAGCTCACCAAGAACCAAAGAAAATTTGAGGTTATCTTGCGGGAATACAGAAAGTCACAGAGAAAACGCCGCAGGTGATTTTCATATATCAATGTAAATACAGGTTTCATATATTTTAATTAAATTAATCAGGTGATTCTTATATAAATATAAATCTTAATTTTTTTAATTATATCTCTCATCAAATGTCATACATATGAGCTTTTAGAGAATAAGATTAGGACGTTGATTATGAAAAGATTACTATTGCCTTCATATAAAATACCAAATTTTTTATGTTACTGTAGGAGCTAAAGCTTAAGAGCAAAACAAACTAAGCTGTAAATGTTGCGTTTTTGGTTTGATTTAGAGTCGAAGCTAGAGTAATTTGATTAGGTTGGAAACATTTCAGAATCGCAATTTCATGAATTTATTTGAAATTCCTTTGAAACCCATATATCTAAATAAGATGGGGATAACTTTTCTTTTTTTTTTTTCCAATGATATCAAAATTGTCTAGATGGAATCGTAAAAGGGAACTTTGATCTCTTGAAAGGATGAACATATATAGATATACAAAACCAGATTAAGCAAGAAAATAAGTTGACTCGGGTAGAGAAAATGAACACAAGTCAAAATATTCAAAGGAGAAAACTCAAGCACAGAAGAAGCCATTGAATACCGCAAGGCTGAATTGGGTCCTGGGCTCCGACACCAACTTGAGAAGACCTAGATTCCGCTGACTAATCATCTTGTTGTTGATCATCTTATCCGCCATGGAAGAGATGCAGGAAACCCAGTTGATCTCCATGTCTCCTCCTCCTGCACCAGCCTTTCTTGAATTCTTGACCCTCCTTTCATGCTCCTCCGCGACCAGAATAGCAATATCAGCCATATGTGTCTGAGTGGTAAGTTGTCACAATCTTTTCTTTTCTTGAATTTTTTTTTTGGGTTAGTGCTGTTGAGAGATGAATAAAAAATTCACCTGAGGAGCTGCTACTTGAAGAACTGAAATTTTCAATGTTTTGGATAAGGTTGAGTCAGAATTTTTGTTTCATTTTCAAATGGCCGATGCCCGTGGGTTGTGGTTTTGGTACGCGGTTTTTGGGTCATGGTTTTCATGCCTTAGTGGTATTCCTGTGGAATTACCCGGTTTAGGTGCATTCGAATTAATAATAAACATATTTCGATCTTCAGTCGACCAAAAAAAAAAACCACCTGTTCAAAAACAACAAAAAAAAAAAAGAACAAAGCAACAAGTTGGTGGGCGCCGCTGACCGACCACAGCAAAAAGCTAAAAACTGCTACTTTAATTTATCGCAGTTGCACGGTTTTGTTTGACAACCCCTGCTAATTTAGCCTTTGGGGGCTTGGGTTCCGTAGATCAGGTCCTTTGAGTCCCCAATTTCGTGGTCAGCACGCCCTCTCGCGCTATCCAATGCAAATTTAAATATATATTATTTAAATTAAGTATAATATAATATATATATTAAATTTTAATATTATAAATTAAATTTTAAATTATAATTATTCTATTAATTAATATGAATTTTTTTAAAAAAATTTTAATTTGTCAATATTTATAAAATTTAACTCATAATTTTATTTATTTTTTAAATTAATATAAAATATTATTAAATTAAAATAAATATTAAAAAAAACTCTTTTTAATGTAAAACTCTTTTTAAATATTAAAATAAATATTATTAAATTAATATAAAAATCTTTTAATTTAATTTTAAAAAAATAAAAATATAAAAAAATAAAATTTTAAATATTTAGGAGAAGATTTTTTTTCTCTCTTTTTTTATTTGTATCCCTTAGTCTATGAATTAAGGAAAAAAAATTTAGTTAATTTAAATTTATTTTTATAATTAATTTATATTTTTAAAAATATTTATTTAAATAAAATTATTTATAATTAATTTAAATTTTTTTTTTTTCCCTTTGTAGGGAAACATAAGAGTTTTTTTTTTTTTTTCATGTTAAGAGAAAAAAAGGGTGAATTTGATAATATAATTTTTTTTAATTTTTACCTTTTATTTTTCTTGATATTAGTCATATTATAATATAGATGAAAAAACATGTGCATGCCCAAAGTTTAAAATTAGTTTTATGTAAAAGCTAAACAAACTTTTAAATATACAAATAGTTTAGGTCTATGAGTTGCACAAGTTCTAATTATTTAATAAAATTAATTAAAATAAAAAATTTTAAAATATATTTATAATAATAATTAATTTAATTAGTTTTTCATAATTTAAATTTGATACAATGTAATTAAATATGCAAATTTAAATATATATGATTTAAATTGACTACAATATAATATGCATTAGATTTTAATATTGTAAATTAAGTTTTAAATTATAATTGTTATATTAGTTAATATGAATTTTTAAAAAAAAATTCAACTTATTAATATTTGTAAAATTTAAACCATAATTTCATTTATTTTTCAAATTAATGTAAAATATTATTAAATTAAAATAAATCTTAAGAAAAAAACTCTTTTACTTAATGTAAAAATTTTCTAATTTGATTTAAAAAAAAAACAAAAAATGTAAAAGGGATAAAATTTTAAATATTTGGGAGAAATTTTTTTTTCTCTTTTTTCATTTGTTTCCCTTAATTAATGAATTAAGCAAAAATATCTAGTTAATTTAAATTTATTTTAATAATTAATTTATATTTAAAAAATATTTATTTAAATGAAATTAATTATAATTAATTTGAATTTTTTTTTCCCTTTTAGGGAAACATAAGAGATTTTTTTTTTATGTTAAAAAAGAAAGATAAATTTGATAATATTTTTTTCTTTAATTTTTACCTTTTATTTTTTATTTTTGGAGTATCCTATAATTATAAAGATATAATTAAAAAGTAAAATTTTTATTTGATTACAATCAAATATATATTAATTAATTAATAAAATTTTTCTTTGATTGTAATAAAATCACTATAATTATAGAATATTTTATTATTCTTAATATGTGAATTTATGGAAAATCATTACATAAAAGTTGTGATTTTTTCTTCATTTCAATAATATTAATATACACAATATAAATATATACAATATAATGAGACAAATGAGTTTTGCTTGGGATTGTGATTGATAAATTCACTTTTTGATAGATGTGTAGATTTATTAGTCTTAGTAGGCTATAATATTGCTCCTTAGGAGACCACTTAACGGTTGGAGTGTGAGATTTAAAGAAATGGAGAAAGTTGTTCTCCTTGTATAGTCTACAATCTCATAGATTTCCTAATAAATCTAAAAAAGCAAAAAGGAAATTATAAAATTTGATGTTGGCAAAAGCCTTAAATTGAGTTTGGAAACGAGAGTGTTTTGGTGCACTAAAAAAATGTAAAAGTGCACTAAAATTTCATATTTTTCAAGACAAAAATAATCATTAATAAATAAAATAATTACAATGTAAAATATAAATAAACTCCTTGTAAAATTGTTTTCTTTTATTATTATTTTTTTCAAAATACTATAAATTATTCTAAACAATCAATTAAATTTGTAAACAACATTTTTCAAGATTTTTAGTTCACTGATTATTACAATAAAATTCAATTACAATATCAAAATAACACGTAGCAAAGATCAAACATGTCTAAAGCATACTAACTAGTTCATCAATATCAAACTCACCCTTCAAAATACTGACTCCTATTTCTAAATAAAAGGTAACAATTTTGATGATAACATAGATGATAGATACCACACGACAGCATGCCTGCAACTCTAACTTTCATTGCCACTAAAGAAGTTTATGACTGAGATGTTGGAGAGCAAGAGATAAAACAAGAATTTTGTTTTAATGTTAAATTTGCCCACTCTTTTAACCTATTAAAAAAGGACTTTCCTTATCCTTATTGTGTCATTAGAAAATTTTCTTTCAGATAATGTGGTAGAATAATTTTAGATTTCTATTTTTGTAATTCTCTTAAAAAAAGGAAAAAAAAAAAAAAAGAAACAATGTAATTTTGTCATAAAATTACTTGCTCTTTAAAGTATCAAAACTAAGACCTTATATTTGACTTTTCATAAGTTATATGAAAAATAAGCAACCATATCGATATTTTTTTTCATTGAGTCTCTAAGGTCTCATCTTGATTATTAAGGTGACCCATTATATTGATTGCAATTTGTTTAAATCATTCCTTTTACTTAAATTGCCTCATCTTTATTAATTTTTTAGGTGATAAAATCAATTGTTTATATGAATGGACAAATCTCAATTTGTGTGACATAACTTTGTAACAACATATTAAATACTTTTATATGTGTCATTTAATTGTTATTGTAATTCTATATTAGCATCAACGCATTGCACTTTATACAAAACTGTAAGTCTTTACACCATGCTCAAAAGCTTAAGGAGACTCTTTCATTTGCTCTACCATGTTTCTCATTGAATTGCACATCAAGTCAATATAACTGACTTTAATGTCTTACTCAAGATCATTTGAGTAAGTACTACTTACTAAAATGTCATTTAATGATACTTGCAATGTGTGACAATTTTCAATGTGTTAAAAATTTTGTTAAATAAACATTATTACTCAATGCAATTAACACATGCAACAAAATTTTACATCTATTTACATAAGGTTATGTATATATGCTTTTTGCTTTTCCAAGAAATAGACTCATCATTAAGTAAGAAAGTTTTTTTTATTTTTTATTTTTTTCCATTTTGCACTCAACCAAATTATTATTTTCAATAAAAACTCAATGCTATGATAAGTACATTGTCTCTTTTCATATCATTCCTAATGATTCTAAGAAAGGCTTGCAGTGCCCATTACTGATTCCATTATGACCTTGATTTCATTTTTAATGTATGTATGCAATCAAATCTTTTATTTACTTGAAAATCCATTACATAACTCAAGCATGGAATATCATTTGTCATTTTTAGTACTTAATGGTAATTCCATAACTATTTTACTTCTTAACTTAAGAAATTAACAAATATATTATAAGACTTTGACTTTTTGACTTGGTTATGGAGTATTAATGGGGTTACATTACTTTAATGAAATTATTTAAGAACTTTTCTTAAACAATTAATCAATTTAGATCATTAAACTAAGGACAATTATTCATGTAGCTTACCCTTGCCCTTCTACCTTAAAGTACAAGTTAATCATTCTTGAATGATTTTTATGAACTCCTTATAATTTTTGACCAATTAAGATATAAAATTACAAACTTAAACGCCTAATATACATGTAATGGGCATCATAAATCACCATGAATCCACAGGAAATATGCCCATTGCAATTTTAATGCTATATACCAATTGATTGTTTGAGGTCAAATATTCAATTCACAGTTACAAACGAGAAGAAAGGACTCTTTTTTTATTGGAATCCCTATCTAAATTCCCATTACCATTAGTAGTAGGGCAGATTAAATTATATCTTTTAGCTCATATATAACTAGTTAATACCTACCATTACATATACATGTCTTTCTGTCATAACGTAAACCAACTGTTCGTATCTTAGATTCAATTAGATTCAAAAATTCAAATTATTTTTCCAAAGGAAAGTAGGCTTATATCTATTATATATATATATTACATACACCTAGTTTGATCCCACTCTCCTGAATAACCCCTTTTTTCTGAATCTCATTTTTTGTAAACTCTTCGCTTCCTTTTATTTATCATTTTCCCACACGGATACAATCAATCTAAATGGACAAATTCATTGGTTTGAATCATTGCATAGAAATAGAAGTCTTTGGTTGATCTAAGTTCATGTAATTTATTATTTATTAGTTGCAACTTTTTCCCTCTTATCCTATTATAATGAACATAATGTAATTTATGCATATATGATTTTGCTACTTTTTCACATAGGATAATAATTTCCTTGTATATTTTATGTAAATTAAAGTATAAATGTACAACTATGATGAGAATTAGGCAAATAAAGTATAAACCTATGGGTTTATAATCATCATTAATTAAGCCTTGTACCTTTTAATGTATCTATTCATTTTGTGTATATTTGAGAACATGCTTATTCTTTATTATTTTATGCCTAAATGGAAAAATATCATCTCTTAAACATAATTAGATTTCATTGACATTTTAGTCTATTGTATTTTCCATATATAATAATTAAGGTATGAGAGAGCATCTTGGTTTGTTTTAAGCTCTCAATTATCTTAATAGGTAGCCAACTTAGCATTTTTTTTTTTCAATTCTTAAATTTCTTAAATGGGACCATTTTATAGTTACCTCCTTGTAGTTGCTTTTCAAGAACCAAGTGCTTATACTAACTTAAGTGGAATGAGACATGTTATCACAAATCTCAACTCAACAATTTAGTAAGCTAAATTGTTCATAATCTTCTAACCACCATAAATTAGCAGACTTATTGAGCTACATCCCTAACTAAAAACTTGTTCTCTTCAAAACATCATATCTTATAAGTCTAATTTACTCACATTTCCACATGCTTGCTCATTAATGAATATGATGCCCTTTGATAATATTCATTTGGTCTTTAAAGTTACATTTCTTACATTTTTAGATGTAAGTATTATTCTTTAGTGAAAGATTATGAACAACAGCTACTAGCCTTTAGAGCTATAAAGTACTTAGGTAAGATTTTCTATTTTCCATTAGCTCATATGGTAAGGAATGTTGAAATCCAAAGCACAAGGTCAAACATATAAGATGCACTTGCTTATATATTTTGTAAGTATGGTAATTGCAAATTTTTTTCTTATGTTATCATTAGACTTATACACTTTTACAATTTGTTATTTCTCCAACTGCAAAAACACTTTATTGCAAAATTTCTTAAATAGCTAGTAGTTTTTATTTATTTATTTTCATTATAAAGTCTATTGCAATGCTTACATAAATACTCATACTTTTGACCAATTTTCATCATTTCATTAGTCATTCTTCTTTTATTTATGTTATTAATTCTCGACCACACAAATATTATATGAAAAACTCTCATGTTTAGACATGTGGGAAATTATATACATGACCAAAAGCTTAAGCCATCTATGAAAATAATGAAAGTGCAAGCTTCAAACCTTGTCCTTGCATTAAGGAGCTCATAGATAACAAAGTTGATAACAATAGACTTTAGGCTTTAATTATCTTTCAAATAGATTCATTTTCTTTTTCACATTAGGTTATACTCATATATGGGCTAATCAACATGAGCAAGTAAGTCTAATAGACCTTTTTCTACCTTAACTCTTAGTCCTTTATTGCCTAACATTACCTAATTTCTTATGTTAAATATTGACATTGATAAATTCCTTGAGTTTATGTAACCAAGGAAAAATAATTGATATTATGAACTTTATTATCCACAAAATTGAATCTATTAGGCAAAAGACATAATAAATGGTATCACTTTAAACATCTATACCACAATCATGAGAATTTGGGCTCTGACCCATAAACAAATACTATGATAAAGGCCAAATCTTACTTTATTAAAGGCATAAGAAGGGCATCTTGTAAGAATTGTTTTTAACTAGCATGGAATCTCATTTCCAAGTGATAATACCCTTTGGTATTTAAGCAATTCTCTATGTAGCCATTACGTCTCAATAACATTTATTAACATATTAATGCTATAAGCTCTGCTACTATATGATCTATTACTCATAAATCAACAATCCACATAAAATAGTATCTAATAAGTAATACTAGTTTAGAATCTTAAGCCCAAATAAAAGGTATGCTGTAGGTTAGTTTTTTTATTGGCTTAATGAACTCAATGCATTAAAAAATATTTGACCCTACTTGTCATAACCTTAATAATTAGTATTGTCCTTGAATTCATCAATATGTTCATATCTCATGCTAATTAGTTTTTCCCTTTTTTTTTTTTTTTTCAAATTACTTTTGTTAAGGGGCTTTACTTTTGAGTTACATAGAAGTACTATACTCCTGCTTGATGAGTTAAGCCAAATATAAAAAGATTTAGTAACTTTTAAGTGTTTGTCTTTAAGTGAAAATGAAATTTAATGTCAAAAAGTTTATCAAATGCAATCTTTGCATATCATGCTTTATATGTGTTCCTAACATTCATAAAAATATTACATTGTAGCTTTTATTAATTGCTTACATAGACATCTAAATTGATACAATCAATTCTAACTTCAAATTCTTTATCAATGTTATCACTTAAGCATTTAGTGAAAATTTAATACTTACATTGAGTCTTTTAGCATAAACATGAATAAAACCCCAAAAAATATTTAAGGGATAACCATGTCATTGCCAAGTGAAATATTTTTCAAACCTTTAACAAAATCAATTCTTACATTTTTCAACATTTTTATGCAAGTAATATTAACTTTAATTTTTCTTTTTTAAAAAAACTCAATAAGTCTCCCAAGCTCTTTAAGGTAAGTCATATTTTTACTTTCATATTTAAACCATAACACAATATAAAGTTTTTAATACACTCATCTTTTAAGATTATACTAAATTTTATAAAGCTAGCCAAATTTCTCAATTTCTTCCATTTATATAACTAATTCATTAATAGCAAAACCTAGTTGTCATGACAATATTATAACAACAATTAACTCACATAATTTTTCTTATGACTCAAAAGCTTATATTTTCTTTCTTTTTTTTCAATTTTTTATTACTCACAAGTAATAAACATAATATTCTTGAGTCATTTACAAAAACATATTGCATAAAGCATGCAAATGAATTTCGCATAAATTCAAATAAATATGCTATGAACATATCATAATTAATTTCAATTAAGTGGGCAAATTAACATGCAAGAGAGTTAGGTCTTAAATTCAATCCTCTACCCTAGAGAAAACAATTCATATAAGATTAAGACATTTCATATGCTAGGTACATGTCATTTAAAACTCACTCACGAAATTGGGACCATCCTTGGTCATCAAAATGCATATCTTATAATTTGATTACATTATGAAGGCAACTTATTGTTTTCAGTTACTCAATTCTTATGATTTATTATTGATAATGGTCTCATATTCCATGTATTCATTTTATTTTTATTGAAGCCCATTTTTTCGATGTAGAGTCTAAACTAGGGTTTTATTTTCATAATTTGTGAATGGTTATGTTATGTACAATATCTTAGGTTTATTGATTGTACACATATTTAAATTATTGTGTACTTACTACCTAGGAAAGAGAAAACCATTTTTGGAGGTTTGATTAATCAACAAGTAACGGACTTAGTAAATGTGTTATAAAGGAAATAAAAGCTATATGTAAAAGAGGGTGATTTGTCAAACCAACCTATACTTATGTAAAATTACGGGCTCTATTTTATTATGTTTTGATTTGTCAATTTATTAGTCCTTTCATATTAATTAAACTCCAAATTTTTCTATTAGTTATGAATTTAATTTGACTTTTGGCTCTCTTTGAGTACATACATGAATGTTTATCAGTTTATAACTAGTTACAAGTTTTATGACATTAAAATCTTGGGGACTAATTTTTTAATTATGAAGATGATTGATGATTATTAAAAGAAATTATTTTTATAATTAAAATGAATCTTTTGATAACAAGATAATAAAATTTATTTGTTTTGAATTGTTAAATTTTAATATATTAATCATTGTGGATATGTTTGGATTGAAATGTGATATTTGGATGCTTAGCTAACTAATTAAGTAGTTGTCAATGTGTACATCTTATGTATTTGTTATATGCTTGTTATGTGATTGGATTATGGCGATTGAGATTATAGGATGTTATGGTTGGTTAGCCACTTTATTTTTTATGTGTGTGTGTGTGATTAAATAGAAGTATTTTTATGGTTATCTCCTTTCCCTTCTTTGTTTAGGGTGTATATATATATATATATATATACTCATATAGTATAATGACTATAAACTTTCATAGTCATCTTACAACTTTTATCATTTTTTTTTTCAAATAGCTCATGGTTGTTGTTATTGTTTTCCATCTTCTTAGACTTCGAGTTGGACTTGAAAGTTTTGCTTAGCATATTCATCTTGATAATTTTCCTTCAAACTTTACTAGATCAAAAGTTTGTAATTGTAACATATCCATCAAATACATTATTATTTGATGGTCAAAAGTTGTTATGATGTTTTGAGTTTAGCAATAGTCTTCATTTGCATCTATTGTCCTTTTAAGGGCTTAATTTATCCTTAGTTGGTCCTTTTATATTATATAATGAACTAGTTACAACTCTAGATTTAAGTTGTGATAAAGTTGGTATCATAGTTGTAATTTTATGTCTATAGACCTAACCCTTACACTTAAGCATCTTAGCATTCACATTTTACTTCTTTGTGAGATGTGATGATGCACATGACTATATCCTATTTTAGTAGAATTAGCAACTCATTTTTAGATATTTGATTGATTAGCAAAAGTAAGGTCATGGTTCATATTCTAAATCCCTAGAAATAATTTTATCTTCCTCATTGTTTTAAAACGCTCTTTTTAATTTAGGTATTAGAGTGCTAATGCTTAGCTATAACCTAGCACCCTATAATCTTCTCCTCATCTTGTATATGATAGACCCCTCACCAAAAACAACTTCACCACACTTGATGCAGTGATTTGCAATAACACATTAGTAGAGAAAATAAGTTTTTTTTTTAAAATTAAAATATACTTTTTGTTGTTCCCACAGCCTTGTATGGGTTGTAATTGTTGTCAACTAGGTTTACGAGTGCAAGAAAGTAAACCC
Source organism: Rhizophora apiculata (assembly GCA_037832385.1). Taxonomy (NCBI): domain Eukaryota; kingdom Viridiplantae; phylum Streptophyta; class Magnoliopsida; order Malpighiales; family Rhizophoraceae; genus Rhizophora; species Rhizophora apiculata. The sequence continues at coordinate 4,951,225 of CM075436.1, forward strand.
ACATGGAAGGGCAAAAAGGTAAAACCACACAGAAGGGCAAGAACGTAAAATCGCCGCATAAACCCTATTAGGGTTTCATGGAGTAGAGTATATAATGGTCTTGAAAGACAAAGAATAGTGTGCGTTGGCAATATTGAGTATTTAGCAAAACTTAGACAACCGACCAACCAAAGAGAACACCAAACCCTACACAGGAGAACACCACCGGTAAGGACGAAGAGAGTGAACAGTGCCGTCGAGTGAACAGTAATTGCACAGTGAAGCCGTTGGATGAAGAGAGAGAAAATGCCTGGAAGAGAGAGAAAGGACATCGTCGGAGATAGGAGAGAAATGGACATAACAGCGAGATGGTCGGCGAGGAGACAGTAAGGCACACGGCAACCCTACACCATCGGTAGAAAAGAGAGACGATCGAAGCGGCTAGTGAAGGGGGGCGACGGCAGAACGATACAGAAGAGAGAGAGAACCATCGGCAAAAACAGAACCGTCGAGAGAGAGAAAGAGTTGACGGGAAGGAGAGAAAAAGAAACCCGACGGCAGAATAAGGGAAGAGAGAGAAAAGAAGGAGAAAAATCATACATGGCCAAATCGGAGACCGTCGGCAGGAAGAAGAGTGACAGCTAGACAGGGCTGAACGGCAAGACGAAGAAAAGTAGACCATCGGCAGAAAAGGAAGGAAATCCAGCCAAGTGGGTGAACGGAAAAGAGAAATCTGGTGAAGAGAGAGAAATCCGGCGAGAAGAGAGAGAAATCCGGCGGTAGGAGAGAGAAATTCGGCTGGACGGTGAGAGAGAAATGGACAGGCAAGCCGTGAGACAGTAAGATTGTGAGACAAGGAGACGGGTCAGACAGTGAGACGGTGAAAGTAGGAATTGTGTGAAACAACGTAGAAAAGAAATTCGGTGAAGCACGTAAAGAACTCAACGTATTTCCAGATTTCTTTAAGAGAGGTTAAAAAGTATTGCGGTGAACTTCTAAGCGGCAGTGGAGCAGCCTTTCAATTCAACAGAGGCAAGACAAGCTAGAAGAAGGGTAGACACAGTAAGTGACACTCTTTGTATTGTACTTGCTTAGTAATTGTAATAGTGAAAGGAGCAGAGAATTAAAGACATCCATTGTAACCTGAATTCTCAAGTATAGTAGATAGTCTTGGTAAGGGAGAGTCCTTACCACCGTGGATGTACGTCACGTTGACGGAACCACGTAAATCTCGTGTGTCCTTAATTTGCTTTACATTCTGTGTTTTGAATTGACTTGTGAATGCAGCTAAAGTATCAGCCAACCCATAACCTAACGAAGACCTAAACAAGAACATCCATATTGTCTGCTAGGCAAGGTGTCTGAAAGGTGACTTTGGGGACTATTATGATTAGTAGGTAGCAATAGATCTACCTTAGTCGAGTCTAAGAAAGAGTTTGCTTTTAAGAAGAGGTTGAAGTTGTTCACTTACCTGCGAATTGTGAATTGTGGTGATACTGATTCACCCCCCCTCTCAGTATCATGAACTAGTAGATCCTAGGGAGAAGTCGGGAACTTCACTTTTGCTAAATGTTTTAGTCCTTGGACTTAAAGATTTATTTATAATGGAAGTGTAAAGCTAACAAAGGAATTACTTCATGACCAAGTAAACTTAATGGCCAAGTAGACTAAGTAGAAGATAAAAGGATTATATCTTAAAAAAATACTTAAGGGCTATTACATATTTTTCTAGAAAGAATACTTAAGGGCTAAGTATTCTAGAATAATCTTAAAAAATACCTAAGGATTATATCTTTTAGAATTTGTTGTCATGCTTATATTGATCTCTTTGATCCATAAAGTCTTAAGTTGTTTATTCTTTGTCAAATTGTTACTTGTGGTCAATGTCAAATTGATCTTTTGCATCAAACACCTCACAATAACTAAACCACCAAATCTAGTTAATATGACACCAATCACTTCTCAAATTTTCACATCACTATCCCAACTTTTTTTTATTTTTTAAATCTTTGTTCTTCTATTATGTATATCTATAAGTTGTCCACTTTCTCCTTTATATGGAAGAATCAATGTATGAAAATTTTGCCCTTATTATGAACATGTTATGATCTTCAAGGAACAAAATGCAAGACAACAAATTGTCAAATAAAAAGGAAACAAATGAATAATGACCTTTGCTATGTGTGGACCATTGAAAATAAAATAACCAACACTTACTTTACTTTTAGTTTTGTTTGGAACAATAGCTTTGCCCTTTCCCTTTGCTATCATCCCCTTGATTGAACTCTCAAGAATCCTCTTTCTTCTTCTTGCTCTTAATTTGGGTTGTTTGCCATTAAAAGAATTAGAGCTGTTGATTCAAAATTTGACTAGGCCATTAGCAATAGCAAATGTGGAAGACAAGTCCTTTACAACTTCCCTTCTTAGCTCAATTTATGCCTAAGGTTAAAGCCTTGACATGAAATTGAAGAGCTTGTTTACATTGCTAGTGTACATTGCTGCACCGCTAGCATATGTTGCTACACCAATTAATGTTCCAAACACCTTTCCCACTTGAAGCTTTAATACCATCATAATAATATAGCAACCCCACTCATGCTCTTGAGTACAACTTTTTGATGCCAATGCAATAGCTCACACTAGCCTCCCTTGACTTGTTGCCATGCATGTTGTGTTCCACATTCACCTTGCTTCCTTTGACATGTCCATCTCATGCCAACACTATGCCAAGCATTGGTGTAAGGTGCCACCAAGTGCTTGCATTGCCATGTCAATGTGCTTAGGGGGCTACCTCAAGCTTATTGGGCTAAGAATGTAACACCAATTCTTGCACGAGTAAATGATTTTGGCTACTCTTGTGCTGGTCCTTTGTAGTTAGTGAATGTTGTCCAAATAGAATGTGCCCTACAATTTGGCCTAATATATGTGAAACTTAGGCTTAGTAATTAGGAGTTGATGGTAATGATTAACATTGGTGCCACCAACAACATTACTACTAAATGAATGGTAGAATTGCTTGGGCTTAAGGTCACGAAGAGTGGTAGCCAAATGAAGGTAGTTAACTTGGTAGCCCATAAGGTGCTTGGTAGGGAAACTAGTGTGAAGTAACCCTCAGTAATTAGGTTAGAAATCTAAACTTTATGATTGTACAATTGGATAACTTGGATATTATTTTGGGAGTTAAGTTCTTTATGCATGCAAAAGTTACTTTATTGCCTCATTTAGGTGGGTTAATGATTATGCATAAGAGCCATTCTTTTATTATGGGAAAGATAACTCCTCTGGTAGGCATCAGTGGATTGAGTCTTCATGCAGTGTAGAAGTGGGTGACCAAGATCAAAAGGCTTTTGGTGACATCTTGAGGAGTAAGCTCATTTGATTTGAGCAAGGCTTGATAAGTTAGAAAAATTGGTATGTCCTTAACAATCTAATTATTAAGTCTTGATTTCACTTAGATCTCTTGTTTTAGCGAGGTAAGGTGGAATAAGAATTTGTTGTCTTTAAGAAGGAAATAGGTAGCCTACCTAGCAAAGGTGTAGAGAATTTATGGATGATGAAGTTGCTCAAGCTCAAGGCCTTTATGGGTGAATGTGATGTAAAAGCTATCAAAAACTTCTTATGGGATATGAAGCAATACTTCAAAGCTACATATGTGCCAGATGCAGATAAGATGACTCTTACTACTATGTGACTTGCCATGGATGCCAAGTTATGGTGGTGAACTAGGCTCAATGATGATGCAAGTATGGATTGACCTCGAATTTAAGAGTTAGGATGTATTGAAAAAGGAATTAAGGGGTCAATTCTTACATTGTAATACATTATAGGTTGCAAGAGAGTTACTAAAGAGATTGAAGCATAGTGGCACAATGAGTGACTATGTCAAGGAGTTCAACTCCATATTATTTCCAATGAAGATAAGCTCTTTAATTTCATGTTAGGGCTCCAACCTTGGGCATAAATTGTGTTGAAGAGGAAAGGCGTGAAGGACTTGCCCTCTATATTTGCTATTGCTTATAGTTTGGTTGATTTTCAAATCAAGGCTTATGATTCTTTAAATGACAAACAACCCAAAGATAAGGGCAAGAAGAAGAAAGAGGACACTTATGAATATAAGCAAGGGAAGGACAACATGGGGGAAGGAAAAGTTATTGCTCTAGACTAAGGTAAAAGCAAAAAAAATTATAGTTGTTTTATTTTTAATGGTCCACATAAGATGGCAAGCCTTTACGAGTCAATCTAATACAATTGATTAATGGTGTGTGTATAGAGTGTGCCCTAAGACTTAACTTGATTTATGTCAAAATTAGGCTAGGTAAGTGAAAGTTGTTGGCAATAGTTGATTATGGTGTAACCCATAACTTCATAGCTAAGTGTGTGGTAAGTTCTCCTTGTTGAATGTGAGCAAAAGTAATTGCCAAATGAAAGCAACCAACTTAAGGGCATGTGATGCCCTTAAAGTGGCAAAAAGAGTTAAGGTATCACTTGGACAATTTTGATGTGATTCTAAGATTGGATTCATTCATGCAAGCAAAAATTACCTAATGCCTCATTTAGGCAACTTAGTGATCATTGATAAGAATCAACCATGTTTTGTTACTAGCAAGAAGTGTTCTTTTACTGGTAAAAGTGAGATCACTTGTGTTATCTATCTTATAGGTGTAGCAAAGGTCAAATGAAGGAGATTTGAAATACTTAGTGGCATTAAGAGTGATGAAGCCGAGGGCAATAATTGTGTTTGCTAACAAAGTTGCTTTGATGGATAGGGCAAGTCACCATATGCTAGCCAAACCTCCTTTTATTGAAGCATGTCATAGACCATAAAGCTAGTTTTGCACAATCGAATATCATGGGGGGAAAAGAGCAATAGGTGCTAAGAAGCCAAGCAAGTTTGATGTGAGAACTATTTAATTAGTCCTAAAATAGTGAAAATGATGCATGGTAGATTATGAGAGGATGTAGGATGCATTATATGTTTCCTTTAAGTTATAATTTTAAACTTAAAAATTTTAATGATATGGGTAACATTGCTTATAAGTGGAAACAATCAATCTTGTTGAATTTTACCCCAAAAAACAAGTTTAATGGAGAATTAGAGTTGCAGAAACATAAAGGCCAATCTACCCTATAAACAAGGATGTTGGCTTCAACTAGTTAAGGTAATTTGTTAGACCCCTAAGTCCTTTATCATGAAAATGCAAGCATTCAATGGCATCTTCCACAAATGCTTGGGATGTCATTGGCAAGTGATGGGCATGTTAAAGGAAACAAGGTAAATGTGGAAGTTAATGTGTGAGATAATAAGCCAAGGGTGTCTAAATGTAGGATATGGCATTGGCATCCCTGGGAGCATGGGTGGCATTGTTATGACATTGTAAAGGCATTGTAATAGTGAGTGGTGGTGTAAGCTTCAAGTGGGAAAGGTGTTTGGAACATTGGTTGGTGTAATAGCTGACACTAAGGACACAACATTTTGGATAGGCAAAGGATATTTTGAGTAATTGAGATCCTCACTTCACAGGAAGATTCTAGACAACTTTATTCAACATGATGGATTTTGAACTATAATTTTCCACTACTAAATTAGCATATCAATGGCTTATTAAAGGAGTATCTTTGGTAATACATGTTGCTAGTTTATAGATTGGCTAAAGTTGTTGGATTTAACCTAATTTTGCTACAATCTTCATTGATCCTCCTTTATATGTATAAGTCTCTTTGAGTTGGCTATGAGGCTTTAACCCTTACTCCTAACAAGATTGTACAAATAGGCTCTAAAGGGAGTTGTCAAGCTTTCTATCTATATGTTAGTTCAAAACAAGAGTTATTTGATGAAACCCAAGACAACTTAAATAAGTTGATTAGTCACATGAAGAAGTAGGTTGACAAGGGAAGAAGAGATGTGGAGATCCAAGTTGGGGATAAAGTATTGTTGAAGTTGACTCCTTAAATTTGGTAGAATGTTAGTAGCAAAACTGGGCATTATAGGTTGATTCCCTAGTATGATGATCCCTTTGTTATGGTAAAGAAGGTTGACAATGTTGCTTATTAATGACAACTACCTAAACGGTTGAAGGTATACTTGAGCTTCCATGTGAACTTCTTGAAACCATTTAATGAGGAAGATGGTGTTAAGCCTTAATAGAGACAAGCAAGACATGCTTCTCTAACAATCATAACAAAGTTCCAGTGTAAGGTGAAAAAGATTATAAACCACCAAACATAAAGGCAAAGTAAGAAGAATCACTAGGTTAAGTTCCTTATGAAATGGAAAAATTCTCTAAATAGTAAGGCTAGTTAGTAAACAGATGTCACTTTATGATAATTAAAGAAGCTATTCTAAGACTACTTATCAACCCTACCAATTAGAAACATTGGCTTCAAATGATAGGTGTGGTTTATTAGTCCCTTAAGCCTATTGGTTAGAGAATGCAGCAAATTGGTGTCGTCTTACATCAATTCTTACATGAGGCTAAAGTATGGGACCCAAGCATGTAAGGTGTGGTAAGAACAAGTGTAGAGTAGCATAATATGGGAGTCTAAAGGATTAGTGTCAAGTGGAAAAGGCGTTTGGATTGTTGGTTGGTATGAAAGTGTGCAATAGCAACATGAATAGGAGTGCTGACAATGTGGTAGCATACTATTGGTACTTAAGTGAGAGCTTAAGCACATCAATATCTCCTCTTACCGCATAACTAGATTCCTTAAGGATCTTTAGGGGGTAATGCATGCCTCCTATTAAAGTTAGCCAACGTTGGCACATGAACATAGGTTTGGATTAGCATAAAGTAGCATAAGATGGGAGTCTAAACGATTAGTGTCAAGTGGGAAAGGCGTTTAAATTGATGGTTGGTGCAAAAGCGTGCACTAGCGACATGATTAGGAGTGTTGACAATGCGGTAGCATACTATTGGTACTTAAGTGAGAGCTTAAGCACATAAATATCTCCTCTTACCACACGACTAGATTCCTTAAGGCTCTTTAAGGGGTCATGCATGTCTCCTATTAAAGTGAGCTAACATTGGCACTAGAACATGGGTTTGGATTATCATAGAGTAGCACAATATGGGAGTCTAGAGGATTAGCGTCAAGTGGGAAAGGCATTTGGATTATTGGTTGGTGTGAAAGTGTGCACTAGCAACATGATTGGGAGTATTGACAATGTGGTAACATACTATTGGTACTTAAATGAGAGCTTAAGCACATCATTATCTCCTCTTACCACACGACTAGATTCCTTAAGGCTCTTTAGGGGGTAATGCATGTCTCCTATTAAAGTTTGCCAACCTTGGCACACAAACATGGGTTCAGGCTAATGCTATGGGGGCTTTTGGCTAACAAATGCTACAAGGATTAGTTATGGCATCAATAGATTATAGTGTAGAAAAAATCAGATTGCATGAGTCATCAACTTGCATTGACTACCTCCTTGTCCTTTATACACACTGACCATTTATCCTATTGATCTAATGGTTTGATGAAGTGTTCAATTCATGACATAATGGGTGTTTTGCCATTGATGACATCATGAAAAGTCCACTAAATCCTATTATTAAGAGAAAGGAGAAGTCATAATAAGGTTATTGTAGATGAACCTATGGAAGGATCAATGTTAATAGCTTTTCCTAAAAGAACAACTTGCGAACACATTTTACCACCTAACACCAGGCGATTAATAATGCATATACCCCACTTATCCTATTTATTGCAAGGGCAATGACCTATTGGTCCTCTTATGGTTCAAATAACCAAACCTTAGCACAAGTTGCATGAAGGAAATCAAATGCAATAGGTAATGCCCAATTGCCTTAGGTGCAATGCATTATGAAGGCATTAGGTCTCCATAATGAGAATTTAAACAACTTATCATTGAATATCTCATCTCTTGCATCAATGAAGAATGTAGTGAAATGCGATACTTGGTGTGAATTACAAAATCCCTTGTATCATCGAGTCTTTGAATGTAAGTTACTCCTGAAGCCTTCTAGCCAAAGGCATGTCTGTTGAGGTGTCATAAAACTTTATCCATGCCACCTCCAAATCCTTGGGGGCACAAATGATGGTGGAAGATGGCCTCTCATTAGCATGACCTGGTAATTGGCCCAAAAGCCAAGTCCTTGACATGATGTTTGCCTCAACAACAATGGTTAAGAAATCCCAGCATAATATGTTTGCATAATGTCTTTCATTTACTGAAAGAAAGATTGGTAATCCCCTATTGATTTTTAGTTTTATATCAAATGTTTCTCTGAACATTTCTTAGTGAAATCTCATGGTCATTTATTTTTAAGAATGTGAATTTTTTTAGAAAAAAAACATTTCTTTAATTGAAGTGCTAGCTACTTATAGGTGTCCCAAAAATTTAATATCATTATTTATTCTAACCTTTTAAGCAAACTACTGAAATTAGGTGTGAACCATAAGAATGAAAGACTTAAGGTTAGTTAGACAAATTTGCATTTTGATCAAACCCAATATTATATTATTAAGCAATTAAATGAAAGCAATGTTTTTTAAAAAGAAAAATTACATGTTATGCATGCCTTCAAAGCCAATCTGATCTATGTCAAAATCTAGCTAGGTAGGTAGGAGTTGTTAAGGATGGTGGATTCTAATGCAACTCATAGCTTTATAGCTAAGCAAGATGTCAGTTCACTTAGGCTGAATGTGAGCACGAGCATCAGCTAAGTGAAAGCAGCTAACTTAAGGGCATGTGATGTCCTTAGAGCAACAAAAGGAGTTAAGGTAACTCATAGTTAGTGGATTGGAAAACTTGATTTCTCTATAATGTCATTAGATGATTTCATGGGATTGTATGTATTCGTGTAAGTGAAAATTGCATTGGTACCTCATTTAGGTGGCTTGATGATCATGGATAAGAATTCACCATGATTTGTTACTATCAAAGGTGTTCTCTTCCTAGCAAAGGTTAGAGAACTTTTGTTGTGTTGTTAGCATGGGTTGGAAGAAGGAGATGAGAAACATTTGGCAATCTTAAGAGTGATTAAGCTTGAGACAATGATGGTGTTGCCTAATAAAGGTGTTATGATTGGTAGGGTAAGTCATTATGTGTTGGACAAACCTCCTTCAAAGAAATAAGTCACAAACCACAAGCTAATTTTGTAGAATCAAAAATTATGAGCATCAAGTGCTAAAAAGCCATGGTTTTGACTAATAAAGCTATACTAGTAATGCATTCGTAACACTACAATATGTTCACTCATTCTCTTGAGTTAAACTCTTTGCTCAGTGGATGCCAATGCCATAGCTTGCATATAGCTTCCCCTAGCATGTTGCCATGCACATTAACTTCCATATTCACCTTGTTCCCTTCAATATGCCCATCTCACAGCAATGCTATGTCAAGCATTGGTGCAAGGTGCCACCAAATACTTGCATTTCCATGTTAAATGGATTTATAAGGCTAACACCTACTATTGGTCCCTTAAGCCCATTGGCTTGAGAGTGCAAGCAAATTGGTGGTACCATTCACCAATTCTTGCATATGGTTAATGTTAGCCCCTCAAGTCCCTTGATAAGGAATTGCAAGCATTGAGCAAAACCTTGGACCAATGCTTGGCATAGTGTTGGCATGACATAGACACATCAAAGGGAACAAGAAAAATGTGGGAGTCAATGTGCATGGCAACAAGCCAAGGAGGTTAGATGTAGGCCATTAGCACTAAGCAAGCAAATAGTTGGACTTAGGAGCATGAGTGGCATTACGACAATGTTGTGGTGGCATTGTAGCAATGAATGTTAGCAATAGTTTCAATTGGGAAAGGTGTTTGGGACTTTGATTAGTGTGGTAGTAAGCACAAATGATGTGGTAACATGCATTGGTGACACATTAACATGTCAAGTAACCACTTAAACATATTCGTATATCTCTTTTTACCAAATGGAAAGGTTCCTTAATGTTCTTTAAGGGGTTATGCATGCATCACTTAAGAGTTGGCCAATGTTAGGCCATGACTAGAGTCTAGATCAATGATACATGAACAGAAGTGAATTTCACTAATATATGTGCAAAGAATAGGATTCAACATCACAAGACGTCGGTGTATGAGTTGGGGTCCTAGCCAAGAATGTGAAAACCAATTTATGCACACAAGTTACACATGGGTTGTATGTCAATCAATTGGAAGTTGGTAGCAAGCATACATGATCTCAAGTCCCACAAAAATATAAAGATCATGAGTGGTTACTCTTGCTAATGTGGGCAACTTCTGTGATGATAAGATGGAGAAGTTTGGCTCTTTAAAGATAACAAGAGAAGGGAGTATTGATGGCAAAAGATGTGGTACAAATGTGAGCAACTTGGAGTAGGTTGGTTATGCCATCCACGTAGGAGAAAGTGGGATGTTCTAAAACAATTAGGGCATGGGATAAAAAATAGAGAAATGAGGGCACTTTCCTATGCCACTAACCCATTAAAATAAGCAAACCACTAAGGCATGCTTAGGGGTATCAACTACAAATTCTATAGATAAGTGTGGGTAGTCAAGGGTTCATAACAAAGAGAAGAGACACATGAATGTGAGGTACTTGGCACTGTATCCTTTGTATAAAACCTTGGTTGAAAATACTTGTGTGAGGCCTTATGTGACTTAGGCATGTTTTGGGGAAGTTTAGAGAATTTGTGCTTTTAGTAAGCAAAATTCCAACATTTCATCATTTTGACCTTTGTTGCTTATTTCAAGTTTTTCATTGAGTTAAAGGTTCATATTGGAAAAGTGGTCTTTAGTAAAATAGTAGTCGACATTTCAAATTTTGTAGATTGGTGCTATTAGTCCAAATTTTAGTTTGTTTGGGTGTTGAGATTTTGCTTCAAAGATAGACAAGGTAAAAACTTAGAGCCCAAATGCTAATTACGGTAGGATTCCTATCCAAGCACTAAATATTTAAATGGGCATCACTTGAGCCTTAGACATCCAAATTGGTTGATTCAAAAGCCTAAATTGAAGTTCACATCTAGGCCTATAGTTGTTATAAAGAAACACAAGCCTAAAATAGTTTTCTAATGGTCTTAAAATATATGAGGATTCTCTTTAGAATCTATCATGGACTTAGCTAAGTCAGTCTTAGTTTTAAGCTTATAACTTGGGCTCTTGACCTTTGCTTTTGGCAATATTGGATGCATTGGTAAGCTAAGAAGAGGACTAAAACTTTAAAGAAAAGGAATACCTTAATTCATACAATATCTATTTGGGAATCAGCTTGGAACTCATTATGGGAATTCTATCATTATTAATGAAATAAGTTTGTTGTAACCTTGAGAATTTAGGAGATTTGTTTTTTTTGAATGTCCTAGGGCTTTCTTGTGTCCACTATGTGCATTTTCTAGGTTATAAAAAGGACCTTTTTGGCTACTAAAAATTTAAGAAGGAGAGAAGATGAGAAAAACACACAAGGAGGGCAGTAGACATAGTTTTAGTAAGAATTTTGTTTCCTTTAAGTACGTGTAGCTAGAACTTTTTAATAGTTTTAGGATATTTCAAAATGTTTGGTATTTTGATGGAATATATTATTTTGTTATGTTGTTTTTTGTTCAATTGGAATTGCTTGAGTCGTTTGATTAAATTGTTGAATGATCATTATTTTAATTCATTTGGTTAGGCTTAATGAATTAATTAAATAATGCTTGATTGTTAGAGTTAAGGATTGTGACCTATATTTATCCTATCCTTACTCATTGAGTAGAAAATAATAGTAAGGGAATATGGATAAGTTTTCATCTTATTATTTTCAATACCTTGACATAAGTTAAATAATCCAAGCTTGTGTGATCATTACTTAAACTACCTTATTTTCCTTATTCTTAAGGTTGCTAGTATACAACTTTAGAGAGCTTGTTCTAAGGCTATAGTGGTTAGGGTTTTGATGAATAGTTTGTTCTACTTGGTGAATATATAAGGGAGAATCTAGGTAATAAAGCTTGTTGTTATCTAGCATTAAAGGTCCTAAGAAAATTGAGACAACATTGTGGCTAATTGAAAGTATCAAGTATGATAGTTGCAAATAAACCTAAAGTTGGAATTTTGTTAATTAATATTTCTATAAGTTGTGTTTAATCAAGTAGTTTATTTTAATTGTTATGAAGTTAGAATTCTATGTTACCCCCATTCATATTGGTGTATTCAAGTTTAATTATTTGGCATTAAGTTGATAACACTTCTAGTGGGGATCAACTCTTATTCACATTGTCTCTTGTTGGATGATTGAGAATAAGCTACTTAATATTTTTGTAGCCTTGATAATAGCTCCTAAAAATTTGGCACTATTGCTAGGGAGAGTTTTTTTATCAATTTTTTGCATTCTATTTTTGTTCATAGTTTTATTGAGTTGATTATAATGATTATATCCCCTCTTATGTATGAAGTTATGTGTATTTCAAGCATTTTTTATGTTTTTGGTTGTGGTGGCACTACTCCTAAAGGATGTTTTACTTGATTTACGTGACATGCTTACATTGTTTCAAGGGAAATGTTAGTTTGCTTGAAAATAGTTGCTTTACCATTAGCCTCACCCTTTTAAGCCCTTAAAACATTATTTGATAAGGTTTTGCAATTTATTTTTTGGGTTATAGATTTCCATTTTTCTTTAGTTATTTTTGGATGTTTCTTCTCTATTTTGTGTTTATTTATGGTTTATGACTTGATCATCTCCCTTTGAACTCAATTTTGATTCATAAGTTGAAAGAACCTTACATAAGTTAAGGAGAGAGGCATGATAGAACCAAGTTAAATTTGTTATTACCTTATTTAGCACTAACATAATACTTAATTTAGTATTTAAAAGTTCATTTAGTGTCTCTAAGCTTGAGTACGTGGCTACTAATAAAAGGACATTAAAAAAGCATGTTGTGCCTAACTTTCAATTACAACATTTGTGTATACAATTTCCTAAGTGGGATGAAGCTTTCAAGCTTAAATTGGGATTGATACATCTTTTACCCACTTTTTGTGGTCATAAAAAAGAGGATCCCATCAAGCATTTGATGGGGTTTTAGGTGGTCTGTTTAAGCCAATGAGGTTGACAAAGGAGCATATAAGATTGAAAGCTTTTCCATTCTCCATAGCTAATGATGCTAAGGATTGGCTTTATTATCTATTGTTATGGTCAATTACAACATGGAATAAAATGAAGAGGCAGTTTTTGGAAAGATACTTTCTTGCTTTTGGGGCTGCAAACATAAAGAAGGAAATATGAGGTGTTTGTCTATATAATAAGAAACCCTTCATGAGTATCGGGAGAGATTCAAGAAATTGTATGCAAACTATTCATATCACTAGATAAGTGAGCAGTTATTAGTTCGAAACTTTTACAAGGGTTTACTTCTTATGGTGTTGAACATGATAGATATAACAAGTAAAGGAGCTTTGGTGGATAAAATGTCAAATGTTGCAAGGAATTTGATTTCCAATATGGTAGAAAACTCTCAATAGTTTGGGACAAGAAAAGATGCAAGCAAGTTGTAGTTACCATGTTAAAATACAATTTCTATTGAGTGATGGGTAGAATCCTTAGCAGATAACTTAAATATGTGATGGGGTATTATTAGTGGTAGAGTGGCCTTATTGCCATAATCCATTGTGATTAAGGCCATAATCACTTCAATTTGTCCCCCCTCCCAAAACACCTTCCATCTTTTTTGGGAATAAAAAGGAGGCTAACGTGTTCAAGCAAGGTGCTGTTGGTTTGGACACCATGAATTGTCCAAGTAATGGTGGGCAATCCTTTGTATCCTAAGAGATGGTAAAGCATTTCCACATAGCATATTTTTAGTGCTTATTGCTAGCTAGCACATGTATAAAGATGGTTGTAGGCTAAAAAGGTAGCATCTTGGTGTAGGAACTTATTTGTTTGGACACTGTGAATGGTCTTAAGTGCTCATGGGCCAACCACTTATTGCATAAAATATGACAAATCTTATCCACAAAGTATTAGGGAGGCTCAAGCATAACAAGTGTTGATGCTTTAATATGTTGGATGGTTGTGGATGAATAACTTGGGTGTGACTACTAGCACCCTTAACCATATCTAAGGCATATGCACTATGACATGCACATTATCCTGATTGTAGGCCAAGGGACTTATGTAGTGGCCCTTGCATGGTTCCTTACTTAAGCTACAACTTGTGCTTTATCCCTAATAGCATAGTACCATCACTGTGGTAGCCTTATGGTGTCCTTAGCCTTGTGTACTCTACAACCGACAAAGGAGCTTACCTTTGCACAACCACAAAGGTGCAAGGGAGCCTAGTAGTGTAAAACTTGTTTAGGGAGGTTAGCTCTACATAGAATACAAGGTTGCCTTTAGCTTACAAGGGAGGCTAGTAATGCATAGCCTTTAGCCCATCAGGGAGGTTAATAGTGCTAGTTTGTTGGCAGAGATTGAGAAATGATAAGGATATCATAGTGGGGGATAATATATGTATAGTTCTTCAATGGAAGCTTCCCCTTCAATACAAAGATCCAAATATGTTCATAATCCTAAACAAAATAGGAAATAATAGATTTAATAGAGCTATGTTAGAATTATGAGCCTCTAATAATGTAATGTCATGATCTATTTATGTTTTTTTAAATCTAAGACCTTTAAAAAAAAAAACTACTAATGTTATTATATAATTAGTTGATCGTACTAATGCTTACCTTAAGGATATAGTTGAAGATGTGTTAAGGCAAGTGAACAAGCATGTGTTTCCAATCAACTTTTACATAGTAAATATGGATGATGATGCTTCCCCTAACCCTACATCTATTTTATTAGGGAGGCCATTTTTAAAGACAGTTAAATGAGGATTTATGTGCATGAGAGTACCTTGATGATGAAGTTCAATGGTGAATAGATTTGGTTCAATATTTGTGAGGGTAAGAGGTACCCTAGTGATGTTCACTCAATTTATGTCATAAATGTTATTAGTTATTTAGTGCAAGAAATATTTGAGTTGACAAGTAAGGATGAGTTAGAGGTGGCAATTATTAAACATCTTGAGCTATAAATAAAAGGAGAAGTCGAGTTAGATGAGGAGTTAAAGAAAAATGTAGCTAAATTACATTAATAATCAGTGATTTTAGATAAGTATGTAGTTCTTTTTGTGTAGTTATTAGTTGCTCACAAGAAAGTTTTACCTTCCATTTTATAGGCTCTAATGTTAGAACTAAAACTATTATCATCTCTTTGAAATATGTATATTTGGGAGAGTATCACACCTCACCAGTTATTATTGCAAGGAATTTGACACATGTACATGAAGAGAAATTGATTTGAGTGATATGGGAGCATAAAACGATAGAAAATTGCAAACATTAAGCGGATATATTTAGCCATGTGCATACACCACATTTTATTGGAAGAAGGAGCCAAACCAATTAGAGATGCTTAACATTAGTTGAAGACCCTAATGATAGAGGTGGTAAAGAAGGAGATTATGAATCTCCTTGATGTTGGAACCATTTATCCAATATTTGATAGCAAGTGGGTAAGCCAGGTGCAAACTATTGAGGTGATGAAGTTGGTTGATCCCATCTATGTTGACTAAGGAAACATGTTGTTAGGCTAACAACATTAAATAAAGGTGCTACTTTAGAGGCAACCCAAGCATAATTCAAATTTAATTTCTTTATGCTTTCATTTTATTTATTTTTTTTAAATATCTTTTTGTTACATTTGGCCTTACATTGCAACTAATGTAAGTTTTAATTATGGAGGAGAGGTTTAGGTAGGATTTGTTTTTTAAGTTTTTTAGTTTTTGAGAAATAATGATTATATATTGGCTATGCTTTAGAATAATTTGTAATGCATAAGTATAAAATTGAATTATTTTTATGATACACTACTTGGCTTATGATGTTAGCAATGTTTTGTAAAATAATGGTAAGTGTGCTTGACTTTTTAATACTTAATTAAAAAAATGCTTCTTGAGTAGCTATGCATGTTTTGTAATGAAGCATGATTGAGAAGCATGTGGTTTGTCTTGAAAATTTTTCTTGTTAAGCTAATCCTAAACTTGGGTTTAAGTAAAAGGGCGTTTTCTTAAAAAAAAAAAAAAATTAAATTAATCCTACCTTGCTATTGAAGCTACCTAATAACCAAGGGTACTTCACTAAAAGTGTTAGCACTTTCATCAAACGATGACTTGAACATGAGTATACAAAGCACCTTGATGTATATTTCCTAATTTTTGAGAATTTTTTAAGAAAAAATATTGATTTTACTTTTTTGCTTTAATAAGGGGCACCCCAAACTACCCAATTGTAGTAGTAAAGATGAATGGTTGATAGGTGAACTATATATGAATTGGTTATGTTAGTTGAGAGACTTGTATTAACTAATTAAGAGCAACTATGGATAAAGTGGAAATGAGATGAGTATGATGCTATTATTTTATTTGACATTGTTGCATTTCAAAGTTAGGTATGTATGTTGGTTGAGAATTGAACATAATTAGCTAATGCATGACAATGTTGTTCTAAGGTAAGACTAATGTGTGGTTTACTAATCTCTTAAGTTTGATGTTGTTTTGCTCAAAAATGCACAAAAGTTAAGTGTGGGGGAATTTGATGAGTGAAAATTTATTTATTTATTCCCTTTTACATTTTGCTATTTTAAATAAGTCTCGTACCTATTTAAGCTTATTGGAATATGTTTTGTGACTTAGGTATATTTTAAGAATTTTTGATTTTAGTAGGCATAATTCCAACATTTCATCATTTTGAACTTTATTGCTCATTTTAGGTTTCATTAACTTAAAGGTTTAGATTGGAAAAGTGGTCTTTACCAAAGTTGTAGTAGACATTTCTAATTTTCCAAATTTTGAGGTCAAAGGTTTAGAAACATGTCTCAAGTACCTACAAAAAAATGGGTGCCATGAGTTAAATGGTAATGTAAAACTAACATGGTTAAGAGAGAATTTTGAGGAGTTACCTAATAATCCTAGTAAGAGAAAAATAATTAAAATATTACTACCACTCTTGTCTAGAAACAATAGTGTCCTGAACATGTATGGAAGTTATGCTTGTGAATGTTGATCAAGTACTTCCTTACTCAGATTATTGGGCAGCTATACAAAATTTTCTCTTAATCATGTTAGTCTTACATTATTATATGATCCATGACACCTATCTTTTCCAAAGTACTTGAGATATGTTTATGAACATTTGACCTCATAACCTATCATTGGTCCTCCATCCACTAAAATAGCTATTATGTATAATTTATCAATCAAACTAATGGACACTTTTTCATAAGTAGGAGTAGATTGTTCATAACATAATACTAGTTTTTCATAAATTTTAGTAATTCATTGTCTCGTTTCACTACCTTTAAATCCCCAAGATGATGAAAACATGCTATCTCTATTCCTTTTACAATTTTTACATGTGGTTTCTATTAGCTAAACATAGTCATATTTGTTAGTGACTTGTTCTAACATAAAATAAAATCAACATTATAACTAAACCAATAGCCATAGATAATTGCTAGCAATTTCATGAGACTTTTCCAATGAAAATAAAAAAGAAAGTTTCATCCTTTTGACAATATCATCATGTAGTCTCCACTAGCTAAACATAACTTTAGGAGTAAAAGAATAAAACTACAAGGAAGGTTTTAGTTAACATGACTTAAACACCCATAGAAGTGTGACTAATGACTATTTTGAAAATATTGGGTCTGATCATAGTGCAAATTTCTCTAACTACCCTTAAGTCTTTCCTTCTGATGATTCAAACCCAATTTTAGAAGTCTATTTAAAAGCATTAAAGCAATAAAATCAAAGGAATGATTTTTCAAAAGAATTACAATTTTTGAAACTAAATGAACAGGGGATTTCACCAAGAAATGTGAGAAGAAACATTTGATATAAAATTAATCAATCATCAAAGGATTACTAATATGTCTTTCTTTAATGGTTACCATTTTTAGATTTTTCATTTATAGAGACAATCATAAGAATCATAAGCTAATTAATACAAGATGTAAAAATTAAAAAAAATTGAGATAATTTGGAAATATTTGAAATGGTAAGGTCTTAATAACTGTTTGTAATCTAGAACTAGAAAGATGGTGGTTGGTGATGGTGGATCTATTGTCGTAGTGGGTGAGTGAGAAGAGCAAACAAGGACTATATGGAAGGAATGTAAGAAATTAGAAACATTGTAGCACATAATGAGAGAGCGAGAGAGTAAGTGATTAATGTGATGATGCTTAGAGTGTTGAAGAGGTTCACACCACTTTCAATTTTAAATTTCAAAATATTTCTCGATATTAAAGGATGATGAAGAGTTTTTAGGCAAAGAATATGAAATTGTGAGGTCTTAATTGTTTGTAGTCCAAAAACAAAAAGATGGCAGGTGGTGAAATGGTGGTAATGATGGTGATTCTACTATCCTAATAAGTGAGTGAGAAAAGCAAATAAGGCCTAAATGGAAGGAATGTAAGAAAATAGAAACTTCTGTAGCAAGAGTGAGAGAGACACAACGGTTAATGTGTAAATACTTTACCTTATGGTTAATGGTTTTGACATACAAATTGTTTGACTTGAGTTTTAAGGTTGTCAAACTAATCGAATTATGTAGTAGATGTTCCCTCCAAAGTTACCCTCAAGATAGTTAGAGCTCGATACAAGTTCTATCTAGTAAGGCTAATGATTAGTGGCTTTGGGGCTCAATTCCCTTGACATATTGTCAAACTTTAAATAAGTAGAACAACATAGCTACTTTATTGAGTCGTGCAAAGGAATTGAGAGCTTTAATTGGGCCATTTTTGGTACGCAAAATTAATGATGTGAGATGAATTTGAAGCTAGGTTATAGTGCTCAATTATGTGCTAACCCATATCCTATAATGGGTGTTAGTTGATTAAGACAATAAAATAGTAGTCATGGAAATAGCAATCTACTAAGGAGTATGTAACAACTAACTTGCTGAATCAACTAGCCCCAAAAATGGATCATGTTGAAAGTGCATGACACCTATACAAGCCAAAAATTTATGTGGAAAAAGTTTACCATGTGACAACTAGTATTAGAGCGTGATTCAATCTATAGTTGGTGGATTGGATCTTGATGTAGTGTAAAAGTGGGTGATTAAGATTGAAAAGGCTTTCAATGATGTCTTAGAGGAGCGAGCACTTTTGATTTTGGTAAGGCTCAACAAGTTAAAAAAATTAGTTTGTCTTTAAGAATCTAATTATGATAATCTTGATTCTTCTTAGGTCTCTCATTTTGGTAAGGTGGAACAAAATGTTGCTCTCCTAAAAGGTAATAGGTAGCCTACTTAAAGGAGGGTTTAGAGGTTTGTAGATGAAGAAGTTGCTTGAACCTAAGACCTTTTAAGGGTGAACATGATTCAAAGTCCATCGAAAACTTCTTATGGGATATAGAGCAATACTTTAAAGTTACTAATGTGCCAAATATGGAGAAGGTGACTCTTATTAGTATGCATCTTGCAAAAGATACTAAGCTATGGTGGAGAACTAGCCTTGATGACAATACAAGAGCATGCTAATCTTAGATTAAGTACTAGGATATGTTGAAAAAGGAATTCAAAGATCAATTCCTACCTTGCAATACATCATGTTTTGCAAGGGAGATGCAAAAGAGATTGAAGCATAGTGGCAGGGTGTGCGGCTATGTTAAGGAGTTCAACTTCTGGATGTTGGACATTCACAATATGTTTAATGAGGATAAACCCTTTAATTTAATTTCAAGGCTCTAACCTTAGGCATAAATTGCATTAAAGAGGTAAGGTGTGAAGGACTTACCATAAAAATTGGCTAACAAAATTTGCTAGAGTTGTTGGATTCAACCTAATTTGGCTATATTCTTCATTAATCCTTATATATAGGCATGAATCCCTTTAAGTTGGTTATGGGGCATTGACCCCTTACTCTTAATGAGATTGTAAGGATAGTTCTAAAGAGAATTTTCTGGCTACTTATCAATATGCTTGTTTAAAATAAGAGCTATTTGATGAAGCCCAAGACAACTTGAACAAGGTGGCTAGGCACATGAAGAAGTATGCTAACAATAGGAGAAGAGAATGTAGTTTTAGGTTTAGGACAAAGTGTTGTTAAAATTGACTTCTCATATATGGAAGAAGATTAGTAGCAAAATGACACATTGTAGATTGATTCCTAACTATTGTGGTCCCTTTGTTGTGGTAAAGAAGGTTACAATGTTGCTTATCAATTGCAACTACCTAAAAGGTTAAAAGTACACCTGACCTCCCATGTGAGCTTCTTAAAACCATTCCATGAGGAAGATAGTGATAAGCCTTTAAGGAGGCAAGTGAGATGTGTTCTCTTAACAATTAGAATGAAGTTCTAAGGCAAAGTAGAAAAGATTCTAGACCACCTAACACAACGGCAAATTAAGAAGAATTGCTAAGTTAAGTACCTATTGAAATGAAAAAATGCTCCAGACAATAATGATGGTTAGGAAAGAGATTTGACTATGGCAATTTGAGAAGTAAGATCATGCACTACTTGTCAACCTTATAAATGAGGATATTGGCTTCAACTAGTGGGGGTAGTTTATTAGTCTCTTAAGCCCATTGGCTAAAGAATGCAAGCACATTGGTGGCACCTTGCTCCAATTCTTGCACAAGTGTAGGGTGTGGACACCTAAGCATGTAAGGTGTGGCAAGAACAAGTGTAGAGCAACACAATATGGGAGGCCAAAGCATTGGCATTAAGTGGGAAAGGTGTTTAGGTCATTAGTTTATGTGAAAGTGTCCAATAGTGACACAACTACATGTGGAAAAAGATAGCCTCCCATAATTGGCCCTAAAACCAAGTTAGCCACACTACTTTCACCTCAATAATGATGGTTGATGGACCTTCTCATAGTGTTATTTGGCGCATGCCTTAGCAAAAATTGCTAAAAGCATTATCTCCCTTTTTCTATTTTTTGTTTTATTTTTTCCTCTTGAATTAGTTTGCTTATAATTCTTGTGATTGCCTTTGCAAAAGACAAATCCTAAAGTGGTTAAACCTTCAAAGAAGGAAAAATTGGTAATTCTTTATTGATTTATTAGTTTTATATCAAAAGTTCTTTATAAATTTCGTAGTAAAATCCTCTATTCATTCATTTTTAAGGGTTATATACATATTTATTGTGAAATCACAAATTTAGCTCATACTTGTAAAAGTTACAATTTAGTAATCTTGGCAATTTTTCAATATCAAATCTAACCAACCGTTAAATTAATAAGACAATTTCTTTTATTTAGATGACATGGCCAATTGAGATGGAAGGAAAGTTGATGTGTGAAGCTAATGGGTTAGGCCTAACCCAACCCATGTAAAGCCCAAAATGAATTTTTAAAATTATTATTATTTATCATTTTAGGAATAAATAAAGAAAAAAAATAATGTAAAGCCATTAGATTTGAACCATGAAGCCTCTAAAACAAGATTTTGGATTGTATCATTTAACAAAAACAACAATAAAGAAAAAAAGAAAGAGGAAAATCATTAGCGTAAATAATATAAAAAGAATTTATATTTTTAATAATGGTTATAATAAAAAATGTAATTATTTAAATTAATTTTTTTATTCAAATATAATTAATTTTACCTTTTAATGAATTTAGAGTAACTTTTTACTTAAATTGCATAAATTATACTAAAAGATTTTAAATCTATATAATATTTGAATTGATTTATATAATTACTAAAATTTTAAATTTTATCATCAAAAATGCTATTTTTTACTATTTCATAAATGTTAAATAATATAATACTTAAATATTGTAAATTATATAAAAAGATATTAAATTTTAATAACAATTAGAATAGAAAATAAATTATTTCAATCAATTATTTTTTATTTAAATAAGGTTTATTTACTTTTGGTGAATTTAAAATAAATTTTTACTAAAATTGTAAAAATTATAATAAAAATTATAAATTTAAAAGACACTTTATTTGATTTAAATAGTTAGTAAAATATAGAGTTTTGTTTTTAAAAATATCATTTTTTATTTTTCTTGAATGTTGACAAATTTCTTACGTAAATTATATAAATAATATAAAAAAATTTAAATTTAAATAGTAGTTAGAATAAAAAATGTAATTATTTAAATAAGTTATTTTTTATTCAAATATGATTGATTTTACTTTTTATTGAATTTTGAGTAACCTCTTTACTAAAATTGCAAAAATTAATATAAAAAACTTTAAATTTGAATGACATTTTGATTAAATTATGTAGTTATTAAAATTTTGTATTTCATATTAAAAAATGTCATTTTAAATGTTTTTCATAAACATTAAGTATCCTAATATTTTGTAAATTATATATAAAAATACTAAATTTGAATCATAATTAAAATCAAAAATAAATTATATAAATCAATTGTTTTTTTAATTCAAATAAGATCTATTTTATTTTATAGTAAATTTAAAATAACTTTTTGTTGAAATTACAAAAATTACAATAAAATTATCTAAATTTAAATAATATTTGTTTTGATTTATGTAACTACTAAAATTTAGAGGTTTGCACTTATAAGTTTTGATTTTTGCTTTTCTTGAAAGCTAACTAATCCATAAGTCAAATTGTGTAAATATTATAAAAGGAATTTAGATTTGAATAAGAATTATAATAAAAAATATATTTATTTAAATTAGTAATTTTTTATTCAAATATAATCAATTTTACTTTTTAGTATATTTAGAGTAACTTTATACAAAAATTGTAAAAATTAAAGTAAATGACTTTAAATTTAAACAACATTTGTATTAATCTATATAATTATTAAAATTTTGAGTTTTGCCTTCCAAAATGTGATTTTTCACTATTTTATCCATATTGAGTAATATAATATTTAAATAGTGTAAATTATATAAAAATATTAAATTTGAATAATAGTTAGAATAAAAATAAATTATTAAAATTTGTTTCTTTTATTCAAATAAGATCTATTTTTATTTTTTTATGAATTTAGAGTAATTTTTAACCAAAATTATAGAAATTAAATTAAAAAATTATAAATTTGAATAATATTTGATTTGATTTAAATAGGTACTAACATCTAAGATTTTGTTTTCAAAAATGTCAATTTTACTTTTCTTGAATGTTGATTAATCTATTACTTAAATTATATAAATAACAAAAAAAAATTTAAATAATACTTTTCTTTTACTAAAATTGTAAAAATTATAATAAAAGATTTTAAATGTGGATAACATTTGAATTGATTTTTATAATTAATGAAATCTTTAGTTTTATATTTAAAAATTCCTTTTCGTTACATTTTCATGCATTTTAGGTAATCTAATATTTAAATTATGTAAAAATATATTAAATTTGAATAATGATTTAAGTAGAATATGAATCGTCCAAATTGATTATTTTTTATTCAATTGGAGTTTATTTTATTTTTTGGTGAATTTAGAATAATCTTGTATTAAAATTGTAAAATTTACAAAAAAAAATTGTAAATTTAATTAATATTTGATTGAATTTAAATAGCTATTAAGGCTTTTTATTTACAAATGTCATTTTTTAATTTTTCTTGAATGTTGACTAACCTATTAGTTAAATTGAATAAATATCATAAAAAAATTTAAATTTTAATAATAATTAAAAAAATACAATTGCTTAAATCAATTTATTTTTTTAAATATGATTTATTTTACCTTTTAGTATATTTGGAGTAAGTTTTTACTAAAATTGTAAAAATTATAGTAAAAAACTTTAAATTTAAATAATATTTAAATTAATTTATATAATTATTAAAATCTTTAAGTTTGTATTAAAAAATTTCCTTATTTTACTTTTTCATTAATATTGTATAATGTAATATTTAAATTATGTAAATTAACTAAAAAAAGTTAAATTTGATTAATAGTTTGAATAAAATATGAATTACTCAAATCAATTACTTTTTCTTTTTTTTGTTATTTAAATAATGTTTATTTTACATTTTGGAGAATAGTGAGTAACTTTTTATTAAAATTATAGAAATTACAATAAAAGATTGTAAATTTGAAAACTATTTGGTTTTATTTAGGTAACTATTAAAATTTAGAATTTTATATTAAAAAATATAATCTTTTACCTTTCTTGAATGTTAATTAACTTATTAATTAAATGATACAAATAATATAAAAAAATTTAAATTTTAATAATGATTAGAATAAAAAATAAAATTAGTTAAATTAGTTATTTTCTATTTAAATATAACTTATTTTACTTTTAGTGAATTTAATTTAACCTTTTATCAAAATTGTAAAAATTACAGTAAAAGATATTAAATTTAAATTATGTTTGAATTGATTTATATAATTATTAAAATATCTAATTTTATATTCAAAAATGTTCTTTTTTCCTTTTTCATACATGTTATTTAGCCTAATGCTTAAATTGCATGAATTAAGTAAAAAGATGTTAAATTTGAATAATGGTTAAAATAGAAAATAAATTATTTAAATCAATCATTTTTTATACAAATAGTGTTTATTTTATTTTTTAGGAAATTTAGAATAACTTTTTATTAAAAATATAAAAATTACAATAAAAAACTATAAATTAGAAAATTATTTTGTGTGATTTTAGTAACTACTAAAATCTAGAACTTTGAATTCCAAGATGTTAATTTTTTACTTTCCTTAAATGTTAACTAATCTGTTATTTAAAATGCTTAAATAATATAAAAAGATTTAAATTTGAATTATACTTAGAATAAAAATTGTAATTACTTCTATCATTTTTTTTTATTCAAATATAATTTATTTAATTTTTTGATGAATTTTAAGTAACCTTTTATTAAAATTGTAGAAATTATCATTAAAATTGGGGTTAAATTTTGGAGAATTCCCATTAACTAATGTTAATAATAATGTATGTCAAATGCAATGCATGTAATTATTAATTTGGAACTTTTAAAGTATTAGTCTCATAATTATCTCAAAGGTAATCCCTTTATTGTTCTTAAATTTCTTTTATTTCTTTTTTCCTTCTTCCATTTTTTTTTTGTCTCCATATGTTTCTCAAACAACTAATAAAAAAGAAAAAATTTGATTATACACTAACCTAATTATTAAAATTTGGGGCGATATAATGTTGCATGTGCACTTACAAATTTAGCAAAACTAACATTTTGAAAGACAAATGTGCCCATTTTGATTTGCATATTTTGTGGGAATCAAAAAATGATCCCCGACAAAAGTATATGAGCAGAAAATTTGGACGGAACTTAAGGTCACTTTCTTATGAGTTAGCAATGATAGATCTACATATTTTATTTAGAGATAAGGTGCTAGATATGATAGGACTAAATTATTATCATTTACTTCCAAAGGTGTGATATTTCCATCTGAGCTTCCTATTAGTAGATAAAGACATGCATGTGGTTTTTAAATTTTCCCTTTTTTTAGATGTAATCTCAAGAGGAGCTTCTTGATTTCTTGATTAGAACTCCTCTGATGGCTAATGTACACTTATTTCCTCTAATGCAATAATGAATATGATACTTTAGATCGATATATCTGTAATTAATTAAATATATAAAAATAAAATACGATATAAATATATGAAATAAAATAAAAAAGTCACTAATTAAAATAAAATTAAATATTATATTATCTATCTAAACTTTAGTAATAATTAAATTTATACACATTTAAAATTATTAATAAGGTGGGCATAAATTACAATTAAACAACTAAACATGTCAACATCTACAATGTAGGTATTAGCCACCATTTTTATCATAGAAATCTTTCATAATCATAGTTATATGTTATCACTAATAATTTATTTTCTAAGCCTAGCAATGATGATAATCAATATTATATTATTTTACAATAATAATTATAGATTCCAGTGTATCTTACAAAAGTTTATAATTGAAAGAAATGTCATCAAATTAGACTGATTAAACACATTAGGGGAGCCTCATAAAGTCAATAACTAAATTATATTATAACATTTAAAGATAATTAAAAAAAAAAAAAAGGAAAAACTGTACTTATGAGACAATGGCCTATGAGAACCAACCTAGGCAATGGTTGGAGAGCTACCCATTTAAGGCTTAAAATCAGAGCCGAAGTGGCTGGCAATTGGGGAGTGATACATGATGTGAAATAATGATGTGTCAGCAATCAACATGTGGAGCTACCTGGCCTTTTCCTCTGTGAAGCATGCTAGAGTGAATTAAGATTTGGCCAATTGAGTCTCGGCCTCGGATTCAATCTTTTCTTTCGCTAAGACATCATCATCTGCCTTATCCTCAAAGCTAATGTAGTTGGCCTTTGAGGGCCAACCAAAGAGAGGGGTCCTCCATTTACATTTTTTTTTAAGGAGAATTTCTAGGGAGTCATAGGACTAGCTAAGCTAGAGTTTAAGGCTCTAAGGGAAGCACATGGCCATCTGATCCCTTTGATGGATCATTAGATGATTGGTGTAAACCATCATGGGTTTCTCTTCTATTGATATCCTCTAACTTCTGCAATACATCTTCCATTGCTAGTCTCTAATTAGGAACAGTTGAGACACAAGTCATGGCTATTTGCAACAATTATATTATGACGCTTCATTAACTCCACATCAAACAACTCAGCTATCCATTCCTCCTAACCCACCAATTGGACCACCTAGGCAAGCTAGTGTCTTCCTTACCTAGTGAGGCTTGATTGGGTGCCTTGCCAGTCAAGAGCTTGAGAAGCAATACAATAAAACCATACACATTGGTGATAGCTTGCCATATGACTAGAAGGAAAGGAGGTTCCAAATATTAGGTTCAAATGAAAGTTCAAAATCTAGGCATTATAGTAGGGTCAAAGAAATATGTTCACTAATTTGAAGTTGTCATGAAGCATTTTCCCTACCACATGGAGGTGGGTCAAGCGTCTTATTGTGCTTAGTGTTATTCTCATTCTATTGCCTAGTCCAGTGGAGTTTGACCTAAATCTCTATTGTTTACAATATTGTTACAGAAGTTTAGGTTACCAAGTGCAAATAAAATATTTTGTACAAGAACAAAAGAAAAAGGATAAGTATTTTGTTGCTGCCAATAAGGGAAAAAGGAAACTAAAGAATTATATAAGCCTCAAATTTTGATAAAAAATGACATAGACACCTTGGTGAATGTTAAAATGCCCTTGAAATGAATGGTTAAGGTCATATGGCTTACAAGTTTGTTTGAGTCAGTTTGATTGACCAAAATTTCTAAAATTTATCAAAATTATTTTTTCAATAAAAATATATTATTTCATAAGTTAATAAAATATTAAATCACAAAATATTTAAAAGAACAATAAGAAAATCAATATTTTAAAAAATAACCAAAACCAATTATCATATTAATTTGAACTATATTAGCTGAAGTAGGTTTTAGAACATTGTCACTTAATCAAATGGAATCTACTCTATTGAATAATAATTGATTGTCAAAAATAAAATTAAAGTAGATACAATAATTATATTACATATACATATCTCTCTATTAATATTAATATTATTATAAGAATACAAACCAATGTGAGGGAAAACCTAAAAAGCAAGGAGTTAGAAAGATCAGAGAGGTTAGTGTTTTTACTAGAGACAAGCAAAGCACAGCCAAATTGTCAAATTAGAATCTACCAAAACAAGAAACAACCCATTAAGGTCAATGATTAGTAATCATTTAGAGAAGAAGACAATTGGCATATGATCGAAAGAGAGATTGAGAAAACAAAAAAAAACAAAGACATAATGTACTTAATTACTAGAGTAACTGATGCAATAGCTATTAATGTTACCTCTCTTTTGCTTCCTTCTCCAAACCACCCATTTCACCACAACAATAACAAGAACAACAAAAACAATAACCAAAAGCATGGAAAAAATCAAAAAAGATTTTTGGTATGGAGACACTACTTGAGACGACCCAAAAGATTTTAGGTTTTGCTTCTTGTTGAAACATCATTGCACAAGCTATTGTTAGCTAACTTACAAAGGGGAAAGAAGTTTATATATCCTCTCATACTCTTATTTTTCTTACCAAAAGTTTTTTTTTTCTCTCCTCTATAGAAAATATCAAATTATGGCTTCTACACCACTTTGGTCATGCTATAGGCAATTGATTTTCATAATTTTTCCAAGTGTCTTTGTTTGGTAATCTATTTTTCTTCTTAAATTTTCTAGGCCAAAAGAATACTTTTTCCCCAACATAAGACATCCCTCCAGATGGTTGATCATTGGTACAACAGCCATAATTGCATTGGCCATTAATTTTTTCTTGACCTTTGTTAATTTCAATTTGCCACCCTTCACAGGGGTCATTAACATAAGAATGGTGTTTAAGATAATTATATGTTTTTCTATTGCATGCATCATTTATGTTTTGAAGCTGGGAGTGATGGACAAGAAACACTTGATCCTTTTTCATCCTCCTTAAAGCCATTCAACAATTTCTTTTTAGGGATGATGTTAGTTCCTCCTAAGACACTTCCTTTTCATGATTCTACTTATTCAAAATTTGTGATGTGCTATTTTACACTTGTCATTTTTTGCATTTGCTTATGTCGGGGATCTTCTCCCTCATAGAAGGCATATATCCACACAATGGTGTTCTTGGATATGGTGGCTAGTTTTATCTTGGAAAATAATCCACCTTGTGCAATTTTGATTATTATTGTTTTACGCAATTATTTTGAAGATAAGGATGAATGTAGTAAAGTTGAGGAGGCAATTGCTTTAGTTGCAGAGAACATGAAAAATCCTTCTGTCAATCCTCCTAATGAGTTTCTTCCTTGGGCTTTATTAGTTACACATTTGTATTTTAATGTTAGTTTCTTAGTCTCTGTTATATTTTTTATGTTATTTAGTGTCAACTTTTAATTTTTCAATAATAATGATTTGTTTTTTTAAATAAGATTTTGTTGACACTCATAATGTTGTATTTTAATGTTTTATTTTAATATTTTTTTATTAGATTTTTTCTAGACTACACTTTAACAAAATATAGTCATTTCCAAAGGTTTCCTCCCTTTAAAGAAATACTGAACACGATAGCAAGCTGTTGAATTTGCATAATTTGTATTTGTAATTGTACCAATTGACATAGTAAAAAGATGTAATCTATTTTTGTTACATGGAACCAAGTGGCCTAATTTTATAAATGTTTGTAAAAGTGATTGAGCCAACAAATGTGTCTCTGTCCCATTTGAAATGTTCATTTAGACAAGCTCGTGGAATGCAATTTGTCTGTGGTCTATTATTTTGAGTCTGAATTACATACATCTAAGCCCATTACTACACATGTAACTATCGTTAACACGGAGAAGTTCAATACCGACCAAGTGTCCAATATGAGTGATTGGATCTTAACTTCGTGAAGTTAAAGTAAAGATGATTTTTTGTTTTTGGCCTTCATTGTATGGGTTTGGTTTCGCTTTAAAGTCTTTTTAGAGCATGTTATGGGCTTGTCCTTTCTCACTAGGCCTACTCACCCATAAATGGGCTTAGACCTTTGAATTTACATTTACATTAGCCTAAAAGGGGTTTGGGCAACATTCATTATGAATATTTATCATGTGTAGTTGGTACCATATATATAAATAAATTATTTTCGACAGTTACTATAAATAACATATTTGTGAATGTTGTTTTAAGAGAGGAGGTAAGACTTTCTTTTGTCTTCTTTATCACTCTCTTTATATATATATCATATCTGTATCATGTATTTCTCTCCTATTTTGTTGATCCTATAGTAGTAATGGTATGAAAGCCATTTCTTTTTTTTTAGGGGGGAGAGAGAGAGAGAGGCATAATTATCCTATAAGGGAGAAATTGAGCGTGAGCACCTAGAAGGTTAAGTGTGATAGGGGAGGAATCAAATGAGTGTGGTCTTGATAGTGAGTCCTTGGTGACATAATGAGTTCATTGGTCAACACTAGGACAAACATAAGGAGATCCCTAAAAACCTTCATCAGCTCCAACTATAGGTCTATCCCTTAGAGTCTAACTATGTCTGCTATCTTTTGACCTTTTATATCAAGCCATGATTCTAAAGCCTCCTCCTTAAGAGTCATCAATCAAGAAGAAGTCCTAATTGAAGATTTTGATAAGTCTATAGATACATGGCAAATTCCAAAGCCTGCTAAGAGGCAAATCTACTAGTCAAGCCAGTTTAAGCTCTTATCAAGCAATGATTACACAATCAAGACATAGGAACATGACTGTTATCTTTATAACTCTTTTGAAATAGTAAAGCTTCTTTCCCATGCCTCTATAAAGCATAACCAAAAGCGGTACAACTTCTTGCACTTTGGCTTTGTCCAAGTAGGAATCAAGCCCTTTTCTAAAGAAAGGTTAGATACTTATGTTCTTGCAACTTCTAAACTTTGATGATTCTCTTTTAGGTATTATGGAAACAAGCTTGTGTTTTGGTCCAATTTATTTTAATTGTTTTCCAAATTTCATAGTTTCTTTGCATGATAGAAATATTCTTAATGTTCTTACCCTATAAATTAAGCTTTACAATAATCAATTCATAAATGGATCAATTCCATTAAGCCTAATGTATAGGATACATTACAAAGCAATGAAAACTACGTTCAACACTAAAGCCATTTGTCATGGTGAACTAGGTGAAATGATTCTGTGGGAAATAGATATGCATATAGCAAACTTATAAATGCCTAAGTACATTAAATGGCATGAAGTAAACCTACTTGACACCTAGACACTTACAAATGTTACTTCCCCAAAGCCTCTTATGACAATAGATGTCAACAAGATCACACAACACTGAGATTGCAATGTTAACATATCTTTTGCAAATGCTCCATAAGCATTAGATCTGAGTCCAATAAGGATAAAGATCTTGAAACTAAAATTTTAGATTATCTTTAACAAGGCTTTTTTGTGAGACAACCATCTAGCATTTATGCTAGATTTAGTAGTACTAGATCTAACCTTGTAGGTGTAGATATATGTAGATAACTTCCCCAAGTTGCTTACATGTCAACACAGTAGGATTCTTTAGAGTCTCCTAAAGTAACGACATGACAAGTTCAATTCCCTTATAAGCCTAAGGTATATATAAGATAAATGTTTTGGAAAAAGATATTGTAATTAAAAAGGAAATTTTAAGAAAAGAATTTTATGCTCATTATAATATTAAAAAAAGAGAATGTTTTTTCAAACAATTTTAAAACCAAAAACTAAACGTTTAACAAGATTATTATGATTGGATGACTAAAAATAAAAAACATGTTTTAGTTTTTTGATTGGTTTGATGAATACTATTTTCAATAGAGATATGAATACCCATGGTCATCTTTCATAAAGGAAGATGAAATACAAGCTCAAACCCAATCTAATAGGAGTTAGTGAATGGCTCTAAAATTGAGTGAATTCACCCTCCATCATGTAAAATTCAATTTAAGCACAAAGGTTCTTCTATTCTTGCATCACCATTCAAAGTATGTAGAGAGCATGATGATTTTTCAACAAAAGATATTCAAAAGCTTATTGAAAAAAGTAAGTATACAAATAAAATTTTGCAAACAATTGGCAACTAACATTCAAATGTAAATGCCACTATTTTAAGTCTATCAAATTGAAAAGAAATTTCAAAATCTAATGCCTCTGCTATAAAGTTTTCATCAAACCCATTTACAAACCTTTTTTAAGTTTCAATCATAACTTCTCATGAATTTTGTGAAGCCTTAATGCTCAAACTATAGGCTTTGAGGGAATCTAAACTTGAAGTGTCAACTAGCAAAGTAGTACAGGCTTTACTTGCACCTAAGGACAATTTCTCACAAGCTTTTGTATTAGATACAGAATCCTTACATGTACAAAAAATCAAAGTAGAGCCACTAGGAGAATCTTCAAGGATGTACTATCTTAGACCTATGGCACCTAACCTAGCCTTTGAAGAAAAGCCTACTTTTCTTCAAACAAAGTATGGTTCCAATTCAATTTATTTATGAAACATTGGTGGGTATTCAAAATATCAGATTCTAAATCTCCTTCAACCGATGAAAATGGTGTCCAATGCATATAGAACCCATAGTCATACATTTGACCGAACTATTATTGAGATCCTTGTTATAGGATTCTTAGGTCAACTCAAAGGCTGGTGGGATCATATTCTCACTCTAACTAACCATACAAACATCTCCTAATTTGTCAAGTGGGATGATTTTGGCAAAGCTCTCCTTCATAACAACCAATGACCAATTCTAGATGTTGTGGGAAGTCTAATCTTTGCCATAACAAAGCATTGCATAGGTGACCCATCTCACCTAAAGGATAAGAATGCTAAACTCTTATCTAATCATAAATGCAAATATTTGCACAATTTCTATTGGTATAAAGATATGTTTCTAATACATGTTATGCGATGGGATGATGTGAGTTAAGTCTTTTTGAAGGAAAAGTTCTTAGTAAGTCTACCAAGATTGCCTGGAGATAAGGTAAGACCTAAGCTTTAAGCTCAATATAATGGTTAAATACCTTATCACCAATTGGCTTATGGAGAACTGATAGGCTTTGTCCAAAAGGAGGGATTGCAAATCTATGCAGATTCAAAGCTTCAAAAGTAGATCAAGCAGGAAAAGACGTAAACTCAAAGGGAGTTAGGATTTTTTGGTGCCTAGTTTGATGATAACCTTTACCAAAAAGAAAAATCCAAAAGAAAACATAAGCCCAATAACAAGTCCAAAAATCCATTTTAGTCAAAATCAAGGCCTAAATATTACTAATAACCTTTTAAGCCCAAAATAACTTTTAGGCCTAAAACCTCTATAAGCCCAAATAAACAAAGCTCAAACATCTTACTATGTTTGTTACCATTATGAAAAGCCTAGCCATATGTCGAGATATTGTAAACTCCATAAAAAGCTCCAAGCCCTTGAACTATCTGAAACTATTCAAACCTAGCTCCAAACCTTATTAGTTAATACCTTAGAAGCTAGTACCCTTGAACTATCTTCTAAGGAAGAGATTGGTCTCCAAGTTGATGTACTCAAAGCCTCTTTTAAAACTACTACAATAGGATCAAAAGAAAAAGTGGTAAACATCCTAATGTGTGATCAAGAATAATCTTAGAAATTCTTCATTCATTAGGAAACAATTAAGCCAAAGCTTAGTTTCTCCAAAAACTACTTGAAAGCCCTTCATCTTCTTCTTAAAGCCCAAATCCATTACTCCAATCCATCTAAGCTCCTTATAACCTCAAGGACATTCAAAAATGTTTTGACCAACCATAAAGCAAGCCTATTGTCCTAACAAATCTCAAACATGAAATAAACCAAATCAAGCAAGTGGTCCAAGATCATAAAGCCTAATAAAGCTAAGACCATCAAATGTTAGTGACCTTATTATACCTAGTTCAACTAGAGTCTTTAAAAGTCCAATAACTCAAAATGAATTTTTGTTTCCTTTCATAGAAATCATAACCCAAAAATGGCTTGTCAAAATCCAGTTAAGAATTGCTAACCAATTTTCTTTGAAAACTATAATGTTGGTAGATGTTGGTGCAAATCTCAATTGTATACAGCAAGGACTTATACCTACCAAATACTTTGAAAAAAATGTTGGAAAGCCTAAAGTTTACCGACAATCATAAGTTGTAGGTCAACTACAAGTTTTCTAATGTCCAAGTTTATCAACAAGGTATTAGCATCCAAACCTCTTTTGTCCTTATCAAAAACCTCAAGTAAAAAGTAATCCTTGGAAATCCTTTTCTAAATTTGATCAAGCCTTTCCAAGTGTCTAATCAAGGTATTGATATTAACATCCTTAGCCAACCAATTACCCTTTATTTTATTAAAAAACCCTAAACAAGGAATTTAAATCTTTTGAAAAATCTTTCTTTTCAAAAAATGACATAAATCAATCTTCTGCTTAAAACCAAGTAAGTTGATCTTTAATCTTTAGATTCTGAAGTACCATTCAAACAACTTGAATAGCAACTTTTATCTCCTTATGTTTAAACTAAGATTCAAATTCTTGAAAGCCAAATTGAATCTTCAATTTATTTTGATGTTCCTAATGCTTTTTGAAAGTAGCATGTGGTTACACTTCTATATGCTAAACATTTTTGATGACAGGAACATTCCAACAAAAGCATGGCCTATCCAAATGAATCCTCAACTAATTGACCACTATAAGCAGGAAATCAAAGCTCTTCTTAGAAAGAAGATTATTCACCCAAGCCAATTATCATGGAGTTGCATGACCTTCTATGTTAACAAAAATGCTAAGTTGGAATGAGGCATACCCATATTAATGATTAATTACAAACCTTAAAATGATGCTTTAGAATGGATCAGATATCCTATTCCAAATCAAACAAACCTCTTATAGAGGTTAGCTTAAGCCCAAAACTTTTCAAAGTTTAATGTGAAGTCCAGGTTCTGGCAAATCTAGATTCATGAAGCAAATCATTATAAAATAACATTTGTTGTACCATTTAGCTAGTACAAGTAGAATGTTATGCCATTTGGATTGAAAAATACACCCTTTGAATTTTAAAGGATTATGTATGAAATTTATATGCCTTATATGCATTTTATCATTATGTACATTGATAATGTTTTAATGTTTTCTGAAGACCTAGACAAGCACTTTAAACATCTCAGTGTTTTCATCCAAGCCACCAAGAAAGCCAACATAGCTATTTCTAAATCTAAGCTTGACCTATTCTAGATCAAGGTAAGGTTTTTAGGTTAGTTCATCCAACAAGGTATGCTTACTCCTTTCTCTAAAGCTATTGCCTTTGTAGATAAGTTCCCATATGAGATTTTGGATAAATCTCAGTCATAAAGATTCCTGGGAAGCCTAAATTATGTTTCAAATTTTTATCCAAAGCTTAAGCTTATTTGTAAGCCCTTACATGATAGGTTATCTAAGAAAGCCAAGTCTTAACCATGGATTAAATAGCATATAGCCATAGTTTGAGACATCAAGCATTAGGTCAAAGAGTTACCTTGTCTTCACATATGCAATCCCGACCTACTTAAATAGTTGAGATAGATGTGTTTAAACTAAGATATTGACAAAATTTAGAGCAAGTCAAGGATCAACATGAACAACTTGTTTGTTTTACATCAAAGCATTGGAATGACTATCAAAGATAGTATTCCATAATCAAAAAGGAAATTTTAGTAATTGTTTTATGCATTTCCAAATTTCAAAATGATTTTCCACATCAAAAATTTTTGCTTTGCAATGATTGTCAAGCAGCAAAATCTATTTTACAAAAAGATGTTCAAAATATTGCATCCAAACAAATTTTTGTATGATAGCAGGCAATTTTAAGTGTTTTTGATTTTGAAATTGAATACATAAGAAGTTTTTCAAATTATTTACCTAATTTTCTTACAAGAAAGTTCTTATGAGGAACAAGGACCCAAGACTAAACCCAAAATGCCCAAAAAATCCAAAAAGAAAACCCAAACAAAGAAAGCCCGACCAGAAAAGGCTCAACAACAAAAAACTCAACCAAAAACATGTGCTAACATGTTTGGCTGAGAAAACCAAAGCTTAAGCCCTTTGGGATCACAAAGTATTCCAAGCCTAAGAAAGTAAGCCATTGATGATTCTTCTGAGTCTTTAGACCCAAAATCCTTAAGCCTACTAAATGTCTAAGCCTTCAAAAAATTCAACCCAAGAGATTAAAAATTTCTTGAAGAATGGTTTGATAGACTTTACTCTATTAAATCCACAATAAAGTCTAGAATAAGGCCTACTCCAGAGTCTTCTTCATCTTCATCAAGCTTGATGGCCAAAGTATCATTGAAAGGAAAGCAGGTGTTAATCTTACCACCTTTGTCATCAAAAAAGAAGGTAGATTCACTACCTTCATCATCCAAAAAGCAGGTGGTTTTACCACCCTCACCAAAGTTAGCGGCTCAACCATCATCATTAATCAAAGAGGTGGTCATGGTCTCACCATCCCCTATAAAAATGAATTTTCTAAAATCAAAGGTGGCAATTCTTGGTGCCCCTCCAAAACTTTTTTCTTAAAGCTTTCAACCATATTTTTGAAAACCTAGTTTTCAAAATATTGAATTAGATGAAAATGGTTTTTACCATGAAAATCCATAAATTACTACCCGATGTCTACTTTAGATTTGGTTTTATAAGCCTTGGGATTTTGAGAAAACCTGCCAATTTTATGAAGCCATATTAGTTGACACTCAATCAATAAAAATTAAACACCATACCTAAGCTAGTGAATATGCCTATTCAAATCCTCCAAATAATCCATCCAAACCAAGGGCTAAGCCATCCAAACACACTAAAGCCCTTCCAAAACCTTGTTTACCAAGCTTCTCTTTTTGCTTAGTACTTTACATATTGGGACTACAAGTAAGCATGGTATATGCTTTTTGTTATCAAAATTCTTAATTCAAGGATTCCTGGTTATTCTTCTAGGAATCTCAAGCACAAATCATATTCCCATTATGGTTTGTTCATTGGAGGAACTAGTTTAGTCCAATTACAGTGGTCTTTCCTAAACCAATTTAGGAAGGTATTCAAACATTTGAAGCCAGATATTCAGCTCCTTCTCATGAAGCTTTATATCCAAAATTATTATATTTTTGTTATCTATTCAAGCTCCCCTTATGTTTTGTATTGGAATTCCAATAATAGCCAGATCCATTCACAAGCAAAGCAATTCTTGGTAGAGACTACAATGTCAAGTTCTAGCATTAATTCTCACTAAGCCATCAACAAAAGACATATAAAGATGGCGTTCTACAATGGTTCATTCAACACCCCAACCATTCAAACACCATTAAGGCAAGCACATCATAGTTCCCAATGAAAATGTCTCAATCTTAAGCACATTTAGCTAGTGCAAAGTCTCAGGAGAAATATACTCATTCTCTGAAAGATACCCTTTGAAAGTAGTAGAGCAAATATTAGATGAATAGACTTCAAGCTCTTCATTATACAATCCATTTGCAAATCATGATCCAGATGAAGATATCTACAACCCTTTAATTATTAAAGGTGAAAGCCTATAGGCAAAAGTGACAAATTTGACTATTGTGTCGGTCAAATTAATTTTTAGGGTGGCTTGAAGGCATGTAGTTAGTGGCAAAACCTTAGTCATCTCCCAATGAACCAATGTATTTTTGACTATATAATATGAGACTAACTTCAGTAATTCTTGAACCTTGATGACCTATCCTTGATTCCTAAGGGTATAAGAATGTATGTCTAGTTGGTTAGCCTTAGTCCTAGCCAAGATCTCACACTAGATGACTCTGCACTCCTTAAAATCTCTAAATGATTGCCTAGATTCGATTAACTATGACTCATGAAAAACTTGCTATCGCACAATTATCATGCAATCTAACTAGCCTATGTACCGAAGCTTACTAACCTAAGTAGCAAAGTTGCCTCTCAATCTCATCCTAAGCATGACTCAAGTGTCTGATCAGTAGCTCTCAAGACACTCCTCAACTTACCCAAAACCAATCGGTATTATCACCTAAGGAATCCCATTAAGTGACCGAATGAGAATAAGGCTAGAATGAGAAAACCAGAATGCATTCATTTAATGATAAAACATGATCTCCAAGTACAGGAGTTCAAGAACCCTAGAGTTGAAATGATTTACACAATCATGGAACAAAGAAAAAGAAATGCAAAAATGAGAACAATTAGCTATTTTTGTCTGTCCTTCGCACTTTCTTTATCTATGTTTGTTCACCCCTCTTTATCTTCCTTGTACTTAATGCTCCCTTGGCTGTTCATGCTTGCCTCTTCATCTTCCTTGCGCTTCAATGCTCCTTTGGCCGTTCATGCTTGCCTCTTCATCTTCTTACCTTCTAGAATGGATTATTCCTCAACTTGGACATTAATCCCAAGTGGTTTGGACATGATTCAAGGCCTTAAATTCGGATGGTGGAGTATTATGGCCCAAAACATACAAATTAGCCTAGTTTCCAGCTCCATGGAAGCTTACTAAACTTCACCCATGCATAACTCCATTCAAATGGCCTTATCTTCTTCTATTTCCTTCATGAGAGTTGTAGCTCTTCGAGTTAGCTTTCCAAGGACTCAAATTTGGCAGCTAAACTCCTTCCCGTTTATGAGATATGGCTGAAAAACTAAGCAGTGTGCAGCTGATCTGCTTTGTCCAGCACCCCTCTAGTGATCAGAGTTCAATATTTTGCCTTGTCCAATTGGTTCAGAATTTGCACATGGTTTCTTGGTGGACTTCATAGCTCAGTCTCTTAGCTATCCATAGAAATTGGTTTCATTAAAAGAAACCTCTTGTAACATAAGAAATAATCAAAGTACCTAAACTGCGCAAAAATTGAATTTTGCTAGATTTTTTTGATAATTAAGCATATGGACAACTAAGTGAGAAGCCAATCAAATTTTCCTAGACTATCAAATATGCATAAAATATTAAATATGAGGCAAAATATTATACAAAATTTGGTTGTTATCAAAAAGCAAGGACAAGCATGATGACTCGCAGATGAGTAATGGCAAAGGTAAAAGCAAAAGTAAAAGGTAAAAGCATTAGGTGAAAGAATCTACTTTTCTTTCCACCAAAAATACTCATCTTTACCTTTGAGAAAAATAATAGTATAAAAGTAAGATTAGATTCCCTCATCAAAAGCACTTTTGTCCATATTTGGTTTGTTTTTTAGATTAGCAAGCATCGAAAGTAGTTCCCTGCCTATAAAAGGACTCAAGCACTTCAAGCTTTGGCAAAATACTTCTTCCCTTTTCCCGAAAACAAAATTCTCTTGTATCAAAATCTTTGTAAAGCTATGAAGAATTTTAACTTCAAGTTATTAAAGCCTTGTAATTTGTAAGTTTTATAAATTACAAGTTTTAATGAAATTTCATTTTCAAAGCTTTGTGTGACAAATTACAAGGCTTCATAAAATTGGCAAGTTTTCCAAGAATCCCAGGGCTTATAAAACCAAGTATGAAATTGATGTTGGATAGTGATTTGTGGATTTTCGTGATAAAAACCTATTTTAAAACATCTTTGAGGTTATAAGGAGCTTGGATGGATTGAAGTAATGGATTTGGGCTTAGAGAAGAAGAAGAAGGGCTTTCTAGTAGTTTTTATAGAAACTAGGCTTTGGCTTGATTATTTCCTAACATATCAAGAATTTCTAAGATTTGTTCATGATCATGCGTTAAGATGTTTACCTCTTTTTCTTTTGATCCTATTGCAGTAGTTTTAAAAGAGGCTTCAAATTCATCAACTTGGAGACCAGTCCCTTCCTTATAAGATAGTTTAGGGATACTAGCTTCTGAGGTATCAAGCAATAAGGTTTGGAGCTAGGCTTGAATAGTTTTAAGTAGTTTAAGGGCTTGAAGCTTTTTATGGAGTTTACAATATATGGATGTATGGCTAGACTTTTCACAGTTGTAACAAACATATTGAGATGTTTAGGCTTTTGTTTATTTAGGGTTAAAGGTTCTGGGCCTAAAAGTTGTTTTGGGCTTAGAAGGTTATTGGCACTATTTTGGCCTTAATTTTAAGTAAAGGGGATTTTTAGACTTGGTATTAGGCTTATGTTTTCTTTTGGATTTTCTTTTTTGTAAAGGTTATCATCAAACTAGGCAGAGAAAGATCCTAACTTCCCTTAAGTTTGCTCCTGTTCTTGCTGAATTTGCTTTTAAAGCTTTAAATCTACATAGATTTACAATCCCTCATTTTAGATAAAGCTTATCAGTTCTCCATAAGCCAACTAGTGATAAGGTATTTGACCGTTATATTGAGCTTGAAGCTCATATATTACCTTATCTCCAAGAAATCTTGGTAGACCTATTAAGAACTTTTCCTTGCAAAAGACTTAATTCACATCATCCCACTGAATAACATGCATTAGAAATGTATCTTTGTACAAATAAAAATTGTGCAAATATTTGTGTTTAAGATTAGATAAGAGTTCAACATTCTTATCCTTTAGGTGTGATGGGTCACCTATGAAATGCTTTGTTATGGCAAAGATTAGACTTGCCACAACATCAAGAATTGGTTGTTGGTTATTATCAAGGAGAGGTTCACCATAAACATCCTGCTTGATAGATTGGAAAAATGTTTGTATGGTCAATTGGAGTGAGAATATGATCCCACTAGCCTTTAAGTTGACTTAAGAATCTTGCAAAAAGGATCTTAGCAATAGCTTGGTCAAATGTATGACTATGGGTCCTATATGCATTGGACACCATTGTCATCTATTAAAGGAGATTTAAAATTTGATATTCTAAATACCCATCAATGTTCCATTCATAAATTGAATTGGAAATGTACTTTATTTAAAGAAAAGTAGGGTTTCTTTAAAGGCCAATTCAAGAGCCATAGGTCTAGGATAGTACATCCTTGATGGTAGATTCACTACCTTCATCATCCAAAAATTAGGTGGTTTCACAACCCTCACCAAAGCTAATGGCTTAGCCATCATCATTAAGCAAAGAGGTGGTTATAGTCTCACTATCCCCTTTAAAAATTAGTTTTCTAAAATTAGAGGTAATGACTTTTGGTGCTCCTTTTTCTCAAAGTTTAACCATATTTTTGAAAACCTAGTTTTTGAAATATTAAATCGGTTGAAAATGGCTTTTATCATGAAAATCCATAAATCATTGCCCAACATCAGTAAGCATGGTATAATGCCTTATTATCAAAATTCTCAATTCAGGCATTCCTAGTTATTCTTATTGGAATCTTAAGCACGAATCATATTCCCATTATGGTTTGTTCATTGATAGAATTGGTTTGATCAACTTATAAAGGTCTTTCCTAAACTAATTCAAGTCCTATATACATTGGACACCATTCTCATCTATTAAAGGAGATTCATAATCTAATATTTTGAATACTCATCAATGTTTCATTCATAAATTGAATCAATATTGTACTTTGTTTGAGGAAAAGTAGGTTTTTCTTCAAAGGCCAAGTTAGGAGCCACAGATCTAGGATAGTACATCATTGAAGATGCTCCCAGTGGTTCTACTTTGATTTTCTATACCTTTAAGGATTTTGTATCTAATACAAAAGCTTGTGATGAATTGTCTTCAGGTGCAGTTAAAGCCTATACTACATTGCTGGTTGATGCTTCAGGTTTAGATTCCCTTAAAGCCTATAGTCTAAGCATCGTGTCCTTACTAGACCTAGTAAATCCAACTCCACAGTGATTGGTTTGGGCAAATAATCTTCTTTTCAAGAAGAGCTCAATTTCTTGCTTCTAATGGTTAATCACTTAAGGATTCACCTAGATAGGCTATGCTTTTGTTGGAATGTTACTTTCATCAAATTGTTTAGCATATGAGAGTGTAACCACATACTACTTTCAAAACAAAAAGCATTAAGAACATCCAAACAAATTAAAGATTCAATTTGGCTTTTAAGAATTTGAATCTTAGTTTGAACAACAAGAGATGAAAGTTGTCATTCAAGTTGTTGAGGAGGAACCAAATGAGTGTGGTCCTGGCAGTGAGTCTTAAGTAAGGCAATGAGTATGTTGGTCAACACTAGGACATACATAGGGAAATCCTTAAAAACCTTCATCAACTCCAACTATAGGTCTATCCCTTGGAGTTTATCTATGTTTGTTATCTTCCAACCTTCTACATCAAGCCATAATTCTAAAGCCTTCTCCTTGGGAGTCATCAATTAGGAAGAAGTTCTGATTGAAGATTTTGATAAGTTCATGAATACATGGCAAATTTCAAAGCTCATTGAGATTCAAATCTACCAATTAAGCTGATTCAAGCACTTATTAAGCACTAATTACACCATCAAGATAGAGGAACTAGACTGCCATCTTTACAACTCTTTTGAAATGGTAAAGCTTCTTTCCCATGCCTCTATAAAGTATCACCAAAAGCAATATAACTTCATGCACTTTAGCCTTGTCTAGGTAGGAATCAAGCTTCTTTCTAAAGAAGGGTTAGATACTTTCGTTCTTATGGCCTCTAAAATTTATCATCTTCAACACTTTGATGATTCTCTCTTAGGCATTATTGAAACAAGTCAATGTTATGGTCCAATTTATTTTAATTATTTTCTAGATTTTACAATTTCTTTGGATGATGGAATATTCTTGATGTTCTTACCTTACAAATCAAGCTTCACAACAATCGATTCGCAAATGGATCAATTTCATTAAGTCTAATGTATAGGATACATTACAAAGCAATGAAAATTGCATTTAACACCAAAGCCCTTTGTCATGATGTACAAGTTGAAATGGTTCTGTGGGAAACAAACATGTGCAAAGCAAACTTACAAATGCCCAAGTACATTAAATGGCATGAAGTAAACTTGTTGACACTTAGAAACTTGAAAATGTTACTACCTCAAAGCCTCCTATGACAACAGATGTCAATAGGATCACACAACATAAAAATGGTAGTGTTAGCATATCTTTTGCTAGACACTTAGCAAGCACTAGATTTGAGTCTAATAAAGTTGAAGATCTTGAAACCAAAATTTCAAATTATCTTCAACGAAGCCAATTTGTGAGATAATAGTCTAGCACTTATGCTAGATCTTGCAGTATTAGATCTAACCTTAAAGGTGTAGATCTATACAGGCAAGTTCCCTAAGTCACTAATGTGTCAACACAATAGGATTCTTTGGAATCTCCTGAAGCAACAATATCATAAGTTCAGTTTCCTTATAAGCTTGAGGTACATCTTGAGCTCAATGTTTTGGAAAAAGATTTTGTGATAAAAAAGGAAACTTT
This sequence comes from Rhizophora apiculata, assembly GCA_037832385.1. Lineage (NCBI taxonomy): Eukaryota > Viridiplantae > Streptophyta > Magnoliopsida > Malpighiales > Rhizophoraceae > Rhizophora > Rhizophora apiculata. The sequence continues at coordinate 4,993,894 of CM075436.1, forward strand.
AAGAAAAAAATTTTATGCTTAGTATAATATTGAAAAATGAAAATGGTTTTTTAAACAATTTCAAAACAAAAAAATTGAAAGTTCAGTAAGATTATTATAATTAGATGACCAAAAATAAAAAGCATGTTTTATTCTTTTGATTGGTTTGTTGAATATTATTTTCAATGGGGATATGAGTACCTATGGTCATCCTTCTCAAAGGAAGATGAAATACAAGTTTAAACCCAATCGCAACAATCGGAGTTATTGAATGGCTCTAAAATTGAGTCAATTCACCCTCCATCATGTGAAATTCAATTTAAGCACAAAAGCTCTTCTGTTCTTGCATCACTATTCAAAGTACGTAGAGAGCATGAAGATTTTATATATATATATATATATATATATATATATATATATATATTATAATAAATTATTTTAAAAATATATTTTTTTCATAAAAAATTATTTATTATTCTAAATTGTTTCATATAACCGTTAGTTTATTTAGTTTACTTTTGACTTGTTACTTTACATTGTGGTTTCAAAGAAAGTCAATTCCTTATTCTTCATCTAAATAAAAATCTTTCACAATACTATGAAAATTTTTATACAAAAGTTTCATATCATATTAGATAATAAAAAATGTTATTGTATTCAAATTTAACAAAAAATTAAATAACCTGATGATAATTAGTATTGTATATTACAATGATAATTACATATTCCAGCATCTCTTACAAAAGTTTATAACTAAAAGAAATTCCACCAAATTGGATGAATGAAACACGTTAGTGGAGCTCTAAGAAGGCAAGAACTAAATTATATTACAACATTTGAAAAATTGAAAAAAAAAAAGGGTAAAATGAAAAGGAAAGAAAATGAACTTATGAGATGATGGCTGCTGAGAACCGACTCGGAGAGTGGCCAAAGAGCTACTAATTTGAACGGGGCTTAAACTTAAAGGCAAAGCAACTAGCAATAAGGGATTGATACATGGCATTGGGAAATGATGACATGTCAATAGTTAACATGCAAAGCTACCTAGCCTTTTCCTCTATAAAGCATTCTAAAGGGAACCAAGATTTGGCTAGTTTAGTCTTGACCTCAGATCTAATCTCTTCTTTTTCTAAAACATCATCATCCACTTTATTCTCAAAGCCAATGTAGTCGACCTTTGAGGACCAGCCAATGAGAGAGGTCCCCAATTTTGGTGATGTGGAGGAGCCTTTTTAGCGGTTTGGGTCATCATTATGTGTATCGGATGAGGTGGCAAATGGTTAGACTATCGCAGGTATTAGATAAAGGATATTAATAGTCATTTTCAAGGTTTATTGATTTGTAGAGAAAGGGGCTTTTGTGATGGGTTTTTCTTTAATGATTTATTGGTATTTTGGACATTATTTAAAGGGCATTTAAGGAGAGACAAAGTTAAGGGCTTAGAGGGACCCATGGCAAGATGGAAAAGTTGGGAAAAAGGATAAGATGGACATGTGGTGACATTTCATTTTGGGATTTGGTGGTCATGTGGGCCACCACTTGTTGCAATTTGATTAGCTATTCTACTTGCTTTATTGCTTTTCATAGTGCCTAAGGTCAATTTGCAATTTTTATTTTTTTACCTTTTTTTTTTTAAGCAAAGGGGACCAATTTACTTAACTAAAAAGAAATTTGGAATCACACTCGTGTAAGAGTCGTGTCATATTCTTATCTTGGATCAAGCCTTTTAATAATTGATGTTAACTATAATGCTTTAGTGTCATAGGCAAAGAATGTAATTATTAATTTTGAACATTCAAAATATCAGGCTTATAATTATCTCAATTGTTACCCTTTTATTGTTCCTAAATTTCTTCTATTTCTTTTTTCTTTTTGAGTTTTTCTTTTGTTTCTAAATGTTTCTTGGGAAATCAATAAAAGAGAAAAAAAACCCCAATCATACACCAAGCTAATCACAAAAATTTTGTGCAATATAATGATGCATGTACACTTATGAATTTAGTAAAGCCAACATTTTGAAATACAAATGTGCCCATTTTGATTAATATATGTTTTAGGAATCAAAAAGTTGGCTCTGTTGGAAGTATGCGAGTATAAAATTTAAACAAAAATTCAAGTCATTTTCTTACAAGTCAACAATAATAGATGTATGTATTTTCTTTGGAAATATTTATGACATCAAAGAGTGCTAGATATGATGATATGACTAAATTACCATCAGTTACTTACAAGGGTGTGACGTTTCCATCTATTTTGCTTGCTGGCACATAAAGACATGCACGTGGTTTTTTGTGTTTTTTTTTTTTGTCTTTTTTTTTTTGGATACACTCTTAGAAGGAGCTTTTAGATTGAAACTCCTTTGGTGGCCAATCCATTGCTATGCTATAAGAAAAGTTGGCAACTTTTATATATATATATACCAACATTTTTATATTATATAGATATAATATATTAAATTTTTTTATATATTTAATGTTACACATTAATTTTATTAATTTAATTTTAATTAAAATAATTAAATCAATTAAACATTAAATTTTAAAATTTTTTAATTTAATAACTAGTTCTATCATTGAAAATTTAATGTTAACTCAAAAAGCTTCATATATAATGAAACTAGTATGCCAGAAAATGAATGATCAACTTTTAACAAATCTTCTTGGCTCCTCTTTGCTACACTAAACCAAATGATTTTCTAGTTATGATTCTATTTTTAAGCTTCCATTATACAAACAGTATCCAACTTCCTTGGTTTACCTTGCACTTACAATGCCACACAACACGTCAAAATCAAACACCGACATTCCCTCTAAAAACCTTTCCTTCTTCACCTTTACACTGCCTTAGCCCCATTCTCATTCTATCTCTCTTCTACTACCTTCTCCAAACCACCCATTTCACCATAATAACACCAATGAGAAAACAAACAACAACAATAATAACAAAAGCAAGGAGGGAAATAGAAAAGATTTTTGTGATGAAGATACCTATAAGCTCTTAGTTTTTTTTTTTTTCATTTGTTGGTGGAACAGAAAGAAAGGATTTTTGTTGCATGAGCTATTATTAGCTAACTTATAGAGGGGAAAGAAGTGTATATATCCTCTCATTCTCTCATTCTTCTTACCAAAATTTTTTCTTTTCCTTCTCCTTTATGGTCAATATCAAATTATGGCTTTTACACTACTTTAGTCACATTATAGGCAACTAATTTTCATAATTTTTGCAACTTTCTTTTTTTGGTTTTTTATTTTTTTACTTTCATTTTCAAAACTAAAGGAAGAGTTTTTCCCAAATGTTATTTCTTGAAATACTGTGATTTTGAGTTATCTTAGAAGTGGCAAGGTAAATGATGTTGGACACTTATTATCATAGATGCAGGCCCTCCTAACCTATTCACTTTGACTACCCTTAGCATGGATTTTGTTTGGAATTGGTTAAGGACTTTGACATTCTAGAAATTACTAGAATCTGTGGAGCCAAAGTCTAAGGCATTAATGGTATGCTTTTCGCTTTCAAAGACATTTCATCTTGAAGTACAAAATTACTTTGTCTTCCTATATCTTAAGGCATAACTTCTCATCAGCAATTATAGTTTAAGATGCTTTAGTGAATTTGTTTGCTAAAAGTTGGCACTAATGCTAGGAAAAGGGGAAATTTCAATTAAGGAATTGGCAATTCATAAATGCAATAATCTATGCTTATGCATTATTTGGTATGGTAGAGATTTTAATGCACTACAAAAGTGTCTAGGTGGGGAATAGAACAAGATAACTTGATGAACCATTTTGCACTAGTAACTGCAAGTTAGATCTTAGCAACATGGATATTAGAGGAAAACCTTTTAGCTTGCCTTGGAATCTGGATGATGCTTTTAGTTTACATTATTATAAGCTCGTTGAGATTGAGACTTTAACCTTATAGATGTTAAGAAAATTTTTATATCTGGAATTGTATATTGGAGGAAAAATTATACAATATAGAATGCACTTGCAACTGCATGAAGGTGACATGAGTAACAAAGTATTGTGACCTTTGGGGACAAATGGACCCATCATTTGAGCAAAACCATTCAACATTGGATTTGTTAATAACTTACATGCATTTCATGAAAAATTTCTAATGATGAAAACAAGGTTATAGTGGTGAGGGTAACTAAAGTACTTTCTACAACTTTATGAAATAGTAGGAATAATTCAATGCTACTTTTTGAGAAACCCATGAAATGCTCATGAAAATAATGCCTAATGTTGTACATTATAGATAAAAGATAAAGCACTGATGATCACAAGTAGACTAAGTTACCCGACTTTAAAAGACAAAGAGTTATTAGCCCCTCAAGGTTGGGCATTTTGGAGATTGTTAGGTATAATAATCTAACTCAAAGGCTACATTACATGGTTTTACATATATGTAGTTGACTTGTAGGCCTGGCTCCAATTATGTTAGCTCTTTACATAGATGAAAATAGCTAACATTTGAGTTGGAAAAATTGTTAGGACCAATTATCTAGTGATCTTGATTTCTTTTCCTATGGTGGAAATGAAAAATATTTAAGAAATACAAAATTATTAGATGACATTATTGTGATCCAAATCAATTTTTTCATTTTAAGCTGACTCTAATTTAAAGGTTTAGACCATTAAAATGAAGAAATGAAAAAATTGATAAAGGTATCAGAGCTATTTCTATGACCCCATTAGGCATGTTAACTAAAAGTTCTACCAATGAATGATGAATTTTTTGTTCTTTCTTTTTTCTTATTGTAGGGGTTCCCCATACTTCCATGAAGATGAGATTGCACATGGAAACAAGTGTTCAGTGATGAGCAATATGCAGTGCACCTTATTTTATAAGCAAGAAAGCAACATATAATAAAGATTTATAGTCCTCTTTTACAAGAAGTTGATTTACATATTAACATTGAAGAGAAGCCATTAGTTTAGTCCATACTCTTTTATTTGCTCTCATTGTCATGGAAGTAAAATCAATTCTTTCTTCCCTTGAGAAGATTATTGCTTTAATTGCTTATTTTATGGCATTAAGACATCAATATCATTATGTTTCTTCTTATCTCATTGATGAGATTGTGACATTACTGCAGTAGTCAATAGTTGTTTAATAAAGTTAGTAAAGGTTTGCATCTTCTCAACTAAACTAATTAACTACATGTAGAGTTGTTATGGAGACACTACCTAACATGACATTGAAGATTTTAGGTTTTGCTTGTTGTTGAAATAGAAAGAAAAGATTTTTGTTGTATGAGCTATTGTTAATTAACTTGCAAAGAGGAAAGAAGTTTACATATCCTCTTGTTCACCAAAAGGTTTTTTTTTTCTCTTCTCCATAGATAATATCAAATTATGGTTGCTTTAGTTGCACTATAGGCAACTAATTTTCACAGTTTTTGCAAATGTCTTTATTTGGTATCTATCTTTCTTCTCAAATTTACTAGGCTAGAAGAATACTTTTTCCTTAGCATAAGACACCCCTCATGATGGTTGATCATTGGTATAGTAGCCACAATTACATTAGCCATTAATTTTTGCTTGACCGTTGTTAATTTCAATCCACCACCTTTCATGCGGGTTGTTAACATAAGAATGGTGTTTGAGATAATTATATATTTATTTGTTGCATATGTCATTTATCTCTTGAAGCTAGGAGTGATGAACAAGAAACACTTACTTTATCCTTCTCTGTCCTCCTCAAAGCCATTAAATAATTTCTTTTCAAGGATGATGTTAGCTCCTCTTGAGACACTTCCCTTTTTTGATTTTGCCAATTGAAATTTTGTGATGTGCTATTTGACACTTGCCATTTTTTTGTGTTTGCTTATGTTGGGAATCTGCTCCCTTATAGAAGGCATATATCCCCATGATGGTGTTCATGGATCTAGCAGCTAGTTTTGCCTTGGAAAATAATCCACCTAGTGCAATTTTGATTATTATTGTTTTACACAATTATTTTGAAGTTAAGGATAAGGATGAATGTAGTAAAGTTGAGAAGGTAGTAGCACTAGTTACAAAGAATATTAAGAATCCTTTTGTCAATTCTTTTGATGAGTTGCTTCCTTAGGCTTTATTGGTTACACTCTTGTATTTTAATGTTATTTGATGTATTTTAATATTGGTTTATTAGTCTTATATTTTTATGTTATTTCTTGTCAACTTTAATTTTTTTAATAATAATTATTTGTTTATTTTGAGCGCAAGATTATGATGAAACTTATAATGTTGTATATTAATGTTTTATTTTGATATTTTTTATTAGATTTCATCTTTACTATAGTTTAATGAAATACATTTATTTCCAAAGATTTACCCCCTTTAAAGAAAAACTAAACAAGGTAGCAAGCCATTGAATTTGCATAAGTTGTGTCTATAATTATACCATTTGATATGGTAAAAAGATGCAATCTACTTTTGTTACGTGGAAACTAGTAGCCTAGCCTTACAAATATCTATAAAAATGATTTAGCTAGCGAATTTTTCTGTCTCATTTGAAACTTTCATTTAGATAAGCTCGTTGAATGCAATATGTTTGTAGCCCATTATTTTGAGCTAAATTACACACATCTAAGCCCATTACTACACTTGTAACCATCTTTAAGATGGAGAAGCCTAATGCCCACAAGGTGTCTAGTATAAGTGACCAAATTTTAGCTCTGTGAAGTTAAAGTGAAGATGATTTTTTGTTTTCCACCTTTATTCTGTGGGTTTGGTTCAACTTCAAACTCTTTCTAGAGTGAATCATGGGCTTGGCTTTCCTCACTGGACCTACCACCCATAAATGAGTTTTGTCCTTTGAATTTCCATTTACATTAGCCAAAAAGGGGTTTGGTCAAGACTTTGTTCCAAATATTTAACATGTGTAGTTGGTATCGTATATATAAATAAATTATTTTAGATGGATGTTATAAATAACTAATTATTTTAAGCATATAGCAATGTATTTAATTCAAAGCAAATTAAAATTAGTACATTCTATACAAATTAACTGTAATATTTCTATCCCACATTATTTTAGTAAAGGTCAAAATCCAACTTGAATGGCTAATGAGCCTTTAGATATAGACAAAGAACAAGTGCTTTCCAAATCGACACCTAGTTATGGCATTATCATCCAATCCCTATGCCTTTGATCGGTGAGTTTTATCAAATATTTATTATTGGTCCATCATATTACGCACATGATTCTCTTTCAGAATCTTTGTTAATTGATGTATTATTGATTAGGCTTAATGTTTTTGTCTAAATTTTGATGAATAGAGGTGCTCATTAGGAAGCAAAACAAAGGTTCTCCATTCAACTTCTTGGTTCCTCTCATTAATGCTCCTACTCCTAACTAAACTCCCCACCATTTTTTATTATTTTTTTTTTCATTTTCTAAACTATTCACTACACATGTTTTGAATTTTGATTGTCCAATGTTTGGCTTTTGTTGGTGATAATAGTGTTCTAGTTTGACTCTCATTATGCCATAAACCTATTTTAAGGGATCAATTGTTTACAGTTGCACTAGCTGGCTCATTTACTCATGGTTTTTACTTGGTGTATTCATTTTTAAGCTTACTACTTGTTCTACTATTTGTTGATTTATTTATTCATTCATTTTAGAATAATCTAAGACTTTTACTAATTTTTTTTTTCTTTTTACCATATTGTCAATTATTAAGCAATCATATTAGTTATTCTAGGTCTCTTAGTTTTAGTTTAGACTTTTCTTAGGTTGTGGGGGGTATCAATTTGTTTTTCTATTAAGGATATAAAAAAATCAATTTGAATAAAAAAAAAAAAACAAGTTTTTCATTAGAAAGATAAATGTGTGAATGGTTAGCTATTGCAACTGAAGTAATTGTTATGAACATGATGCCCATGCATACAAATAGTTAAAAAGAATAATTGTAACAAATAGTTTGAGAATATGCTTTCTTATGTGCAAAATGATGTTATTTTTAGCATAATTCTTATGATTGCTAAGTTTAAAAGAAGGGAATTATGGTAAAGGAATTTACATTAATGTGGTAAGAGGAAGAGGGGATTTGAGGTTGAATTTTGGAGAATTCCCATTAATTGATGTTAATTACAATGCACGTCATATGCAATGCATGTATGTAATTATTAGTTTGGAATTTTTAAAATATCAATCCTATAATTATTAGTTTGGAATTTTTTTTTTTTGGGTCTCTAAATTTTTTCAAACAACTAATAAAAAAGAAAATTTTGATTATACACTAACCTAATCACTCAAATTGGGTGCAATATAATGATGTATGTGCACTTTTAAGTTTAGCAAAGACAACTTTTTGAAAGATAAAAGTGTCCATTCTAATTCACATATAATCAAAAAATCATTCCTAATAGAATTTGGATGGAACTTAAGGTTACATTCTTACGGGTTAATGATAATAGATCAACATATTGCCTCCAATGCAATAATGAACATGACCTTAATGGCTAATCTACTATAGGTTAGATCAATACATCTCTAATTAAGTGAATACATAAAAATAAAATATGATATAAATACATGAAATAAAATAAAAAAATGTCACTAATTAAAATGAAATTGAGCATTATGTTATCGATCTAAACTTTAGTATACACAATTAATATTATTAATAAGATGGGCATAAATTATAGTTAAACAACTAAATACGTCAACATCTACAACGTAAGTATCAACCATCATTTATGTCATAGAAATCTTTCATAATCATATTTATACATTATCACTAATAATTTATTTTCTAAGTGATGATAATCAATATTATATGATATTATAATGATAATTATAGATTCCAACATCTCTTACAAAAGTTTACAAGTGAAAGAAATGTCACCAGATTGGACTAATCAAACACATCAATGGAGCCCTAAAATGGAAAAAACTAAATTATATCACAATGTTTGAAAGATTTTTTTTTTAAAAAAGGTTAAATGAAAAGGAAATAAAATGTACTTATGAGACAATGGCCCGTGAGAACTAACCCATGGAGTGACTGGAGAGCTACCAATCTAAGCAAGGCTTAAACTCAGAGGTGAGGTTACAAGCAATAAGGGAGTGATACATGGCATTGTGAAATGAAGATGTGTTGGTAGTTAAATGTGGAGTTTCCTGGCCTTTTCCTTTGTGAAGCATTCTAGAGGGAACTAAAATTTTGCTAGTTTAGTTTGGCCTCATATATGATCTCTTCTTTCCCCAAGACATCATAGTCTACCTTATCCTTAGAGCCAATGTAGCTGGCCTTTAGGGACAAGCCAAAGAGAGGGTTCCACTAGTTCAACAAGGCAATGGAGCTTTTTTAGTGGTTTGGGTCATCTTATGGGTGCTAGATGAGAATGCACATGGTTAGACCATCGCAAGTCTCAGATGAAGGAGATTAGTAACCATTTCTAGTCTTTTATTGATCTGTAGAGAAAGGGGATTTTGTGATGGATTTGCTTTAATAGTTTCTTGGTGTTTTGGGCACTATTTGAAGGGCATCTAGGGAGAAGGAAAGTTAAGGGCCTAGAGGGGTCCATGCCAAGATGGAAAAAGTATGCCAAGACGAAAAAGGTAGAGTAAAAGGAAAAGATGGACACATGGCAACATTTCATTATTGAATATAGTGGTCATGTGGACCACTATTTATTGCATTTTGACCAATTATTCCTCTTCCTTTATTGCTTTGTGTAGTGCTTGGGGTCAATTTGCTTTTTTTTTTTTTTTTTGAGTAAAGTAGGACAATTTGCTTAAGTAAAAAGAAATTTGCAATCACATCTATGCAAGAGTCTCATGATATTCTTATCTTTTTGATCAAACCTTCTAGTAATTGATGTTAATTACAATACTTTAGCGTCATATGCAAGGAATGTAATTATTAGTGTTGAACTTTCAAAATATCAATACTATAATTATCTCAATTGTTACTCCTTTATTGTTCCTAAATTTCTTTTATTTTTTTTCTTTTTTGCATTTTTTGGGCCCTCAAACGTTTGTCAGATAATCAATAAAAAAGAAAAAACTCAATCGTACATTAAGCTAATCACTTAAATTCCATGCGATATAATAATGCATGTACACTCATAAATTTAGCAAAGCAAACATTTTGAAATACAAATGTACCTATTCTAATTTACATATCTTTCAGGAATAAAAAAATTGGTCCTGATGAAAGTATGTAAGTAGAAAATTTGGATAAAAATTTAGGTCACTTTCTTACAGGTCAGTGATAATAGATATATATGTTTTCTTTGGAGATATTTATGCCATTAAAGAGTGCTAGATAGGATTATATGACTAAATTACCATCAATTACTAATAATGGTGTAATGTTTCCATTTGTGCTTCCTAAGGCACATAAAGACATGCACGTAGGTTTTTGGTTGTTTTTTTTTATGCATTCTTGGAAGGAGCTTCTAGATTGGAACTCCTTTAATGTATAATCTGTCACTATGCTACAAGAAAAGTTGGCAATTTTGAACAATCAAAGGCTACTAAAAGGCTATGCTCATTATGAGTAATAATGGCTATTTAACTATTGTTACAACCCATGTACATAATCCTATATACATATAATACAATGTACATCCTCCATGTCAATGTTAGTAGGCCACAACTTAGGTTGAATTCATTAAAATTAAGAATTTAAATGTTTAAGAGTTATTATCCAACTTGAATGTAACTCAAAAAACTCAATTGCAAAATTGGAATTTTCTTTTCTAAGGTTCAAGGTTAAAAAAGTACCATAAACACATTCACATAAGTTGCTTTATATTGAAACATAAAATTAAAATTTCACCTTTTTGTCCATCATTGTAAAAATCATAATTTAAATAACCAATTCTTAATACAACTGATCATTTTTTCACATACTAAAATTACTTGGTTTGTTTTTGTAAATTATCAAGATTAGTAGTTAAGTTGGATTTTTGTCCCTTTTTTTTTTAACTTGTACCTATCATAGTTGTACTATTGCAATTGAAAGTTCTTACAAGAAGAATGCCTTGTGAAAATAGATTGAGTGGGCCCATTATAATCTATTAACCACTATCGACCATCAAATCAATGATTCTCAACTCTCAAACCTAGTAACAAAGATTTTGAGCAGATGGACATATCCATTTAATCTACATCAAGTACTTATAATCAACCTGCAATTAACAATCATTCCAATCGAAAGAAATTTGTGACATATACAAGTAACCAATGTGTTTTCTAGCATACTTAAGCTCATATTTCAAATAAGGATCATAGTCTCCCTTAGCTGGGATTAGCTGCTAACCTAGATTAAACTTAAAGTATGAATATAGACCATTGATGAATAAAGACATTTGGTTGCTTCTTGTTAAAAAAAAAAAGATGTTCAGTTGCTTATACCCCTATACTTTTGAGATGCAAAATAGAAAAACATGCTAGAAGGAAACACTCCTTTTCTCTCTAATAAAGAAAGCTTTTGTTATTGCTTACTTGGGATGCAAGTACTAAACATGTTCAAAATCTTTAGCTAATTAGTTTACCAGATAAATAATATAATCTTCTAATGACTATACTTTTCCTTATAATTGATCTTCTATATTAGTAATATAATGAAAAAATTAAGAGAAAGTTTCCTTTATTTGTACTTAAAAATTAATTATTTTTTTAAAAACCCTTAAATTATACCATTGAAATAACAACTAGAGTTATCTTAAATTATTAAGTCATCTCTATCTAGATTTGAAGTTAAGAAATTACCACTTATATACCTATTAGACTTACCCCTACAATGTGGTCCACTTGGTTGAACAAATTAACAAACTTTCAAGAATTTCATTACAAATCATGGCCCAAATTATTTTATATCTCAGTCCTTTAAGAAGGGTTAAATATGAAGCCCACTTTTGTTCTTTAAGAACACGAACTTAGGCCCAAATATCAATCCAAGACACTAAATCAAGCCCAAAACATATTATAACTAACTTGTTTTCAAGGTTATCCCAATCCCTAGACCCAATTCCTTGTGTGTTGTTTTTTTTTTTCCTCTATGATATAAAACCACAGAAGTCATTGAAATTGTTTGAGTGAAATAGTTTCTGAAATTGTAAAATCAAAAGTAAAAAATCTTCTACTTTATAATAATGGTTGTCATAGGTGTAGGGATGAAGGAACCAGAGTCAGTGATCAGAAAGGAGACGTGCTCCACCAAGGTTGCAGCAATGAAGCAAGGAGAGGGACTCTATCAATATTATCTCCAGCATATCTACAAGCTTCAGCTGCTTGTCTACCTGAAGAATCATAATCTTAATTGCCTTGAAGCCCATCATAATAAGCTTAAGTCTAGAGGTACCATTTTGAATCCATCACCTTTATCGTCAAACTAATGGGATTTCTGTTTTCATTTTTTACTTTTTGTTTAGGGTGCACATTTTTTTTGTTCAAATTAGGATCAATTTTATTCAATTATGGTGATTTTGTTTTTAGCTTGGGTTTGATGCTCAGTGGTAATAATAATTAATTGTTTAATCATCTTCTTGTATTTTGATTATTTGTTTAAATGTAACTTTGAGGCTCCATTTTGTAAGCCGTGGAATTATGTTGAGGTTGTTCTATAAAGTATTGGCTTAATGAAGGAGGAATATTTGGAAATCATGGAAAGAAAACCTAGTTTTGCAAATTGTATTAGTACCATGGTGAATGAAGAATTGTATCAATCAAAGCTACTACTGAATGTTTATGCATGGTGGAAGAGTTCTTTGAAAATATAATTATCACACTAAAAAAAAAAGGAGAATTTGCAGTTAGATCCATTTGTTTTGGAATGGGCTTTTGAGAGTTGGAGTGGATAAATGCCTTATGTGGTTTTTATAACACTATTGGTCATGAAGAATGATTAAACCTTGCTTGGTGCTGCACTTATTGTTTGGTGGGTGAGGGGTGGAAGGAAAAAAATGCTCAAAATGTTGCTATATCCATTGTAGGATCTGGTGCTCCTTTTTGTGGCTACTTGGTTGCTTAATTGGTGTATCACTTTATTTATAATGATGGCACTATTCTTGGTTCTTGCAATCCTTGGTAGTTCAATTAACTACGATAAGTTTGATATAGATAGTGAGGATGCTTTGAGAAGAACTATAGCTACTTTAGGAGCCTGGATCATATGTGGGTGAAGTTGTTAAAGTTAAGGAAAATAAGGGTTGGGAGGTGGGGGATAGTGGTGGTTGGTCCAAGGAAAACTATCAACAAAAATAGGAAGTGCTTACTTATTTAATGTCTATTTGTATCTTGCATTGCTTTCACAGGTTATGTGTATAGAGGCAAGTATGTTTGCTTTAAGAGAGAGGAGGGTCCATGTAACACAAAAAGATTTTGAGATGGCAGTAACAAAGGTGATGAAGCAGGAGACTAAAATGAACATGTCATTACGAGAGCTTTGGAAGTAAACTAAATTAGTAAATTAGAATATTATGTACTGTTATATTTCTTTTCTTTTTTTTTAGCTTGAGGACAATTGGAACATGAAAAACAAGAACCAATTAGTATTGCCAGCATAGCACATGCAATATATGCACTTGAGTCTCCTGCATAGACCTACTCGCTATCACGCATGTAGGTTTCACCTTTTTGTGTTTCATTTAGAAGGCCTAGGCTCATGGATATTATCCTATAATTTCAAGGACACATGCTAGTGTCTTCAATGATACGATGCTCTTTTTTAACCTCTTGTATTTTTTATTTGTGTGTGTACTTAAGCAATTGCAAACTTTTATGCTATTGGACTTATGCCTTAAGTTTGTTATTTTTCCCTTTTGAAACTCCCACAATTTGAATTTCCAAGGCTTCCAAGGGAATTATGGTTAGAGAATGCATTTATGTCCTTCTCTGTTGTAGCTTATTTTTATTCTTTATGTGAAACCACATTTTAAGGTACTTTTGTGTTATTAATCTGATTAGTCATTTCTTGCCTTTAATGGTCAAGTTATTTGAAGCCTTTGTGATAGGGTATAGAATTTGCTTCGTTATAAACTAAAAATCATTTTTAGTAAGAATTCATATGACCTCTTAAATAATTATGCAAATTATAATTTGAAAAATTCTTTAAAATGTGAAAATTAAGTAAAACAGAACATGAGTCCCTTAAGAATTGTATGGATGTTTCTTTTTTCCTTTTTCCCTCATTCTAAAGGAGAAATGTTTTTTTTATCAATTTACATGGAAAAAATTTTTTTATGTCATATTAATCCCACATCCAAAATAAGATTGGATAAGTTTGTTAAAGAAATAATCAGATAAACAAAACTTAAAATCTAAATTAATTAGTTTATTGCATTTCCATTATAAAAGTGAGGTACAATAGAAGGCTAGAAACCTCGAGATAAACAAGACATGAAAAAACCTATAGTTTTCTTTCTGATATCAAGTTTGACCCACAGTTCCTGCACACACACAGTTGATTTTTTTTCCAATATGCATTGCAAATCCAAAGACGATAATGTAGATGGCCAAGTGTTATCAATAGAACTTTTTGCTAATGACAAAATGTAGGTGCACTCTTAGATGGGTAACAATCATGGTGGCAACTATCGTGTCCTCTAAGACATTTTCTTTTATTAAGGATGAATTCGTTTATTATTCTCATTTTGACAGCTTTGGCTAATGAAGGATGATGCTATTTATTTGTGGGACATTCACAACTCAAAATTGCTGAAGTATTATTCGATGAACAGTGCCAATAAAAGACTCTTCAAGTATCTTGCTTATTATAGTTTTCTCCTCCCCCTCCCCCCCCCCCAATCGACCCATATTTTCCATTAGTTGGAGGCCTAGCCAATGTTCGTGATGCTGGCAATCACTTCAGCACTACAAAATCAAGCAGTTGGGAGTCCAATGCTAGTGGAAGACAAATGAATACTTAAATTCTTGCCATATGCCCCAGTGGTCCTTTCTCTATAGCTGAGTCCATTTCCTATGAAGCCTCCTAACCCCCCCCCAACACTTTCTTTTGTTAGTATCTTAAACTTGTAAGTCATGCAACCGTTTATGCTAATAGACTAGCAACTTAACCATAGAGGAAGTCAGGAGCCAAAAAGGAAAAGAAAAATGCATGCATGTTGGTGCTTTCAGTGATTTTTGGTGAATGTTTATCACCTAATGTTAGGACCTTTGCTCATATGTTAAATCTTTACGTTTTACTCTTTAGGTCAACACCAAAATAATCATAATAATAAATTAAAAATACACACAATGCAATGTGGGATTATGCATGCAATGATAATAAACTGATAATTGATTACCATTTTTGTGTGGCCGAATGATTGATCTAGTCAGAATTTAGCCAAAGTGATCTTAACATACATTCTAGGCCCCACACATTCTTTCATATTCATTATACATATAATTTTTTTACAAGAAAATTTAAAACTTTTAAAAAAATATGATTTTTTGGTCTTTGTGAGACCTAGAGTGATGTGAGTTGAATTCTAATTAGATCATGCATAATATTTCCCTATTGGAGCTATGCTAACCATAGGGGTTGGCTGCCCGCAAGTTATTGGCTACTGAATGGCCAATTGGAATGCTCCACCTATCCTCCATAAAATTTGTACCATGTATCATTTTTTTCATCTCTCCAAGGGAACTTCATCTTTGCCACCTTTCTTTCTCCCGCTAGGGCCCAATACTAGAAACTAGAAACTAGTCTCTCCAACTGAAGACTTGTAGAGGAAGTAAGTAACAAATTGGCATAAGCTTATAAATAGGATGGCAATTTATAAAATTCTGTCAACTCGAGTTTGTAATTTTCAAATCGTCCATAGAAAGTTGATAATTTTAATAATTTTGTCCATTCAAATTTTTTGTTAATAACTCTGTTAGTTGGTCGACGTAGCACACATAACAAACCATTAATTGGCGATCTCATTTACTTGACTCGAAAAAGAACATGAAAGAAAAACAAAACTGCCATTGTTGCGTCACTATTTCAATTTATTTGAACTTTTGTTTTGATGGTTCTCAATTAAACTTTAGGAAACAAGGATTTAGGCCACCTAAATAGGTTTCACCATTAATGCCAAACAATCTACTAATAATGAAAAAATATCACTTACTCTTTTGTTAATGTCATTTTCTCAAAAATGTATGTATCGTTAGTTGGGTAAGATCATATCAATAAATTTTTGTAGAGGAATTCTAGCCCAAAAAAGGGTTATGTTGGTGTTTCCTATTAGTTAATATAATAAATAAATATTAATCATTCTAGTCTCGGCTAAATAGCAAATCCCTCATAATTTTCAAAATTTTGTAGCAACGGTCTTCAAACTTTTGACACGTAACAGCAAAGCAAGGCTGCCACAGCTCTGTACCCATCAAATGTCTATATAAGTAGTCCTCAACACCAACCCCCACCAACCTTTCTCTCTCCAAGTGGCATAAACTAGAAGCCATTCAAATTCAATTGTTCTAACTATGGAAACCTTCGTTGGACTCTCATTAAAGCCCCCGTAATGCTTTCTTTCATTCTTTCTTTATCTATTTTTTTTTTCTCTCTTTGTTTCTGTCATTCTCTTTTTCATGTGCCTTTTTTGTGGTATCTTGGAAATTTGGAATGGAACCTCAAAGAGAATGTTAGTAAAAGATCTTTGTTCTAGTTTTTGTTCTTACGTTATCCAATGTTTTAAAAAATTTGATCTCCATGTGTGTTCTTGCTTCTTTCAGAAGGTAATAACTAGCGAAGTGAAAGGAAAAATGTTTTGGCCTGATTTATGGTTCTTGATGCTTAGAATCATATAATTTTTAAATCTCCATGTTTAATTATCACATCTATGTTTAGTGCCATACTCACTTGAATTTGAAGTGTTTTCTTTTCATCATGTGCCACTTTTTTGTTTTGGTTCCTTGGAAACTGTGTGATGGAAACCATTAAAAGAATGTTAGAATTTTATCTTTTCTATAGTTTTAATTTCTAGATGTCCCATCTACAAAAGAATCTGACCTTTCATCTTCTTCATTCTTTAAGAAGGTAATAGAGTGAAAGGAAAACCAAGTTCTTAGTGCTTGGGAGAAATAAATTTGCCGTCTTGTTATTTGATTTTTAGTATTGGATTTGATTTGTTTAAATTTTTTGTCAATTTGATTTCTCTTGCTTTTCTTTGAGTTACTGTAGTCATGACGAGAAAGTTAAGGAAGCAAGGCATATATAAAAAAAATTGTGTTGTGAAATTAATCCCATTAATTCACAATTTTAATCATTGCATTTTTTACAAAAAAAAAATTGTTGTTTTTAGTTAGTCGCTAGAGATTTTCAAATTGTCAATGAAGCTTGAAGAAATTTGATGCTTATTTGTACACTGATAATGGCAAAACTGGTTGATCAAATGTTGACACAAATGAATTTGGCAAAGGAATTTGGGGCTAACCTTGTCAAAGTTCAATTGGATTTCTTAAAGAACTTCAATCCAATGCAAGACCTTGAGACCTTGATTAAACAAAGTCATTTACCCACTCTTGCCACTTAAAGGTAATGAATCATAAACTAATTGTGTGATATTTGTTCTAAATTGTATTTGGTATGTGTTTCAATTGTAATACCTGAGATTTTGAATGGTCACATACTTGGACTTGGTTTATAAATGGAAAACTCTTTTCAAAGAGTGTCATGGGCTTGGCCTTTCCCAGAAGGCCTACTCAGCTAGTAAATGGGCTTAGGTTTTTGAATTTACTTTTACATTAGTCCAAAAGGGGTTTGGGAAGGACTTCATTCTGTCTATTCAACATGTGTGTAAGTACCATATATATAAACAAATTATTTTAGACCAACTATTGTAGAGAACTAGTCTAACCTTACATCAAGGGAGAAAAATAAAATTTTCCTACCTATCCCTCTCTCCTTGTATATATATAATCCTCCCTTCTTAAAAAATTGAAAATATATTATCTTGACAAAAAAATTATTTGTTACTTTAAATTATATTATATTATTATTACTTTACTTTTAACTTGTTAACTTGCATTACAATTTCAAAGAAAGTTCTTTATTCATCGTTTAAATTAAAATATTTCTCAATATTGAAAAAATTTATATATAAAGGTTTCGTAGCAAATTAATTAATAAAATATGTTATTAGTTTTGGCTAAAAATTAAATAATCTGATATTTTTGCCAACATGATTTTCCAAGCAAAAAGAAAAGATCCATCAAATACATGTACTAATCTTATTTTCTTTCTTTCTTTTTTTTTCTGGAAAAGTAAAATAACTATTAAAATTAATTATTTTTAAATTAGCTGGCTTTAAACATATGTATTTAATTTAAAGAAATTTACAATTAACACATTCTATTTAGACTAATTGTAATAATTTCATCCAATATTGTTACATTTTATTTAGATTAACTGTAATAATTCCATCCCATATTGTTCTAGTAAAAGTGAAAATCCAACTCAATTGGCAAACGGACCCCTTATATTTGGACAAAGAATAAGAGCTTTCAAATCAACACCTAGTTATGCCCTCATTGCTCGATCCTTATGTCTCTAATCTAATAGGGCACAATAGCTCTAATACCATTGATAGAAAATTTTAGGAATACTATAATTTTATTACTTTGATAAAAAAACACCACACATTAACTAAGAAGCATACACATAATAATATGGACAACATGTCTTTATATAATCAAACACTTAAATCTACACAAATAGTCAAACTCAAATTAAACTTAACTAAATAAAAATGTCACAATCAAGACTCTTCTTTAACAATAGTCCTAAGATAAGTATAAATATCAGTGGCAATATTAACTTGAAACATCCAAATTTTTGTTAAAGGGATTTAAGAATGATTGTACCTCTCCCATAAAAAATCAAGAGATAGTTATCACATAATTTATGTTATACCCCTTTTCAAGCAATTGGCCCAAACTTAATCAATTGCTCTTCATGTCTAGTACATAAAATACATTTGAGATGTAATTGTGATCCTCATTCTTCAACTTGATAACCATTTGTCCCTTTCTCATCATTGAAACATTACTATCAACTACGAAGTGGATTGTCTCATCAAGATCAACAAAGAGCCCTTTCTTTCCACACATATGATTGGTATACTTGATATCAAGGAACCAAGAATTGTAATTTGGTGTTTTAGCAATTGTAATGACCTTCATAAGTGTTTCATTTCCATCATCTAAATCTTCCTTTTGTGCATAATAAGTTGTGTAACTATGCTGTTAAGATCGGTACCTACTAACATAATGACTATGCTTATAACATGAGTAACACTTAACATAAGATTTGTCATACCTTCCTTTACCACATCCTCTTCCTCAGCCTCGGCCTTAACCTTGACCTTTGTATGAATTATCTAATCTTCATTGGTCATTGTATTAATTATCACCATCTCCATAGTTGTCATAGTAACCTCCTTAACCTCTATTATTGTAGTAATTAATACCATGTCCTTATCCTCTACCATAAGAAGAACCTTGCTTTTACTTTAATTGATCATTTAAATTACTTTTGGTAGGAGCTTGATTTTGAAGTGCTTGCTTTACTAGCTCCTCAATGTGCTTCTCATTCATGTGCTATTCTTGAGCTTATAATATGCCCACTAGTACATCAATTGACATATGAGACAAATCATGTAATTCTTCTATAGCAACCACATTATGTTCATACTACAATGTAAGTGTCCATAAGATCTTTTCAACTTTCACCTGATCATTCAGCTACTCTCCATGGATTCTCATTTGATTCATTAGGGCAATAACTCTTGATAAGTAACTCTTTGTGCTTTTATGACATCTACTGTGAGTTTTATAACTCCATTCTCTACAATATTCAACAATTTGTTGTAATTAAACAAAACTTTCATCTACATACTCCATCATTTATAATATTTCCCATCCAAGATGGGAATTGAAACAAGGATTGTGTCATTTATATTGACATTCATGAATTTTTTTATTGAACTAGCCCCCTAAACTTTTGTTATGTGTAATTTGACCCAAAAATTTTGTTATTTACAATCTAACCCCTTAAATTTTATTATTTCTAATTAAACCTCAAACATTTTTTTATTTTCAATCAAACCCCTCAACTTTGATAAAATGACAAGAAGAAGGAGCAAGCCTTTCTTGCGAGCTAATGACGCATTAGTGAGTTGAAGAGGTAGAGTAGTGACCATTGAGTAGAAATCGTCAAGTTTAGGGCAACAACAATAAGTGGTAACAACAAAATTAGTAGTGGAAAATAGTGGCAAACCTTGAGAATTTTGTAAATCTATGATGTTTAAAGCTTTTCCAAGGTGTGTGGTGGTCAGTGGTGAATCTTTAATAATATTAAGCAGCAATTTTTATGACTTTTGTAACTTCAACAACTTTTGTGGTGGCTTTGCCAATTTTTGTGATAATTTTGGCAAGACTTATATGTTTTCTCTCAATTTGAATCAAAAATACCCACTATGATATTGGCTCTTGAATTAAACTAGCTTTGATACCACTAATAAGGCATAATAGTTTTGATACCATTGATAAAAAATATAAGAATATTATAGTTTTATTAATCTGATGAAAATGTCACATAATAATTAAGAAGAACACACATAATAATATACATAAAGTGTCTTTATATAATCATAAACACCTAAATCTACCCATATAATTAAATTCAAATTAGACTTAACTAGATTGACTTTTATCATAATAAACTCCTAGTATGGATTAACATCAATTCAATCAATGAGTTTTGTCAAATATCTATTATGGATCTGTCATATTATACACATGTTTTTGTTTGGGAATCTTTATTAATGGCTGTATTAGAATTAATTTTGTGTTTGAATTTTGTTGAAAAGAGGTGCCTATTAGGAAGCAAAACAAAGGTGCTCCATTCAGGTTTTTGGTTTATTTAATTTATGTTCCAATTCTTCCTTTTACTAAACTCCCCACCAATTTTTTTGTGATATTTTCTACTTTTATTTTTTGGATGATTCACTACATGTGTTTTGACTTTTGATTATCTAATGTTTGGCTTTTATGGGTGATTATAGTGTTTTAGTTTGACTATCATTATGCATAGACCTGTTTTAAGGGATCGATTGTATATGGCTATATTGGCTAGTTCATTTGCTCATGGCTATTACTTGTGTATCCTTTTCCAAACTTGCTACTTCTTTTACTTTTTTGTTAATCTATTTATTTACTTTTAGAACGTGATTCTTGATTCTAATACTTTTCACTAAGTTTTTTTTTTTAAATCATATTTTTCATTTGAAGGATAAATGTGTGAGTGGTTAGTAATTGCAACTGAAGTAATTATTTTGGATATGATACCTATGCATACAAGTAGTTAAAAAAAATAATTGTTACAAATTGTTTGAGGATATGCTTTCCTATGTGCAAAATGACACTATTTTTAGCATAATTCTTGTGATTGTTGAGTTTAAAAAATGGGAATTATGGTAAAGGAATTTGCATTAACTAGGTAAGAGAAATAGGGGATTTGGGGTTAAATTTTGGAGAATTCTCATCAACTGATGTTAATTATAATGCACATCATATGCAATGTATGTAATTATTAATTTGGAACTTTCAAAGTATTAGTCTTATAATTATCTCAAAGGTAAACCCTTTATTGTTCCTAAACTTCTTCTATTTCTTTTTCCTTCTTGCATTTTTTTGGTCTTTAAATGTTTCTCAAACAACTAATAAAAAAGAAAAGATTCAATTATATACTAAGCTCATCACTAAGAAGTAGTGAGATATAATGTTATGTGTACACTTGTAAATTTAGTAAAGACAACATTTAGAAAGATAAATATGCCCATTTTGATTCACATATTTTATGGGAATCAAAAAATTGTTCCCGATAAAAGTATATAAGTAGAAAATTCGGATGGAACTTAAGGTCACTTTCTTACAGGTTAGCAATAATAAATCCACGTATTTTCTTTAGAGATATTAGACTGCTAGATAGGATATGACTAAATTACCATCAATTACTTATAAAGGTGCAATGTTTCCATCTGAGCTTCTTGTTGGCAAATAAAGACATGCATGTGGTTTTGAGATTTTCCATTTTGTTTTTTTTTGATGCAATCTCAAGAGGAGCTTCTTGATCTCTTGATCAAAACTCCTCTGATGGCTAATGTACACTTACTACCTCTAATGTAATAATGAACATGACATAAATAGTTAGTCTACAATACATTAGATCGATATATCTCTAATTAATTGAATATATAAAAGTAAAATATGTTATAAATACATGAAATAAAATAAAACAAGAGTCACTAATTGAAATAAAATTTAGCATTATGTTATCTATCAAAACTTTTGTAATAACTAAATTTATACACAATTAATATTATTAATAATGTAAGCATAAATTATAGCTAAACAACTAAACATATCAACATCTACAATGCAAGCATCAACCATTGTTTCTATCATGAAAATTTTTTATAATCATATTTATACATTATCACTAATAATTTATTTTCTAAGCTTAGCAATGATGATAATCAATATTATATTATATTACAATGATAATTACAAATTCCAATGTATCTTAAAAAAGTTTACAATTAAAAGACATGTCATTGGATTGGCCCAATTAAACATGTTAAGGAAGCCCCAAGAAGACAAGAACTAAATTTTATTACAACGTTTGAAAGATAATAAAAAAAAAAAAGAGGAAAAAAAATGTACTTATGAGACAATGGCTCATAAGAACCAACTTCGGTGTGACTAGAGAGCTACCCATGCAAGCAAGGCTTAAACTTGGAGGTGAGGTGGCTAGTGATTGGGGAGTGATACATGGCATTATGGAATGATGACATGTTAACAATCAACATGCAAAGCTTCCTAGTCTTTTCCTCTGTGAAGCATCCTAGAGAAAACCAAGATTTGGCCAGTTTAGTCTTGGCCTCAGCTCTAATCTCTTCTTTTGCTAGGACATCATTATCTTCCTTTTCCTTGGAGCCAATGTAGTTGACCTTTGAGGACCAACCAAAGAGAGGGGTCCTCCTTTAACATTTTTTTTTAATGAGATTTTCTAGGGAGTCACAAAATTGGTTAGAGTCCTAGGCTCTGAGGGAGGTGTATGGCCATTTGATCCTTTTGATGGATCCTCAAATGATAGATATAAACCATCATTGGTCTCTCCCCTATTGATATCCTTCATCATTTGCAATATGTCTTTCATTGCTGGTCTTTGATCAAGGGTCATTGAGACACAAACCATGGCTATTTGCAATAATTATACCATCTCTTCCTCAATGTTATGATGCCTCATCACCTTCACATTGAACAACTCAGCCATCCATTCGACCCAAACCACTAATTGGACCACCTAGACAAGTCAATTCCTTCCTCACCCAATAAGGCTTAATTGGGTGTCGTATCGGTCAAGAGCTCGAGGAGCAATGCAACAAAACCATACACATCAACAATAGCTTGCCACATGGCTGAAAGGAATAGAGGTTCCAAATAGTGGGTTTAGATGAAAGTCCAAAATCCAAGCATCATGGTAGGGCCAAAGTAATATGATAGATGATTTAATGTTGCCATGGACCATTTTGCTTGCCATGTAGAGGTGGGTAGGCCTTTTGATGTGCTTAATGCTATTCTCATTTTGATGCCTAATCTGGTGGAGTTTGGCCTAAACCTCTACTATCTACAATGTTGTTACTAAAGTTCTAATTACCTAATGCGAATAAAATGTTTTGTACAAGAACAAAAGAAAAAGGATAAGTATTTTGCTACTACCAATAAGGGAAAAAAGAAACAAAAGAATTATATAAGCCTTAAATTTAACAAAAAAAATTGGCACAAACACCTTGTGAATGGTCAAAATGCCCTTTAAATGAATGATTAAGGTCAAAGATTAGTAGTCATCTAGAGAAGAAGACAATTAGTAAATGATTGGAGGAGATATTGAGAAGAAAAAAAAAAGACATAATGTACTTAATTACCATAGTAGATGATGTAATAGTTATTAATGTTGCCTCTCTTTCACTTCCTTCTCCAAACCACCCTTTTCATCACAATAGCAATAACAATAACACAAACAACAACCAAAAGCAAGGACAAAAACAAAATACATTTTTGTTATGGAGACATTGCTTGGCACGACCCATAAGATTTTAGGTTTTACTTGTTGTTGAAACATCATTGCATGAGTTTTTGTTAGCTAACTTGTAAAGGGGAATGAAGTTTATATTTCCTCTCATTCTCTCATTCTTCTTACCAAAAGTTTTTTTCCTCTCTCCTCTATAGACAATATCAAATTACGACTTCTACACCGCTTCAGTCATGCTATAGGCAACTAATTTTCACAATTTTTGTAGGGGTCTTTGTCTAGTTATCTATCTTTGTTCTCAACTTTTCTAGGCTAGAAGAACCCTTTTCCCCAACATAGGATATCCTTCCAAAAGGTTGATCATTGATACAATGGCCATAATTGCATTGGCCATTAATTTTAATCTACTGCCCTTTATGTGGGTCATCAGCATAAGAATGGTGTTTAAGATAATTGTAGGCTTTTCTATTGCATACATCATTTATATCTTAAAGCTAAGAGTGATAGACAAGAAACACTTACTTTATCCTTCTCCACCCTCCTCAAAGCCACTTAACAATTTCTTTCTAGGGATGATGTTAACTCCTCCAAAGACACTTCCCTTCCATGATTTTACCGATTCAAAATTTGTGATGTTCTTTTTACACTTGCCATTTTTTGCATTTGCTTATGTCGGGGATCTTCTCCCTCACAAAAGGCATATATCCCCACGATGGTGTTCATATATATAGTGGCTAGTTATCCTAGAAAATAATCCACCTAGTGCAATTTTGATTACTATTGTTTTAGGCAATTATTTTGAAGTTAAGAATGAATATAGTAAAGTTAAGGAGGCAATAGCTCTAGTTGCGAAGAACATTAAGAATCCTTCTGTAAATCCTTCTAATGAGTTTCTTCCTTAGGCTTTATTGGTTACACTTTTGTATTTTAATGTTATTTGTTATATTTTAATGTTGGTTTCTTAGTCTTTGTTATATTTTTATGTTATTTACTCTTAACTTTTAATTTTTTAATAATAATTATTTGTTTATTTTGAATAAGATTATAATGACACTCATAATGTTGTATTTTAATGTTTTATTTTAATATTTTTTATTAAATTTCATCTATACTACACTTTAACAAAATATAGTTATTTTCCAGAGCTTTCCCCCCCCCAAAAAAAAAAAAAAACTAAACAAGGTAGCAAGTCGTTGAATAATTTATGTTTGTAATTATACCATTTGACATGGTAAAATGATGCAATCTATTTTTGTTATGCAGAACCTAATGGCCTAGTCTTACAAATGTTTATAAAAGTGATTAAGCCAGTAAATTTGTCTCTATCTCATTTGAAACTTTCATTTAGACAAGCCTGTCAAATGTAATTTGTATGTGGCCCATTATTCCAAGCTGAATTACATACATCTAAGCCTATCACTACAACTATAACCATCTTTAAGATGAAGAAGCCCAATGCCCACCAAGTGTCTAGTATGAGCAATTGGATATTAGCTTCATGAAGTTAAAGTAAAGATGATTTTTTGTTTTTGGCCTTCAGTATGTGGGTTTGGTTCAACTTCAAACTCCGTTTAAAGGGTATTATGGGCTTGGCCTTTCTTATTAGGCCTACTCACCCATAAATGGGCTTAGACCTTTGAATTTACATATACATTAGCCCAAAAAGGGTTTAGGCAAGATTTTGTTATAAATATTTAACATGTGTAGTTGGTACTATATATATAAATAAATTATTTTAGACAATTGATATCAATAACTAATTTGTGAACATTGTTTTAAGAAATGAGGTAAGAATTTTTTTTGTGTTCTCTATCCCACTTTTTTTGGTTTCAAAGAAAGTTAATTCTCTATTCTTCATCTAAGTTAAAATATTTCACAATATAATGAAAATTTATATACAAAATTTTCATAACAAATTAGATAATAAAAAATGTTATTGTGTTCAAATTTGACAAAAAATTAAAAACTTGATTTTTTGTTAGTTTGATTTTCCCATCAAAGAGGACAAATTCCATCAAATACATGTACTAATGGAATTTTCCTTTTTTTTTTTTTTTTTGAAAAACATAACTATTAAAATCATATATGCATTCAATTAACTGACTTTAGGCATATGGTGATGTATTTAATTTAATGCAAATCAAAATTAACACATTCAATATAAATAAATTGTAATATTTCCATCCTACATTGTTTTGGTAAATGTCAAAATCCAACTCAAATGGCAAATAGACCCTTTAGATTTGGACAAAGAATAAACACTTTCCAAATTGACACCTAATCATGGCCTCATCATCTAATCCCTATGCCTCTAATCAATGAGTATTCATCGAACATCAAATGTGGGCTTGTCATATTACACACATGTTTTTACTTCAAAATCTTTGTTGATTGATGTATTATTGATTAGAATTAATGTCTGTGTTTGAATTTGTTAAAGAGAGTGGCCCATTAAGAAGCAAAATAAAGTTGCCCCATTCAAGTTCATGGTTCCTCTAATTTATGCTTCTATTCTTCCTCTCACTAAACTCCCCACCATTTTATTTCAGTGATTATTTTTTTTTTCATTCTCTAGACTATTCACTACATGTGTTTTGACTTTTGATTGTCCATTTAGGTTCTTAGAATTTTCAAAATGTCAATCATATAATTATCTCAATTTAAGCCCTCTATTGTTGCTAAATTTCTTCTATTTCTTTTTCTTTCATGCATTTTTTTGGTCTTCAATTGTTTCTTAAATAGCTAATAAAAAAAAATTTGATTATAGACCAAACTAATCACAAAAAATTTGTACAATGTAATAATGTGTATACACTTATAAATTTAGCAAAACCAATGTTTTGAAAGACAAATATGCCCATTTTGATTCACACAATTTGTGGGAATCAAAAAGTTAGCCTTGACCAAAGTATGCAAGGAGAAAATTTAGATGGAACTTAAGGTCACTTTCTTATGGGTTAGTTATAATAGATGTATGTATTTTCTTAGGAGATATTTACAACATGGAAGAGTGCTGGCTAGGATATGACTAAATTACCATCAATTATTTACAAAGGTGCAATGTTTCCATCTAAGCATCTTGTTGATGGATAAAGACATGCATATGGTTTTTAGATTTTTTTTTTTCATTTTTTGCATGCAATAGTGGAAGGAGCTTATTGATTTCTTGATCAAAACTCCTCCAATGGCTAATGTACACTTATTACCTCCAACACAATAATGAATGTGACATTAATGACTAATCTGTTATACATTAGATTGATGCATCTTTAATTCATTAAATACATAAAAATAAAACATAATATAAATACATAACATAAAATCAAATAAAATGAAAGGCCGTTAATTGAAAAGAAATTGTGCATTTTGTTATCTATCAAAATTTTAGTAATAACTAAATTTATACACAATTAATATTATTAATAAGATGAGCATAAATTATAGTTAAATAACTAAACACGTTAACATCTGCAATGCAAGCATCACTCGTTATTTTTGTCATGAAAATCTTTCTTAATCATATTTATATGTTATCACTAATAATTTATTTTCTAAACTTAGCAATGATGATAATCAATATTATATGATATTACAATGATAATTATAGATTCTAACATCTCTTTAAAAAATTTACAACTGAAAGAAATGTTATTAGATTGGACCAATCAAACACATTAGTGGAGGCCTAAAAAGGCAAGAATTATATTATATTACAACATTTCAAAGATTTAAAAAAAAAAAGGTAAAATGAAAAGGAAAAGGAAAAAAAAGTGTACTTATGAGCCAATGGCTTGTGAGAACCAACCCAGAGAGTGGTTGGAAAGCTACCGGTCCTAGTAAGGCTTAAACTTAGAGGCAAGGCAGCTAGCAATAAGGTAGTGATACATGGCATCATGAAAGAATGACATATTGGTGGTCAACATGTATAACTACCTACCTTTTTCCTCTACAAAGCATTTGGAAGGGAACCAAGATTTGGCCAATTTAGTCTCAGCCTTGAATCTAATCTCTTCTTTCCCCAAGACATCAACATTTGCCTTATTCTTAGAGCCAATGTAGTCAGCCTATGAGGACCAACCAAAGAGAGGGATCTACTAGTTTAAAAAGGCAAAGGAGATTTTCTAGAAGTTTGGGTCATCTTTATGTATGCTGGATGAGGTGGCAAATGGTTAGACCATCACAGGTCTTAAATGAAGGATATTAGTAGCCATTTTCAAGGTTTTATTGATTTTAGAGAAAGGGGTTTTTGTGATGGGTTTTTCTTTAATGGTTTCTTGGTGTTTTGGGCACTAATTGAAGGGCATTTGAGGAAAAGGAAAGTTAGGGGCGTAGAAGGGCCCACGCCAAGATGGACATGTTGGGAAAAAAGATATGATGGACATATGGTGATATTTCATTGTGGGATATGGTGGTCTTGTGGGCCACCACTTGTTGCATTTTGACCAACTATTCTACTTCCTTTATTGCTTTTCGTAGTGCCTAGGGTCAACTTGCAATTTTTATTTTTTTATTTTTTTATTTTTGAGCAAAAGGGACCAATTTGCTTAACTAGAAAGAAATTTCCAATCACACCTATGCAAAGAGTCTTGTCATATTCTTATCGTGTTGATCAAGCCTTCTAATAATTGATGTTAACTACAATGCTTTAACATCATAGGCAAAGAATGTAATTATTAATTTTGAACTTTCAAAATATTAGTCTTATAATTATTTCAATTGTTACCTTTCTATTGTTCCTAAATCTTTTATTTCTTTTTCCTTTATGTGCTTTTTAGGTCTTTAAACATTTCTTGGACAATCATTAAAAAAAAAAAATTTGATCATACACTAAGCTAATCACAAAATTTCTATGCAATATAATGATGCATGTACACTTATAAATTTAGTAAATCGAATGTTTTGAAATACAAATGTGCCTATTTTGATTCACATATCTTTTAGGCATAAAAAAGTTGGCCCTAATGGAAGTATGTGAGTATAAAATTTGGACAAAAATTCAGGTCATTTTCTTATAGGTCAACACTAATAGATGTATGTATTTTCTTTGGAGATATTTACAACATTGAAGAGTGCCACATAGGATGATATGACTAAATTACCATCAGTTATGTACAAGGGTGCAATGTTTCCATCTATCCTTCTTATTGGCACATAAAGACATGCAAGTGGGCTTTTTGGTTTATTCTTGGATGTATTCTCAGAAGGAGCTTTTAGATTGAAACTCCTTTAGTGGCTAATCCATTGCTATGTTATAAAAAAAGTTGGCAACTTTTATATATAATTATACTTCATTTTCAATATTTTTTATATAATATATATATATATATATATATATATATATATATATATATATATATATAATTTTCTATATATTTAATATTACATATGAATTTTATCAATTTCATTTTAATTAAAATAATTAAATCTATTAAATATTTAATTTTTTAATTTAATAACTAGTTCTATCATTAAAACTTTAATATTAATTCAAAAAGCTCCTTATATAATGAAACTTGTATGCCAAAAAATGAATGTTCGAATGTTTACAAATCTTTTTGGCTCTTCTTAGCTCTTCTTTACTGTATTAAACCATAAGGTTTTCTAGTTATGATTTTGTTTTTGAGCTTCTATTATACAAATAGTATCTAACTTCCTCAATTTACCTTGCGTCTACAACGCCATACAACATGTCAAAATCAAACACTAGCATTCCCTCTAAAATCCCCTCCTTCTCCTCTTCACCACCTTAGCCCCATTCTCATTCCATCTCTCTTATGCTGCCTTCTCCAAACCACCCATTTCACCATAACAATACCAACAAGAAAATAAACAACAACAACAAAAAAAGTGATGAGGGAAATGGAAAATGTTTTTGTTATGGAGATATTACCCCAAATGGCCCAAAAGCTTTTAGGGTTTTTTTGTTAGTGAAATAGAATGAAAGAATTTTTGTTGCATGGGCTATTATTAACTAACTTGCAAAAAGGAAAGAAGTGTATATATCCTCTCTTTCTCTCATTCTTCTTGACAAAAGATTTTTATTTTCCTTCTCCTTTATGGTCAATATCAAATTATGGCCTATATGTTGCATTAGTCATTCCATAGGCAAGTGATTTTCATAGCTTTTGCAACTTTCTTTTTTTGGTTGTCTAGTTTTTTTACTTTAATTTTCAAAACTAAAGGAAGAGTTTTTCCCCAATGTTAAACATCCTTTGATATGGATGATCATTATTTTAGTAGCCACAATTGCATTAGTCTTTAATTTTTGCTTAATCTTAGTTAATTTCAACTTGCCACCCTTCATGTGGGTTGTCAGCATAAAAGCAGTGTTTAAGATAATTATATGTTTTTTTGTTGCATACGTCATTAATGTGTTAAAGCTAGTTGTGACGAATAATAAACACTTACTTTATCCTCCTTCATCCTCTTCAAAGCCACTCAACAATTCCTTTCCATAGGTGGTGTCAACTACTCCTTAGACACTTCCCTTTCATGATTCCACTGATTCAAAGTTCATGATGTGTTGTTTTACACTTGCACTTTTTTGCATCTATTTATCGCAGACATCTTTTCCCTTACAAAAGTTATATATCCCTATAATGGTGTTTATGGATTTCGTAGCAAGTTTCATCTTTGAAAACAATCCACCTGTTGTAATTTCCATTATAACTACTATATTCAAAATTATTGTTTTACACAATTATTTTGAAGTTAACAATAATTGTAGAAAAGTTGAGGCAACAACTTTGGTTGTAAAGAACATTTAGAATCCTTCTATCAATCCTTCCATTGAGTTTCTTCTTCAAGCTCTCTTTGTTACACTCTTGTATTTTAATGTTATTTGTTGTATTTTAATGTTGGTTTCTTAGTTTTTGTTGTATTTTTATTTTATTTATTGTCAATTTTTACCTTTTTAATAATAATTATTCACTTATTTTAAGTAAGATTATAATGGCACTCATAATGCTATATTTTAATGTTTTATTTTAATATTCTTATTAGATTTCATCTACACTATGCCTTAGCAAAATATAGTTATTTTCAAAGCTTCCTCCCCTTTAAAGAAAAATTGGACAATACAGTAAGCCATTAAATTTGCATAATTTGTGTTTGTAATTGTACCAATTGATGTGGTAAAAAGATGCAATTAGTTTTTTTTACATGAAACCTAGTGGCCTAATCTTACAGATGTCTATAAAAGTGATTAAGCTAGCAAATTTGTTTGTGTCCCAATTAAAACTTTCATTAAGATAAGCTCGTTGAATGCAATTTGTCTATGGCTCATTATTTTGAGTTGAATTACAAGCATATAAGCCCATCACTACACCTGTAACCATCTTTAAAATGGAGAAGCCTAATACCCACTAGGTGTCCAGTATGAGCAATTAGATATGAGCTCCATAAAGTTAAAGTAAATATGATTTTTGTTTTTACCTTCAATGTGTGGGTTTGGTTTAGGTCCAAACTCTTTTTAAAGTGTATCATGGGCTTGGCCTTTCTCATTAGGCCTCCTCACCCATAAATGCGCTTAGACCTTTGAATTTACATTTACATTAACCCAAAAAGGGTTTATGCAAGACTTTGTTTTGAATATTTAACATGTGTAGTTGGTACCATAAATATAAACAAATTATTTTTGATGGTTGCTATAAATAACTAATTTATGAATGTTATTTTAAGAAAGAAGGTAAGACCTTTTTTGTCTTCTTTATCCCTTTCTCTCTCTCTCACTCTATATATATATTATTTTAAAAAATATATTATCTTCATAAAAAATTATTTATTATTCTATATTACTTCACATAACTATTAGTTTACTTTTGACTTGTTATGTTATTCTCACAGTCTTGTATAGGTTGTAATTGTTATCAACTAGGTTTAAGTGTGCAAGAAAGTAAAGCCACATGAAAGGGCAAGAAGGTAAAAGCCACATAGAGGGGCAAGAACGTAAAAGCCACATGGAAGGGCAAAACAGTAAATTCGCCGCAAGTAAGCCTTATCAGGGGGTCTCATGAAGGAGTTTATAAAGGTCATTGGAAGACAACAAAAAGACATATTGGCTATTGAGAAAAACGGACAGAAAACCTAGGCACACCACCGGCAAGAAAGAGAAACCCATGAGGAACGGCACACCACTGGCAATCTGAGCAGATCGGCACACCACCGGCACACCAGCATTCGGTAGTTGAGCAGATCGGCACACCAGCGGTCGGCAGTTGAACAGATCGGCACACCACCGGCACGGTGTCATGAAGGAGTATATAAAGGTCATTGGAAGACAACAAAAAGACGTATTGGCTATTGAGAAAAATGAACAGAAAACCTAGGCACACCACCAGCAAGAAAGAGAAACCCATGAGGAACGGCACACCACTGGCAATCTGAGCAGATCGGCATACCACCGGCACACCAGCATTCGGTAGTTGAGCAGATTGGCACACCAGCGGTCGGCAGTTGAACAAATCGGCACACCACCGGCACACCAGCGGTCGGCAATTGAGCAGATTGGCACACCAGCGGTCGGCAGTTGAGCAGATCGGCACACCACCAGCATACCAACGGTCAGTAATTGAGAGATTCGGCAGAAAGAGATCCGGTCGACGGTGAGAGGTCCGGCAGAAAGAGAACCGGTCGACGGTGAGAGCTCCGGCAGAAAGAGATCCAGTCGACGGTGAGAGGTCCGACAGAAAGAGATCCGGTCGACGGTGAGAGGTCCGGCAGAAAGAGATCCGGTCGACGAGGAGAGGTCTGGCAGAAAGAAATCTGGTTGACAGTGAGAGATCCGGCAGAACAAGGGCTGGACGGAAAAGCAGAAACCAACGGTGAGAGAGATCCGATTGACAGTGAGAGATCCGGCAGAATAGGGGCTGGACAGAAAAACAAAAACGTGAGGCGAGCCGTGAGACAAGGAGATGGGTGAAACCATGAGACAGTAAAAGTAGGAGCTGTGTGAGACAACCTAAAGAAGGAATTCGGCGAAGTATCAGAAAGAACTCAACATATTTCCATATTTCTTCAAGAGAGGTTAGAGAGCGTTGTGGTGAACGTCTAAGCAACAGTGGAGCAGCCTTTCAATTCAACAGAGGCAAGACAAGTTAGAAAAAGGGTAGACACTGTAAGTGACACTCTTTGTATTGTACTTGCTTAGTATTTGCAATAGTGAAAGAAGCCAGAGGATTAAGACATCCATTGTAATTGGAATTCTCAAGTATAGTGGATAGTCTCAATAAGGAAGAGTCCCTACCACCGTGGATGTATGTCACATTGATGAAACCACATAAATCTCGTGTGTCCTTAATTTGCTTTACATTCTGTGTTTTGAATTAAGTTGTGAACGTAGCTAAAGTATCAGCCAACCCACAACCTAACAAAGGCCTAAACAAGAACATCCGAATTGTCTATTAGGCAAGGTGTCTGAAAGGTAACTTTGGGGACTATTGTGATTAGTAGGTAGCAATAGATCTACCTCAGTCGAGTTTGAGAAAGAGTTCACTTTTAAGAAGAGGTTGAAGCTGTTCACTTACCTGCGAATTGCGAATTGTGGTGATACTGATTCACCCCCTAGTATCACAAACTAGTAGATCCTAGAGAGAAGTCAAGAACTTCAATTGGTATTAGAGCACTGGTTCACTAGTTTGAAGTTTAACAGCTTGGTGTATTAGTTTGAAGGGATCTAGAAGTTTGACTTGTTCAGCATACTGAGAAATGGAAGTCGGTACCAGCACTAGCACCACTTACAGCAAGAAGGTTCCAATCTTCAACGGAACCAACTATCATATGTGGAGAGCAAGAATGCAAGTGGTATTTGCAACCATGGGCATGAACATGGTGAAATGCGTATAGGAGGGTTTTGTGGCTCCGAAAAAAGGTAAAGACCCAACCTCAGAGGAGTTAAGGCAGTTTAAGATAAATGGGAAGGCCTTAAATGTCATCATTTCAGCATTGATAGATGCTAAGTATGCTAAAGTTATGGACTGCAAATCTGCCAAGGAGATATGGGACAAATTGTAGAAAGTCTATGAAGGTGATGACAGAATGAAGGAGGCTAAGCTTTAAGTGTTCAAGGAAAGATATGAATCTCTTAGAATGCAAAAGAATGAGACAGTTCAAGAGTTCTTCACCAGGGTTATTGACGCTGTAAACAACCTGAGAAGTCATGGGAAGAACATGAAGGACTCATCAATTATGAAGAAAATTCTGAAAATTCTACCTAAGAGGTTTACCTCAAAGGTGGCAGCCATAGAGGAGAGTAGAGATCTCAATTCTATGTCTCTGCATGATCTTCAGTGCAATCTCATTGCATATGAGATGAGAATAAAGTCAACTGAGAGCTCCTCAACATCAAAGGTATCAAAGGAGGCAGCTTTCAAAGCTATGAAACACTTGAAGATAAAAGAAGAGGAAGAATCGTCTAGTAAGGATAATGATGATGATGAGGAAGAAAGTAAAGATGAAGTATTGGCTTACTTCACAAGAAAATTAAAAAAGGGGTCTAAGAAGGGAAAAAGACAGTTGTCCTTGATATGTTATCGTTGTGGGCAGATTAGACACTTTGCTTCTCAATGCAAAGTGAAATTTGATGATGAAGATGAGGATGGTGATGATGAGCAGAATTCAAGATGGAGAAGATCATCATTCAAATCAAAGAAGTCTAGTAAGAAGATTGCCAACCCACAGAGGAAGACAAGAGGCTTATTCAAGAGTTATGTGAGTCAGACAAAAGAAGCTGATGAGAAGGAAGATGAAGACTCATCAGATGAGTATGTCTTTATGGCATCAGTACAAGGTGGTAGCTCAACCTCTGAAGAGGAAGAGGAAGTTGATGAAGAAGAGCCAGATCTTGAAGCTGAGCTGGAAGCAACTTCAAAGGAGATAATCAGAAGGGGCAAAACCATAAGAAGGTTGGAGGCCCATAAAACAAGTTGAAGCAAAGTTTGAGGAAGTTGAAAGTCAAAACGATGAAATAAAGGCTGAGCATATTGACTTGAAGAGAAGATTTGAGGAACAGATCAAAATATGTGAAGACCTTACAGTAGAGCTTCGCTCAAGGGCTTCAAAAATTAAAGAAATGGAGAAAGAGTTGCTAAGACTTCAACAACAACTCAAAAGTAGCAAAGAGAACTTCTAGAAGCTTGAAATGATAGGAGAAACAATTTCTGAAAAAGGAGAAAAAAATGTAGAGAAAGTGTAGCAATCTGAGGCTGCATTAGCTAAAGAAAATAAGAATGTGCCACAGAAGTTGAAAGAGAAGGTTGTGACTTAGAAGAAGATAGTTGAGAATAAAGAAGATCTGAAGAAGTAACCTAGGGTGGCAAACAAGAAGGAAGAAAAGAAAGTCAGGTAGCAGAGGGCTACAGCTGAATAGAAGAAGGAGAAGAAGGTGACTGAAATGGAAGTCACACAAGCAAAGAAGCTAGCTACTTTGCCTACATAGCAAGTGATGAACAGAAGAAGACAAGCAGTGATCAGACCCAAGAAGAGGTAGTTTTAAGGTCATTGCCTTTATTGTGGAGTTTGGGGTCATAAGGTGAGTAACTGCTGGTGGAGAAGGCCAGTATATGTCTCGAACTTGAGAAGATACGATGCTGCATACAGGGGGAGACAATAAGAATTCAGAAGAGAACACCTATCGTGAGTTCTTGCACATACTGTAAAAGGCAAGGACACGTTGATAAGGATTGTTGGTGAAAGCCCAAACCAGTGGTTTCAAAGAACAAGTTTGTTATATTGGCAGACTTGGAACAATGTGAAAGGTGCGGGCAGGATGACCATAATGCCAAGAGATGCATGACACTTCTCCCTGAGCAAGAGAAGGCACTCAATGGCACAGTGAAAACAAGCGGTGCAGTCAAAGCTGAGAAAAAGGAGAAAGCTATCTTCCAGCCAGTTCAAAAGAAGGAATATAAAGCTAAAAGGGAGGTGGCTAATATAGCTAAAATTGCACTCAAAGCTGACTACAAAGATAAGCAGTGGATCCTCGATAGTGGATGCACTTCGTATATGATGGGAGAC
The DNA here is from genome assembly GCA_037832385.1 of Rhizophora apiculata. NCBI lineage: Eukaryota > Viridiplantae > Streptophyta > Magnoliopsida > Malpighiales > Rhizophoraceae > Rhizophora > Rhizophora apiculata. Next base: position 5,029,922 of record CM075436.1, read on the forward strand.
AAGAGTAAATTATCAAAGCTAAACAAATCAAGAGAAGGCAGAGTCAAGTTTGGCAATGATGATTCACTCAACATCAATGGTTAGGGGTCAATAAAGATTGGAAGAGGAAAGCTGAAAGATGTTCTACACGTTGAAGGACTCAGATATAATTTAGCATCTGTCAGTTAGTTATGCAACGAAGACCATAAGGTAATATTCACAAAAACAGGTTGCTAGGTAAAGAGTAAAGAAGGCAATACTGTTGCAGCTGAGAAGAGAACAGCTGGAAATTTATATGTGATTGATGAGGACAAGACAAGTAGTTATTTACTCACCAAAGAAGAAGAAAATCAACTCTAGCATAGGAGGCTGGGACACTTATCACAGAAGAATATGAGGAAGCTAACCACTACTCATGCAATCAGAGATATTCCCGACCTCGGGAGAGAGAGAGAGTATGTTTGCTTAGCATGCTCTAAAGAAAAACATATCAGAAAGCAGTATAAGACCAAAGAGTTCAGTTCTGAAGCAGTGCTTGACATTGTGCATACTGATTTATGTGAGCTGATGAGAATAAAAGGGTTGAATGGTGAAAGGTACTTCGTCTTATTTGTTGATGATTATTCCAGAAGGACTTGCATCATACACCTCAAATATAAGTCAGAAGTTTTGAAATGCTTCAAGAGATACAGAAGATTGGCTGAAAATGGGAGTGGAAAGAAGATCAAAGTATTTAGGTCAGATCAAATCACTAAATTCACAAATAGAGCTTTTGAAGATTACCTTGAGAAGCATGGAATTCACCATCAGATGGTAGCGGCAAAAACACCTCAACAAAACGGGGTGGTAGAGAGGAAGAATAGAGCTGTGATTGAAATGGCAAGAACTCTACTGCTGGAATCTAAGCTTCACACAAGATTTTGGACAGAAGCAACATTTACAGCCATGCACCTACTGAATAGAGTTCTACTAAGGCCCAATACTGATAAGACTCCATATGAGCTATAGAGTGGGAAGAAGACAACAGCCAAGTATCTCAGAGTCTTTGGTAGCCCATATTTTGTGAAGAACAAGGAGCAAAACTTGGGAAAATTCAATGCTAGGTCTAATGAAGGCATCTTTGTGGGATACTTAGCAAAGACAAAAGGTTACAGAGTTTTCCTACATAAGCTAGGAAAAGTGATTACTTCCAGTGATGTGAGAATAGATGAGAACTGGAAAACAATGTAAAATGGAGAAGCTGAGGACAATAAAGAAGATGACTTTAATGTAGATGAAAAATCAGACCAACCTGAAGAAAAGGAACAAAAAGTAAGTTCAGACTCGGAGAAGAGCGAGTCTGAAGATGAAAAAAGAGATCCTCTTGCAACTAAGATGGTACAAGGAAGAAGGACAAAGAAAACATAGACCAGTGCTCATCAAGGAGATCAGATCATAGGTGACCCATCAGCAGGAGTTACAACAAGAAGAAAAATTGTGGGAGCTACTGCTCTACTCTCACAAGTTGAACCTAAATCTGTTGAAGAGGCTATTCAAGACAAAACTTGGGTCAAAGCTATCAATGAGGAGCTAGATCAAATTGAGAAGAATGATACATGGGAGCTGGTTCCAAGACCCACTAATAAGAATGTCATAGGAACAAAGTAGGTGTTTAGGAATAAACACAATAAAGATGGCAAGGTGGTGAGGAACAAGGCCAGGCTGGTTTGCAAAGGTTACATTCAGATAGAAGGGGTAGATGTTGATGAAACTTTTACACTAGTAACAAGGTTAGAGACTATCAGAATGTTCCTAGCTTCAGCAGCATACAAGAGGTATAAAATCTATCAGATGGATGTGAAATCTGCCTTTCTGAATGGGCTCCTGAAAGAAGAAGTGTATATTGAACAACTCGATGGAGTACAAATCAGTGAGAATAAGACACATATGTGTAAGCTGAAGAAAGCCTTGTATGGTCTTAAGCAAGCTCCAAGAGCATGGTACAATAGGCTGGATGCGTACTTGAGAAGGTTGAACTTTAGAAGAGGAACGATTGATAATAACTTGTATGTGTTCAACTCAGATAAAGGCCAACTGATAACCATAGTATATGTGGATGACATCATCTTTGGAGGGGATCACTCTGAGCTATGCCAAGATTTTGCACAGAAGATGAGTGAGGAATTTGAGATGTCATTGATTGGAGAAATGACGTACTTTCTAGAATTACAGATAAAGCAATGTGAAAAAGGTATCTTTGTTTCTCATATGAAATATGCCAAAGAGATGCTGAAAAGGTTTGGCATGGAGGATAGCAGATCAATCAATACCCATATGATAGTGGGCTGCAAGTTAACAAAAGATCAAGAAGGAAAGAGTACAAGCCCTATAGAGTATAGGAAGATGATAGGGAGCCTTCTGTACCTTACGACATTTAGGCCTGATCTTATGCAAGCTGTGCACTGCCAGCAGATTCCAAGCTGATCCTAAGGAGTCTCATGTGTTAGCAGCGAAAAGAATCCTAAGGTACCTCAAAGGAACATTGGAAATGGGCTTGTGGTATCCAACTATGGATTCTGTTAAACTACAAGTATACACTAATGCAGACTAGGCAGGAAGTATAGATGATAGAAAATCAACCAGTGGCTGCAGCTTTTACTTAGGTTCAAAGTGTGTTGCATGGTTAAGTAGAAAGTAAAACAGTGTTGCTTTGAGCACAACTAAGGCTGAGTATATGGCTGCTTGTGCAGCATGTACACAGGTGATATGGATGCTAAGACAATTGGCAGACTTGGGTGTTGAAGTGAAGTTACCAGTAAGTGTACTTTGTAATAATCAAAGTGCTATTGATTTCAGTAAAAATCCGGTTCAACATTGGAGGACTAAACATATTGACATCCGGTATCATTTCATCAAAGATCAAGTGGAATAGGGTACAATTCAGTTGGAGTATATTGGCACTAAAGATCAAATTTCAGATATTCTAACTAAACCTCTGTCCACAGAGCTGTTTGAAAAGCACAAATTAAGTCTATTTATGCAAATGCCTCCTCAAGCCTGAAGTTCAGGTGAATCCCTCATCTCCACTTTGCGAGTTTTTTTTAGATTTGTAATTAGTTGGCAAAGGGGGAGAGAAGCAACAGTGCAAGGGGAACTGTTAAGAAAAGGGGAGTGCATATTTAGGGGGAGTTGAAACTACTGCATAGTGACTTTTGTTATAAGTGTTACCAAAAATTACAAAGGGGGAGATTGTTGTTCCCACAGCCTTGTATGGGTTGTAATTGTTGTCAACTAGGTTTAAGTGTGCAAGAAAGTAAAGCCACATGGTAGGGCAAGAAGGTAAAAGCCACATATAGGGGCAAGAATGTAAAAGCTACATGGAAGGGCAAGACAGTAAATTCACCACAAGTAAACCCTATCAGGGTGTCATGAAGGAGTATATAAAGGTTATTGGAAGACAACAAAAAGACGTATCGGCTACTGAGAAAAATGGACAGAAAACCTATGCACACCACCGGCAAGAAAGAGAAACCCGTGAGGAACGGCACACCACTGGCAATCTGAGCAGATCGGCACACCACTGGCACACTAGTAGTTAGCAGTTGAGCAGATTGGCACACCAGTGGTCGGCAGTTGAACAGATCGGCACACCACCGGCACACCAGCAGTCGGCAGTTGAACAGATCGGCACACCACCGGTACACCAGCAGTCAGCAATCGGCAATTGAGCAGATCGGCACACCACCAGCACACCAACAGTTGGCAGTTGAGCAGATTGGCACACCACCGGCACACCAGGGTCAGCAATTGAGAGATCCGGCAGAAAGAGATCTAGTCGACAGTGAGAGGTCCGGCAGAAAGAGATCCAGTCGACGGTGAGAGATCCGGCAGAAAGAGATCCGGTCGACGATGAGAGGTCCAGCAGAAAGAGATCTGGTCAACGATGAGAGATCCGATAGAACAGGGGCTAGACGGAAAAACAGAAACCAACGGTGAGAGAGATCCGGTCGATGGTGAGAGATCTGGCAGAACAGGGGCTGGACAGAAAAACAAAAATGTGAGGCAAGCCGTGAGACAAGGAGACGGGTGAGACCGTGAAACAGTAAAAGTAAGAGCTGTGTGAGACAACCTAGAGAAGGAATTCAGTGAAGCATCGAAAAAAATTCAACATATTTCTAGATTTTTTCAAGAGAGGTTAGAGAGCGTTGCGGTGAACTTCTAAGCGGCAGTGGAGCAGCTTTTCAATTCAACAGAGGCAAGACAAGTTAGAAGAAGGGTAGACACAGTAAGTGACACTTTTTGTATTGTACTTACTTAGTATTTGCAATAGTGAAAAGGAGCCAGAGGATTAAGACATCCATTGTAACTGGAATTCTCAAATATAGTGGATAGTCTCGATAAGGGAGAGTCCCTACTTCCGTGGATGTACGTCACGTTGACGGAACCATGTAAATCTCATGTGTCCTTAATTTGCTTTACGTTTTGTATTTTGAATTGAGTTGTGAACGCAGCTAAAGTATCAACCAACCCATAACCTAACGAAGGCCTAAACAAGAACATCCGAATTGTTTATTAGGCAAGGTATCTGAAAGGTGACTTTGGGGACTATTGTGATTAGAGGTAGCAATAGATCTACCTTAGTCAAGTCTGAGAAAGAGTTCACTTTTAAGAAGAGGTTGAAGTTGTTCACTTACCTGTGAATTGTGAATTGTGGTGATACTGGTTCACCCCCCTCTCAGTATCACAAACTAGTAGATCCTAGGGAGAAGTCGGGAACTTCATGTTATTTTATATTGTGGTTTCAAAGAAAGTTAATTCATTATTTTTCATCTAAATTAAAATATTTTACAATACTATAAAAATTTATATATAAAGGTTTCATATCAAATAATTAAAAAAAATGTTATTGCATTCAAATTTGACAAAAAAATTAAATAACCTGATATTTTTGCTATTCTAATTTTCCCAACAAGTAAATATTCCATCTAATACATGTCCTAATGGCATTTTTTTTCTTTTAAAAAATAAAATAGCTATTATAATTACATATGCATTAAATTAGCTAGTTTTAGGCATATGACAATATATTTAATTTAAAGCAAATTAAAATTAACACATTTTATATAAATTAATTGTAATATTTCCATCTTATATTATTCTAGTAATGGTTAAAATCCAATTCGAATGGCAAATGGACCCTTTAGATTTGGACAATGAACAAGCGCTTTCCAAATTGGCACCTAATCATGGCCTTATCATTTAATCCCCACGCCTCCAATCGGTGAGTTTTTGTCAAATATCTATTATGGGCCCATCATATTACACACATGTTTCTACTTCAAAATATTTGTTGATTAATGTATTATTGATTATAATTAATGTCTATGTTTGAATTTTGTTGAAGAGAGTGGCCTATTAGGAAGCAAAACAAAGTTGCGCTACTTAAGTTCTTGGTTCCTCTTATTCATGCTTCTATTCATCCTTTGACTAAACTCCCCACCTTTTCTTTTTTTCTATGATAATTTTTTTCTTTCATTCTCTAGACTATTCACTACATGTATTTTGAATTTTGATTGTCCAATGTATGGCTTTTGTGGGTAATTGTAGTGTTTCAATTTGACTCTTACTATAACATAAACCTATTTTGGTAGGGATCAATTGTTTATCGCTATGTTGGCTCGCTCATTTGCTCATGGCTTTTACATGTTGTAACCTTTTCCAATCTAGTTGCTTGTTCTACAATTTTGTTTAATTATTTATTTATTTATTTTTAGAATGTGATTTATGATTCCAATATTTTTCTCTAAATTTTTTTACCATACCTTAGTTTTGTTTTAGACTTTTCTTGGGCTATGGAGGGTATCAATTTGTTTTTCTATTAGGGATATATGAAAATTAGTCTAGATGCAAATTTAATGATTTTCATTAGAAGGATAAATGTGTGAATGGTTAGTAATTGCAATTGAAGTAATTGTTACAAGTAGTTTGAGAATAAGCTTCCCTACATGCAAAATGATGTTGGAATTTTTATTAATGGGGTAAGAGGAAGAGGGGATTTGGGGTTGAATTTTGGAGAAATCCCATTAATTGATGTTAATTACAATACATGTCATACATAATGCATGTAATTGTTAGTTCAAAACTTTTAAAATATCAAACCTATAATTATCTTAATTATAACCCCTATATTGTTCCTAAATCTCTTTTATTTCTTTTTTCCTTCTTGCATTTTTTTTGGGTCTTCAAATTTTTCTTAGATAACTAATAAAAAAGAAAAAAATTAGTTATACACTAAGCTAATCACTACAATTTCATGCAATATAATGATGAATGTACACTTAAAACATTAGCAAAGCCAACATTTTAAAAGACAAATGTGTGCATTCTAATTCATATATTTTGAGGGAATCAAAAAGTTGGCCCTGATAGAACTATGCAAGTAAAAAATTTGGACAGAACTTAAGGTCACTTTCTTACTGATTAGCAATAATAGATATACATATTTTCTTTGGAGTTATTACAGCATCAAAGAATGCTAGATAGGATATCACTAAATTACCATTAATTACTTATAAAGGTGTGATGTTTCCATCTGAGCTTCTTATTGGCAGATAATAACATGTATATGGTTATTAGATATTTTTTTTAGATGCAATCATAGAAAGAGCTTCTTGATTTCTTGATTGGAACTCCTCCAATGGCTAATGTACACTTATTGCCTCCAATGCAATAATGAACGTGACATTAACAACTAATCTATTATATGTAAGATCAATGTAACTTTAATTAATTGAATACATAAAAATAAAATATGATATAAGTACATGAAATAAAATAAAGACAAAGGTCACTAATTAAAATGAAATTGATAATTATGTTATTTATCTAAATTTTAATAATAATTGAATTTATGCACAAGTAATATTATTAATAAGGTGGGCTTAAATTATAGTTAAACAACTAAACACATTAACATCTACAATGCAAGCATCACCTCCCGGTTCTATCATAGAAATCTTTCTTAATCATATTTATACATTATCACTAATAATTTATTTTCTAAACTTAGTAATGATGATAATCAATATTATATGATATTACAATGAAAATTATAGATTCTAGCATCTCTTACATAAGTTTATAGCTAAAAAAAATGTCACCAAATTGGACTAATGAAACACATTAGTGGAGCACTAAGAAGGCAAGAACTAAATTATATTACAACATTTGAAAGATTAAAAAACAAGGTAAAATGAAAAGGAAAAAAAAAAAAAGCACTTATGAGATGATAGCCCATGAGAACCAACCTAAAGAGTGGCCAGAGAGCAACCAATTTGAGTAGGGCTCAAACTCTAAGGCGAGGTGGCTAGTGATAGGGGAGTGATACATGGCGTCATGAAACAGTGACATGTCAGCAATCAACATGCAAAGCTGCCTAGCCTTTTCCTTTGTATAGCAAAGGGGATGAGATTTTCCAACAGTTTGGGTCATCTTTATGGGTGCAAGATGAGACAACACATAGTCAAACCATCACGAGTCTCAGATGAAGGAGATTAGTAGCCATTTTCAGGGTCTTATTGATATATGAAGAAAGGAGTTTTGTGATGGGTTTTTCTTCAATGGTTTCTTGGTGTGGCACTATTTGGAGGGCATTTGGGGAGAGGGAAAGTTGAGGGCCTGGAGGGGCCCATGCCAAGATGAAAAAAGTTTGGAAAAAGGATAAGTTGGACACGTGGTGATTTTTCATTATGGGAAATGGTGGTCATATGGGCCACCACTTATTACTTTTTGACAAGCTATTTTGCTTCCCTTGTTGCTTTTCGTAGTACTTCGGGTCAATTTGTAATTTTTATTTAATTTTTTATTTATTTTTAAAATTTTGAGCAAAGGGACCAATTTGCTTGACTAAAAGGACATTTGCAATCACACCCATTCAAGAGTCTCATTATATTCTTATCTTGTTGATCAAGCCTTCCAATAATTGATGTTAATTACAATGCTTTAGTGTCACAGGTAAAGAATGTAATTGTTAATTTTGAATTTTCAAAATAATGTAACAATTATCTTAATTGTTACACTTATATTGTTTCTAAATTTCCTCTATTTCTATTTCCTTTTTTTTTTGTTTTTTTAGGTCTCCAAATGTTTCTCAAACAATCAATAAAAAAGAAAAAACTCAATCATATACTAAGCTAATCACTAAACTTTTGTGTGATGTAATGATGCATGTACACTTATAAATTTAGAAAAGTGAACATATTGAAAAACAAATGTGCCCATTTTGATTTGCATATCTTTTAAGAATCAAAAAGTTAGTCTCGACAAAAGTATGAGTATAAAATTTAGACAAAAATTCAAGTTGCTTTCTCACAAATCAGCGATAAAAGATGTATGTATTTTCTTTGGAGATACTTACAACATCTAAGAATGCTAGATAGGATGATATGACTAAATTACCATCATTACTTACAAGGGTGCAATGTTTCCATCTATATTTCCTACTAGTGTGTAAAGACATGCATGTGGATTTTTAGTTTTTCTTTTGGATGCATTCTAGATTGGAACTCCTCTAATGGCTAGTCTGTCACTATGCTACAAGAAAAGTTGGCAACTTTGAACAATTAGACACTACTAAAAGGTTGTTCTCGTTTGAGTAATAACGACTATCTAACTATTGTTACAACCCATATATATAATCCCATATATGCATAATACACATCTACGTCCTCCATGTTGACGTTAGAAGGCCACAACTTAAGTTAAATTCATGAAAATTAAAAATTTAGCTAATTGAGAATTATTATCCAACTTGAATGTAACTTAGTAAATTTAGTTGCAAAATTGGAATTTTCTTTTCTGAGGTTCAAGGTTAAAAAAGTACCACAAACATGTTCACACAAGTTACATTATATTGAACCATGAAATTAAAAGTTTGCCTTTATTTCCATTATTGTAAAAATTATAATTTAAAAGACCAATTCTTAATGCAACCAATCATTTTTTTTACATACTAAAATTACTTGGTTTGTTTTTGAAAATTATTGAGATTACTACTTAAGTTGGATTTTTGTTCTTTTTGACTCTTACTTATTGAGAAAGGAACAAATGCAGTAAATATATAATCATAGTTGTAATATTAAGTTACATTAGTGTAGTTGAAAGTTCTTACAAGAAAGGTGCCTCGTGAAAATAGATTGGGTGGGTCCATTGTAATCTTTTAATAGTTGCAGGCTATTGAATCAACGGTTTTCAACTCTTAAGCCCAATAACTTTGTTAGGTGGACTTTGAACTTACAAATGAGTGGGTAGTGGGATGGGCCTAGCCTTCAGCTAGTTGGTCTCCCTAGTTGCAAACTTGTGGTGCTTGCATGATAGTTTTTCATTTCAAGATGCATTCATTTTTTGTAGCCTTTGGCTACATGGCAAGCTCATAGTCTTTTTGTTTCTTATTCATCCTTTTTCTTTTCTTTTTTTTTTTTCCTTTCAAACAATTGTTTTGTATATATATATATATATATATAATTAAAACCTATTAAATTTTAAATTAAAGCTCTTGTTATTATTGTTGTATTTAATTAAAATCTATTAGAATATATTACGAGCTATCTAAATAAAAATTTAATTTCATTCTCATAATTCTCTCATGTAAATCATAGATAATATTCAAATTTAAATTTTATTAAATTTTGTAAAAAATTTTAAATTTAGGTGCTTACTATTTTGATTTACCCTTTTTTTTTTGGTGAATCAAAATAACTCACTATAAAAAAATACCTTTTTTATTTTATTTTTAATTTTTTGTATTAAATTATTTTTATCTCACTCAAAAAATTAAATTAAAATTTTAAATTTAGTATAATAATATTTTATTGACAATATCTCATAATACATATTTAATTTCTCATGAAATAATATATAAATAAGTATAAAAAAATAAAGAATTTGAAAAAAAACATAAAAATTTAGATATTAGCTAGTGACCAGTGACCCAATCCTTGTTGGGATTTGTGGCTGGTTTTGATTAGATCTTATGGGTTCAAAGCTTATGACAAGCTTGGTCCCTTTACTTTAATAGACAAGGCTAAAAATTATAACTTATAAAGTTGTCCTCCATAAGTTCTCCTTGAAAGAGAAGTTGTAGTCTTGATTCTTGGATACTACGCGGTCTCCAAGATCATTGTCTTTGTGGGCTTCACTTGAATTCCTATCATCAAGCATCTATCTTTATTATAATCTTATTATAATCATTGAAAGAGTCATAATAGGTGGGCTAAACATCTAACAAACTTATTCGATCTTATTTTGAAAGTGTGAGTGATAGGAAATCACAAAGGTGGACTATGATGATACTTTCATGCTTCCTCCATGAAAGCCAATTAACCTAAGGTCTCAGAACTTTTGCTTCCATTTGGCAAAACACAGCCCCTTACTATTAACAACAGGGAAAATGTCAATATTAGCATCTTCTTAAAAAAATTTTTCATTATACAAGCCAGTTGCTTGGATTGAATTGCTTTTCTAGTGCAGTGACAGGGGATTTCTTAAAGATGGTTGCTACTGGACGCAATAATGTATCACCTAATACAATCCTTTGAATATAATGCTACTTTGGGGCTGAGAGAAAAAGAGAGAGAGAGAGAAAGAATGATCATTTTTTGCTTAGAATTTTGTGGCATGTATTTAATTTAATTACTTGAACTTGAACTACATTGGAGACCACTAGGTGTGAACTATTAATCTTATATTCTTTTTCATGTATCGTATGCTAAATTCTTTTTGTTTTTTCCGATGTGATAAAGGTAAGTTAATCACGGTGAAATTAAAATTTTGTAAAAAGTTAGCTTCTTATTATTTATTGATCAAGTATTTTGTTAAATTAATTGATTTATTTCTTGATTCCTCAACATAAAGATAGAAGCATTGACAATATATTCTTGGATTTATTGAAGCTTTAGATTCAACATGGATTTTCTTTCCCTTTTATGGTTTACCTAGGGATAGATACACGTTTGTTTAATATGTTCAAGAAGTAGGTTTTATGGCTTTAACTTACTGCTGGAGACCAGAAGAGGTTATTAAATACAAGCACAATTGATCGTCACAACCGATGTACTTTGATTCACAAAAAATTGCTAAGGCTTTGGCAAAAAGCAAATGACTTTCTACCGTAGTTGCAATGATTCCAAACGTACCAAAGGAACGCTTTAGTGGGTCTAGACAAATGTACTACTTTTCCCTTTATCGATGACAAAAATGTGGGAAGCAATCTTGTTCTTTTTGTTCAATCTTGTCTAATTTTTCTTTGGTAACTGTTAATTAACAAAACGGATTAGTAACTGTCATTTCCACCGCACAATAATTTATACATGATATCATTATTATTTTTTTTTTTTTTTTTTTGTGCCCAGAAAAGAAATGTTACTACAAAGAATCGGCATACAGTTATCGGTTTTTGTCTTCTGTTGGATTCGACAACAATGACAACCAATGGAATCCGATAATGCATATCTTCTCTTTGAGACGAATGGCTTAGAAATGGACATATACGTTCTTTTGAGATCTAATTCGGTGGCTGTAGTTTGCTTAGGATCATACTTGCTGGATAAAGTGCATCCACTGCATGGGCTAAATATAATATCTCTAAGAATCCAGTACATAAATAAATACTATCATCACACGTGTTGAGAGGTGGAAAATAATAAGTTAGTCCCTTTTTTTACTTTTTTTCTTTTCACAGAAAAATTGACATGAATAATTAGTAAATAAAAATTAATTAAAAATGTCTTTAATATAAAAAGTGAATAAGATCATATATGTTTTAAAATTCAATTAAATTTAAAATTAAAATTAAAATTATTATTATTATTATAAAATAATAAATATATAAAATTTTATTAAATTAAATTAATTACTTACAAAAAAAATAATTTAACTATTTAATATATTTTTTTAACTCTTAATTAATTATTTTTGAAATATATTGAGCATATTTGTTGGGTTGACTAATGATAATTAAACACATGATTATAATCATGTGATTTAATTGAAAATTATGATTGAATCAACTAATCCAATTGATACAAATTAGCAAACAATGTAATTAATATTGTTGGTCACATTTGAATAATACATAAATGTGTAACTTAACCATCGTTATCATATTTTTTAGACAAAAACTAATATTTTTCTATCAAGTATGTTTGTTTTTTAATTACATTTGGAGGTTTTCATTTAGATTTTTATATTACACTCATTATATTTATTTTATCAATACTATATATAAATTTTTATTAATTATTTATTATTTTTATCACATAATAGTTAATACATGTATTAAAATTTTCAAATCAAAAATTAGACCAATAATGACATAACATTATTTAAAAAATTCTGAAAATTAGAAATTAATTTTAAAAGAAAAAACTTACAAAAATTCTAAAAATAGAAAAAATTTATGAAATTAGAAATTAATTTAGATAAATAGAAATTTTTTTAATAATTCTTAAAGTAGAAAAAAAATATAAAATACAATTTAAATTTTAAAAATTTTGAAAAATTAGAAATCAACTTTAAAAATAGAGAAAATTTTAAATTCATTTCTATGAATACATAATTTTGAAAATATAAATAAATTTTGAAAAAAAAATAGAAAACAATTCTTAAACCTTTTTAAAAATTTCAAAAATTTTATAAAAATAAAAATCAATTTTAAAAAATTATGAAAATAATTGTAAAAATTTTCTAAAAGTAGAAATTAATTTTAAAAAATTTTAATACCTACTCAGACATCATTGACTCAAGTAGAATATCTACTTGGTGGACACCCTATACTCATTCCCCAACAATGCCTAACATAATGTCACTGCCACATTCTTGAATCTCTCCATTTCCTCTTGCAAGTCCTTATGTCCACTTATAGTTTCCTTGATACCCTCTCCCACTCCCTTTGCCTCTATGCCACATCCACCTCCTCCTATGCTATTAAGTTAGCTATAATCACGATTCATAAACTTGTTGATAGTTGATTTTTATTACTTAATCATTAAACTTTAAAAAAAATATTATATATTTTCTTATTAATAATCCATTAAGAATATATTAAAATTTATATTTAGTATCACTTTATATTTGTTAGATTAGTTCAAGTAGTCTATAATGGGGTTGTGTTGCTATTATTTTAAATTATAATAAACAAAATTAATTTTATTTTTTATAAATTTTTAATATTTTTTGAATTATTAAATATCAAATCTATTTTTTTAAAATTTTTTCCTCTATTTAGAAATTAATTTAGAATTTTTTTTCTATTTTTCAAAATTCCTATCTAATTTTTAAAAATTTATATTTTTTATAATTTGTTCTATATTTCATAATTAATTTAGAATTTATTTGTATTTTTAAAATTATTTTTTTCTATTTTTAAAAATTAATGTGGATTTTTTTAATTTCTTAAATTAAATTCAAATTTTAGAATTTTTCATAATTTTTAAAAACTAATTTCTCTTTTTCAAAATTAAAATCCATTTTTGAAAATTTTTTATAAAATTTTATTACCATATTATTACAAAATTACTTAACTCAACAAAATTTAAAATAAATGATAATTAACTTATTAAAATGATAATAAAGAATTAACGAAAAAAAATAATGAAAAATTATGATAGGTGTAATTATATGTGTATATATATATATATATATATGTGTGTGTGTGTGTATTAAAAAAAAGACAGGTAAAAATTGTAGGTAAAATTTTATATTTTTTACTTACTTTTTATGAGTTTTGATATTATTCTCAAATTAAAAATTTATGAGTCATACATTCTTTCTTTATAATAATAATAATAATTATTATTATATCTATCAAATATATTTTAATATAAAATATAATTTTTTCAAATTACATAACATTTATATTTTTTGATGTGAAAATGTACAATTGAGATAATATAATAACTACCCCTTTATCTTACATAACATATGAAATTAATTATTAGGAATCTATTATTTTGTATATTTATGTTTCAAGTTTGAATCAATTTTGCTTGTTAATAAAAAAATAAAGGTAGTTTCTCATCAATTTAACAAAAAAGAGTTCCTTTTCCTATTTAATAAAATATAGCACAAAATATGTAACTTTTGATTTTTTATAATAACTTGCATTGAAAATTTAATTGTTAGTTGTTGAAAATAGCCAAAATTTGTTTTTCTCTTTTTTTTTTTTCTTGTTTTTCTCCTATAAATAATATGTACACATACATGAAAAAAAAATTTTAAAATAAAAATTTTAAGTGACAAATTTTTTATTTTTTATTAAAAAAAATTATTGAGTCATAATTTATAAAAATAAAAAATATATATTTTTTATTTTTAAAAATCACATGATCTTTTTTAAAATTAAAATCAAAGTTTTATGAATAAAAAATTTAAATGTTTAAAGTTTAATTAATTCAACTATTTTAATCAAAATTAAATCAATAAAATTAATATTTAATATTAAATATATAAAAAATTTAATATTATAACTTTTTTTAAAAAATCAAAATATAAAAAAATATATTTTCTTAATTTTTTATAAATTTTTGAAATTAATTGAGTCGAGAAAGTTATAATTAATTTATTAATTTATAATCCAACTAATCAATTAGTTTTGTTATCAATTTTAAAATTAATAATTTTTAAATCAAAATTTAATTTCTAATTTTATCAATTTGATTAATTAATTTAGTCTGATTTTCAAAATCTTAATTAAAATTTGATACTTTATTTTTTAATATAGATATATACTTATAAATTTTGCAATAATAAATTTAAAGCCAAAAGAATGGTAAGATTTGTATTTAGTGACTTCGGTAGCACAAATATCCTAATTAAAGATCAAACTCCCACCCACTTTACCTAGCTTTTGAAGGGCTAACATTGGATCGGTGTCAATAATAATATCCCCACATCTCCTCCCCACGCAACTTGCACAGCGATACAAATATCTATTAAGTTAAAGGTCTCATTTCTAGAAAGACCCCAAAAACCAGCCAACCCGTATCTTCTTTGTTCTAGAAACACGTTTTCCTATTCTATCTTTTCTAGAATCTCCTTTAGCAGAAGAAAGAGAAGCTTAAAAAGGTGTGGAGCCACTAGTTCACTCGCTGAGTATCTTTGCGTCCATGGCTGAATGGTTAAAGCGCCCAACTCATAATTGGCAAATTTGTAGGTTCAATTCCTACTGGATGCACGCCAATGGGACCTTCCAATAAGTCTATTGGAATTGGCTCAGTATCAATGGAATCTCATTATCCATATATAACGAATTGGTGTAGTATATTCATATTATAACATATGAACAGTAAGAACTAGCATTCTTATCGAGACTAGAACTCATAGGGAAGAAAATCGATTCATGGATTGAATAAAATATGAAGTATTTAAAGAAATGAGTATCCGGTTATTGGGCAAATGTTTCCTTCACTTGGTAGATTTTAACAGGAAGAGGAAAAAACATGAGTGGACTCCTTTCTATGATAGGCTTTTTGGTGCAGGCTGGTTCAGACAACTTGTGCTGATCAAAGTGAAGAGAAACAAGATATATAGGACTTTCTGGTGGCTCGAGACTCGCTAGTATACTTGATAAACTTCGTTTGCCGCGAGCCTGACTCTCCGAATCAATTTGCCAGAAAAATAGGCAAAATAAAATGTATTCCTGTTCCTTTCTATCAGACTCTCAACCAGCCATGACATTCAAGATCCATCAAGATCAAGGGATTGGATCAACTAGAACGGGCACGGGACGTGTACTTCAATAATTTCCAAGAAATCAAGAGAGTGTATCATGCCCGATGGAAGCCAGTCATCCAGTCTGCTTGCCAAGCTTGGTGGGAGAATTTCTGGAGTGGCATGTCCTCCAATCTTCATAGCAAAGCTTTCTCAAGTAACTAGTGTCAGGAAAGGGAAAAGGCCTTCGAACCAATTAAGTTATCCGGCTTCCATCCCTAAGAAATCCAGACAAGGGGCAAAGCGCTTCTATTTTAAGAATTCTTTGCGCCCCACTGATTGAAATTTTACTAAGTATTCTTTTCGATTGATGAAATCTCAGATGTTGAAGAAAATTTCTCTGTCACAACCCTTGCAAATAACCAAGTCAACACAGGGTGCTGTAGCCAAAGGTATCAGCTTCAGAGAGCCATCGACAAAGGGTCCTCGGTCAACCTCAGTCTCTAAGTCTCAGTCAAAAGAAATTAAGAAGGTGCCTTTTTCAGAAACTACACTACCGAAACAAATCTTCACTCGACGCTGTTTTGAAAAACTTAGGGAGCGATTCCAGGAAGAAAGTGGCGGTGAAGAAGTCCCCCTAGTCAGGAAGAACCAATACTGAAGTTGACCCGAAACCTCACTCAGCAACAAACAGAGAGGCAACCCTTCGAATACAACTTCATTTTTTTTTCTTATCTTTTTCTTTTCCTATTCGAAAAAAGAATGTCTGCTTTTATTTTGCAGGAACCAGTAATGCCAGAAGTAGAAATCGAACCACTTCCTGTGGCTCCTCAACTATCTCCGGTAGGAACTGAGCCATATGTCACGAAACAACAAGTTCAAAACCTATCTATCGGAGGTTCTAACACGTTAATCGAGACACCTCTTAGAGAAGGGTAATTCATTGAATATAGACGTTGCCTCGGGAAGGGACGCACGTTGGAACTTACCATGTATTAAATAGGAAGATAAAAAGATGTAATATCCACCATTAGATCAAGGAGGGATCTGACGGTTGTAGCTTGTCCAAAACTTGTATAAAAGGGGATCTCCTACCCCTCATTTGTACACACTCCATTCTTGAAGTAAAGTATACTTCTAAAGCCTCTCTAGTCTTTGTTCTCTCTTTCTTTAGGCTTACTAGCAACTATCCCCTGAAGTTGTCTAGTGCCGCACAGGTTTAGAGTGTCTGCAAACTTGTCCCGTGACAGTTGGTATCAGAGCCTAGTTGCGCTACCATTAAGCACCAAAGATGGCTTCTGATAGTGAAGTTCATGTGGAGGAGCAAAGACATGGACGAGAGGAACAACGCACCTACATTACAAGGCGCGGTAAATCCAAGTCCGCTCTAATGGAGGCCTTAGAGTCTCGTGTTGCAGAATTGGAGAAGAACTTCTCAAGGATAGAACCGATCGTTGAGGAGCAGTCTGCTCGAATTGACAACATAGAGACGGAATTCGGAGAAGTCACCCACGTGGTAAAATCCACCCTCGGGAGATTAGTCAATCCTTCAAGCATGATCTCGACGACATCCGACGAGAGGTATGTAGTAACCGTTCCTTTATTGAAGTTGAATTACG
This sequence comes from Rhizophora apiculata, assembly GCA_037832385.1. Taxonomy (NCBI): domain Eukaryota; kingdom Viridiplantae; phylum Streptophyta; class Magnoliopsida; order Malpighiales; family Rhizophoraceae; genus Rhizophora; species Rhizophora apiculata. The sequence continues at coordinate 5,047,204 of CM075436.1, forward strand.
AGAGCTTAGACGCGAGGTAGATGATGTTCATAAGCAAACCGTTGCTAATGGATCATGCTCCACTTGCCCCATCAACTTTGGCACAATCGACGTGCCCAAGCCTGCTACCTACAATGGTACTCGTAATGCTACGGAAGTTGAGAACTTCCTCTTCGGTTTGGAACAATACTTCAAAGCTAAGTTTGTGCGAGATGATGCGGCAAGGATTTGCACTGCCCCCACGTTCCTACGGGATGCCACTCAACTATGGTGGCGCCGCAAGCATGGTGAAATTGGCAAAGGTATTTGCTCAGTTGACACTTGGGAAGACTTCAAGCGAAAGTTGAAGAAGCACTTCTGCCAAAGCAACGCCGATAAGGAAGCCTGAGGTCATCTCCGACGATTGAAGCAGGGAGGGACCATTAGTGACTACATCAAGGAGTTCACCACCCTTATCCTCGAGATTGAGGACATGTCTGACAAGGATTCTCTCTTTTACTTCATGGATGGATTGAAAGATTGGTCTAGAGTTGAACTTGAGAGGCGTAATGTGCAAAGCTTGGATGAAGCCATTGTTGCTGCCGAGTCTCTCATAGAATACAACACTCAATCCAAAGAAAAATGATCTAACCAGGGTAAAAGTGGGGGAGACAAATTCGGACGCAAGGAACAAGGGTCCAAAGATAAAGGAAAGGCTAAAACCTCGTCATATGGTGAAAGGCATGATCGAGGTAAGACCGATTCTCCTAAACCAAAAACTCCATGTTTTATTTGCAATGGTTCCCATTAGATGAAGGATTGCCCTAAGCGCAAGACCCTCAACGCCATCATGAGCCAATTTGAAGATGATTCTTCACAAGACGAGCAAAGTCAAACTAAGATGGGATCACTTCGAATCCTGGCAACTATGAAGGGGAAAAGCGCACAGCCACATGTTGACCATAAGGGACTACTATATGTCCAAATCGCCATCAATGGGAAGCAATCTAGAGCCATGTTAGACACCAGAGCTTCCCACAACTTCATTTGCATGGAGGAGGCCAAGCGACTTGGCCTTAAGTTAACAAGTAAAGGCGAAACCCTTAAAGCAGTGAACTCACCAGCAAAACGGATTGCTGGCATTGCTAAAAGTGTTCCCACAACTATCGGTGCATTGAAAGGAAGCATTAACTACTCTGTAGTCCCCATGGACGATTTCCAAGTGGTATTGGGCATGGAGTTCTTCGATAAGGTACACGCTTTCTTATTCCAAGCTTCTAATTCACTCGGAACATTGGAAGGAGGAATGGCTTGCACCATACCTGCAGAACGTGCTCGACGAATAGAGAATCAAGCCCTATCCACATTACAATTCAATCGAGGTATGAAATCTGACCCAAGCTACCTTGCTACCATCCGTGAACTCAACAATGAGGATATGAACCCCAAGGTTGCCCTACCCAATGAAGTGGCACAAGTCTTGGAAGAATTTAGGGATGTCATGCCACAAGAGTTGCCAAAGAAACTCCCACCTAGGCGTGAGGTGGATCATGCAATTGAGTTGGAGCCGAATGCCAAGCCCCTTGCCTCGGCACCCTACTGTATGGCACCACCTGAGTTGTAGGAGTTGTGTAAACAACTCCATGACTTGTTGGATTCGGGCTACATCCAACCTTCAAAGTCTCCTTATGGTGCCCCAGTGCTTTTCCAGAAAAAGAAAGATGGAAGTCTCCGCATGTGTATCGACTACCGAGCATTGAACAAGGTCACCATAAAGAATAAGTATCTGATACTGTTGATCTCGGATCTCTTCAACCAGCTTGGTGATGCACGATGGTTCTCAAAGCTAGACCTGCGCTCGGGATACTACCAAGTACGTATTGCAACCAGAGATGAATCTAAGACGGCATGCGTAACAAGGTATGGCTCTTTTGAATTCTTGGTTATGCCTTTCGGTCTCACCAATGCACCGGCAACCTTTTGCACACTCATGAATAAGTTATTCCATCCCTTCCTCGATCGATTCGTGGTAGTATACCTAGATGACATTGTAGTGTATAGCAAGACACTCGAGGAGCACTTGCAGCACTTACAACAAGTCTTCCAAGTACTACGTGACAATGAACTCTATGTTAAGAGAGAAAAGTGCTCATTTGCCACACCAGAAGTAGAGTTCCTTGGCCACCGCATTCGGGATGGACAGCTTAAGATGGATCCAGCAAAGGTAAAAGCCATCATGGACTGGGAGCCACCAACCAGAATTCCGGAACTAAGATCCTTCCTCGGACTAGCCAACTACTACCGTCGGTTCATCAAAGGGTACTCAGCGAGGACAACACCCTTGACCGACCTATTGAAGAAGGATCGTGCATGGAGATGGACAGAACAATGTCAACATGCCTTCGATGATTTTAAGAAAACCATCTCCGAGGAGCCTGTCCTCAGCCTTCGAGGTACACACTGATGCTTCTGACTTTGCCATTGGAGGTGTTCTTATGCAGGACAACCATCCCATTGCCTTTGAAAGCCGGAAGTTAAACGATACGGAGCGACACTACACTATACAAGAGAAGGAGATGACAGCCATTGTCCACTGCCTACGAACATGGCGGCATTACTTGGCTCGCACTTCTCCATTCTAACCAACAACGTGGCTACAACTTACTTCCAAACTCAAAAGAAGTTGAGTCCAAAGCAAGCTCGGTGGCAAGATTTCCTTTCTGAGTTCGACTACTAGCTAAAGTACAAGCCTGGTAAAGCTAATGTGATAGCCGATGCACTTAGCAGGAAAGCGGAGCTTAGTTCATTAACTCTCAGCCAACCTAAGAGCCTTCTCATCACCCGCATCAAGGAAGGCATAGACAAAGATCCCATAACACAAAACCTTGTCAAACTAGCCCGTGAAGGCAAGACTCGACGGTTTTGGGAAGATAATGGACTACTTCTGACCGTCGGCAACTGAATCATGGTCCCACAACATGGCAATTTGAGGAGGGAGATCATCAAGGAGTGTCATGATTCTCGGTGGGCAAGACATCCTGGTGTTGCACGCACTCTTGCCCTCCTTCAATCCTCCTACTACTGGCCACAAATGCGGGACGATGTGGAAGCATACGTTCGGACGTGTCTTGTTTGCCAGCAAGACAAGGTTGATCTACACCACCCTGCAGGTCTTTTGGAACCCCTACCAATTGCCGAAAGACCATGGCAAAGCTTATCCATGGACTTCATCATGGCCCTACCCAAGTCTGAAGGTTATGGGAGCATTATGGTGATTGTAGATCGATTCAGCAAGTATGCCACCTTTGTTCCAGTTTCTCGGGACTGCACCACTGAGGAAGCTGCCCACGATTTCCTTAAACATATTATCAAACTTTGGGGAGTATCGTGCGATATTGTAAGTGATCGAGACCCACGCTTCACCGGAAGGTTCTGGACAGAACTTTTCAAACTCTTGGGAACCGACCTCAACTTCTCCACCAGTTTCCATCCCCAAAGTGATGGTCAAACCGAGTGAATCAATGGACTATTAGAGCTATATTTGAGGCACTATGTAAGTGCCCATCAACAAGATTGGGCCAAGTTACTCGACGTGGCTCAATTTTCCTACAATCTCCAAAGGAGCGAAGCCACAGGTAAAAGCCCCTTCGAGATTGTGACTAGCCAACAGCCCATGACACCGCATGCCATCGCCTCCACATACAATGGTAAGAGCCCCATGGCACATCAAATCGCCAAGGAATGGCATGAGCAAGCTGACATCGCCCGTGCTCACCTAGATAAAGCCACTCGGAAGATGAAGAAATGGGCAGATCACAAACAGAGGCACATTGAGTACCAAGAAGGAGACAAAGTGCTCATCCGACTACTCCCACAGTAATTCAAGTCCCACCGCAAAGTCCATAAAGGGCTAATTCGAAGGTACGAAGGCCCTTTTCCGATCATAAAACGCATTGGGAAGGTCTCCTATCAGGTACAATTACCGCTTAACCTTAAAATCCATCCTGTCTTCCATGTGAGTTTCCTCAAGCCATACCATGAAGATATGGAAGACCCTGAGAGAAATAAGTCCAAACGAGCACCAACAGCCGTTACTACCGCCTTCAACAAGGAAGTGGAGAGCATTCTTGCGGATCGAAGGATCCGAAAAAGGGGTGTACCCAATTATACGGAGTACTTGGTGAAATGGAAGGGACATCCTCATGAGGAGGCCAGTTGGAAACAGGAGGACACACTATGGCAATTCCCCAACAAAATCCAGTGCTACAAAGATAAAACGATGACGAGGACGTCGTCGAATTAAGTGGGGGAGAATGTCACGAGCCAACAAGTTCAAACCCTATCTATCGGAGGTTCTAACATGTTAATCGAGACACCTCCTAGAGAAGGGCAATTCATTGAATGTAGACGTCGCCTTGGGAAGGGACACACATTAGAACTTACCATGTATTAAATAGGAAGATGGAAGGATGTAATATCCACCATTAGATCAAGGAGGGATCTGATGGTTGTAGCTTGTCCAAAACTTGTATAAAAGGGGACCTCCTACCCCTCATTTGTACACACTCCATTCTTGAAGTAAAGAATACTTCTAAAGCCTCTCTAGTCTTTGTTCTCTCTTTCTTTAGGCTTACTAGCAACTATCCCCTGAAATTGTCTAGTGCCGCACGGGTTTAGAGTGTCTGCAAACTCGTCCCGTGACACATAGCTCCCTGAGGGGGTGGCTAGAATCCCAACAACTGAGCCCGGAAAGGGTTGGCACTGAAGTAACAACTGTTCAACTAACCGCTGCTGTAACTTCTTCAACAACTGAGCCACAGACTCAGATCGAAGAAGGAGTTCGAACTGTCTCTTCCTCCAGCGATCCAGAAGCCACGAGGGTTCCACCACCTCCTCCATTAATTCCTGCTGAGGCTGGAATTCCTCCAAAGGCTACGCACCTTATTCATCTTTCTTATTCGAAATAAAAACTAACAATTTCCACAACTAACATTTAGTGCTCCGTTCAATTTCAGATTCCAACCCGATCAATGAGGCCTCAGAAGATTCGATTCATCAAAGCATATGCATCGACATCAAGCCATCCAAAGAGAAGATTCTATAAATTGCCAACATCAACGATTGCTCCTCTAGTCACCCGAAGCGAACCATCAGCCAAAATAGTTCCAAAAGACCAGGATGTCACGGCCGTACAAGTTTTTGCACATGACCGTGCGGCACTTAGCTTTCCCTACGCCCTTTGTAGGGGCTAAGTCAGCCTTCCTCCTTTGGTTGGTGAAGAGAGAGTGGAGCACAATGGAAACCCAAGAGAAAGTAATTAGAAAAAGGAAGTACTCTATCATACTTGAGAGAGAATACAGGTAAATTGGATGTTTTCCACCCTTAGGGCTAATCCCCTTTATATACAACTCATCCTCCTAAATGAGTGGTTGCGATTAATCTAATCTAACGGTTACAATCAAGGTTCTAGAGAATTCTACAAGGATCTCTACATGTCTACATAATCAAGAGAATTCTAGAATGTTACGGAATGTACAAGAGTTCTAGTAGCCTCTTCATGCTTCAAGGTTTTACTAGGCTCCTCTAGAACCTTCCAGGGCATTTCACTCTCCCCCACCTAATTTCTCGATGCCCTCGTCGAGTCCTCGTACTCCTAAAGCAATTGTCGAAATTGCCATAAATCTTCCTTGGTCTCCCATGTCGCTTCACTCTCGGGTAATCCCTTCCATTTGATCAAATATTGTGTACTTGGTGGTGTACCACATTTCCGGACAATCCGTTCACCAAGCACTTCCCCAACCTTTTTGTCATAGGACTTTACCACAATCGGCAGAGCTCTATTGGATACTCAATATCTGGGATCTTCCTGATCTTCCTTGAATGGTTTGAGCATACTAACGTGGAAGACGGGGTGGATTTTTAAATTTTTGGGCAAATCCAATTTGTAAGAGACCTTACCAACCTTCCCGAGGACTGAGTAAGGTCCCTCATATCTCCTTATAAGACCCTTATGGACAGAACGGAAAGCTTTGAATTGTTGGGGCAAGATTTTGACCATTACCTTGTCTCCAACAGCAAACTCGATTTGTCATCGCCTCTTGTCTGCCCATTTCTTCATCTTCTTAGCTACCTTGTCAAGGTAGGAACGAGCTATGTCGGCTTGCTCCTTCCATGACTTGGCCATCTTTAAGGCTCCTGGGCTTCTGGTTGATGAATCTGCATCCACGCTATGGGGCATTAAAGGCTATTACCCAGTCGCTAACTCAAAGGGACTCCTCCCGGTTGCCTCGCTGTTTTGTAGATTGTAAGAAAATTGAGCCACATCTAGGAGTTTTCCCCAATCGTGTTGGTTGGCACTTACAAAGTGCCTAAGATAACACTCCAAAAGAGCATTCACCCTCTCAGTTTGACCATCAGTTTGAGGGTGAAAACTTGTAGAGAAATGCAACTCGGTCCCTAAGAATCTGAACAATTCGTCCCACAGTCGACCAGTGAAACGAGGGTCACAATCAGTTATGATGTGGCACGGCAAACCCCAATGCTTTACCACATTTTTGAAGAATAGCCGCGCTGCCTCTTCAGCTGTACAATCAGTTGAGGCAGGGATGAAAGTTCCATACTTTGAAAAGCGATCCACTACCACTATGATCGACCCTGATCCTTCTGACTTGGGTAAAGCAGAAATGAAATCCATAGTGATGGTCTCCCAAGGCCTTTGAGGTATCGGTAAAGGCTCTAGTAAGCCTCCAGGTAACTGGTGATCAATCTTGTCTTGCTGGCACACAAAATAGGTTCTAAAATACATCTCAACCTCATCCCTCAACTGAGGCCAATAATATGTCGCCTCCAACAATGCCCACATCCTCTTCATGCCTGGGTGACCTGCCCACTTGGTATCATGACACTCCTTAATAAGGGAACGTCTTATATTTCCCCATTTAGGCACATAGAGTTGCCTACCTTGGGTATAGATTAGGCCATCCTCAACCCAAAACCTTTTTGTCTTCCTCTTGATAGCAAGGTCGATAATTTGTCTAACTATGGGATCATGCTTGAGCCCTTCTCGAATCAGGCCTTTGATATCCCCTTTTACTTGAGAGATGGCTGCCAGTTCTGCTTTGCGACTTAGAGTATCAACAACTACATTGGCTTTGCCCGACTTATATTCCAACGTATAGTCGAATTCAGCTAAATAGTCCTGCCATCTAGCTTGCTTCGGGGTCAGCTTCTTTTGGGTTTGGAAGTAGCTAGTGGCTACATTGTCCGTCTTGATCGCAAATCGAGAACCCAACAGATAATGGCGCCAAGTACGGAGACAATGTACAATGGCAGTCATCTCCTTCTCTTGCACCGTGTACTTCCATTCAGTGTTGTTCAATTTTCTACTCTCATAAGCCACAGGATGTCCATCTTGCATTAAGACCTCTCCTATAACGAAGTCAAAAGTATCGGTGTGGACTTCAAATGCCTTAGTAAAGTCAGGGAGAACAAGGATAGGCTCTTTACTTACTGCAGCCTCTAACCCTTCAAAGGCCATTTGCTGTTGAGTTGTCCATTCCCATGACCGGTTCTTCCTTAACAAGTTGGTTAGTGTGGTTGTACGTGCTGAGTAACCCTCAATGAACCGCCTGTAATAGTTGGCTAAACCAAGAAATGATCGCAATTGAGGCACGTTCTTTGGTGATTCCCAAGCTTGGATGGCCCACACCTTCTCTTCATCCATTCTAATTCGTCCATTCCCCACCACATGACCAAGGAATGGTACTTCCTGTGCCGCAAAAGTGCACTTCTCCTTTTTTATGTAAAGCTCGTTGTCCCACAAAAGCTTGAACATAGTTTGTAGGTGGTTTACATGGTCTTCAAGAGTCTCACTGTAGATAAGGATGTCGTCCAAGTAAACTACTACAAATTGGTCCAAGAATGGCTGAAAGATCTGGTTCATGAGTGTGGAGAAAGTGGCAGGGGCGTTGGTTAGCCCAAAGGGCATCACCAACCACTCAAAGGAACCATAGCGGGTAACACAGGTGGTCTTTGCCTCGTCCCCTTCTGCAATACGAACTTGATAGTATCCAGAACGCAAGTCCACCTTTGTAATCCACTTGGCTTGTCCTAATCTATCAAACAAATCAGGAATGAGAGGAAGGGGGTATCGATTCTTTACTGTAATCTTGTTGAGCACCCTATAATCGATGCATATACGTAATGAACCATCATGCTTCCTTTGGAACAAGACCGGAGCGCCATAGGGAGCCTTCGAAGGTCGAACCTGACCCACATCCAGTAAACTAATCAACTGTCTTTTCAACTCTTCGAGCTCGGCAGGTGCCATGCGATAAAGGGTCATAGCGGGTGGCTTAGCCCTTTGCTCCAACTTTATTCTGTGATCAATTTCTCTCCTTGGGGGAAGTCGTTTGGGTAGCTTGGGAGGCATGACATCCTTGTTTTCTTCAAGGACATCTTTGATCTCCTGGGGTAGGTCCACCTCTAGAGAGCTGGAAGGATCGTTGGTCACCATCGTTGCCAAGTATGTGACCTCCCCCCGCTTGAGGCCCTTCTTTGCTTGTATTGCTGATAAGATTTTCTTGTCACTCACCTTCGAGGTGGCAGAAACCATGCATGGTGCCTCCTTCTCAAGCACACAAATGGAGTTTAAATATGGCATAGGAACAATTTGAACCTTACAGAGGAAGTCCATGCCAAGTACAATCTTGAAATCATCCATGTGCGCCACTGAAAAGTCAATTGTCCCTCTCCATGGACCAAGGCACATTGGTACATTTCAGGCAACCCCACGTAGAGGCTTGGCACCAGTGTTGACGGTCTTGAGCCAACCCCCACCAGTGGTTATAAAGAGACCAAGCCGTGTAGCTTCCTCCTCGGTGATAAAGTTGTGAGTGGCAGCCCGTGTCAATCATGACTTGGGCCTGCTGTCCATTTATTTGCACATCTATAAACATCAGCCCCTTACCTCTCATTGCTTGGAACTCTTGTTTGCCCTTAAGAGCATTGAGCAATTGTAGGGAACCAATTTGTTCTGCTGGATCATCGACTACTTGCGACTCTTGTTGTTCGATCATAGTTGCCAACGAACCCAATTTTGGACAATTTTTCATAGGGTGCAGCCCCTTGCACACGAAGCAACCTCCTCTAGGCATGAAGGATTGTTTCTTCTCCTCATAGCCCCTTCTCGTAGATGGGTCGTGACTTCCTTGGCCTCTATCTCTTTCTCCCCCACCTTTGTTGGAGTTACTCTTGGAGCTCTTATTTTTAGAAGACTCATTCCTTTGATACTCGGTGAGGGACTCTGCAATTGCAATGGCCTCATCAACGTCTTTTGCCCCTCGCCGTTGCACCTCTTGCTTGGCCCAATTTTGAAGCCCATCTACGAAGTAGAACAATGCATCTTCTGCTCCAAGGTTAGGGATTTTTAGCAACAATGTTGTGAAATCCCTAACATAGTCAGGGATAGAGGCCTTGTGTCTCAGCTCCCTCAGCTACTTGCGTGCATCATAGACCACGTTTTCAGGGAAGAACTGTCTCTTGAACCCCTTTTTAAAGTCTTCCCACGTCTCTATGGTGCAAAGGCCTCTTTGCATATATGAATGCTTCTTGCGCCACCATAAGGTTGCCGTATCAGCAAGATAAAGTGTCGCAGTGTTTACCTTGTCTCGCTCATCCGTCATCTTGAGACACTCAAAGTATCTCTCCATTTGCCAAAGAAAATTCTCCACCTCTTGGGCATCCCTCTTGCCCGAGAATTCTTTGGGCTTAGGAGCTTCCACCCTAGGAGCTCCCCTTGAGCCGCCATCGCTAGCCACGACCCTCTTGCACATGGCTATGTCTTGGTGCATCTCCTTCAGGACAATCTCTAAAGAGGTCACTTGAGTTTGCAAGCTTTCAAGGGTCTGCATGACCATGGTCTTGAAGAAGTGCTCACCCCTGTGACACCCTTCATTGTTGGAAAGAGACTCTTGGACGTCCCTTTTGACGTTGTCAAGCTCTTCCAACATGTGAGACTCCAAAGCCTCAAAGTTATGCTCAACATGTTCAATACGTACCCCCATCTCAGTCAGTACCTATTCAAGGATGTTGGTCTTTCTCTTCCAAGGTGCCAAGAGTTGTGGTGGGATGAGTCTTGCTGCGTCCACACTCCTTCTTCTTGTTTCCACCTTGAGTGGGAGAGGGGTCACGTCCCCTCTCCATCCCTTGGTGCTCCCCTACCACATTCTCCTCCATGGTGCTCGACATTATGTCTCACAACCTGGCTTTGATACCACCTGTCACGGACGTACAAGTTTCTGCACATGACCATGCAGCACTTAGCTTTCCCTACGCCCTTCGTAGAGGCTAAGTCAGCCTTCCTCCTTTGGTTGGTGAAGAGAGAGTGGAGCACAATGGAAACCCAAGAGAAAGCAATTAGAAAAAGGAAGTACTCTATAATACTTGAGAGAGAATACAGGTAAATTGGATGTCTTCCACCCTTAGGGCTAATCCCCTTTATATACAACTCACCCTCCTAAATGAGTGGTTGTGATTAATCTAATCTAATGGCTACAATCAAGGTTCTAGAGAATTCTACAAGAATCTCTACATGTCTACATAATCAAGAGAATTCTAGAATGTTACGGAATGTACAAGAGTTTTAGTAGCCTCTTCATGCTTCAAGGTTTTACTGGGCTCCTCTAGAACCTTCCAGGGCGTTTCAAGGAGCTCTTTTAGCAAAATTATCAACATTAATTTTCAAAATCATCAGTGGAAGAGGTTGCCAGCATGTTAAATTGGAATTAGGTACTCCTCTATAGCTCGCCTGACCATGCCGCATATACTCTTCCTGCCCAACATTAGAAATTTCTTCTGCCCATCTTTTCACAGACTTTGCATTTTGCCAACTCCAATGCTACCACAAAGTCAGAATAAAAACCACTTGCAAGGAGCAATTCCAAGTAGGCATAACCATTACTCTAGAGTAGCAACCTTTTTTGACCCAATCTTTAAAAGACCCCAAATTATGAAACACAAAATTAATCAATTGAAATATAATGCACCACATATTATTGGTGGGAACAAACGTGGAAACGTAAGGAATAATTAAGGTGTATTGCCTTTTTTGTGCCAAAAAAATAGTTTATTGCCTTTTATTCCTCAAATAATGTGTTTTTTTTTTTTAATCTGTTGGTAAAGGGATTTAAATCCTGCTTACAAAAATTAAGTAGCAATTTTCATTTTGATTAGAGCTGGTTTGTCCGAGTGACCCCTTTCATGACAAGCCTGATTCACCTTTGGACTCTAGCAAGCTCCAACCTCTTGCATAAGGCACAATCTGCTTCAATGCCCCGTGGCCAATTAGTCTAAGTTAACACGTCACGTTTATTACGCACCCCTTTATAGCTGTGGCTATTCTTAATGCTACCAAAGTGACTACCAATATATTTTAGGACAAGTAGGATGCTTGCGGAATGGTAGAACCCCCTTAGTACAACTTGAGAACTTGACTTATTTAACAAAGATTGGAAGAAGATCCAACAGCACCAAAAATTACTAGTTGTTCAATAATAATTCAGGGTATGTTCCACTCCATATTTCAACAAGGACATCTAAAGCAGGGGAGAGACTTGAGCCTTGATAAGGGAGACAAATTTTGTAAATCTCAGTATTTTGTTTCCATAATTGAGGTGGATAAGAGCATCCCTTGTCAATGTCAACGATGACAATAATGCCATTTCCTTCAGTCAACCATTGCTGCATTAGTATTTTCATTGGATCATTGTCAAACGTCTATAGCTCATTCTTCGAACTCCCATCTGCTCAGTTCCCCATCTCTGGTTCAGGGCATCCTGTGGCATCAGCCTTCTGCGAGTAAGTCATTAAGCTTTAGTGAAACTGAAGCAAAAACATTGAAGTCAAAATTTTTCCTGACTCAGCTTTTTTACCCCACCATTTATTCTTCTGGATATGCTAGTTTTTCACCTTTGTGTTGGTTGCTTAAGTGCAACATGCTTTTGTCTTGTCTAGCTTCGGTTGGATTTTGGGCTATTAAATTTTGAGATTATGGTCAATGTGATTGCTAGTTATACTAAAGCATTTTGGCATTCCTGTTTTCATCTGCTTTTCTTTCCTAGATAAAGACCAGTCCTTTACATACGGCCCTCTAAGTGAATCTCATGATCATTAATAGCTTGGAAGTTCTAGATAAAGATGTATATATGACATTTACTCTAGTTTGGGTATCTCATAAACTTCAAATCACAAGCATTTGTAATCGAACAGTTGCGATAATTGCATTCCAAGAAATAGACCCAGGTTTGACTCCCATTAAATGCAAGAGGACACTTTTTGTTAAAATCCATTACAACTCAGAGTGCATTGATCGCTCTCTCACACACAGACACTGCACACACACACTATTATCTCATTCTTACTCACTTGATTTCTTTCTAGGCTATGACTTCTCTTCCTCTATCCCCAACACCAAACCCACATTTCTCCAAGTCAAAACCCACAAATTTTCGAAAAACATCACTCCCAAAACCTGAATTCTACCAAAACTAGTATGAATTTTACTTCCATAGCATATCGTCTCTATGTAAACAAGGCCAATTTTGAGTAGCTTTGAGGCTACTCAACTAGATGGAATTCGATAATCTAGTGGTCGGACCTGACGTCTATAGTGAGCTACTTCAGGGATGCATGTGCAAGTGAACTCTCTTCACAGGGCAGCAAATTCACGCTTGAATTATCAAAAATTGCGTTTTATATTTGCAAAATGAGTATATAGAGACAAAATTGCTAATCTTTTATGCAAAGTGAGGTGTTTTAGAGATTGTGGATGGGTTGTTTCAGAGATTGCAAGTTAAGAACGAGTTTTCTTGGGCTGCTATTATCGGCGTGCATTGTAGAATGGGATTTAATGAAGAAGTTTTTATGGGTTGTTGAAAGTGCTTCGCGATGGATTGGGTTTGGTAGAGTGGTTCATGGGTATTCTATGAAGACTGGTTCAAATGGATATGGGTTTGTTTCTAGTAGTCTCTTGAATGTATATGGAAAATGTGGGATTCCCGAGGATGCAAGGAAAATGTTTGATAATATGCTTGACAAGAATGTAGTTACATGGAATTCGATGATTGTGAATAATGATCAAAATGGGTTTTACAAGGAAGCAATTAAGATGTTTCTTGATATGTGATTGAAAGGTGTTGCACCTAGTAGAGTTACTTTATCTAGCCTTCTTTTAGCTTCAACAGATTTAGGTGCAATTGAAGAAGGCAAGCAAGTGCATGCAATTGCCATTTTAGGTGGATTTGAATTGGACAATATCTTGGGCAATTCAATTTTAAACTTTTACTGTAAGGTTGGATTGATTGAAGATGCTGAGTTAGTTTTTTATGGTATAATTGAAAAAGATATGGTTACATGGAATGTGCTCATTTCTAGCTATGTGCGATGTGAGCAAGCTCTAAAGGCACTCAATTTGTGTCATTTGATGAGATAAGAAAACATGAGATTTGACTTTGTGACACTGTCATCTATATTATCTGCAAGTGCAATTACAAGAAACATAGAAATTGGTAAAGCAGCTCACTATTATGTTATTACAAATAGCCTTACTTCAGATATATTACTTACAAGAAGCATCATAGATAAGTATGCTAAATGTAACAGACCTTATGATGCAAGACTAGTCTATGACATCACAACAAAGAAAAACATTATGATTTAGAATTTGCTGTCGGCAGCTTATGCAGAACTTGGCTTAATTGGTAACACATTGAAACTATTCTATAAGATGCAATTGAAAAGCATGCCACCATATGTAATATCCTACAATACTATGATTTTGGGTTATCATAGAAGTGGCAAGGTGAATGATGTTGGACACTTATTATCATAGATGTAGGCCTTCCAAACCTATTTACTTTGACTAACTTTAGCATGGACTGGAATGGGTTAAGGACTCTGACATTCTAGAAATTACTAGAATCTCTAGAGCCAAAGTTTAAAGCATTAAAGGTATGCTTTCAGCTTTCAATGATATTTCATCTTGAAGTACAAAATTACCTTGTCTTCCTATATCTTAAGGCATAACCTCTCATTAGCAATTGCAATTTCATATGCTTTGGTGAATTTGTTTGCTAAAAGTTGGCATTAATGCTAAGAAAAGAGAAATTTCAATCAAGGAATTGGGTATTCATAAATTAGTAATCTATGCTTAGTTTGGTAGAGATTTTAATGCACTACAGAAGTGTCTAGGTGGAGAATAGAACATGATAACTTGATGAACCATTTTGCATTGGCAACTGTAAGTTGGATCTTAGCAACATGGATATTGGAGGAAAACCTTTTAGCTTGCCCTGGAATCTAGCCAATTCTTTCAATTTACACTGTTATAAGCTAGATGAGATTGAGACTTTGACCTCACAGATGTTAAGAAAACATTTGTATTTGGAATTGTATATAGGAGGAAAATTTATACATTATAAAACACACATGTAGCTGCATGAAGGTGACATGAGTAACAAAATATTGTGATATTTAGGGATAGATGGACCCATTATTTGAGCAAAACCATTCAACATTGGGTTGTTGAAAACTTACATGCATTTCATGAGAAATTTCTGCTACTAAAAATAAGGATGCAATAGTGAGGGTAACTAAAGTACTTTCAACAACTCTGTGAAATAGTAGGAATAATTTAATGCTACTCCTTGAGAAGCCCATGAAATGCTCATGGAAATAATGCTCAATGATGTGCATTATAGACAAAAGATAAAGCACTAATGATCACAAGCAATCTAAGTTACCCAACTTTAAAAGACAAAAAGAGTTTTTAGCCTCTCATGGTTGGGCATTCTAGAGACTATTAGGTACAATAATCTAACTCAAAGGCTACATTACATGGTTTTGCATATATCTAGTTGACTTATAGGCTTGGCTCCAGTTATGTTAGCTCTTTGCATACATGAAAATAGCTAACATTTGAGCTGGAAATATTGTTAGGACTAATTATGTAGTGATCATGATTTCCTTTCTTATATCCAGATAAAGAAAACTGTGTTATGGAAATGAAAAATATTTTAGAATACAGAATTATTAGATGACTTCATTGTGACCTAAAACAATTCTATCATTTTTTGCTAAGTCTAATTGAAAGGTTTAAACCATTAAAGTGAAGAAATGCAAAAAATTGAAAAAAGTATCAAAGTTGTTTCTATGACCCCATTAGGCATGTTAACTAAAAGTTCTACCATTTTTGTTCTTTTTTTTCTTACTATGGGGGTTCCCTATACTTCCATGAATATGAGATTGCACATGGAAGCAAGTGTTCAGTGACCACCATTATGCAATGCCCCTTATTTCATAAGCAAGGAAGCAACATATAATAAAGATTTATTGTCCTCTTTTACAGGAAGTTGAATTACAAGTTGACATTGAAGAGAAGCCATCAGTTAGTCCATGCTGTTCTATGTGCTCTCATTGTCATGGAAGTAAAATCAATTCTTTCTTCCTTTGAGAAGATTGTGGCTTTAATTGCTTATTTTATGGCCTTCAGACATCATTATCATTGTGTTTCTTTTTACCTAGTTGATGGGATTTTGACATTGCTACAGTAGTCAACAATTATTTAATAAAGTTGGTAAACGTTTGCATCTTTTGAACCAAACTAATTAACTATAGGGAAAGTTGTTATGGAGACACTGTCTAACATGACCTTAAAGATTTTAGGTTTTGCTTGTTGTTAAAACAAAAAAAAAAAAAAAAGATTTTCGTTGCATGACCTATTTTTTAGTTAACTTGCAAAGATGAAAGAAGTTTGTATATCCTATTGTTCTCTCATTCTTCTTACCAAAAGTATTTTTTTTTTTCCTCTATAGACTTCAGTCATATAAGCAACTGATTTTCATAGTTTTTGCAAGTGTCTTTGTTTGATTATCTATCTTTCTTCTCAATTTTTCTAGGCTAGACATTTTCCCTAGCATAAGACATCCCTCCAAATGGTTGATCATTGGTACAGTAGCCACAATTACATTAGCCATTAATTTTTGCTTCACCTTTGTTAATTTTAATCCACCACCATCCATATGGGTTGTCAGTATAAGAATAATGTTTGAGATAATTATATATTTTTTTGTTACATACATCATTTATGTCTTAAAGTTAGGAGTGATGGACAAGAAACATTTACTTTAACCTTCTTCGTCCTCCTCAAAGCCACTAAACAATTTCGTTTTAGGGATGATGTTAACTCCTCTTGAGACACTTCCCTTTTGTGATTATGCCAATTTAAAATTTGTGATATATTGTTTTACACTTGCCATTTTTTGCATTTGCTTATGTCAAGGATCTTCTCCCTCACAAAAGGCATATATCCCTACGATGGTGTCATGAATCTAGCGGAGGCTAGTTTTGTCTTGGAAAATAATCCACCTAGTGCAATTTCGATTATTATTATTTTACACAAGTATTTTGAAGTTAAGAATGAATGTGGTAAAGTTAAGGAGGTAGTAGCTCTAGTTATGGAGAACATTAAGTATCCTTCTATCAGTTATTTCGATGAGAACATTGTTGGTTATATTCTTGTATTTTAATGTTGGTTTCTTAGTTTTTGTTATATTTTTATGTTATTTATTGTGAACTTTTAATTTTTTAATAATTATTATTTGTTTATTTTGAATAAGATTATGATAACACTTATAATGTTGTATTTTAATGTTTTATTTTAATATTTTTTATTAGATGTCATCTATACTATACTTTAACATAATACATTTATTTTCAAAGATTTACCCTCTTTAAAGAAAAACTAAACAAGGTAACAAGTCGTTGAATTTGCATAATTTGTGTCTACAATTGTACCATTTAATGTGGTAAAAAGATGCAATCTGTTTTTGTTACATAAAACCTAGTGGCCTAATCTTATAGATGTCTATAAAAATGATTGAGCTAGCAAATTTGTCTATGTCCCATTTGAAATTTCTATTTAGATAAACTCGTTGACTGCAATTTGTCTGTGGCCCATTATTTCAAGCTAAATTACATACATCTAAGCTTATCACTATACTTGTAACCATCTTTAAGATGGAGAAGCCTAATGCCCACCAGGCGTCTAGTATGAGTGATTGGATTTTAGCTTTGTAAAGTTAAAGTGAAGATGTTTTTTTGTTTTCCACCTTTAGTGTGTGGATTTGGCTTGACTTTAAACTCTTTCCAGAGCATATCATGGGCTTTGCCTTACTTACTTGGCCTACCACCCATAAATGGGTTTAGTCATTTGAATTTACATTTACATTAGCCTAAAAGAGGTTTAGGCAAGACTCTGTTCCAAATATTTAACATGTATGGTTGGTATCATATATATAAACAAATTATTTTAGATGGATGTTATAAATAACTAATTATTTTAGCCATATGGCAATGTATTTAATTTAAAGAAAATTAAAATTAATACATTATATATAAATTAATTGTAATATTTTCATCCCACCTTATTTTAGTAAAGGTCAAAATATAACTTGATGGCTAACAAGCTTTTTAGATTTGGACAAAGAAGAAGTGCTTTCCAAATCAACACTTAGTTATGACCTTATTATCTGATCCTTATGCCTCTAATTGGTGAGTTTTCATCAAATATTTATTATCGGTCATCATATTACACACATGTTTCTATTTCAAAATCTTTGTTAATTGATGTATTATTAATTAGGATAATGTTTGTGTCTAAATTTTGTTAAAGAGAGGTGCCCATTAGGAGGCAAAATAAATGTGCTCCATTCAACTTCTAGGTTCCTCTCATTTATGCTCCTACTCCTAACTAAACTCCCCACCATTTTTTTATTATTTTTTCTTTCATTTTCTAGACTATTCACTACATGTGTGTTGAATTTTGATTGTCCAATGTTTGGCTTTTGTTGGTGATTATAATGTTTTAGTTTGACTCTCACTATGGCATAGACCTATTTTGAGGGATCAATTATTTATGGATGTGTTGGCTAGCCCATTTGCTCATGGCCTTTACTTGGTGTATCTATTTTCAAATTTGCTGTTTGTTATACTATTTTGTTGATTTATTTATTCACTTATTTTTAGAATAAACTAATACTTTTTACTAAGTTTTTTTTTTTTTTTTTACCATATTGTCAATTGTTGAGCAATCATATAAGTTGTTCAAGTGTCTTAGTTTTGGTTTAGACTTTTCTTGAGTTGTGGGGGTTATCAATTTGTTTTTCTATTAGGGACGTATGAAAATAGTCCGAATAAAAAAAAAACATGTTTTTCAATGGAAAAATAAATGTGTGAATGGTTAGTAGTTGCAATTGAAGTAATTGTTATAAACATGATGCCCATGCATACAAGTAGTTAAAAAGAATAATTGTAACAAATAGTTTGAGAATATGCTTTCTTATGTGCAAAATGATATTTTTAGCATAATTCTTGTGATTGCTGAGTTTAAAAGAAGAAAATTATGGTAAAGGAATTTGCATTAATGAGGAAAGACAAAAAAGGATTTGGGGTTGAATTTTGGAGAATTCTCATTAACTAATGTTAATTACAATGCATGTCATACACAATGCACGTAATTATTAGTTTGGAACTCTCAAAATATTAGTCTAATAATTATCTCAATTATAACCCCTTCATTGTTCCTAAATTTCTTCTATTTTTGTTTCCTTCTTACTTTTTTTTTTTGTGGTCTCCAAATGTTTCTCAGACAACTAATGAAAAAGAAAAATTTGATTATACACTAATATAATCACTAAAATTGGGTGCAACATAATGATGCATGTACACTTATAAATCTAGCAAAGCCAACTCTTTGAAAGACAAATGTGCCCATTCCGATTCACATATTTTATGGGAATCAAAAAATCATTCTTGATAAAATTTGGATGGAATTTAAGGTTACATTCTTACATGTCAAAGATAATAAATCTACATATTTTCTTTAAAGTTATTAAAGTGCTAGATAGGATAAGACTAAATTACCATCAATTACTTCTGAAGGTCTAATCTTTCCATTTGAGCTTATTGATTTCTTGATTAGAACTCCTCAAATGACTAATGTACACTTATTGCCTCTGATGTAATAATGAACATGACATTAGTGGCTAATCTATTATAAGTTAGATTGATATATCTCTAATTAAGTGCATACATAAAAATAAAATAAGATGTAAATACATGAAATAAAATAGAAAAAAAGTCACTAATTGAAATGAAGTTGAAAGGAGATTAATAGCCATTTCAGGGGTTTTATTGATTTGTAGAGAAAGGGGTTTTTGTGATGGATTTTGCCTTAATAGTTTCTTGGTGTTTTGGGCATTATTTGAAGGGAATTTGGGAAAAGGGAAAGTTAAGGGCCTAGAGAGGCCCATGCTAAGACAGAAAAAGTATGCCAAGATGAAAAAAGCTATGTAAAAGGATAAGATGGACACATGGTAATGTTTCATTATGGGATATGGTGGTAATGTGGGTCACCACTTGTTGCATTTTAACTGACTATTCCCCTTCCTTTGTTGCTTTTTGTAATGCTTGGGGTTAATTTGCTTCTTTTTTTTTTTTTTTTGAGCAAAGGGGGCCAATTTGTTTGAGTAGAAAGAAATTTACAATCACATCCATGCAAAAGTCTCATCATATTCTTATCTTTTTGATCAAACCTTCCAATAATTAATGTTAATTACAATGCTTTAGCATCATAAGCAAGGAATGTAATTATTAATTTTGAACTTTCAAAATATCAGTACTATAATTATCTCAATTGTTACTCCTATATTGTCCTAAATTTCTTTTATTTCTTTTTCCTTTTTGTGTTTTTTGGTCCCTAAACATTTCTTGGACAATCAATAAAAAAGAAAAGACTTGATCATACACTAAGCTAATCACTTAAATTTTATGGGATAAAATGATGCATGAACACTTATAAATTTAGCAAAGCTAATGCTTTGAAATACAAATGTGTCCATTCTAATTCGCATATCTTTCAACAATAAAAAAGTTAACCTTAATGGAAGTATGCGTATAGAAAATTTGGACAAAATTCAGGTCACTTTCATATAAGTTAGTGACAATAGATGCAGTGTTTTCTTTGGAGATATTATGTGATCAAAGAGTGCTAGATAGGATGATATGACTAAATTACCATCAATTACTTACAAAGGTGCAATGTTTCCATTTGTGCTTCCTATTGGTGCATAAAGACATGCATGTGGGTTTTCGGTTTTTTTTTTTGTTTTTAAATGCATTCTGGGAGGGAGTTTCTAGATTGGAACTCTTTCAGTGTCTAATCCATTGCTATGCTACAAGAAAAGTTGGCAACTTTGAATAATCAGAGGTTATTAAAAGGTCATGCTTGTTTTGAGTAATAATGACTATTTACCTATCGTTACAACCCATGTATATAATCCCATATAAATATAATACACATGTACATCCTCCAAGTTGATGTCAATAGGCAATAACTTAGGTTAAATTCATTAAAATTAAGAATCTAAATGTTTGAGGATTATCATCCAACTCAAATGTAGCTCAAAAAACTTAGCTGTAAAATTGGAAATTTCTTTTCTAAGGTTCAAGGTTAAAAAAGTATTGCAAACATGTTCACACAAGTTGCTTTATACTAAAACATAAAATTAAAAATTTTCCTTTATGTCCATTATTGTAAAAATCATAATTTAAATAATCAATTCTTAATGCAACTAATCATTTTTTTTACATACTAAAATTACTTGGATTGTTTTTGCAAATTATCAAGATTAGTAGTTAAGTTGGATTTTTGGCCCTTTTTTTTTTTTAACTTGTACCTATCATAGTTGTAATATTGAGTTACACTATTGTAGTTAAAAGTTCTTACAAAAAGAGTGCCATATAAAAATAGGTTAGGCGGACCTATTGTAATCTATTAACCACTGTAGGCCATCAAATCATCAATTTTCAACTCTCAAACCCAGTAACAAAGATTTTGAGTAGTTTGACATATTCATTTTATCTACATCAAGTACTCATAATCAACTTGCAATTAACAATCATTCCAATTGAAAGAAATTTGTCATATATACAAGTAAACAATGTGTTCTCTAGCATACTTAAGCTCACATTTCGAATAGGGATCATAGTCTCCCTTAGCTAGGATTAGAGATTAAACTCAAAGTATGAATATAAACAATTGATGAAATAAGACATTTGGTTGCTTCTTGTTTGAAAAAAGATGTTTGATTGCTTATGCCCTTACACTTTTGAGATGCCAAACAAAACAATATGCTAGAAGTATAACAATCATCTAAAACTTTGTCATCTTTACTTCTATATTACTAATCATGGAAAAGAATTCACTGAGAGGTCAATGATATGCCTTTTTTGCCATCTTGGGATAGCTAAGATAATAACAAGATACGAGAATAGAGGATTTTAAAGTACAAATAAAGTAACACTCCTTTCCTCTCTAATAAAGAGAGCTTTTGTTATTGCTTACTTGGGATGCAAGTATTGAATATATTCAAAATCTTTGGCTAATTAGTTTGCCGAATAAATAATATAATCTTCCAATGACTATTTTTTCTTTATAATTGATCTTATATATTAGTAATATAATAAAAAAGATTAAGAGAAAACTCCCTTTATTTGTACTTTAAAATTAATTTTTTTTAATAAATCCTTAAATTATTCCATGGAGATAGCAACCAGAGTTACCTTAAATTATTATGTCATCTTTATCTAGATTTAAAGTTAAGAAATTACCACTTATATAACTATTAGACTTACCCTTATAACATGGTCCACTTGGTTGAACAAATTAACAAACTTTCAAGAATTTCATTACAAATCATGGCCCAATTTATTTTGTATCTCAGTCCTTTGAGAAAGGCCAAAAATAAAGCCCACTTTTGTTCTTTGAGGACATGGACTTGGGCCTAAATATCAATCCAAGACACTAAATCAGGCCTAAAACATATTATGACTAACTTGTTTTCAAAGATATCCCAATGCCTAGACCTAATTCCTTGTGTGTGCTTTTTTTCCCTCTATGATATAAATCCACAAAAGCCACTGAAACTACTTGAGTGAAATTGTTTCTAAAATTGTAAAATCAATAGTGAAAAATCTTCTACTTTATAATAATGGTCACTATAGGTGTAAAGATGAAGCAATTGGAGTCAACAATCAAAAAAGAGATGTGCTCTGCCAAGGTTACAATGACGAAGCAAGCAAAGGGACTCTAGCAATATTATCTCCAACATATCCACAAGCTTTAGTTGCTTGTTTGCCAGAAGAATCATAATCTCAATCACCTTGAAGCCAAGCCCAATGTAATAAGCTTAATTCTAGAGGTACGGTCTTAAATCCATCACCCTTATTGCCAAACTGTCGGGTTTTCTGCTTTCCTTTTCCTTTTTGTCTAGGGTGCAAATTTTTATTGTTTAAATTAGGGATCAATTTTATTCAATTATGGTGATTTTGTTCTTAGCTACAGTTTGATGCTTGGTGCTAATAATAATTAATTGTTTAATCATCTTCTTGTATTTTGATTCTTTATTTAAATGTAACTTTAAGGCTCTATTTTGTAAGCCATGGAATTATGTTTAGGTTGTTCTATAGAGTATTGGCTTAACAAAGGAGGAATTTTTGGAAATCATGGAATGAAAACCTAGTTTTGCAAATTGTATTAGTACCATGATGAATGACGAATTGTATCAATCAAAGCTGCTACTGAATGTCCATGCATGGTGGAAGAGTTCTCTAAAAATATAATTATCTCACTAAAAAAAAAGAAGAAGGAGAATTTGCAATTACATCCATTTGTTTTGGAATGGATTCTTGGGAGTTGGAGTGGAGAAATGCCTTATGTGGGTTTTATAACACCATGGTCATGAAGAATGATTAAACATTGCTTGTTGTTGCATTTATTGTTTAGTGGGTGAGGGGTTAAAGAAAAAAAATGCTCAGATTGTTGCTATATCTATTGTAGGATCTAGTGCTCCTTTTTGTGGTTACTTCATTGCTCAATAGGTTTATCACTTTATTTATGAAGATGGCATATATTCTTCATTTTTGCAATGCTTGATAGTTCAATTCACTAAAATAGGTTTGATATAAATAGTGAGGATGCTTTGAGAAAAACTATAGCTGTTTTAGGAGCCTTGATCATATGTGGGTGAAGCAATTAAAGTTATGGGAAAAGAGGGTTGGGAGGTAGGGGATGAGGGTGGGAAAACAATGAAAATAGGGAAGTGCTGACTTATTTAATGTTTGTTTGTTTCTTGCTTTGCTTTCACAAGCTATGTGAATGGAGGCAGGTATGTTTGCTTTAAGAGAGAGGCGGGTTCTTATAACATAGGAAGATTTTGAGATCGCAGTAGAAATGATGATGAAGAAGGAGGCTAAGAAGAACATGTCATTACGAAAGCTTTAGAAGCAAACTAAATTAGTAAATTATGTGCTATTATGATTTTTGTTTTTTTTTTTTTTAGGTTGGAGACAATTTGGAACATGAAGAACAAGAACCAATTATTATTATAGGCATAGGCGTGCAATATATGCACTTAAGTCTCCTACACAAACCTCCTTGCTATCATGCATGTGATTCTTTATGTTTCATTTAGAATGCTTAGGTTCACGGATATTATCTTGTAATTTGAAGGACACATGCTAGTCTCTTAAATGATACGATTCTCCTTTTTGCCCTCTTGTATTTATTCTTTAGGTGTGTACAAACTTTTATGCTATTGGACTTATGCCTTATGGTCATTATTTTTCCCTTCTGAAATTCTCACAATTTGAATTCTCAAGGCATCTAAAGGCATTATGGTTAGAGAATGCGTTTATATCCTTCTCTATTGTAGCTTATTCTGATTCTCTAAGCGAAACCACATTTTTAAGGTATTTTTGTGTTATTAATCTAACTAGGCATTTTGTGCCTTTAATGGTCAAGTTATTCGAACCCTTTGAGATAGGTTACAAAATTTGCTTAATTATAAACTAAAAATAATTTTTAGTAAGAATTCATATGACCTCTTAAAAAATTATGCAGATTATACTTTGAAAAAATCTTAAATATGTGAAAATTAAGTAAAATAGAATGCAAGTCCCTTGAGAATTGTATGGATGCTTCTTTTTTCCTTTTTCCCTTGTTTTGAAGGAGAAATGGTTTTTTGTCAATTTACATGGAAAATTTTTTTTCATGTTATATCAATCCCACATCCAAAATAAGATTGGATAAGTTTGTTTAAGAAAAGATTAGATAAAAAAAAAACTTAAAATCTAAATTAATCATTTTATTGCATTTTTGCTATAAAAGTGAGGTACAGTAGAAGGTTGGAAACCTCAAGTTAAACAAGATGTGAAGAAACTTGTAGTTTTCTTTTTGATGTCAAGTTTAACCTTTAGTTCCTACACATACACAATTGATTTTTTTCCAATATGCATTGCAAATCCAAAGACAATAATATAGGTGGCCATGTGTTATCGATAGAACTTTTGGCTAATGACGAAATGTTGGTGAACTCTTAGACGGGTAATAATCATGGTGGCAACTATCACATCATCTAGGTCCTTTTTTTTTTTTAAGTAGGGATGAATTTGTTTATTATTGTCATTTTGATAGCTTTGGTTGGTGAGAGATGATGCTATTTATTTGTGGGACATGCGCGACTCAAAATTGCTAAAGTATTATCTGACGAACAATGCCAATAGAAGACTCTTCAAGTATCTTGCTTACTATTGAGGCTCAAAGACCTTATCTTTCATAGTTTTCTCCCCCCATCGACCCATATTTTCCAATCAATTGTCACTCCTCTTGTCTACCTAGACATGCCTCCACTAGTTGGTCAATTTGTATCAAGTGTTGAAGTTCGTGGAGGCTTAGCCAATGTGGGTGATGCTAGCAACCACTTCAACACTGTAGAATCAAGTGCTTTGGGGGTCAAATGCTAGTGGAAGACAAATGAATACTTAAATTCTTGCCATAAGCCCCGAAAGTCCATTCTCCATAGTTGAGTCCATTTCCTATGAAGCCTCCTTCCCCCCCCCCCCAAAAAAAAACTTCTATCCGCTAGTATCTTAAGCTTGTAAATCATGTAATCACTTCTGTTAATAGATTATCATCTTAAACATTGAGGAAGTCACAGAAGCCAAAAAAGAAAAAAAAAAAATATGTGCATGTTGATGCTTTAAGTGATTTTTGGTGAATGCTCGTCACCTAATGTTAGGACCTTTGCTCATGTGATAAATCTTTATGTTTAACTCTTTAGCTCAACACCAATAATAATAATAATAATAATAATAATAATAAATAATATACACAATGCAATGTGGGATTATGCATGCAATGATAATAAATTAATAATTGATTACCATTTTCATGTTAAAGTTTTTGTTATGTGGCCGGATGATTGAGCTAGTTGGAATTTAGCCAAAGTGATCTTAACATGACATTCTAGGCCCCACACATTCTTTCATATTCACTATACATATAATTTTTTTAACAAGAAAATTTAAAATTTTGACAAAATATAATTTTTTGTCATTGTGAGACCTAGAGTGATGTGAGTCAAATTATAATTAGATCATGCATAATATTTCCCTATTGGAGCCGTGCCAACCATAGGGGTTGGCTGCCCACAAGTTATTGGCTATTGAATGGCCAATAGGAACGCTCCACCTACCCTCCACAAAATTTATACCATGTATCATTTTTCTCACCTCTGCAAGGGAACTTCCGATCTACCACCTTTCTTTCTCCTGCTAAGGCCCAAAACTAGAAACTAGAAACTAGCCTCTCCAACTAAAGAAGTCTTGTAGAGGAAGTAAGTAGCAAATTGGCATAAGCTTACAATTAGGTTAGCAATTTATAAAATTTTGTCAACTTGAGTCTGTAATTTTCAAATCATCCACAAAAAGTTAATAATTTTAATAATTCTGTCCATTCAAATTTTTTGTTAATTACTTCGTTAGTTGGTTGATGTAGCACACACAAACCACCATTAATTGGCGGTCTCATTACCTGACTCAAAAAAGAACATGAAAGAAAAATGAAACTGCCATTGTTTGCATCACTATTTCGATTTAATTGAACCTTTGTTTTGATGGATCTCTGTAAAACTTTAGGAAACAGGGATTTAGGCCACCTAAATAGGTTTCTCCACTAATGCCAAACAATCCGCTAATGATGAAAAAATATCACTTACTTTTTTATCAATGTCGTTTTCTCAAAAATGTATGTATAGTTAGTTGGGTGACCATATCAATAAATTTTTGTAAAGGAACTCTAGCCCAAAATGGGTTATGATGGTGTTTCCTATTGGTTAATATAATAAATTATATTAATCATTCTAGTCTTCAGCTAAATAGCTAATCCCTCATAATTTTCAAAATTTTGTAGCAATGGTCTTCAAACTTTTAACCTGTAACAGCAAAGCAAGGCTGCCACAGCCCCAAACCCATCAAAGGTCTATATAAGTAGTCCTTAACACCAACCCCCACCAACCCATCTCTCTCCAAGTGGTGAAAAACCAGAAGCCATTCAAATTCAATTGTTCTGACTGTGGAAACCTTCATCTGACTCTCATTGGAGCCCCCGTAATGCTTTCTTTCTTTCTTTCTTTCTTTCTTTCTTTCTTTTTCGCTCTTTGTTTCTATCATTCTCTTTTTCATGTGCCTTTTCTGTTTGTATCTTGGAAATTTGGAATGAAACCTCCAAGAGAATGTTAGTAAAAGATCTTTGTTGTAATTTTTGTTCTTGCGTTATCCAGTCTTTAAAAGAATCCGATCTCCTTATGTGTTCTTGCTTCTTTCAGAAGGTAACAACTAGCAAAGTGAAAGGAAAAATGTTTTGGGCCTGATTTTATGGTTCTTGATGCTTAGAATCATATAATTTTTAAATCTTGATGTTTAATTATCACATCTATGTTTAGTTCCATACTTGCTTGAGTTTGAAATGTTTTTATTTCATCATGTGCCACTTTTCTGTTTTGGTTCCTTGGAAACTGTGCGATGGAAACCATCAAAAGAATGTTAGAATTTTATCTTTTCTATAGTTTTAATTTTTGGATGTCCCATCTTCAAAAGAATCTGACCTTTCATGTTCTTCGTTCTTTAAGAAGGCAATAGAGTGAAAAGAAAACCAAAGTTCTTGATGCTTGGGAGAAATAAATTTGCAGTCTTGTTATTTGATTTTCAATATTGAATCTGATTTGTTTAAATTTCTTGTCAATTTAATTTCTCTTGCTTTTCTTTAAGTTGATGTAGTCAGGACGAGAAAGTTAGGGAAGCAAAGCATACATAAAAAAAATTCGTGCTGTGAAATTTATCCCATTAATTCACAATTTTGATCACTGCTTGTTTTTTTTTTTTAAGATTTTGTTGTCTTAAGTCAGTTGCTACAGATTTTCAAATTGACAATGAAGCTTGAAGAAATTCGATGCTTATTTGTACACCAATAATGGCTGAATCAGTTGTTCAAATGTCGGCACCAATGAATTTGGGCTGACCTTGTCGAAGTTTGATTGGATTTCTTAAAGAACTTCAGTCCTAGGCAAGATCTTGAGACCTTGATTAAACAAAGTTGTTTACCCACTCTTGCCACTTAAAGGTAATCAATCATAAACTGATTGTGTGACATTTGTTTTGAATTGTATATGGTGTGTGTTTGAATTATAATACCTAAGATCTTGAATGGTCACATACTTGGACTTGAAACTCTTTTTTGAGAGCATTATGGGCTTGGCCTATCCTAAAAGGCTTGCTCAACCAGTAAATGGGGTTAGGCTTTTGAATTACTTTTACATTAGTTCAAAGGGGGTTTAGGAAGGACTTCATTTCAACTATTTAACATGTGTGTAAGTACTATATATATAAACAAATTATTTTAAACTAGCTATTGCAAAGAACTAGTTTAACTTTGTGTCAAGGGAGAAAGATAAAATTTTCCTACCTATCCCTCTCCTTTAAATATATATGTGTATATAATCCTCCCTTCTTATAAAAAAAATGAAAATACATTATTTTGATAAAAAAATTATTTGTTATTTTAAATTATCTCATATTATTATTAGTTTACTATTAACTTATTAACTTATATTATATTTTAAAAGAAAATTCTTTACTCTTCATTTAAAATAAAATATTTCACAACACCATAAAAAATTAATATACAAAGGTTTCATAACAAATTAAATAATAAAATATGTTATTTTTTTCAAATTTGGCTGAAAAATAAATAATTTGATATTTTTGTGAGCATGATTTTCTTAACAAAAAGAAAAGATCCATCAAACACATGTACTAATCTTATTTTCTTTCTTTCTTTTGGTTTTTTTGGAAAAGTAAAATAATCATTAAAATTAGGAATGTGTTAAATTAGTTGGCTTTAAGCATATGACAATATATTTAATTTAAAGTAATTTAAAATTAACATATTCTATTTAGATTAACTATAAATAATTCCATCCTATATTGTTCTAGTAAAAGTTTAAATCCAACTCAATTGACAATCAAACCCTTTAGATTTGGACAAAGAACAAGTGCTTTCCAAATCAACACCCAGCTATAGCCTTATCATCTGATCCCTATGCCTCCAATCTAATAGGGTATAAAAGCTTTAATACCATTGATAGAAAATTATAGTAATAGTGTAATTTATTAATTTGATAAAAACATCACACAATAATTGTGAAGCACACATATAATAAGATTAATAATGTGTTTTTATATAATCATAGACACCTAAATCTACCTAAACAATCAAACTCAAATTAAACTCAACTTGACTGACTTCTATCATAATAAACTCCTAATCTAGATTAACATCAACATCTCCCCTTAATCCTAATTTAGTGATACTCTCAACCCTAACATCTACTTCAATTTGATAAATACTTCATTTTTCAATGAATTCATAAGAATATTAGCCACTTGATCTTCAAACTTACAACTAACCAATTTAATCTCTTTTTTTATCAACTTGATCTCTTAGAAAATGAAAACAAGTATCAACGTGTTTGTTCCATGCTTTAAAGGCTTATTTTAAGCCATATAGTGCTTTCTTTAACTTATACACCTTCTCTTCACCTCCTTTCTTCACAAAGCTTAGTGGTTGCTTGACAAACACTTTTTTGCTTCAAGAGGACCATTGAGAAAAGATCATTGCACATGCATTTGATGAATTTTACAATGATTTTATGTAGCCAAAGCAATTATAAGTCTGATGGTTTCCATTTGAGCAATAGGGGAGAATACCTTATGATAATCATAGTAAGTTGTTGTTCAAATCCTTTTGTGACCAATCTTACTTTATATCTCTCTACTTCTCCATTGGACTTCTTAGTCTTGAAGACCCATTTTACATCGATAGCTTTCTAACCTCATGGAACAGTAGTAATCTCTCATGTATTCTTCTCAATTGTCTTCATTCATAGCATTCACCCACTTTGTATCTTGAATTGTCTCATCAAATGACATTGATTCATAATCTACAAACATGGCAAAATGCACCAAATCCCTACCATCATTAATAACATTATTAGAGATTACTTAATAATCTAACAATCTAACTGATTGTCAGTGTTGTTCCCACAGTTTTGTATAAATTGTAATTGTTGTCAATTAGGTTTAAGTGTGCAAGAAGGTAAAAGCCACATGGAGGGGTCAGAACGTAAAAGCCACATGAAAAGGGTAAGACAGTAAATTCGCCGCAAGTAAACCCTATTGGGGTTTCATGGAGGAGTATATAAAGGCCATCGGAAGACAACAAAAAAGTAGAGTCGGGCAATTGAGCAAAACAGACAAAAAACCTTAACAACCAGCGGACCAAAGAAGAAGCCATTGGAAGAGAGAGAAAAATTATACACGGTAGAACAGTGGCCGGTTTGAAAAACAAACACCACCGGCAAGAGAAAAAAACTGATGAGTAACGGCACACCACCGGCACACCAGCAGTCGGCACACGGTGACAGATCCGGCTGGGATAGAGGAGATCCGGCGACAGCAGAAGGAGATCCGGCTGGGACGGTGACAGATCCGGCTGGGACAGAGGAGATCCGGTGACAGCAGAAGGAGATCCGGCAACAGCAGAAGGAGATCTGGCTGGGACGGAGATCTGGCTGGGATGGTGACAGATCCGGCTGGGACAGAGGAGATCCGGCTACAGCAGAAGGAGATCTGGCGACAGCAGAAGGAGATCCGGCTGGGACGGTGACAGATCCAGCTGGGACAAGAAGGAGATCCAGCGACAGCAGAAGGAGATCCGGCTGGAATGGTGACAGATCCGGCTGGGATAAAGAGAGATCCGGCTGGGACAGAGGAGATTTGGTGATGGCGTGAGAGAGATCCGGCTGGGACAGAGGAGATCTGGCGACGGCGTGAGAGAGAGTCGGCTGGGACGGTGAGGGATCCGGCAGAAGGAGATCCGGCCGACGGTGAGGATCCAGCAGAACAGGGATCCAGTCGACGGTGACAGATCCGGCAGACGGTGAGACAGATCTGGCAGAAAGAGATCTAGTCGACAGTGAGAGATCCAGCAGAACAGGGGCTGGACAAAAAAAAAAAAAAAAAAGGAAACGTGAGGCGAGCCGTAAGACAAGGAGACGAGTGAGATCGAGACGGTAAAAACAGGAGCTGTGTGGGACAACCTAAAGAAGAAATTTGGCGAAGTATCGAAAAGAACTCAACGTATTTCCAAATTTCTTCAAGAGAGGTTAAAGAGCGTTGCGGTGAACTTTTAAGCAGCAGTGAAGCAGTCTTTCAATTCAACAGAGGCAAGACAAGTTAGAAGAAGGGTAGACATAGTAAGTGACACTCTTTGTATTGTACTTATTTAGTATTTGCAATAGTGAAAGGAGCAGAGAATTAAGACATCCATTGTAACTGGAATTCTCAAGTATAGTGGATGGTCTCGGTAAGGGAGAGTCCCTACCACCGTGAATGTACGTCACATTGACGGAACCACGTAAATCTCGCGTGTCCTTAATTTGCTTTACATTCTGTGTTTTGAATTAAGTTGTGAATGCAGCTAAAGTATCAGCCAACCCATAACCTAACGAAGGCCTAAACAAGAACATCTGAATTGTCTATTAGGCAAGGTGTCTGAAAGGTGACTTCGGGGACTATTGTGATTAGTAGGTAGCAATAGATCTACCTTAGTCAAGTCTGAGAAAGAGTTCGCTTTTAAGAAGAGGTTGAAGTTGTTCACCTACCTGCGAATTGCGAATTGTGGTGATACTGATTCACCCCCCTCTCAGTATCACAAACTAGTAGATCCTAGGGAGAAGTCGGGAACTTTAATTGGTATCAGAGCACAGGTTCACCAGTTTGAAGCTTAATAGCTTGGTGTACTAGTTTGAAGGAATCTAGAAGTTTGACTTGTTCAGCATACTGAGAAATGGAAGCCGGTACCAGCACTAGCACCACTTACAGCAAGAAGGTTCCAATCTTCAACGGAACCAACTATCATATGTAGAGAGCAAGAATGCAAGTGGTATTTGCAACCATGGGTATGGACGTGGTGAAATGTGTACAGGAGGGTTTTGTGGCTCTGGAAGAAGGTAAAGACCCAACCCCAGAGGAGTTAAGGCAATTTGAGATAAATGGGAAGGCCTCAAATGTCATCATTTCAGCATTGACAAATGCTGAGTATGCTAAAGTTATGGACTGCAAATCTGCCAAGGAGATATGGGATAGATTGCAAAAAGTCTATGAAGGTGATGGCAGAATGAAGGAGGCTAAGCTTCAAGTGTTCAAGGAGAGATATGAATCTCTCAGAATGCAGAAGAATGAGACAGTTCAAGAGTTCTTCAACAGGGTTATTGACACTGTAAACGACCTGAGAAGTCATGGGAAGAACAAGAAGGACTCATCGATTGTGAAGAAAATTCTGAGAATTCTGCCTAAAAGGTTTGCTTCAAAGGTGGCAGCCATAAAAGAGAGTAGAGATCTCAACTCTATGTCTTTGCATGATCTTCAGTGCAATCTCATTGCATATGAGATGAGAATAAAGTCGACTGAGAGCTCCTCAACGTCAAAGGTATCAAAGGAGGCAACTTTCAAAGCTATGAAACACTTAAGAAAAGGAAGAATCATCCAGTGGGGATAATGATGATGATAAGGAAGAAAGTGAAGGTGAAGTATTGGCTTACTTCACAAGGAAATTCAAAAAGGGGTCTAAGAAAAGAAAAGGATAGTTATCCTTGAGATGTTATCGTTGTGGGCAGACTGGACACTTTGCTTCTCAGTGCAAAGTGAAACTTGATGATGAAAATGAGGATGGTGATGATGAGCAGAATTCAAGATGGAGAAGATCATCATTCAAATCAAAGAAGTCCAATCAGAAGATTGCCAACCCACAGAGGAAGACGAGAGACTCATTTAAGAGTTATGTAAGTCAGACAAAAGAAGCTGATGAGGAGGAAGATGAAGACTCATCAGATGAGTATGTCTTTATGGCATCAGCACAAAGTGGTAGCTCAACCTCTGAAGAGGAAGAGGAAGTTGATGAAGAAGAGCCAGATCTTGAAGCTCAGCTAGAAGCAGCTTCAAAGGAGATAATCAAAAGGGGCAGAACCATAAGAAGGTTGGAGGCTCATATAAAACAAGTTGAAGCAAAGTCTGAGGAAGATGAAAGTCAAAACGGTGAAATAAGGGCTGAGCATATTGACTTGAAAAGAAAATTTAAGGAACAGATCAAAATATGTGAAGATCTTACAGTAGAGCTTGGCTCAAGGGCTTCAAAAATTGAAGAAATGGAGAAAGAGTTGCTGAGATTTCAGCAACAACTGAAAAGTAGCAAAGAGAACTTGCAGAAGCTTGAAATGATAGGAAAAACAAGTTTTGGAAAAGGAAAGAAGAATGTAGAGAAAGTGCAGCAATCTGAGGTTGCATTGGCTAAAGAAAGTGAGAATGTGCCACAGAAGTTGAAAGAGAAGGTTGTGACTCAGAAGAAGATAGCTGAGAATAAAGAAGATCTGAAGAAGTAACTTAGGGTGGCAAACAAGAAGGAAGAAAAGAAAGTCAGCCAGCAGAGGGCTACAACTGAATAGAAGAAGGAGAAGTAGGTGATTGAAATGAAAGTCACACAAGCAAAGAAGCCAGCTATTTTGCCAACACAGCAAGTTATGAACAGAAGAAGACAAGCTGTGATTAAACCTAAGAAGAGGCAGTTTCAAGGTCATTGCCTTTATTGTGGAGTTTGGGGTCATAAGGTGAGTAACTGTTGGTGGAGAAGGCCAGTATATATCTCCAACTTGAGAAGATACGATGTTGCATACAGGGGGAGACAATACAGAATTCAGAAGAAAACACCTGTCGTGAGTTCTTGCACATACTGTAAAAGGCAAGGACATGTTGACAAGGATTGTTGGTGAAAGCCCAAACCAGTGGTTTCAAAGAACAAGTTTGCTATATTGGCAGACTTGGAACAGTGTGAAAGGTGCGAGCAGGATGGCCATAATGCCAAGAGATGCATGAGACTTCTCCCTGAGCAAGAGAAGGCACTCAATGGCATAGTGAAAACAAGCGGTGCAGTCAAAGCTGAGAAAAAGGAGAAAGCTATCTTCCAGCCAGTTCAAAAGAAGGAATATAAAACTAAAAGGGAAGTGGCTAATATAGCTGAAATCGCACTCAAAGCTGACTGCAAGGATAAGCAGTGGATCCTTGATAGTGGATGCACTTCGCACATGACGGGTGACAATAGTAAATTATCAAAGCTAAACAAATCAAGAGAAGGCAGAGTCAAGTTTGGCAATGATGATTCACTCAACATCAATGGTCAAGGGTCAGTAAAGATTGGAAGAGGAAAGCTGAAGGATGTTCTACACGTTGAAGGACTCAGATATAATTTAGCATCTGTCAGTCGGCTATGCAACGAAGACCATAAGGTAATATTCACAAAAACAGGTTGCCAGGTAAAGATTAAAGAAGGTAATACTGTTGCAGCTGGGAAGAGAACAGCTGGAAAATTATATGTGATTGATGAAGACAAGACAAGCAGCTGTTTACTTACCAAAGAAGAAGAAAATCAACTCTGGCATAAGAGGCTGGGACATCTGTCACAGAAGAATATGAGGAAGCTGACCACTACTCATGCAATCAGAGATATTCCCGACCTCAGGAGAGAGAGAGAGTATGTTTGCTCAGCATGCTCTAAAGGAAAACATGTCAGAAAGCAGTACAAGACCAAAGAGTTCAGATTTGAAGCAGTGCTTGACATTGTGCATACTGATTTGTGTGGGCCGATGAGAACAAAAGGGTTGAATGGTGAGAGGTACTTCATCTTGTTTGTCAATTATTATTCCAGAAGGACTTGCATCATGCACCTCAAACACAAGTCAAAAGTTTTGAAATGCTTCAAGAGATATAGAAGATTGGCTGAAAATAAGAGTGGAAAGAAGATCAAAGTATTGAGGTCAGATCAAGGCACTGAATTCACAAATGGAGCTTTTGAAGATTACCTTGAAAAGCATGGAATTCACCATCAGATGGCAGCAGCAAGAACACCTCAACAGAACGGGGTGGTAGAGAGGAAGAATAAAGCTGTGGTTGAAATGGCAAGAACTCTACTGCTGGAATCCAAGCTTCACACAAGATTTTGGATAGAAGCAATATTTACAGCCGTGCACCTACTGAACAGAGTTCTACTGAGGCCTAATACTGATAAGACTCCATATGAGCTATGGAGTGGGAAGAAGACAACAGCCAAGTATCTCAGAGTCTTCGGCAGCCCATGTTTTGTGAAGAACAAGGAGCAAAATTTGGGAAAATTCAACGCCAGGTCTGATGAAGGCATCCTTGTGGGATACTCAGCAAAGACAAAAGGTTACAGAGTTTTCCTACATAAGCTGGGAAAAGTAATCACTACCAGTGATGTGAGAATAGATGAGAACTGGAAAACAATGTAGAATGGAGAAGCTAAGGACAATGAAGAAGATGACTTCAATGTAGATGAATAATCAGACCAACCTAAAGAAAAGGAACAAGAAGTAAGTTTAGACTAGGAGAAGAGTGAGTCTGAAGATGAAGAAAGAGATCCTCTTGCAACTAAGATGGTGCAAGGAAAAAGGACAAAGAAAACATGCACCAGTGCTCATTGAGGAGATCAGATCATAGGTGACCCATCAACAAGAGTTACAACAAGAAGAAGAATGGTGGGAGCTACTACTCTACTCTCACAAGTTGAACCTAAATCTGTTAAAGAGGCTATTCAAGACCAAGCCTGGGTCAAAGCTATCAATGAGGAGCTGGATCAAATTGAGAAGAATGATACATGGGAGCTGGTTCCAAGACCCACTAATAAGAATGTCATAGGAACAAAGTGGGTGTTTAGGAATAAACATAATGAAGACGGCAAGGTGGTGAGGAACAAAGCCAGGCTGGTTTGCAAAAGCTACACTCAGATAAAAGGGGTAGATGTTGATGAAACTTTTGCACCAGTAGTAAAGTTAGAAACTATCAGAATGTTCTTAGCTTTAGCAGCACACAAGAGGTATAAAATCTATCAGATGGATGTGAAATCTGCCTTTCTGAATGGGCTCCTGAAAGAAGAAGTGTATATTGAACAACCCGATAGAGTACAAATCAGTGAGGATGAGACATAAGTGTGTAAGCTGAAGAAAGCCTTATATGGTCTTAAGCAAGCTCCAAGAGCATGGTACAGCAGGCTGGATGCATACTTGATAAGGTTGAACTTCAGAAGAGGAACAATTGATAATAACCTGTATGTGTTCAACTTAGAGAAAGGCCAGCTAATAACCATAGTATATGTAAATGACTTCATCTTTGGAGGGAATCACTCTAAACTATGCCAAGATTTTGCACAGAAGATGAGTGAGGAATTTGAGATGTCATTGATTGGAGAAATGACGTACTTTCTTGGATTACAGATAAAGCAGTGTGAAGAAGGTATCTTTATTTCTCAGACGAAATATGCCAAAGAGATGCTGAAAAGGTTTGGCATGGAGGATAGCAGATCTGTCAGTACCCCTATGACAGTGGGCTACAAGTTAACAAAAGATCAGGAGGGAAGGAGTACAAGCCTTACAGAGTACAGGAAGATAATAGGGAGCCTTCTGTATCTTATGGCATCAAGGCCTGATCTTATGCAAGTTGTGTGCACTGCCAGCAGATTCCAAGCTGATCCTAAAAAGTCTCATGTGTTGGCAGTGAAAAGAATCCTAAGGTACCTCAAAGGAACACTGGAAATGGGCTTGTGGTATCCAGCCATGGATTCTGTTAAACTACAAGCATACATTGATGCAAACTGGGTAGAAAGTATAGATGATAGAAAATCAACCAGCGGCTGCAGCTTCTACTTGGGTTTAAAGTGTGTTGCATGGTTAAGTAGAAAGCAAAACAGTGTTGCTTTGAGCACAGCTGAGGCTGAGTATATGGCTACTTGTGCAGCATATACACAAGTAATATGGATGCTAAGATAATTGGTAAACTTGGGTGTTGAAGTGAAATTACCAGTGAGTATACTTTGTGATAATCAAAGTGCTATTGATCTCAGCAAGAATCTGGTTCAACATTCAAGGAGCAAGCATATTGACATCCGGTATGACTTCATCAAAGATCAAGTGGAACAGGGTACAATTCAGTTGGAGTATGTTGGTACTAAAGATCAAATTTCAAATATTCTAACTAAACTTTTGTCTACATAGCTGTTTGAAAAGCATAGATTGAGTTTATCTGTGCAAATGCCTCCTCAAGCCTGAAGTTCAGGTAAATCCTCCATCTTCACTTTGCGAGTTTTTCAAATTTGTAATTGGTTGGCAAGGGGGAGAGAAGTAATAGTGCAGGGGGAGCTGTTAAGAAAGGGGGAGTGCATATTTAGGGGGAGTTGAAATTGCTGCATAGTGGCTTTTGTTATGAGTGTTGCCAACAATTACAAAGGGGGAGATTGTTGTTCCCACAGTTTTGTATAGGTTGTAATTGTTGTCAATTAGGTTTAAGTGTGCAAGAAGATAAAAGCCATATGGAGAGGTAAGAACGTAAAAGCCACATGAAAAGGGTAAGACAGTAAATTCGCCGTAAGTAAACCCTATTGGGGTTTCATGGAGGAGTATATAAAGGCCATCGGAAGACAACAAAAAAGTAGAGTTGGGCAATTGAGCAAAATGGACAGAAAACCTTGAAACTAGCCGACCAAAGAAGAAGCCATTGGAAGAGAGAGAAAAATTATACACGGTAGAACAGTGGCCGATTTGAAAAACAAAGACCATCGGCAAGAGAAAAAAACTGGTGAGTAACGGCACACCACCGGCACACCAGCAGTCGACAGACGGTGACAAGTTTGGCTGGGATAGAGGAGATCCGGCAACAGCAGAAGGAGATCCGGCTGGGACGGTGACAGATCCGGCTGGGACAGAGGAGATCCAGCGACAGCAGAAGGAGATCCGGCTGGGACGGTGACAAATCCGGCTGGGACAGAAGAGATCCGGCTACAGCAGAAGGAGATCCGGCGACAGCAGAAGGAGATCCGGCTGGGACGGTGACAGATCCGGCTGGGACAAGAAGGAGATCCGGCGATAGCAGAAGGAGATCTGGCTGGAACGGAGACAGATCCGGTTGGGACAGAGAGAGATATGGCTGGGACAGAGGAGATCTAGCGAGGGCGTGAGAGAGATCCAGCTGGGACAGAGGAGATCTGGCGACGGCGTGAGAGAGAGCCGGCTGGGACGGTGAGAGATCCAGCAGAAGGAGATCCGACCGACGGTGAGAGATCTGGCAGAACAAGGATCCGGTCAATGGTGACAGATTCGGCAGAAGGTGAGACAGATCCGGCAGAAAGAGATCCAGTCGACGGTGAGAGATCCAGCAGAAAGAGATCTAGTCGATGGTGAGAGATCCAGCAGAACAGGGGCTGGACAAAAAAAAAAAAAAAAAAAAAAGGAAACGTGAGGCGAGCCGTGAGACAAGGAGACAAGTGAGATCGAGACGGTGAAAGCAGGAGCTGTGTGAGACAACCTAGAGAAGGAATTCGGCGAAACATCGGAAAGAACTCAACGTATTTCCAGATTTCTTCAAGAGAGGTTAAAAAGCGTTGCGGTGAACTTTTAAGCAGCAGTGAAGCAGCCTTTCAATTCAACAGAGGCAAGACAAGTTAGAAGAAGGGTAGACACAGTAAGTGACACTCTTTGTATTGTACTTGCTTAGTTTTTGCAATAGTGAAAGGAGCAGAGAATTAAGACATCCATTGTAACTGGAATTCTCAAGTATAATGGATGGTCTTGGTAAGGGAGAGTCCCTACTACCGTGGATGAACGTTACATTGACGGAACCACGTAAATCTCGCGTGTTCTTAATTTGCTTTACATTCTGTATTTTGAATTGAGTTGTAAATGCAATTAAAGTATCAGCCAACCCATAACCTAACGAAAGCCTAAACAAGAACGTCCGAATTGTCTATTAGGCAAGGTGTCTAAAAGGTGACTTTGGGGACTATTATGATTAGTAGGTAGCAATAGATCTACCTTAGTTGAGTCTGAGAAAGAGTTCGCTTTTAAGAAGAGGTTGAAGTTGTTCACCTACCTGCGAATTGCGAATTGTGGTGATACTGATTCACCCCCCTTCTCAGTATCACAAACTAGTAGATCCTAGGGAGAAGTCAGGAACTTCAATTGGTATTAGAGCACAGGTTCACCAGTTTAAAGCTTAATAGCTTGGTGTACTAGTTTGAAAGAATCTAGAAGTTTGACTTGTTCAGCATATTGAGAAATGGAAGCCGGTACCAGCACTAGCACCACTTACAGCAAGAAGGTTCCAATCTTCAATGAAACCAACTATCATATGTGGAGAGCAAGAATGCAAGTGGTATTTGCAACCATGGGCATGAACGTGGTGAAATGTGTACAGGAGGGTTTTGTGGCTCCGGAAGAAGGTAAAGACCTAACCCCAGAGGAGTTAAGGCAGTTTGAGATAAATGGGAAGGCCTTAAATGTCATTATTTCAGCATTGACAGATGCTGAGTATGCTAAAGTTATGGATTACAAATCTGCCAAGGAGATATGGGACA
Source organism: Rhizophora apiculata (assembly GCA_037832385.1). Taxonomy (NCBI): domain Eukaryota; kingdom Viridiplantae; phylum Streptophyta; class Magnoliopsida; order Malpighiales; family Rhizophoraceae; genus Rhizophora; species Rhizophora apiculata. Next base: position 5,086,145 of record CM075436.1, read on the forward strand.
AATTGCAAAAAGTCTATGAAGGTGATGGCAGAATGAAGGAGGCTAAGCTTCAAGTGTTCAAGGAGAGATATGAATCTCTCAGAATGCAGAAGAATGAGACAGTTCAAGTGTTCTTCACCAGGGTTATTGACATTGTAAACAACCTGAGAAGTCATGGGAAGAACAAGAAGGACTCATCGATTGTGAAGAAAATTCTGAGAATTCTGCCTGAGAGTTTTGCTTCAACGGTGGCAGCCATAGAACAAAGTAGAGATCTCAACTCTATGTCTCCCCATGATCTTCAGTGCAATCTCATTGCATATGGGATGAGAATAAAGTCGACTGAGAGCTCCTCAACGTCAAAGGTATCAAAGGAGGCAGCTTTCAAAGCTATGAAACACTTGAAGATAAAAGAAAAGGAAGAATCATCAAGTGGGGATAATGATGATGATGAGGCAGAAAGTGAAGGTGAAGTATTGGCTTACTTCACAAGGAAATTCGAAAAGGGGTTTAAGAAAAGAAAAGGACAGTTGTCCTTGAGATGTTATCGTTGAGGGCAGACTGGACACTTTGCTTCTCAGTGCAAAGTGAAACTTGATGATGAAGATGAGGATGGTGATGATGAGCAGAATTCAAGATGGAGAAGATCATCATTCAAATCAAAGAAGTCCAATCAGAAGATTGCCAACCCACAGAGGAAGACGAGAGACTCATTTAAGAGTTATGTGAGTCAAACAAAAGAAGCTGATGAGGAGGAAGATGAAGACTCATCAAATGAGTATGTCTTTATGGCATCAGCACAAAGTGGTAGCTCAACCTCTGAAGAGGAAGAGGAAGTTGATGAAGAAGAGCCAGATCTTGAAGCTGAGCTAGAAGTAGCTTCAAAGGAGATAAGGGCCATATAAAACAAGTTGAAGCAAAGTCTGAGGAAGCTGAAAGTCAAAACGGTGAAATAAGGGCTGAGCATATTGACTTGAAAAGAAAATTTGAGGAACAGATCAAAATATGTGAAGACCTTACAGTAGAGCTTGGCTCAAGGGCTTCAAAAATTGAAGAAATGGAGAAAGAGTTGCTGAGACTTCAGCAACAACTCAAAAGTAGCAAAGAGAACTTGCAGAAGCTTGAAATGATAGGAGAAACAAGTTTTGGAAAAGGAAAGAAGAATGTAGAGAAAGTGCAGCAATCTGAGGCTGCATTGGCTAAAGAAAGTGAGAATGTGCCACAGAAGTTGAAAGAGAAGGTTGTGACTCAGAAGAAGATAGCTGAGAATAAAGAAGATCTGAAGAAGTAACTTAGGGTGGCAAACAAGAAGGAAGAAAAGAAAGTCAGCCAGCAGAGGGCTACGACTGAACAGAAGAAGGAGAAGAAGGTGATTAAAATGAAAGTCACACAAGCAAAGAAGCCAGCTATTTTGCCTACACAGCAAGTGGTGAATAAAAGAAGACAAGCTGTGATCAAACCTAAGAAGAGGCAGTTTCAAGGTCATTGCCTTTATTGTGGAGTTTGGGGTCATAAAGCGAGTAACTGTTGGTAGAGAAAGCCAGTATATGTCTCCAACTTGAGAAGATACGATGTTGCATACAGGGGGAGACAATACAGAATTCAGAAGAGAACACCTGTTATGAGTTCTTGCACATACTGTAAAAGGCAAGGACATGTTGACAAGGATTGTTGGTGGAAGCCCAAACCAGTGGTTTCAAAGAACAAGTTTGCTATATTGGCAGACTTGGAACAGTGTGAAAGGTGCAGGCAGGATGGCCATAATGCCAAGAGATGCATGAGACTTCTCCCTGTGCAAGAGAAGGCACTCAATGGCATAGTGAAAACAAGCGGTGCAGTCAAAGCTGAGAAAAAGGAGAAAGGTATCTTCCAGCCAGTTCTAAAGAAGGAATATAAAGCTAAAAGGGAAGTGGCTAATATAGCTGAAATCACACTCAAAACTAATTGTAAGGATAAGTAGTGGATCCTTGATAGTGGATGCACTTCGCACATGACAGGTGACAAGAGTAAATTATCAAAGCTAAACAAATCAAGAGAAGGCAGAGTCAAGTTTGGTAATGATGATTCACTTAACATCAATGGTCAAGGGTCAGTAAAGATTGGAAGAGGAAAGCTGAAGGATGTTCTACACGTTGAAGGGCTCAGATATAATTTAGCATCTGTCAATCAGCTATCTAACGAAGACCATAAGGTAATATTCAAAAAAACAGGTTGCTAGGTAAAGAGTAAAGAAGGCAATACTGTTGCAGTCGAGAAGAGAACAGCTGGAAAATTATATGTGATTGATGAAGACAAGACAAGCAGCTGTTTACTAACCAAAGAAGAAGAAAATCAACTCTGGCATAGGAGACTGGGACATCTGTCATAGAAGAACATGAGGAAGCTGACCATTACTCATGCAATCAGAGATATTCCCGACCTCATGAGAGAGAGAGAGTATGTTTGCTCAGCATGCTCTAAAAGAAAATATCTCAGAAAGTAGTACAAGACCAAAGAGTTCAGTTCTGAAGCAGTGCTTGACATTATGCATACTAATTTGTGTGGGCCGATGAGAACAAAAGGGTTGAATGGTGAGAGGTACTTCATCTTGTTTGTCGATGATTATTCCAGAAGGACCTGCATCATGCACCTCAAACACAAGTCAAAAGTTTTGAAATGCTTCAAGAGATATAGAAGATTGGCTGAAAATAAGAGTGGAAAGAAGATCAAAGTATTGAGGTCAGATCAAGGCACTGAATTCACAAATGGAGCTTTTGAAGATTACCTTAAGAAGCATAGAATTCACCATCAGATGGCAGCAGCAAGATCACCTCAATAGAATAGGGTGGTAGAGAGGAAGAATAGAGCTGTGGTTGAAATGGCAAGAACTCTACTGCTGGAATCCAAGTTTCACACAAGATTTTGGACAGAAACAACATTTACAGCAGTGCACCTACTGAACAGAGTTCTACTAAGGCCTAATACTGATAAGACTCCATATGAGCTATGGAGTGGGAAGAAGACAACAGCCAAGTATCTCAGAGTCTTCGGCAGCCCATGTTTTGTGAAGAACACGGAGCAAAACTTGGGAAAATTCAATGCTAGGTCTGATGAAGGCATCCTTGTGGGATACTCAGCAAAGACAAAAGGTTACAGAGTTTTCCTGCATAAGCTGGGAAAAGTAATCACTACCAGTGATGTGAGAATAGATGAGAACTGGAAAACAATGCAGAATGGAGAAGCTAAGGACAATGAAGAAGATGACTTCAATGTAGATGAATAATCAGACCAACATGAAGAAAAGGAATAAGAAGTAAGTTTAGACTTAGAGAAGAGTGAGTCTGAAGATGAAGAAAGAGATCCTTTTGCAACTAAGACAGTGTAAGGAAAAAGGACAAAGAAAACATGGATCAGTGCTCATTGAGGAGATCAGATCATAAATGACTCATCAGCAGGAGTTACAACAAGAAGAAGAATGGTGGGAGCTACTGCTCTACTCTCACAAGTTGAACCTAAATCTGTTGAAGAGGCTATTCAAGACCAAGCCTAGGTCAAAGCTATCAATGAGGAGCTGGATCAAATTGAGAAGAATGATACATGGGAGCTGGTTCCAAGATCCACTAATAAGAATGTCATAGGAACAAAGTGGGTGTTTAGGAATAAACACATTAAAGATGGCAAGGTGGTGAGGAACAAGGCTAGGTTGGTTTGCAAAGGCTACACTCAGATAGAAGGGGTAGATGTTGATGAAACTTTTGCACCAGTAGTAAGGTTAGAAACTATCAGAATGTTCTTAGTTTTAGCAGCACACAAGAGGTATAAAGTCTATCAGATGGATGTGAAATCTACCTTTCTAAATGGGCTCCTAAAAGAAGAAGTGTATGTTGAACAACCCGATGGAGTACAAATCAGTGAGGATGAGACATAAGTGTGTAAGTTGAAGAAAGCCTTGTATGGTCTTAAGCAAGCTCCAAGAGCATGGTACAGCAGGCTAGATGCGTACTTGAGAAGGTTGAACTTCAGAAGAGGAACAGTTGATAATAACCTGTATGTGTTTAACTCAGAGAAATGCCAGCTGATAACCATAGTATATGTAGATGATATCATCTTTGGAGGGGATCACTCTGAATTATGCCAAGATTTTGCACAAAAGATGAGTGAGGAATTTGAGATGTCATTGATTGGAGAAATGACGTACTTTCTTGGATTACAGATAAAGCAGTGTGAAGAAGGTATCTTTATTTCTCAGACGAAATATGCCAAAGAGATGCTGAAAAGGTTTGGCATGGAGGATAGCAGATCTGTCAGTGCCCCTATGACAGTGGGCTGCAAGTTAACAAAAGATCAGGAGGGAAGGAGTACAAGCCTTACAGAGTACAGGAAGATAATAGGGAGCCTTCTGTATCTTACGGCATTAAGGCCTGATCTTATGCAAACTGTGTGCACTGCCAGCAGATTCCAAGTTGATCCTAAAGAGTCTCATGTGTTGGTAGTGAAAAGAATCCTAAGGTACCTCAAAGGAACACTGGAAATGGGCTTGTGGTATCCAGCCATGGATTTTATTAAACTACAAGTACACACTGATGTAGACTGGGTAGAAAGTATAGATGATAGAAAATCAACCAGCGGCTGCAGCTTCTACTTGGGTTCAAAGTGTGTTGCATGGTTAAGTAAAAAGCAAAACAGTGTTGCTTTGAGCACAGCTGAGGCTAAGTATATGGCTGCTTGTGTAGCATGTACACAGATAATATGGATGCTAAGACAATTGGCAGACTTGGGTGTTGAAGTGAAATTACCAATGAGTATACTTTGTGATAATCAAAGTGTTATTGATTTCAGCAAGAATCTAGTTCAACATTCGAGGAGCAAGCATATTGACATCCGGTATCACTTCATCAAAGATCAAGTGGAATAGGGTACAATTCAGTTGGAGTATGTTGGCACTAAAGATCAAATTTCAGATATTCTAACTAAACCTTTATCCACAGAGCTGTTTGAAAAGCACAGATTGAGTTTATCTATGCAAATGCCTCCTTAAGCCTGAAGTTTAGGTAAATCCTTCATCTTCACTTTGCGAGTTTTTCAAATTTGTAATTGGTTGGCAAAGGGGGAGAGAAGCAATAGTGCCGGGGGAGCTGTTAAGAAAGGGGGAGTGCATATTTAGGGGGAGTTGAAACTGTTGCATAGTGGCTTTTGTTATAAGTGTTGCCAACAATTACAAAGGGGGAGATTGTTGTTCTCACAGTTTTGTATAGGTTGTAATTGTTGTCAATTAGGTTTAGGTGTGCAAGAAGGTAAAAGCCACATGGAGAGGTAAGAACATAAAAGCCACATGAAAAGGGTAAGACAGTAAATTCGCCGCAAGTAAACCCTATTGGGGTTTCATGGAGGAGTATATAAAGGCCATCGGAAGACAACAAAAAAGTAGAGTCGGGCAATTGAGCAAAACAGACAGAAAACCTTGACAACCAGCCGACCAAAGAAGAAGCCATTGGAAGAGAGAGAAAAATTATACACGGTAGAACAGTGGCCGGTTTGAAAAACAAACACCACCGGCAAGAGAAAAAAACCGGTGAGTAATGGCACACCACCGGCACACCAGCAGTCGGCAGACGGTGACAGATCCGGCTGGGATAGAGGAAATCCAGCGACAGCAGAAGGAGATCCGGCGACAGTAGAAGGAGATCCGGCTAGGACGGTGAGAGATCCGGCTGGGACAGAGGAGATTCGGCGACAGCAGAAGGAGATCCGGCTGGGACAGAGGAGATCCAACTACAGCAGAAGGAGATCTGGCGACAGCAGAAGGAGATCTGGCTGGGATGGTGACAGATCCGGCTGGGACAAGAAGGAGATTCGGCGACAGCAAAAGGAGATCTGGCTGGAACGGTGACAGATCCGGCTGGGACAGAGAGAGATCCGGCTGGGACAGAGGAGATCTGGTGATGGCGTGAGATAGATCCAGCTGGGATAGAGGAGATCTGGCGACGGCGTGCGAGAGAACCGGCTGGGACGGTGAGAGATCCGACAGAAGGAGATCCGGCCGATGGTGAGAGATCCAGCAGAACGGGGATTCGGTCGACGGTGACAGATCCGGCAGACAGTGAGATAGATCCGGCAGAAAGAGATCTAGTCAACGGTGAGAGATCCAACAGAACAGGGGCTGGACAAAAAAAAAAAGGAAACGTGAGGCGAGCCGTGAGACAAGGAGACGGGTGAGGCCGAGTCGGTGAAAGCAGGAGCTGTGTGAGGCAACCTAGAGAAGGAATTTGGCGAAGCATCGGAAAGAATTCAACGTATTTCCAGATTTCTTCAAGAGAGGTTAAAGAGCATTGCGGTGAACTTTTAAGCAGCAGTGAAGCAGCCTTTCAATTCAACAGAGGCAAGACAAGTTAGAAGAAGGGTAGACACAGTAAGTGACACTCTTTGTATTGTACTTGCTTAGTATTTGCAATGGTGAAAGGAGCAGAGAATTAAGACATTCATTGTAACTGGAATTCTCAAGTATAGTGGATGGTCTCGGTAAGGGAGAGTCCCTACCACCGTGGATGTACGTCACATTGACAGAAACACGTAAATCTCGTGTGTCCTAAATTTGCTTTACATTCTATATTTTGAATTGAGTTGTGAACGCAGCTAAAGTATTAGCCAACCCATAACCTAACGAAGGCCTAAACAAGAACATCTGAATTGTCTATTAGGTAAGGTGTCTGAAAGGTGATTTTGGGGACTATTGTGATTAGTAGGTAGCAATAGATCTACATTAGTCGAGTCTGAGAAAGAGTTTGCTTTTAAGAAGAGGTTGAAGTTGTTCACCTACCTGCAAATTGCGGATTGTGGTGATACTGATTCACCCCCCTCTCAATATCACAAACTAGTAGATCCTAGGGAGAAGTTAGGAACTTCAGTCAGCAATTTCTACTTGGTCTTTCATTCACTTGTAGAGCTTGTGGCATAAGATTTTATGCACCAATTAGTAAGAGTTGCCCATTTACAATGGAGATTGTAGCTTGAGCTTCCTCTTCTCCCAAAATTGCAATTAGACATCTCTGAGAGTTATTTTGCTCATCAACATCAAAGTTCCAAGCTTCTTCTTTAGCAAAGGTCACATCTCTTCTTACAACTACCTTCTTTGTAACAAGATTAAATAGCTTATATCCTCCTTTTATGTAACCAAGAAAGATTGCCTTCACTCCTTTATCATCTAACTTTGTCATTGTCTTTGTTGGAATGTGAGTATAAGTAATAAAACCAAAAACCTTAAAATGCTTTACACTAAGCTTAAAAGCACTCTGTCCTTTTTCAAGATTGACATTCTGAATACTTATTAATGGAGATCTATTCAACAAGTAAACAAAACATAAAATGATTTCTACCCAAAATGGATTGGGAACTCCTTTGGCCTTTGACAAGCTCCTTGCCATATTCATGAGTGATTTGTTCTTTCTTTCAACAACTTCGTTATGCTATGGGGTTTAGGGAATTGTGACTTCATACTTTATTCCTTATGTGCTTCACAATACTCCTTGAACTCATTAGAAATATACTTACCACCTTTATCAATTCTCATAATTTTAATAACGTGCACACTCTGTCTTTCAACAAAGGCATTAAACTTCTTAAAATAATCAAACACCTTAGACTTTCTTCAATAAACTCATGTCTTTCTTATATAATCATTAATAAAGGTAAGAAATTTCCTATTATTATCATGTGATAAAACACTCATCAGGCCATAAACATTAGAGTGGATAAGTTGGAATGATTGTCTTACACACTAATTCCTTGTCAAAAAGGGTTATTTGCATTATTTTGCAAGAATACATGCTGCAAAAATCTAATTAGGATGATGTCTCTTAGGCAAGCCTATTATAATGTTCCCTTGTGTAAGCAACTTTAAATGGAAAAAATTCTGATGGCCAAAATGAAGATCACATAACCAAGACTCTTTTTTGATAATAGCACTAAAACAAGTATAAACATCAATGGCAATATCAACTTGAAACATCTAATTCTTTGTTAAAGGGGATTTAAGAATGAATATACCTCACCCATCAAGAATTGAGAGATAATTATCACATAATTGAATGTTATACCCCTTTTCAAGCAATTGGCTCAAATTTAATTGCTTGCTCTTCATGTCTAGTGTATAAAATACATCTGAGATATAATTATGGTCCACATTCTTCAACTTAACAAGCATTTGCCCCTTTCCCATCATTGGAACACTACTATCATCAGTAAACTCGACTATGGAGTGGATTGACTCATCAACATCAACAAAGAGTCCTTTCTTTCTACACATATAATTGGTACACCTAATGTCAAGGAACCATGTATTGTAGTTTAATATTTTAGCAGTTGTAGTAACTATCATAAGTGCTTCATTTCCATCATCTAAATCTCCCTTTTGTGCACAATGAGCTATCTGATTATGCTCCTAAGACCTATACTTACTAGTATAATGATCACGTTTATGACATAAGTAACATTTCATATGAGATTTGTCATACCTTCCTCTACTATAACCTCTTCCTTGGCCTTAACCATGACCTTTGTACGATTTGTCTAATCTTTTTTGGTCATTGTATTCATTGTCACCATCTCTATAGTTGTTATAGTAACCTCCTTGACTTATAATATTGTAGTAATTACTACCGTGTCCTCATCCTTGTCCTTTACCATAAGAAGAACCTTGCTTCTAATTTGATTGATCACTCTGATTACTTCTGGTAGGAGCTTAACTTTAAGGTGCTTACTTTACTAGCTTCTCAATGTGCTTCTCATTCATGTGCTATTCATGAACTTACAATGTGCTTGTTAGTACATCAATTGACATCTAAGACAAATCATGTGCTTCTTCTATAGTAGCCACAATATGCTCATATAACAATGTAAGTATCCACAAGATCTTTTCAACTTTCACTTGATCATTTAGCTACTTTCCATAGATTCTCATTTGATTCATTAGGGTAAGAACTCCACTTATATAAACTAAAACTAGTTCTAAAGCTTCCATCTACAAAAGTTTAAATTAACATCATAAAGTTTGGAGTTTCACCTTTTTAACTTTGCCTACACCTTGGAATAATGTCGTCAAAATCACCTTTTTAACTCAATTTTATTAATCTTATAAAAATGTCACACAATAACAAAAAAGCACACACATGATAATATAAATAATGTGTCTTTATTTAATTATAGACACCTAAATCTACCCTAATAATCAAATTCAAATTGGACTTAATTTAAGTAACTTCTATCATAATAAACTGTTAATTTAGATTAACTCCTAATTTGGATTAACATTAACACAATCAGTGAGTTTCATCAAATATCAGTTATAGGTCCATCGTATTATACACATGTTTCTATTTGGGAATCTTTCTTGAATAATGTATTAGAATTATGTTTGTGTTTGAATTTTTTTGAAGAGAGGCACCCATTAGGAAGCAAAACAAAGGTACTTCATTCAAGTTCTTAGTTCCTTTAATTTATGCTCATGTTCTTCTTCTTACTAAACTCCTTACCATTTTTTTTTTGATATTTTTTTTCTTTCATTTTCTGGATGATTCATTACATTTGTTTTGATTTTTAATTGTCCAATGTTTGTCTTTTGTGGGTGATTGTAGTGTTTTAGTTTGACTTTCATTGTGCCATAGACCTGTTTTGATAGATCGATTGTTTACGATTGTGTTGGCTGGTTTATTTACTTATGGCTTTTACTTGTGTATCCTTTTCCAAACTTGTTGCTTGTTCTACTATTTTGTTGATTTATTTATTTAATTTTAGAATGCAACTCTTGATTCTAATACTTTTCACTAAGTTTTTTTCTTTTTTTACCTTATTGTTAATTATTAAGCAATCATATTAGTTATTCTAGGTGCCTTGGTTTTGGTTGAGACTTTTCTTGGGTTGTGGTGGTATCAATTTTTTTTCTATTTGTGATGTATCAAAATTAGTCTGAATTAAAAAAATCATGTTTTTCATTGGGAGGATAAATGTGTGAATGGGTAGCAATTGCAACTAAAGTAATTGTTACAGATATGATGCCTACAAATACAAGTAGTTAAAAGGAATAATTGTTACAAATTGTTTAAGAATATACTTTCTTATGTGCAAAATGATGTTGTTTTTAGCATAATTCTAGTGATAACTCAATTTAAAAAAAGGGAATTATGGTAGAAAAATTTTGCATTAATAGGGCAAGAGGAAGAAGGGATTTAGGGTTAAATTTTGAAGAATTCCCATTAATTGATGTTAATTATAATGCACATCATACGCAATGTATGTAATTATTAATTTGAAATTTTCAAAGTATTAGTCCTATAATTATCTCAAAGGTAATCTCTTTATTGTTCCTAGGCTTCTTCTATTTCTTTTTCATTCTTACAATTTTTTGGTCTCCAAATGTTTCTCAAACAACTAATAAGAAAAAAAAAAATTCAATTTACACTAAGAGAATCACTAAAATTTAGTGCAATATAATGTTGTATGTGCACTTACAAATTTAGCAAAGCTAACATTTTGAAAGACAAATATGCCCATTTTAATTCACATATTTTATGGGAATGAAAAAATTATTCCCGACAAAGGTATACAAGTAGAAAATTTGGATAGAACCTAAGGTCACTTTCTTATAAGTTAGTGATAATAGATTTACATATTTTCTTTAGAGATATTAAAATACTAGATATGATATGACTAAATTAACATCATTTACTTCAAAAGTTATGATGTTTCCATCTAACTTCCAATTGGCAGATAAAGACATGCACATGGTTTTTAGATTTTCTTTTTTTTTTTTTAATGCAATTTCAAGAAGAGCTTCTTGATTTCTTGATCGAAACTCCTCTGATGGCTAATGTACACTTACTGCCTGCAACGCAATAATGAACATGATATTAATAACCAATCTATTATACATTAGATCGATGTATCTCTAATTAATTGAATATATAAAAATAAAATACGATATAAATATATGAAATAAAATAAAAAAAAAGTCTCTAATTGAAATGAAATTAAGTATTATGTTATCTATTTAAACTTTAGTAATAATTGAATTTGTAAACAATTAATATTATTAATAAGGTAAGCATAAATTATAGTTAAACAACTAAACATGTCAACATATATAATGCAAGTATCAACCACTATTTCTATCATGGAAATCTTTCATAATCATATTTATATGTTATCACTAATAATTTATTTTCTAAGCTTAGCAATGATGATAATCAATATTATATTATATTATATTATAATGATAATTACAGATTCTAGTGCATCTTACCAAAGTTTACAATTGAAAGAAATGTCACCAAATTGGACCAATTAAACACGTCAAGGCAGCCCCAAGAAGTTAAAAACTAAATTATATTACAATATTTGAAAGATAATAAAAAAAAAAAGGAAAAAAATGTACTTATAAGACCATGGCCCATGAGAACCAACTTGGGCAATGGCTGGGGAGTTACACATCCAAGTGGAACTTAAACTTAAAGGCAAGGTAGCTGGCCATTGGGGAGTGATACATGGTGTCATGAAATGAGACATGTCAATAGTCAACATGTGGAGCTGCTTGGCCATTTCCTCCATGAAGCACCCCAGAGCAAATTGAGATTTGGTCGGTTTAGTCTCAACCATGAATTTGATCACTTCTTTTCCCAAGTCATCATCGTCTACCTTATCCTTGGAACCCATGTAGTTGGCCTCCGAGGGCCAAGCAAAAAGAGGGGTCCTCCTTTTACATTCTTTTAGGGAGAATTTCTAGGGAGTCACAAGATTGGCTAGAGTCCTGAGCTCTGAGGGAGGCATATGGTCATTTGCTCCTTTTGATGGATTGGACAAAGTGGAACAGGCAAGATTGGAATCTCACTTCTTTCAAATTCCTATGAGTTTTAATTCCAAATATGTTAAAAAAAATTGATATATGAGTTTTTTTTTTTTTTTAAGTTAACTATTGAATTTTAGTAATGCACACACTTTTCATAATGTTAATCTACAATGTTTTATCATTTTAGTTATATTTTTTTTAATTTATTTTTCTTAGACTTATCTTTAGTTATAAGATAAGCTTAGTCCATGTCAAATATTTTCATTTTATTTTCACTTGATACATGATTAGACGAAAATTGATTAAATCAAATATTTACAATTAATTTTTTTTAATTAGATTCAAATTTTATCTTTAGTTGTCAAGAGAAAGAAACTCATGGCTTAGTTATGATCTTTTTAATAAATAATTAATCTTTTTATATATTTCCTAGAAAATGGGTGTCCAAGGCTTAACTTATATCCATACTAATTTCCAAAGTGTGTCCAAGACTTTACTTACACCACTCTAATTTTCAAAGCACGTCCAAGACTTAACTAACAACCTCTCTAATTTCCAGAGTGTGTCCAAGACTTAACTTATAAATTCTCTAATTTTCAAAGCGTATCTAAGACTTAACTTATAAACTATCTAATTTTCAAAGCGTGTTAAAGACTTAACTTATAAGCTCTTTGATTTCCCCCAATAACGTGAAAATTATGTGGAAGATGAGCCATTATATATTCAAAAAGAATTAAAATGTAAGGAGAAGTATGTCACTTGACACACCAATATCAGAAGCTTAATACACACACACTACAAAAACAAAAAAAAAAAAAAAAGAATAATACTTGTTAATCTATGGTTGGCAAATATTTCTATTTCTAATTAATCTATGATGTCCAAATTCCATAATAATTTGAAGTATTAATAGTTTTGCATATAGGAGTTTATCATGCTAGTAGTTTCATTTTCCAGCTTCATTTCTAATTTCTTTCCCTCTTTGTAATTTATTCAATAAATTTTGAGTGATACAAATTTGAACTTCATACTTTTTTTTTTCTTTTTCAAGTAAAAATTTAAATTCCACTCTTAAAATCCTAAAGTTTTAATTTTCCAAACTCTAATAAATTATAGACATCAATGAGTCTTAAATCTTTCCCTCTTAGATTTCTTGTATCATCATTTTTAATATATAGTTCATCATTATAAAATACCATTATAAACATGAAATGACCTCATTTATTGTGCTATTTATCGTATCATGTGTCCAACCATATAGCAAAGAGTTCTATTATATAAACATAGAAATTGGGTCCAAAAATTAGATGTAAGTTCACATCACTTAATGCAAATTATTATTTGTAGTTATTTTATTATTTATAAAAGAAAACATATTACTATAACTAATAGTTAGAATTTAATATAAATTCATATTTAACTTTTGTGTTCAATTTACGCATTCATCCTAAATAAAAAAAAACCCCGCCATCACTCAAAAAAATATTATTGAAAGACTTTATCGCGGGATTCTTACAATTAATGTCAAGTGTTTGACCAAATACATACATGCTTGATTGTGGAAAAATCTAAGATCTAGATTTTTTTTTCTCTTTTGCAAAAATTTAGGTACTAAGTGTTAACGCAGCAGGTGGAATTCTTTTTTCAGTATTTTTTAATTATATTAATATTTTTTTTATTCAATTGCTTTTTTATTTTTAATCCTTATTATTGATTAATAATTTTTAATAATTTTGTATCAAGCTTGTATTGTATATAGTAATCATTTTTGTGATCTTAGCTATTTGAACTAGAATTAAATTGGTAGAAAAAGATAGAATTATGTGGACGGAAGTAGGTTGCAGTTGTACGCAATTATGTATTGAATGTGGAGGGAAGTAGGTTGCAATTGTAGGCAGTTATGTATTGAAAAGAATACGAAAGAATTAAATAGTGTGATATTCATAAATGAAAGGAAAAAATTTGCTGGCATTGAATGAGTGCGATATTCATAAATAGTTTTCCTATGTGATTGCTCATTTTATTTTCAATAGCTATTTTCTATACATTGAAGCATCAGTTGTAAGTGTATCATAATTAAATTAGCTTAAACTTGGTTTAATCTAGCTTTTAAATTCATTAATACCAATACAAAAGTTTATTTTTAATATACCAACTCACTATGTGAACTATTAACCATTTTAAGTAAAAAGGAATGGTGGGTTAAAAATTGTTATAGAAAATATTAAGAAAGAATAACATATAAGACATGGACAATTTATATAGAATTATTCCTTCAAACCTATTACTTGTCATGTTCAGTACCAATAAATTTAAATTCCCAATGAAACCAGGAATTTCACCTAAGATGAAGTTGTCACTAATATCCACATCAATCTTACTTCGTTCTTTTGTTTTTTCAGCTCTTAGCCTAGATGATCTTGACAAATCACAAGCTACACCATAAAGAAACTAACAAAATGTATTTCATTTTTGAAGGTTGGAGAGTACACCCAATTTTACAAGGAAGATTTAACATCTGCTACCGTAAGAGAACCAAGCCACCAAGTGCCAGGAATTTGGTCCAACTTAGACTCATAATGTGGTCCCAACTCTTGCCAAACCTTCTTTACTAAATATAGGTTATCATAAATGTATGTCTTACCCCTTGAATTACCACGGATCACTCTCACTAGATTTTTTTGCATCTCTGCCTTTTTTCAAAGCATGATTAGCTCATGATCGTAGAGAACATTTTCGGTATAAAAATTAGGCGAACAACTATGGTTGACGAATCTCCCCTGCCCACATGGTGTTGCATGAATGGTGCATAATTTCATGAGAATTTTTTCCATATAAGAATTGACTTCTCTCATTTTGTAGAAGTGTTGACTTATTATATAATTTGTAACTCTTGAAATAATAAAACTCAAATCTAATTCTTAATTTGTAAAATTATTAAATTTCTTTTCTCATATGAATATATAATATTTTTATTATTAAGATGATTTAAATTATTATTTTTAAGAATATAAAAATAAATAAGTAAATATAAGGGTAATTTGATTTGAATATAAGACTGTTTAATTATAAAAATTTTAATATGATGTCAAAAGACTATTCTATTTAAAAGATCAAATTGTTAAAAGAATAATAAAATATTAATCATATATTATAATTTAACATAGCTTAAAGCCTTAAGGTGTTTTTTTCTTTTCTCTTTCCTTATATGGCCATTGTGGGTCTATATCCCCTAGCTTAGGATAGTGCATATTTTTGATCCATTAACCAGCAACTATAAGATGGCAAAAGATAGCTAACCTTTCACCATTCCACATAATCAGCTTTAGCAACAATGGAAATAACTGTTATTGTAGTGTCAAGATCAACAGGAGTCATATATAACACTCACCATTGTTTTATATATCCTTTCATTTGTCTGCAGTTATATTTATCGTTTCAATATTCTTTCTTTCATAAATGTTTTCAATGTTTTATGTGTTGCTTATAAGCTCTTGATTGGGCTCCAAAGGGTGAATACAAGTTTAAATAGTATTATCTTCTCATATGTTTCATTATGTAAAATTTAGTACCTCATGTCTAAATGTATCACAACTAACTCAAAGATAGGTGATGAAGAGTTCTCTAGTCTAGTGGGCTTGTGTTCTTATAAGATAGATAAAGGCTATGGGAGTGCTAGGCTCGAGCCCAAAATGAAAGAAACTTAGGAAACAAGGAAAAGGGAAAGAAATTACCTGGAATCCTTGGAGGCTCAGGATATTTATAGGCCCTTTAGTGGGCTCTTATTGATTGATGGGCACAGGGCGGGTCGAACTCTATCAATACTTTGATATGGGTAATAGAGTGTGGACTGCTAATCGACAAGGGTTGCAGGAATGGTAATGGAGAATGCCCTTGTCAACGCAGTGAGGCTGTGGGTTGCTAGCTTGCATCAGGCTGGGGAACCGTTTAGGCTTGGAACAGGCCTTGGGCCGATTGTCACAATGTCCTTAACCCAGCTGCTATTACTCACATTTCAGGTGGTCATGCACCGAGTCTATGGGGCACGATAGAAAAAACATTTGAGGTACAGTAAATAAAAAAAATCCAGAATACTAGAAAAAAAAAAAAATCAAGCCCATTAGCTTTTGAAAATATTTATTAGAACTAGAATTTACTGCAATGGCAACTTCAAGCACTCTAATTGATACAGAAGTGTGCCAATCAAAGGCAGCCTACAGCCTGCAAACGTGATCTCTTCATCCTGGCAATTGCTGCAAAAAAGATTTGTAAAATTGAAAATTAAAGGCAAAGGCTCGTCAGACAATCTGATTGAAAAGAGAGAGGATGTTGACAGAACTAGTTTCACTCCCGTTCCAATCCAGCAATGCAACCTTGAAGTGAACAAGAAGATGGGAAACGTGCTGAATAAGACAGCAGAATGAACTTTACAGCAAACACTCCTTTTGTTGTTTACTTTGATTGCAATGTTTAGTCTAATTGTAACTTGAAAAGTATATGCTTATGTTACTTTTGCAAAAGCAGAAACATCAACCCGGAGATAGTGGGATGAGGTGAAGTCTGCCCCATTCAGGTTCCTTGTTGAGGTCAACATGGAAGTATGGAAGATGTGTTGTATTCATCATTCCTTTTGTACCAAATCAATGTGCCAAATCCCTTGAAAGGTGTACTTTGAATAAAATGAATGTGTTGTCATTATCTGCAAAACTTTTACAGCCAACAAGAGTTCTTCTTCTCTGCAATTCTTCTTTCAATGAGGTCCTTTCTTCTTTGTTAACATCAGAGGGGATCATCGAGACTAAGATGACTCCAATTCTGCCCCATAATTTTTTGAAACAAAGGTTGTTGCTCCACTTCTAGAAGAACAGGGACAAGATATTAAGAAAAGGAGCAGCATAAGTCATTACATAAGCAATTACGTCCACCAATAAGCTTTCTGAGAAGTCCTAATACCATCGTCAAGAAATATGCCGCAGGCAATGGATAGTAAGCAAAGTAAATTTGATGCAGATATCTGTTTCCATAAGAACACCATCCCTCGCAGCAAAGATTCGTACTACCTGGAAAAGAAACTAGGTTCCCTATCTGTAGTTTAAGATTTGACTTTGATCTTGGCACATGGAACAATTTTAAATTCATAAAAGGAGCTAGTTATATCACTGGCAGAATGTTTGAAACAAATAGAGCTCATTGAACTAGCATCATAACTTTGTTTTTAACATATGCAAATTTGCCGCTTAACCATTTTGCCTACAGGAATGTACTTTCACCAACGTCTAGTGAGCAACAGAAATTACAAATGAGTATGCCAAGAGGGATTCACAGCTGAGCATCATAACCCGTATGCATCATTGAGCTGCCCTCCTTTAGAAAGTCCTTTGATCAAGTGTTATATGAAGGAATGCTGGCGAAAATCCTTTGACAGATAGAATAGAAAACAAAACTCTTGCAACTTTCTACATGCCAACTCTACGAAAGCCATCAATAATAATGGAAGATGTGACAACATCAATATCTGATCTGTTCTCCTGCATTACTTTGAACAGTTTGACAGCCTCATCCATTTGATTGTGTGAACATAGGCCATTCATCAAAGCATTGTATGTGAAAACATTTGGCTCTATGCCCTTGAGGATCATTTTTTTGAGCACTTGTTCTGCCTCTGAAATCATCCCTTTCTTGCATATTGCATTAACAAAAAGATCTTCAATGACAGTGCTGTATGCCACTACATCTGGCTCAAAATCCCCTTCCTCCAACTTCTTGAGCACCTGAAGAGCTGCATTATAGTTTCAAGATCTGCACAAACCTGGCTCGTAACCCAATTGATTTGACATTGAGGTGTCTTAGCATTTAATATATAATACATTATTAAATCTCATCCGACAATTTAAGCTTTTTAATTAAATTGAATCTTGAGATGATATTACAAGTTTATGGCTAGGAGATTTTTTATTCAAACCCCCGACGATCTTATATTTAATTGTGATGTTTATTTGTAAGGTGAGTGTGTTGACATGCTTCTTTGTAAAGCTCATTAATCAAACTATTGTAACCAATTAGATTAGGATGATTGCCTCTCTCCATCGTCTTTCAAATATCTTAGTACCATTAACAGAATATCCGATGCAAGATAAAAGGAAAGAAAACTATGACAGGCAAAATAGAAATATTACACGTTGTCGTTTCGGCATGATTCATTGCTGTTTCAACATGTTTCGTTGCCGTTGCTTTTTATTTGTGCCATTTTTCAATTAGTAGAAAATGTCATGCTCAAAAGAAACAAAAGGCGCCGACGGATAAGAAAATAATATCTAAATTGTGATCTACATTTCTGTGCAGTCCTTAAATTTTCCTTTTTCATGTTCTTTTTATTGGTTCGGACAAGGATCTGAATCTTCGAGTTTGAAGTTGGGAAAAAACAGACGGTGCTACCACCGGACGGGGCTGTGACACAGTGTTTGAAACTTTGCCAGGCATTTTTGCATTAGGTGCTGTTGACGAAAAGTCTCCATACTTGGAAAATGCATATTAATGACTGCTGCCAAGCTGTGGACCATTTCCATCTAAAATTATGTTGTGATTGATATATATTTCGGGGATTACACTGAATAGATAAATGAAAACTGTTAAGTTTTGTAATACTTGTAGGCAAGGCTATTAAAATCCATTCATAGAATTTTGCGATCATTCATGAAATTCAAGATTTGGATCACGTTAGGATCTTTTTGAACTAAGTCCAGGTCCAAATTGTAGGATTGATAGAATCACAATCTAATCCTACAATTCGCACTTCTTACACAATGAGTTTTTTAGTTTCATTTTTTTTTTTCTTTGACTAAAACATATTATAAATTTCATCTCATGCTCATTAGCAATATATATATATATATATATATATATAAACAAAAAGGAAAACAAAGATCTATTTTTATTTAAATTTAGATACTAAATATAGGTAAGTAAGTACTTATATGTAGAAAAGATTTTTTATTCATAAAAATTATTCTATAACTATAAGAAGAGAAGATATTATGTTTTTTCTTTTTTTTTTTGTAAGTGAAGATAATCATTGTAATTCTTTTTATTATTATAGAGTTGATATGTATAAAATTCTTAACTGTGAGTTATATTTTTCAATGTTAAGTAATTTTCTTTTTTTTTTTTCACTGTTAGTAGACTATTATGATTATATGATCTAATTTTACAACTCAATCCTTAGCTTTCCAAATTGATTCTAAGTGTAATTTAGATTTTAATAATCTTACTTATAGAGTTATTTTCTATATATTTCTATCAAAACTATAATGATATCTTAAGGATACTATATTGTAAGTCAATTGAGTTATTGCAACCTATGATGTTTGAATATAGGATATCTTAACTCTTAAAAATTTAGGATAAGTTTGTTACTAACCACAAAATCAAATAATAAAATTACCAAAATTCTTAATTTTAGGTCTAAAATTCAATTCTTAATCTTTATAAACCAAAAAGAAATTTAGGACACGTATGTAATGTATATAATAATCGTAATATTTTAATTGAAAAATGTATATAAATAAAATATTTATTGAGAAATTAAGAAAAAAGGTAACTTATATTTGTGGTATAGGTTGTTATTTATTATTTAAAATAAAATTGTTTCATAAGTTTTTCCCTTATTAATGACTTTAACCTTTTTATTTATATTTTAGCCTTCTTCTCACCGAATTTTTTTTTGTGATAAATAAATTATTTTTAATTGAAAATTTTTAGATTAAATATATTTTAATAATATTTAACTATAATTTTTAAATTAAATTTGGATTCTAATTCAGTTTAAGGTTTAATTTAACATATTAATTATCAAACTATTAATTTGGTAGTTGGATCGATAGTTAATTTTTATTTTTTAAAAAGGAATTAATATTTTTTATTATAAAAATATAAAAATAATATTAAAATAATATTTAAGTATATATTTATAAGAATTTGCAATGAAATAAAATAATTATATACATTTAAAAAAAAACAAAAATTTAAATTTTTAACACTGAATTAGTCAATTTTCTCTTAATTATATTTAGTCCAAGAACCAAATTGTTTTTGAGTTTAGATAATCAATTTATTCATTTGACTGTTAGATTGGTTGAGTTTTTAAAACTATATACCCAACATGTATTTTCGTGTCTAAAAAGCCTGTGTACTATTTTTCTAAAAATTCCTTTAACGGACACAAGAGAACCCGGGTTTGACAAAACATAAATATATAGCCTGCCGTGTCTGTGCCCTTCATATTGCAACTTCCAAGCATGTCCCAAATAAAATTTCTGTCACCGCCACATTTGATGACCAAGTAAAAGGTCGAGCACTTGAAAATATGAAATGCAATCAACACATTTGCATTGTTGGGAAATGGGCACCAGGTTATAACACTCAAAAATAATAACAAAAGTAAGAAAATAATTGGAACTAGAGACATAGATTTTATGTGGTTTAGTCGATTTATTCTATATCCATAGGTGAAAATAGGAGTAAATATTATTAAAGTCAAAAATACAAGAGGAACTTATAAGCCTTATTAACAAAAGCTTGAATAATAGACTAATGGTTTATAGAGTTTTAACTCTCTTAATTTTTCCTTCTATTTTGTATTTGTATATATTTATAACACGTTATATTACTCCTTATTTATAAAGAATAAAATCATCCAATTCTACTCAATTTTCTAATATGGGACTTTAACCACCAATTTAACACTTACTTCCACAATTACTTAGTAATATGATCTTTTGCTTCATGCAATATGGTTCCTTTCTTCCATAATTACTTAGGAATCTCATCTTTTGCTTTGGCAAAAGGAAGCTTGCATGATTTGATAATAGTTTCAGCATGTAAGCTATTGGCATATACCTTCCTTGGAGTAATTACTTGGGACATTCTAAATTCTATGGCTAATAAATGAGCATAACACTACATGAGGTTTTGCATGCTATAGTGCCTGAGGAACACTGAGATGTACTTAACCTTACCTTTTTTTTTTTTTATTATTATTAATGCAAAAAGTTTGTTTCTTCACAATTACTTCACCAAATATATCTTGTAATGTAGGCATGTGGCACACTGACGAGTCAATTGATTTCAATACATGAGTTTTTTAGGTGTTTGGGCTAATGTAAATGCAATTGAAAAGTTTAGTATTTTGCTTAATGACTTAACTGCTAAATTGGTCATCTTCCTTAAGCTCGGTTAGCAGCTTCTTTAGCAAAGAAGCGTACTGGAATGGAAAGCTCATGCTGGAAAAATGACTTGTCTGCCAAACATAGAGCTGCATAAAGTCTAGTAAGGAAAAATTAAATATCAACCAAAAGCACTAAAGGAAATACTATGAAATTAAACACTCAGAATTTAGTTACACATTTCGAAAATGATCAGTAGAGATAGTAAGTGCTGAAGGTTGATCGCTGGGAAAGAAATCAGATGATC
The DNA here is from genome assembly GCA_037832385.1 of Rhizophora apiculata. NCBI lineage: Eukaryota > Viridiplantae > Streptophyta > Magnoliopsida > Malpighiales > Rhizophoraceae > Rhizophora > Rhizophora apiculata. The sequence continues at coordinate 5,107,407 of CM075436.1, forward strand.
ACATATTCAATTCCCATTTCTACTTAAAACAAATAAATAAATTAATAGAAAGGAAACAAGAAAAAGTGGAGAGGGGGAAAAAAATGATCCCTTTAGATTAGAAACAAAAATCACAAATGTTTTTGAGCACGTTATACTTCAAGTGCATGATACAAGGAACAGGCATGAACAAGCATTATTGAATTTGAAACATTTAGTGGTAGACATGATCTCATAACGATTCATTAGTAAACACTTGTTTTATGGATAGAACCAATACATATAGATGATATATTAGTTGATCAATTTTAGGTGTATGCAATGGTAAATGAGATCAATAAGTTTGAATAAGATCTAGACTTTGCTACCAAAACTTGGTGATCATCATATTCTTTTATGTCTAATTTAACTATTTAACCTAACCAAATAATGAAAATTATAAATATAAAAGGGGCTTTCATATAAACATAATGAAACTTATTTTGTAAATTTGGAATATTTTTTCACCAATTACAAGACTAACACATTGTTTGTAAAAATAAATTGTAACTTGTGAGATGCAACTTTTTATAACAATAAATTTCTTAAATGAAAAGAAAGAAATTATTTTCTTAGATGATCCCTAAAAATTCTCACAAATCCTTTTCTTATTCTTAATGTTGGACATATATAGTTTTGTGTTATTATTGTTATTTATTTAGTTTTCTTCAAATTCTTATTTAACTTTTTAATCAAATATTTTAACTAAAATTATTAAATCAACTTAGGTGTTTTCTCTTTCTCCTCTTACCATGTACTTGAGTTTAGTCACTGTTTTTAATTGAAGCATTTGTTGGTGCACATTATACATATTTAAACTAATGCAAACGTCATTCTTTCAATTTATCTCTAATGGGTGCAATACTAATCTTATTATGGATATATTTATATCTTATTTGGTCATTATTGGAGTGACCACATTTATTTATCTAAATATTTTTATTCCTAACACAGTTTTTCTTTTTTGGAAATTTTGATAACTATAATTTAAAGTAAGAAATATTCAATAACTTAATTATTCTCCAACATGGCATATGATACAAAGTTTTGAAAAATTTTTCTCTTGAACGAGATATAAAATATTTTGATAAACTTTTTAAATAAAATATAATCTAATGATCTTTTTTAATAAATAATATTTTATTTAATTATAGTTCTCTTAAAAATTATTATGAAAACTATTAATATTAAAAAAATTTATTTAAATAAAATAAATATATTTTGTAAATTAAAAATTTTTTTAATTATAAAATTAAAATATTATTTATAAAAAACAATTAATCTCTCATTCTCTATTTTGGTGTTCAAACATGGCGTTGACCTGAATATAGATGATGGAACTGATCTTCATATTCTTCTTGTTTTTGGTGATAAAGGAGGGGATACCCCAAACAAAGCAGCTCCTACTCTAGGGAGATAGACTCCAACAATGTCTCCATAAGAATTGAGCAAAGCCCGGCAGGTGGTTATGGAAAATACTGCAGCCCCGGAGTCTGTGACAACGCAAATGAAGCGAGCCAAACTGCCGCCCTATCTCCTTTTTGGTATACATGAGTCAAATGCACATCCCAATCTCGTTTAAGCAGCTCCCTGCAGCTACAGATAAGAGTGGCTTGAGGTGAGTGGCCAGCACCTCTTCATATTCTAATGGAGATGTGGGTTTTTCAAAAGCAAAACTCATAGATTCGAGTTGGGTTTGACTCTCGAGGCCTGAAATTGGTCTAATGTGAATGTTGAAATACAATATTTGATGATATAATCAAAAAAACTTCAAGACTGAAGCATTCATAAGCTGTGAGGGTAAAAAGTTCATGGGGCTGCATCAAAAGCAACTGCGAGGGTAAAAGAAATACTTTAGTGAGACATTTTCAAAAATACAAATTATTCGGATCTTAAGTAAGTACAAGTAGTTTATGCAAGATATTAAATTCCCAGTAAAATGAAGAAAGAAAAGAAATGACAAAGATAAAGAAAAAGATTAGAGATTAAATTTGAACTCATTGTAAACTTAAGGAGACGAGGGTTTTGGCAATCTTCATAAGAATTAAAAGAAATTTTTTCATCCTTGCACTCATTAAACACACAAAAACCCCATAGCAAAGAACAAGCAGTACCTGGCAGCTTTTCCAGGAAACCATTGTGGTCATTCTCGTAAATATCCAAAATTTATAAGGTCTTCAAGTTTGCTAAATTTGCAGATATATTAAAAGGAAAAGAATTGAGTAAGTGAGATCAATTCTAAATTTCATTGTCTGAGTTACTTTAAATTTACATGCCTTGTAGTGGGAAGATTCCTCCCAGGTGGTAGTATGCAAGACAGGTTATTTAGAGATCTGACAGCATCCAATGATTTTAAACTGCTCTTCACGACGAAGGTACCTTCAAGGTTCAACACCTCTAACTTTTGCAGTCTTGATTCTAGTTACATTTACATCGTTGTAACTTAGGTCCAATTGTTCTAAGTTTTCCAAAGTAGCCGGTCTGGAAAAAAATATATAAAGAAAAAAGTGTGTTACAATAGCATAGTACTGTGACTCTAAGAAAAAAAGAAAAGAACAAAAAAATTAAATTTAGGGAATTGCAATACCTGTTGTGAAATGGATGCCCCCAAATTGTTTGTACCAAGATTCAGCGTGCTAGGTGATGTAATGGTACTTACGAAGGATATGCTGTTGCTATTGAATCTGTTGCTTTCTAGATTCAGCACTATCAAATTCTTCAACAACTTAAAATTTACCATACATAGAGTGTTTAAGAGGTATTCCCCCTAATGTATTTTTAAACACAAAAGATTGTTAGACCAATCACATGCTGAACTCAACCGTATTAATTAAATATTTCACATCGACCTCAGTTGCCTTTTTGGATTCATCCTTGTGAATAATGATGGCGTGACTTGCAGAATATAGCAAAAAATATACATGCATACATGTTATGAGCATACTCATTGCATAAAATGAAAGTACCGATAGCTCTGAAAGTTTCTGAAAAAACTAGCAGTATTATTTATCTTTTCTGATGATAAATAGAAAAAAACAAAAAAAACAAACAAACCCCTGGACAGATTAAAGAGTTATATATATGTTTTCTCTACCCTGGACAGATTACACAGCTTTGAAGTCTGATGACAGATTACAGTTGTTGCACAGACTAATAAACACATATTTGTGTTAATTTAGTGCACGCATATGCTGAAATAAAGAAGTTTTGGCACCAATATAATATGCAACTGTAACTTCACAAGGATATGATCGCCTCAAGTTACTCCTTTGGAAACTAGTCCTCAAAGATATGAGGGCAACTTGAGTAGGTGGGCTGAACCAATTAGACTGCAATATGTGAATAGTAAAAATAAAAAAATGTAAATTACACTACTGGACTTCAGGGTCGTATGATTGTTCTTCACTTTTTTGGTATTGGCATCCACATGTTTATCCTTAATTTGCTTTAATTAACCAACTTCGTGGTTGAACTCTTTGGACCATGTCACCCAATAATTATTCCCATGATACGGGAAAAAATGGTTGGTATCAAACACATTAAAGTAGTTGGGCCTCAAATTCATTGGCATTCTGAATGTTGGTGGCCTTTTTGTCATGTAACAGAAATGGCTTGCATTTGCATCATGATTCCCAGATTAAAGTAAAGAAGAAAACCGTACTTTACCCAACTTATATTTCATAAGACCAAATTAAGATGCAAATTCTGGTTTCTTAGCCTAAACGAAAATAATACACAGCTTTTGTGTACTGATCTCGTTACTCTTCTTTGTAGGAAGAAACAAGAACTATGACAGAACATTGATGATAAATGATAAGGACGTATAATGCATCCTGGAGAAATCACGTATGGAAGTAGATGAAATGTGGAGCCCAGATGTGATAGTGTAGCGTTCCAAGCATCGATTGTGAACAAAGAAACACTGGTGTAAATGAGTGCAGCAATTCTGCAAGCACATGTTGTCTGATTGACATGTCACATTATAATTGTAGGTTCCTATCTTATGATTAACTGGAATTTGCATGTTTATCTTGTGGGTCATTGTATCCTATTTGAACTTGTTAAAAGGGGCAAAAACAATTGACAATTGTTGCTACCTGTAATATTGTGCAGCCGTTTTGCAGATTACTACAACGACATAATGTTACAAATTTTCTCAATTTAGCTAATTCTGCCAAATAATTAAATCAAAAAGATAAACATCTTGTTCTAAATGGGAAGATGCTAGAAATTGATGCTTGACACTACTTCCTCACGTTCAATGTTGTTCATTATCAAGAAATCAAGCCCATGCTCTGGGGCAATTTTCAAGTCTCTGTTTTGATCATTCATGTACCTTTAGCTAGTTAATGATGTATTTAGCTAGTTAATGATGTAGGCTATGTTTAGTACTTGACAAATGTCCTTTTAACTTGTAAGAAAACTGCTAAGAAGCTGAAAAGCTTGCATAGAAAGAAGTGTCGAGTGTTAGTTTGGTTAAGCCAATTTCCTCGATCTACTTACATGCAAATTAAACATACTGTTTATGTAATCATTTGAACTTTGTAAGTTTTTCCATATAGCAAAGCGTTGTTGATTATGCAAGTTTCTCTCAGCTTCACCACTCTAAACTATGTATTTCAAATCCGTGTCTCTTGACTCGTTTCAATATCACAAATGGCCTCTCCCACACACATTTTTTCTTTTTTGCGCTTTAGAAGAGCTTTTGGAGTATGAATATTGCAGTTGATCAAATGAGAGAGAATAGCTATTGAGGAGAAAACAAAACCTTTGCTTTTTCATACTATAGGTGATGAAGAGGATGATTGACATCCAATGGGAAGTATAATACAAAAATGTTCCCATAAGGTGTATATGTGTCGAACATTCCTTTGCAAGGAAAGTGGGGAATACGATTCAGGGGACGGATTCAAGCTGGCACTTGCAAAATTGGAAGAGTTGGTTTGTATCCAACTTTCTGATTGTGGGATCAATCTTGCCTAAAGAGTGCAAAGATTGAAATGAAAGGACCATACCACCAAGTAGGCTGAACTCTGGTAGAAGTGGTCATGAACATAAATGCACCAAGTCAGCAAGGCGGCATGCAAGAAAATTCTACGGGAGACAGGATTTAAGAGCAGAACATAACCTTACAGGTAGGCTGGTAGTTTGGAAAAGGCTGAATACCCAGGATAAATTGCTAGTACAGGGATGAAATTACAGATCATGGATACTTTGTATACCCATGTTCTAGTATGGATTTTGGAAAATTGGGTCACAGAATTTACTTGGGCAACAAAACGTCTGAAGGAAAAGAAAGGAGAAAAATCTTGTAAAATTGACAGAAGAGAAGAGTTAGATGTAACCATTTAAGTGGCAGCAGACTCCTAGTATTTACAGACATTGATGCAAAGAACAGCCTTTTTTTTTCCCCTTAACCTGTATTTGTTCGGGGCTTAGCACAACTGAAAGATTATCTTTTCGTGTTATTTTCAATAGTATCCTTTAGTTCAAATTCTTTTCCAAGATCTATTAAAAGTGTTTTTTACTAATAAAAATTATAATTTAGCATTAAAAAGAAGTGTTTGTTAATTTTGCATTTATTTTGGTATAAATAGGCAAATCTATTATTTCTTTTAAAATTAAGTTTACCTTTTTATTGTTACTATTTTTCTTATCAAATAATATTTTAAATAAATTTTAATATTATTTAAATTTAATTTTTTTAATAAAATTTATATAATTTAAATAATAAATTTCTCAAATTTAAAAAAAATATAGAGTATATTAAATTTAAATAAAAATATTTAATTTAAATAATAAATTATTAAAATTATTTTTAAAAAAAAAAAAAAAAAAAAAAGACCACAAATTACAAGACGAAAACCAAAACCTTACTTGAAAAAATCTTGCTAGAAGTGTCACGACGTGTTTCGTAATTGCTTAGAAAGGGTAATAGGGTCATCATGTACTTTTTTAAGGCCCTTCGTAGGGTAACGAAGAGTTCCTTAACGATGGGAAATTTAACATTGAGCTTCAAGTATGAAAATGGAGAAAAACAAAGTTTATTAAATGGGGCATTGTGGATTCTGTGTTGGGACATAATGAAATTACTCAGCACAAACACAAATGCGTTTCACTCTCATTTTTGGTTTTAGTTAACTTGACCGTCTCGGAGTGAGGTGTGGTTTTTTTAGGAGATTTCTCAGGTTGACTCCGTGTTAACCCAAGAAGAAATCAATAATTTGAGACTCTTATTTGGGCAAAATTGTTCCTTCTTGGAAAGGAAGAAAAAATGTCCCTGGGAAAGAACGTGTGGCCAGCAATTGACACTAAAATAACACGTCAACGACCCCTTATCATAAAAGAATGCCATGCGCACAGATTTCAATCAGGACGTAAATAATATACAATCAGCCTCAAAGAGAAATGAAAATATTAATATCTGTTAATGAGACTCAATTTATACACTAATTAGTTGAGTGTAAAGTTTTACATTATATAAATGAGAAATTGAATTTCATCAACCCTATATCTCTCAGCATTGAAATTTTTTTCCCTAAATCAAATTTAATTAGTTGAGTTTTCTTGTGGATGACTACTTTATTATGAATAGCTGACATGTACTAACTGAAATGAACATAAAAAAAAAAAAAAATACATATATATATATATAATTCTTTTGTGTGATATTTTCATTTTTATTGGGTGAGTTCATAATCGAGCTTGGTGCAGACTTAATTCTGCTAAAAATTTCTTCACAAAATCTTAGCGAGCGTCGGTAAAAATTAAGGGTCGTGGAAACTGGGCTCTTTAAATTTGCAGAGGCCACCAGAAGAAGACGTGCATGAAGTGGGCCGAATCCAAACAAGTGGGAATCCAAAGAGCCGAGAAGGCATGACTTTTTTTTTTTTTTTTTTAAATAAAATAAACTAAAAAGTCACAAAATTAAATAATAAAATTATTTAAATTTTTATTTTTAAATTTAAAATTTAAATTTTAATTTCTATAAAAAAAATTTTAAATATATATATTAATTATAATATTTTAATTAAAAAATATATAATAAATTAAATATTTATTGAGAATTTTAAAACTAAGAAGTTAGAAGTGGTTAAATGATATAACCAAAGTAAGAGGAGAAAAATTATTTTTAAAAAAAAAAATAAAAATTTTAATTATTATTTATAAATTAATTATTATTTTTTATTTAAAATAAAATTATTTCATAAAACTTTTTCTTATTAATGATTTTAATTTTTTTTATTTATACTTTAACTTACTTTACTTAAAATTTTTTTTATATAACAAATAAATTAATTTTAATAAAAAATTTTAAATTAAATATATTTCAAAAATATTTAACTATAATTTTTAAATTAGAATTAGATCTTAATCTAATTTAAGTTCTAGTACAACAAGTTAATGGTCACACTATTAATTTAATAGTTAGATAAGTGAATTAGTATTTATTTTTTTAAATGATAATTAATATTTTTTATTATAAAAAATAAAAATATTGTTAAAATAATATTTAAATATAAATATATAAAAATTTTTAATAAAATAATATAATTATATATAATTTTTTTAAAAAAACAAAAAAATAAAATTTTTAATGTCAAATTGATTAATTTTCTCTTAATTAATTTTTTATTTTTGACAAAATTAAATAAGAAAACTAAATTGATTTAGAGTTTGGATAATCAATTTATTCATATGAGATTAAGCTTTTAAAATTATGTATCCAACATATATTTTTGTATCTAACAAGCCTGTATACTATTTTTTTATTAAATTCTTTTAACGGACAAAAGTTAACGTGTTGAAGCCGGGTTTGACAAAACATAAATATATAGCCTGCCGTGTGCGTGCCCTTCATATTGCAACTTCCAAGCATGTCCCAAGTAAATTTTCTGTCACCGCCACATTTGATGACCAAGTAAAAGGTCGAGCACTTGAAAATACGAAATGCACCCAACACATTTGCAGAAAGAGTGAAGCCGAGCTAGAAAGAGACGGGCAGAGATCGCCATTATATACGTGTGTGTGTGTGTATGTATCGATCCAAGCATGAATACTGCCCACATAAGTCATCTAATTTGATGCCATTTACTGCGCTTTCTCAAAGATCGCAAAACTCTCCAGTGCTTTCTGCTACGCAATACTTGTAATTCCACTGCCTGGATCGGATGGCTGCATTGGTGGATCACCTATTCCGATTGAAGGTAATTAAGTTCACTGAATTACACGTGGCTAGCTCTTGCTAATTGCCTTATTAATTATAGGTTTATAGTGACCAAGAAACTTACATGTGTGATGTGAGCCATAGGAAATCATGAACAAGCAAATCAAAGAATTGGAACACTTAGATTGTTTTTTTTTTTCTCTTTTTGGTTTCATCTTATGCTTCCATGGCTCTCATGATTGTTTTACGAGATCATAGAGGAAAACACAAGGATATATTGATCTATTAAATGGATATGATTGCTTGCAAATACTTACAAAGGTGATAAGGATATGTTGTTGAAACTCTGCACAAATATTTGTATTATTAATTTAAATTATTATTATTTTTAATTTAATAAAATATTTTTAATTTTTTGATGTATTAAAAAAAAAAGAAAAAAAATATACATATAAAAAGATAATTCTATATATATATATATATGTAAAATTTTATTTTGTAATATATTATATGCAAAAAAAATTGCTTTGCCCTCAAATATTAATTTTGTAACTGGTCAAAATTTGATTCCATATTACGTATATAATCATTAAATAATGTGAAAAATAAAATATATCTTCCAATACGTGAACAGGAATGAAGCTGAAGCAGAAACATGAAGCAATTGTCCATCGGCACTGCAGATCTACAAAGCAAAATACTGAAAATAAAGAGTGGCCACAAGCTCGAATTTTGAGGAGTGCGGGAAGGGACAAGGACCATCCCAGGGGATCACCGCAAAGCCCCAAAGCACCCCCTGGCAAAATACCTAGATTATAAACGTCCAGATCTCATAATGATCTTTTAGTTTCAGAAATGTCCCTGTAAATTAAACAAAAATAAAAAAAAAAATATAAGCTTCTAGTCTATTAAGTTCTACAGTCTATTGAAAGGAGGATTCATTTTGTCTATTAAAAAAATTTTATGTATAACATGCCGCCTTTTTATATAAGACAATTTATGAATAATATGTTTTTAATTCTTATTAACTTTGTTTCTTAATAATTTTTATCTCTCAAAATCTCTTTAATTTGTATACTTATAATAACAATATCAACGGGACAACAAGGCTTAATGTCAAATTCAATTTGTGGGATTAAGTCCACCTTTTTGTATAAAAAAAAATTATCTGTAATTAACTTTTAGTTATAAAATAAAATAATTAAAATAAAATTTATTTATTATTAATGTTTCACACAAATTATTAAAGGCAAAGTCACATTGCAAATAATTTTTAAGTTTCACAAGTATATTTATTTTTAAAATTAATTTTAATTCTATTAATTACAACAAATTTTTTTTTTTTTGTAAAGAATCTATTGATAAATAAATTATAAATATAAATTTGTCTCTATAAAAAAAATTTCCTGAAAATCCGTCATTTATCTTAACCACGCAAGAAGCCACATAGTCGCCTCGTGGCTCAGCGGGTCCCTCGGGTCTGTGATCTGAATGTGCATCATTTGACGTATAAAGACCAAAACTTCTCCTGTGCGTGGGATGGATTGAAAGCTTACTCCTTGACCTAACCAGTTTTTAATCAGACTTGAAACTTTAAGATTTAGCAAATTTAGGGTCTCGTCTTCTCCTAAAAAAGCAGACTAAACTTCCTTTATCCCCAAGGTCTTGTAACCGCACCGCCTACTCGTACTGTGGGAGTTCCGACTTGCCCTGAGTAACTTCTTTTGCGGAAATACTAGGCTTATGAGGGTCACCTTTAATATCTTGGCTAATAATTGAACTATTTCACTCATTTCATTATCTGATGTTGTGTGCAACGTGCTCTTTCTAGCAGTTCATCATAGCCATTAATCCAGCATGGCAGAAGTCGCCTACAATGTAGTCTGTGCATTGATTCTTTTTCTATTGCTTGCGCTATATGGTGACCTAGGAAAATTATCTATGCCAAATGAAGGTAAAGCTTGTTGATGAGTTCTTGTGTGTCCATTGCATACTCTTTTTTAACGGTATATGGTTGGAGTGTGTAGTAGGTTTTGCACGAGATGCAAGGCCTGTAAAGTTTTTCGACAAGCATACATATTGCTGGCTTCAGTTGCATAATCATGACATTCATATACACAAGACTGCATACATATATGGTAGCTACAGTATTGCGCTTGTGGTAAAGTGGAGAGAATTTATATCGAGTTAGAAAACTGTTAAGTTCTAAGTTCAAGTCTTCACTCAAGCATTGTGATATTGATCTTTGAACTCCAATACCATAAAAAAAATAAAAATAAAAAAATTAAAGATTGAACTAGTAAATTTCTATATATAATATTGCCAATATTCAGTGATAGCGTTATCAATCTTCCTATTGGAACAGGTTGGCGGATAAAGCAAGCCAAAGGAGTGCCTATCAACTATGGAGCTGCAATATTTTTCGGCACCGTTTATGGCTATTTCATTCTAATTAAATCAAAAGATTTAAATAGATTAATGCCAAATTAGTCGTAGTATAAGCAACTTCTTTTAAAGCATTATAGTTTTAAAACCGTGTAGTGGGGCGTTAGTTTTTATAACATAGATGTATATTTATTAAATAAAAATTAAAATAAAATTACATATATATAATTATATTTAAAAGAATTTATATATTGTGATATTTTTTAATAAAATAAGAGAAATTAAAAATAAAAAATAAATAAAATTAAACTGTTAATATTATTTTTAAATATAATATATAAAAAATTTTAAAAATTTTTTAAATAAATATAAATTATTATAATTATTATATATAAAAATACATACTAATTATAACTAATTAATAATTATAATGAATTGACTTATATATTTTAAATCTTATCATGACAAATAATAATTGTACAATTGGCCTCCAACATGATATCAACTAGAATATTTTCTAAGATTTGCAAGCTAGAAACTTCAAAACCTCCTTGACATGACTTCCTAGTAAGGGGTACAAGGAAGGTTGACTTAGTACCTTCATCCCACTCAAAATCATTCCACCAGCTTTCCTCTGCATTAGCGACAACTTTGCAATTCTTTGTATCGTTGGAGTTCAATGGAAGCTTCTTAGGGTTTGGGCAATACTTGACTTGAATTCTTTTGAGAGATGAAAATGGCAAAGCGTCACCTTCCATAATATGAGAAATTCAAGTTTACCAAATAGGTTTCGATTTCCTTCCATATCTTGAACTTCATGCAATTGTCAACACTAATTGTTTCTTCAATTTGTGGACATGCAAAGACTTGCAGAAATTTCAAATTTGGAGAAAGAATTAGCCATGTCAAGTGCCCCAAACTGCTTCAACAAAGTTCGTTTCTTGAAGGCTATTGACGCTTTGTCCCTTGTGTTTCTCCTCCTATCATAGAGTTTACATTCAATTTTTCCAAGCAAGTGTATTCAACATCTAGACACTTCATTTCTGTCAACAACAAAATATCCAAGGATCGTGCATTGCATTGGTTAAGCCCCACAGCATGAATGCAATCAGTAGCTTTTGTAGGGCAGAGGTATCACAAACCGAAATGCTCAAGACAATCAAATGTGTCAAGCATTGTTGTTCCTCTACATCCATATGATCATGTTATTGTGACACCATAAAGCGACAATGGAACGTCCTCAACACTTGCAACAACTTTAAACTTGCCATTAATTTTCATGGGATTATGATCAAATCTTTTTTCCACTCGATGTTCAAGTATTTGAGATTCAGCAGCTTGCTCAAGTGAGGCGGTGGCAATCCCTTTATCTTCGTATCTCACAGATTAAGATATAGCAGTGAAACCAGTTTGGCATTTTCTGATGTCAAGTTTTTGATTCTAATGTGTAATAGATCAAGAACTGTCAATGAATCCATAAACCTGAAGAAGTCTTGATGAACAAAGCATAGAGGATTATGATTGAGAAACAATGCCAGTGGATTTCTTGCGACTTTAGCAAACCATTCACTACCTATGAGTTATGGGCGGCATGTACTAAGGGCAACAACATTGTGACCACAAGCTGACAGTGCCTGCTCTTCATACAGGAATGAGGTAAATTTTGAGAAACTTCACACATGTACATAGATACCTGGAGCCAAGGAAGGAAACTGGGTCGATGCCACGATGGAAAGAGCTATTCATAATTGCATCAATGTTTATTAAGCTTTCACGCCTCCTTTCCCACCACTTTCTCCTTTTGGGAGACAACATCTCCATTATTTTGTCCCCAGATACTTTTTTGCCCTAGATGGATTCTAACCCAATAGTAATAAATCATTCAATAATCACATCTTGATATGGATGGAACCATTAATGAGAGGACACGTGGGCATTAGGAGCATCGGCGGGAATGCTAGTATATTAGTTGCAGGGGCAGGAATTGTATACGAACCATTGTAGCTCATAGTAATTGTAAGCGTGAGATTGCTGAGGGGCAAGATTGGAAATCAGTACAATTACAATTTCTCATCCCTCTCTTCCCTTTCTTTCTTCTCTCGCTCTTATTGGGTGAGTAGGGCGTTGGACTGATGATCTTCTCCTCTAGGTTCCTGATTCCACTCCCAAGTGGTATCAAACCTGGTTCCTCTGATTATGGGTAAAGATGACAAATAATTCGTACTCACACTGACAGGATTCTTTTAATTAAGAAATTATTATTATTAATTATTTTATTTAATATTTATTTTTTATTATTTCTGAATTAATAGGTGAGATTATGTCTATAATAATAGTCTGTCAAATTTATATATTTGTAATATCCTATAATTTTTAGAACTAAATAATCAATAATATTATCAGAGTATTTAACTTATTGGAGACCGATTCTCTCGAAGAAATCATTGGAGGTCGATCTTTGAAAAGATCAATCCTATCCCTTTTTCTTATTTCAAATCCCCAAATCTCAATTCTTATTTCAAATCTCTAATCCCAAAACTCTAGGTTCTCAACATCTGGTATCAAAACAACGTTCATAGAGATTCCGTTTTTATTCCATCCACTACCACACACAAAAAAAAAAAAATCACTAGTTGGCAATCTTACATCATATTTTCACATAGTTTATCCGATTCTAATGTTAGAATATCTCGAATTGAAGAATCATTGTCTCACATGTAAGAATCTTTTAAGCGGATCGAACAAGTGATTCTTTTTATAGTATAGAATCGATCAAGAGATAATATTGAAGGAGAGCTTATAACAATTCATCAAACATCCACCATCCTAGAATATCAGAGTTGATTTGAGCGACTGATCAACCAATCTAAAGATTGGTTAGAAAGACAATTGGTGAAAACCTTCGTTGAAGGACTTATTCCTGACATTTGACATGAAGTTAAATCTCGTTCCCCACGAACGATGATAGCTGCCATTTCCTTTGCTTGCATATATGAAGAGAGGCTGGGTGTTAAAATTCATCACCTAATTGCTAAAGAAATCATTAAACCTACTGAGGTTAAGAAAGCTAAAGAGACAAAGTATCATGCTGTGGAAGGAAAAGATTTCAGTGATGATATTGATTCAAAGCATAGTGCTGACAAAAAGATTTTAGTGATGATATCGAATCAAAGTATGATGCTGTAGAAGACAAAGATTTTGGTGATGACATTAATTTAGAGTTAGAAGTTATGAAAGGCCAAGATTTTGGTGATAATATCAAGTTAGAGTATGAAATTATAGATGACAAAAATTTTGGTAAACTTATCATACCTTTAACTGAATACTCTAATTTGTTATCTATGAAAATTGATAAATCCATGAAGATCCTTAAATTTTTCAAGGAATGACAAGTCATTGTGGTTAAATTAAATAGAACTAATGAGTTCATAGATGAGAAGTTGACCAAACAACTTATTCCTTCGAAGATGTGTAACAAGCTCAATATACAAGTCACAGTTGATATTTTATGGCATTTTTCAAAAAGAAATTATTGTGTTAAAAGCAATGTAGTATTCAATTATCATATGAGAAAAGTTCCATGGAAGAAGGTGAGATTGAAGAAGACCGTTGACCGAGACAAGTTTTTGGAAGACCTCTCATGGAAGAAGGTTAGACTGAAAAAAATAGTTGATCAACACAAGCCTTGAGGACAAGGCTAATTTGAAGAGCGGGAGAATGATGAGATCCTTTTAATTAGGAAATTATTATTATTAATTATTTTATTTAATATTTGTTTTTTATTATTTCCGAATTAATATACGAGATTATATCCGTAATAGTAGTCTGTTAAGTTTATATACTTGTAATACCTTACGACTTTTGAAACTAAGCAATCAATAACATTATTAGAACGTTTAACTTATTGGAGGCTGATCCCCTCGAAAAGATTAATCATATCCTTTTTTTTTAATTTCAAATCCCCAAATCTCAATCCTTATTTCAAAACCCTAATCCCAAAACCCTAAGTTCTCAACATGTTCAACTAGAATTCAAGTGATTGGAGGATCTTTGAAGGAGTTTGATGAAGGAGGTGATAGGCATCGAGAAATCTCAATTGAAGGGTGCAGTAGACATATAAGACCATCAAAGGAAGATCCAAGAATTGGATAACATGTGTATGGGTCTTTCAATATAGAACCATTACATTAACCAGGGGTGGCCAACGGCGGAGCTCCACTAGCAACCACTGCAAACTCTTTGTTTTTTATATTGAGAACCTAGGTTTAAGAATTAAGGATTTAGAAGTAAGGATTGAGATTTGAGGATTTGAAATAAGAAAAGGGATAGGATTGATCTCTTTGAGAGGATCAACCTTTAATGATCGTTTTGAGGGATCAGCTTCTAATAATCTCTTTGAGGGGATCAACCTCCAATAAGCTAAATGCTCTGATAATATTATTGATTACTTAGTTCTAAAAACCATAGAATATTACAAATATATAAACTTGATATATTACTATTACGGATATAATTCTGCCTATTAATTCGAAAATAATAAAAAAATAAATATTAAATAAAATAATTAATAATAATAATTTTCTAATTAAAAGGATCTCATCATTCCCCCGCTCTTCAAATTGGCCTTGTCTTCAAAGCTTATTTCGATTAATATTTTGTTTAGTCTAACCTTCTTTCATAAAACTTCTTTCAAAAGTTTGTCTCAATCAACGATCTTCTTTAATCTCAAAGTTTGTCTCGATCAACGACCTTCTTTAATCTCACCTTCTTCCATGAAACTTCTCTTATATGATAATTGAATGCTGCATTGCTTTTGACATAATAATTTTTCTTTGAAAAATGCCATGAAATATTAACTGTGACTTGCACCTTGAACTTGTTACACATCTTTGAAGGAATAAGTTGTTTGGTCAGCTTTTCATCCATCAACTCATTAGTTCTATTTAATTCAACCACAATAACTTGTTCTTCCTTAAAAATTTCAATAATCTTCACAGATTCTTTCAACGATTCATCAATTTTCATGGATGACAAATTAGAATATTCAGCCAAAGGTATAATAAGTTTACCAGAATCTTTGTCATCCATACTTTTATGCTCTAAGTAGTTGATGCCATCACTAAAGCTTATCACAACTTCTAGCTCTAAATTAATGTCATCACCAGAATCTTTACCATTCACAGCATCATGCTTTGAATCAGTATTCTGACACTTTAAATTAATATCATCACCAAAATCTTTGCCTTGCACAAGGTCATGCTTTGTCTCTTTATCTTTCTCAACGTTAGTAGGTCTGTTAACTTCTTTAGCAATTGGATGATAAATTTTAGTGCCTAGCCTCTCTTCATATAGGCGAGCAAAAAAGATAACAGCTATCATAGTTCATGGGTAACGAGTTTTGACTTCACGTCAAATATCAGGAATAAGTCATTCAATGAAAGTTTCCACCAAATTGCTTTTCTGACCAATCTTTGATTGGTTGATCAGTAGCTTAAATTGACTTTGATATTCTATGACGATAGATGTCTGATAAATTGTTGTGAACTCTCCTTCAACATAGTCACTTGATTGATTTTGTGTTTTAGAAAGAACTATCTGTTCAATCTTCTTAAAGGATTGTTGCATCTGTTCTTACATCTATTCGAATTTCTTAAAAGATTTTTACATGAGAGATAATGATTCTTTAACTCGGGATACTCTGATGTCCGAATTAGAAAAGTTGTGTGAAAATATACTGTAAAATTGCAAATTGGTAATATTTAGAATTTTCTTCTGTTGTCGAGTAAAGGGCATAAATAATTTTTTTTTCTTTTTTTCTGGGTAGGGAATGATGGAACAGATCTTAAGAACGCTGCTCTGATACCATATATTGAAAACCTAGGTTTGGGAATTAGAGATTTGGAAGTAGGAATTGAGATTTGAGGATTTGAAATAACCAAAGGAATAAGATTGATTTCTTTGAGGGGATCGGCCTCTAATGATCGCTTTGAGGGAATTGGCCTCTAATAATTTCTTTGAGAGGATTGACTTCCAATAAATTAAATGTTTTAATAATATTATTAATTATTTAATTTTAAAAGTTATAAAATATTACAAATATATAAATTTGATAAATTATTAAATATAATTTTATTTATTAATTTAAAAATAATAAAAAATAAATATTAAATAAAATAATTAATAATAATAATTTTTAATTAAAAAAATCACATCATTATACAAATTTACTAATATCAGATTTTCCTTCTTTTAATGAAAAATATCTCAATAGATGGCTTTTAAAGTGCTTTGAATGAGGTGGCCGAATGATCTAGGGTTAAGATTGTAGTGGGGTATCTTGAAGACATTGCTCTTTAATGGCAGCGGAGTTACATGAACAAATGAACAAATGGTAGACAGAAGGGTTTTTGAGTTGAGGGAGTACATTCAGGCCATTTCTTATAGATTCGACACTGCATCGTTAGGAGATCCTTTGGCGGAATTGTTGGGCCTCAGAAAAACGGAATCAGTGAGTCACTACCAAGATCAATTTGACATCTTGTTTGGAAGAGTTCAATTAACAGAGGAGTATGGGGTCAGAGTGTTCTTGAATGGGCTCAAAGAGGAAATTTGGAATCTCGGGAGGATGTTCATGCCTAAGACTCTTCAGCATTTCTGGGCACTTGCAAGGTTACTGGAGGTCACCAATTTAACAGTGCAACACAAGATCAGGTTTGGGTATAAAGGACAAGGGTTGTTGCCAACTCCAAAGCCATCATTGCCAAGGGATGAAATCGTTAAGGTGATAAACAATTACAATGAAGGGTTAAAGGTAGAAAACCCTAGGCCTAATTGGATCCACAGTCTCCAAGGTTAAGGATGGGAACACAATTGATGAACAGAGTAGAGTGCCTTTGGTATTGGTGTGATGAAAAATATACACTAAGCCATAAGTGTAGGTAGAAAAGGTTGTTTATGATTGAAATGGAAAATGATGCAACTGACGAGGAAATGGAGGAGTTGTTGGCTATGGAGTTAAAGGTAAAGGAACAATTGCAAATTTCAGTAAATGCAATAGATGGACAAGTGAATCAAGAAATTAAAACCATGAGGGTAACATGTCTTGCCTAATCGAGTGTCATCCACACCTTGATAGTTTCTGCAACACTAAAAATTTTTTGGATTAGGAAGTAGCTAAGAAGCTGGGGTGTCCCATGACTCCTATTCCCCATTTAAGCATCAAGGTAGCCGATGGGAATGCTATTCCTTGTGGTTATATGAGCAGGAATTTCCAGCTCCAGGGTACTATCTTCAAGGCGGATGTGTATATGCTTAATTTAGGGGGGTGTGATATGGTCCTAGGGGTACAATGACTGAGGACCTTGGGGTGTATTATCTGGGACTTCAGAAACCTAACCATGGAATTTGTCATTGGCCGAAGGAGGCATATCTTGAGGGGCTCCTCTTGCATCAACATGAATGAGACCAACTCCAAAAACCTTGCTAAGATTCCACAGTCCGCTGCTCCTCAAGCTGCCCTGGAGTTATGCAGCTTAAAGGCATGTAAGGTATATTTAATGGTTGATTTTGTAGCTATCTCATCCGGGGAGGCACAAGTAACACCTCCTAAAGTGTTGATCCTTTTAGAACAGTACTCAAAGGTGTTTGGGAAGCCCTCTTCCTTACCTCCACACAAAACTTATGATCACAGAGTTACCAAGAGCTTGACTGGTTAGTACCCAAGCCTATAGATATCCTACATTACAGAAGCATGTCATAAAGTCATGATACAGGAAATGTTGCAGAATGGTGTCATTCAGAATAGTGTCTCACTTTTTGCATCTCCTGTGGCGTTGGTCAAGAAAAAAGGCAATACATGGAATTTTTGTGTGGACTATAGGAAGCTAAACCAAGTGACTGAAGGACAAGTTTCCCATTTCATTGATCGAAGAACTTTTGGATGAACTGGGAGGAGCAAACATTTTCCCTAAATTGGACTTAAGGTTTGGTTACCATCAAATCAAAATGCACCTTGTGATGTCCATAAAACAAACTTTAAAACACACAAGGGCCACTATGAATTTGTGGTCACGCCTTTTGGCTTAACCAACGCCCCTGCAATGTTTTAAAGCTTGATGAATGAGATTTTTAAGCCGCACCTCAGGAAGTTTACCATGGGTTTTTCTTTTTTTTATCACATTCTGGTCTACAGCAAGAGTTTACAGGATCACTTGCAGCACATCCACCTTGCCTTACAGTTGTTAAGGGATCACCAACACTTTGCCATGAAGACTAAATGTTTTTTTGCCGTGTCTGAGGTGGAGTATTTGGGTCACATTATATCTAGTGAAGAAGTGTCCATAAACCCTAAGAAAATTGCTACGGTTACAAAATGGCCCTTACCTTAAACCCTTAAGCAACTCAGGGGATTTTTGGGCCTTGCAGGGTACTATCGGAGATTCATTAGAGGGTTTGGTAAAATTTAAAAACCCCTCACTAACCTATTAAAGAAGGATCCATTCAAGTGGAATACGAAAGTGGGTTGGGCTTTTGATACCTTGAAGACAGCTCTTACCCAAGCCCCTGTGTTAGCCTTGCCCAATTTTTCCAAGGACTTTATGGCTGAGACAAATGCTAGTAGTGGGGGTTATGGGGGCTGTGTTGATGTAGTAGTAGGGTCACCCCATAGGATATGTCAGCAAAGCCTTCCCTACAAAGCAGCTGACCATATCCATGTAAGAAAGAGAACTTTTAGCCATTCTCTTTGCTGTCACCAAGTGGTACCATTATCTGCAGGGTCGGCACTTCACCATTAAAACAGATCGTTGCAGTTTTAAATATCTCCTTGACCAAAAGCTCCATACGCCAAGTCATCATATCTGGCTAGCCAAACTTATGATTATAACATTATTTATAAGGAGGGTAAACATAATATCACAGTGAATGACTTGTCGAGAGTTCCAAGCCAGCTGTTACAGTCTCATGCCATTTCTGTTGTCTCCTTATACCTTCTTCAACAAATCAAGGCCACCTAGAGTACTGATTCTTCTCTGCAGCAGATAATTAGTTAGCTTCAACAGGGTCAACTTGACCATTCTCCTTACACTTGGCACAATGAACAGCTGTTGTGGAAGCGACATTTGGTGGTGGTGCAGAATTTGCCATTGAGGCAGCAGGTTTTACCTTTATGGCATGACGAGATTCATGGAGGTTACTCAAGGGTTACAGTCATCCTTAAGAAACTATCTTCTCATTTCTTCTAGAAGGGATTGACCAAAGATGTGAGGAATTACACCAAAACCTATGATGTGTCTCAAAGATGCAAGTTTCATTTGGCTGCTTTCCCTGGTCTTCTCCAACCACTGCCAGTCTCAAAAGGAATGTGGCAGAGCATCTGCATGGATTTTATCACTAGGCTACCTAAATGTGGATCAGCATAAATCATTCTCATGGTGTTGGACCGACTCTCCAAATATGCTCATTCCTATCCTTAGCTCACCCTTGTACTGCCAACTCTGTTGCCCGAGCCTTCATGGATCAAGTTTTCAAATTGTATGGATTACCTGAAGTCATTATTAGTGACTGAGACCTTGTATTTCTTAGTGCCTTCTGGAAGGAATGGTTCAAAATTTAGGGGGTTAAGTTGCATTGGTCCTTGGCATACCACCCCCAGGTGGATGGCCAGTCGGAAGTACTGAACCATTGCCTAGAAACCTTCCTGTGCTGTGCCACTCCGGGTGCTCCTCAGAAGTGGTGTCAATGGTTGTCCCTAGCTGAATGGTGGTATAACAACCGCTACCATTTGGCCATGGGGTTGGCTCCATTTGAAGCCCTTTACGGGTAACCCCCTCCTGTTTATGTTTCTTATGTCTCTGGTGATACCACCATTGCTTCTGTGGACCAACTGCTTTGTCCACGGAAGACTATCTTGTAGCTACACAAATTTCACCTCCGCCGGGCTCAAGAGCGCATGTGTCAATTGGCTAACAAGCATCGCAGTGATTGGTCCTTTGCAGTAGGAGACCACGTACATCTCAAGTTGTATGTTCTCTTAGATTTCTACGAGGTGTGAATTTAAATTTCGAGACAACAAAAGGGTAGAAACAAAATTCATTTATGAAGTGACGTATACATATATCCCCCGCTGTACTTGTATCATAGATGTAAGCAAAGATGCAGGAGTTTAGATTAGAAGCAATGGAGGGCAAAACCCTACTTAAACCTTTGTCAATTTCAATCTTTCAGTACATTTATATACATCCCTGATCATTCCTGCTTTCCTTCACCATAAAACATTTACAGTTGTGAAATTTGGCCTGAAGACCACTTAAATTTTTAGGATACATTGGGTACAAATCAAACAAAGCTGACAAGTCAAACCACTACTTTGCCTTATAAACTCATTTAGCAACATAAAAAATTACATATATCAAAACTGACGTCTAGCAATGCATAATTAATTCAACACACTTTAACATTACCTTCAATTGGAGCAACCGCTTCGTACAAGCACCAGAATAACAATAAGCATGAGCAAAACAACAGTGAGGTGCTTGGCCATGTTTGAGACAAACGAGCAAAAAGTGAGTGCAATATTACATGGGAGATGATTCTTGGGATATATATTGATATACATTTGTGCATGTGTTGGGTGCTTAATTTACTTTGATTTTCATATTCTCATGCCCTGCACTAATAAATTCAAAGGAAAATCTAATTTGACTCCTTTTTAGCAAACACAATTAGCAAGCACCCAAATTCAAAGATTGGAATTAGACTGGAAGAGCTCCCATAATCAACCGCTCAACAGTGCTTTTCTTGCTTCATGTCATGATTTCTTTTGTTTCTTTTAGTACTTTCCAGGAAATCGAATATTTGTTTATTGATAAAAACATTAGTGGAGTAGGTGGAGGGAAAATTTGTAGGTCCTGTCTCCACAGATCACAAACATGGTTCTTCAATTTTGTTTGTGGATTAATTCTAAACATATCCCGTAGAAATTAGATTAATCAAGAATGTAGGCATGCTTCCAATCTGTGTGCAACTTTTTCCTTTTCCTTTCTGTTCTTACTTTTCTGCAAAGCTATATAAATATATAAGACACATAAAAAAAACTTAAATTTACATTATATTATTATAATTATTAGTTACACATTTTTAATTTTTAATACATAATTACAATTAAAAATAAGTTTATAAATATTTTCCATAATTTATAAAAAAAAATTAGAAATTTTTATATTGATCCAAATATATGGCTCAATAAGAAACTATTTAGTTGAAATTTTTGATCCTTAATTAGCATTATTCACATTTGTCATAAGAATTTTTTGTTGGACACATTTCAGGGTGTTTGTGCTTAATGATGAAAGATGGAAGTTCTCAATGCAGAAAAGCAGGAAAAAAACCCAATAATAACCACCAAAACTAACATTAAGGTGTAAAGTTTTGCCATATGAGCAAAACTCAAATCGTAAAATTGTAACCTCTAATTCATAAATTGCGATAATCAACAATTAATTTCTCTATAAATATTTTTCATAGATAATAAATAATTAATAAGACAATTAGTTTCTTAATTTGTTAAACTTGTTGTAGGACATGTAGATTAATATTTTGAGAATTAAACTTGCTATATATCTTTGAATTAAGATCTTTAATAACTTGATCAAATCAACCAAACTGCATGAATACTTTGAGTTTGAGTCTATTTACTTAGATATTTACGTTATTTTAATTAATTACTATATTTTGTACCTTTAATTTTATTAATATATTAATGAAAAAGTGGTAGACATGAGAAACCAAAGGCCGGAGGCTTTAGTGGGCTGGACCAAGTTCACAAAAGATTACGGGTCAGATTTTGGATAGTTAAGCGGCCATCTATGTATTGTGTAGGGCCATTCTTTTGTAAAGTTCGATAGCAATTAACTTGTGTAAATTCTCTTGCCATTAAAACTAAAAAAGTAAAACTAAGATAATTTATATTCTTAGATATTTTAACTTTATGAAATTTTATACATTTTAAATTAGATGGTTAAATATAAATTATTCAAATTTTAAATAATTTTAATTTTTGAGTTTTGGCCTAAATGGATTTGTATGTTTCTTTTTATTCAATACATATCACACATCAAGTTTCTTTTCAGTAGATAAAGCTTGTCAATTTTTTATACCTTTTAACTGTCAACATTTATCTGAAAAAAAAATTTGAGCTCCAAAAGTGAGTATACATATTTTATTATTATGGTTATCAATAATATGAATTTTGTATTTATGGTGCTTTGATCTAGTCACTTTTTCTCTCTTCTAGTTATCACCCTGAAAAGGAAAAGAATTCAAAATTAACATAACAAAACAGATCATCTAAATTGGCAAAATTGATTTTTATGAAAAATTTATTTTTAAGTGTTGATTTTAATAATTGAAACATTATAAATTTTTTTTTTCTGAAAAATTAATTGTAGTCATATTAAATAGAGGCCCACACATTTCTTATGAGCCAATATTTCCTAGTTTCCCCATTTTAGCTGAGGGGGCATCTCAATAATTGGTAATTTCTATTATTTTCATCAAGTATTAGTATTTGTTAGACATTTTGTATTTTCTTTTTAAATTGAGAATTTTTTACTCCATTGTCTAAGTATTGTTCTAACTAACATGATTTTTTATATTTTTTTTTGGCATCCCAATTTTATCTGCTCTTGCATTCCTTAGTATTGGTTGATGACTAATAAGAAAAGTTCTTGGAAATGTATTTATGGCCTGGATCCAACTCTTTCTCAATTTTCACCATTGATGGAAATATGATACACAACACAATAATATGAAGACAACAAGTACATAATCTAGCAAAATAGTGCAAAATATGCCTTGCTACATATTTTAGTAAACAATTTGGGAATAGTATAGAAAACCCAAAAATGACATTCATTTATGAAATTCTCAATATACGCGAACTACCTTCTTTGCTGTTAGCGTTGTTGACATAAAGAACAACCACAAAACCCAACAACAATACGAAGTAAGTTGCCATAAAGCTTGCCAAGAAGGACATAGGATTAATAATGTCATGCCATTTTCCATCACTTTGCATTAGAAGATGGTGGCAATTAACCTTACAACTTGAATCTAGTGGAGGCCCACAAAAAAAATGAATTTTTTTCATAGCTTTTACCATCAAATGTTGCAAATTGCCCCTTTATATTTGGAAGCCTACCTAATAAGCTATTGTAAGCCACATTGAAATATGCTAGAAAGTGCAAATTAATTAATTCCAATGGGATTTGTCCATTTAATTTGTTATGGAAAAAGCGTAGGTTTTCTATTTACTTAAAAATTTCTTAAGTTCTTGGAATTGAACTAGTTAACTAATTATGAAACAAGTTCAATACTCATATTGAACTCAAATTTCCAAGTTTCGCAAATATTTCACCATTAACTTGTTATAAGACAAATCCAATTCAAACATCAATTGAAGAAGGCTACCATTGTATATGTCAGATCTAGTTTTTGTCACTAACTCAACATGTGCTTGTTGCATGCCATGATTTTATGTGACATTAATGAAGATATTTTATGCTTTAAATTACTCTAAAAACCATAAACAAACCCCAAAGGTGAGATAGATCACTCCCTATAATCTTTAGAATTAAATTCACTTACCTTCCCAAAACATACGTGACTAAAACAATGTGGTATTAGTTCAAAAAACAAGTTATGTAAGAGATCTAGTATGTCTAGCTCTTTCAATCAATATGGTTGTTTTGGTATCAAACTACTCAAGGAATTCCATCCTAACTAAAGAACCCTCAAATAGGATAAATTTTTGATTGATGTTGAAATTTCACTAGAAAAATAATTACTATTGAAATTCACTATCATCATATTAAAAGAGTTGAAAAATGTTTTGCAATTGAACCAGTGAATCCATTTCCTTCCAATTTTAAATTCTTTAAATATGATGACCATTTCAAGTAAGAAGTTTTTCTAAAAGATTATTATAGGAAATATTAAGAAAGGGTAATAAAAAATGTAGAAAGTTCAAACAAAATTATTTATTTTAGCACATTATCTACCATAATAAATTGCTCTAAACTCAAATTCCCAAAGAAACCAATGATTTCACTTGATATGAAGTTGCTACTAATATCCATAAACTCCAAGGTTAGGTGATGAGAGATCCAATTAGACAGCATGCCATTTGATTGATTTCCACTTAGTTGCAAGTATCATAGTGAAGTCATATTGGACTTTGTCTTTTGACATTTGACCACTAAATCTATTGCTTGAAAGCATCAAATATTTCAAATTAGAGAAATTTGTTAACAATGTGTCTAAAACTTCTATGAAAAAATGAACTTTTTTTTTTCTCCAATCTTCCAATCAACATTCATGCATGTAACAATGATTTTGGAATGAAACAAGCATTTACATACATAGTTACACCAAAAATGGAAAAGCTTGTTTATTTTGACAATGATTCAGTGGCACCAACTTGCCAATGTGTACTTCATGCATAATTCAATTATCATAATCAACATTTGCACATATAAGCATGTGCAATGAGTTAAAATCTTGTTATGATCACAAGTTTTTATGGATGGGCTACAAGCTAAGGCATAAAAGGGGTAGTACATTGGCCATCGTCACAAAAATAGGTTTGTCAAAGTTTCTAACATATATGATAACACTAATTCAAACATGCACACAGAGCCTACACATACGCTCGTTAACAACCTTCAACAGGCAATGATCAATCTAATGCTTAATCTCCATGAATGCCTGACAGACAAGCAGTGTGTGGCATGCTTAGTCCATATTGGTATTTAAAATGTTCTACAATTAATCATTGGTTTTCTATAATTTTTGTCATTGCACCATGACTTTTTGCAAGCTTAAAACGCTTCCTACTATACAACAATAACCATGATAGCCAAAATAACAACAAAAACAATAACAAAACAAAGAAGTTTCTAAGATCGAGTTCTTAGTGTTACATTCACCTAATCATCCTTGTTTGCTACATAGGATGAATCACCAACCAAACTAGTGGCCTTGCATTTTCATTATGCTATGAATTCCTTTTTCTTTTTTTTTTTTTCAGTTTATATTCCTATGGAAATAAAATATTACAATTCAAACTAGCAAACCCACAAGGCCATGTGATTAGAGAGAGAAGATTATGTCATGACAAGGGGAAATAAAAAGTGACCTTGACTTCTTATAAAACATTGCTTATAAAAATGAGTTGCAACTTCTTATAGCCATTAATACCTCATTTTTAAGTTTTGGGTTTAAAGATGACCTTGACTTGAAGCATGGATGATATTGAATTGATGTTCATGTTCTAATAGAGACTTGGGATTTGTCGAGGTGTGTTTAAGACTTGTAAAGAAGTAATTGAGAAAAAAAATTCTCAAAAATTCCCCTCATTGGCTTACTTCACTTATAAGTTCTCTAATTTCCATAGTAGCATAAACAAGAAAAAACTTTATCTTTATGTAGAAGACAAAAACCAAGTCTCTTTTTGAGGAAAAATGCTATGTATATGCATATAAAGAGAATATTTTAGAAAAATCAAAATTTAGAGCAAAAATGCTATGTCTATTTTGATTAGATTTTCCTTTTAGGTAGATTTTTTTTTGTTCCTAATTAATTTATAGTGTCTAAATTATATAATAATTAATTTAATTGGTCATACTTTCTTTTTATTTGTTTTAAGGTTCTTTATAATTCTCTCTTTATATTGGTTTACCTTGATTAGATAAAGAAAATTGAATTCACATCATGTTGCCTTTCAAGGCTTGTGAATTGTGAATTTATTTCTAAATATAATAAAAAAAAAATAAGACTTGCCCTTTTAGCTCTCCAATTTAGTCAAGTCTTTTTAGGTCCCCTAGTCATAAGTTACAACTATTTAGAATTGTCTTCCTTTTATTTTTGTTTACATTTTTTTTTTTGTTAGACTTACACTAAGTGGAAAAATAAATTTGTTCCATCTAAAAATTTCCATTTTACTCTTGCTCTATATGATTAAAGTAAAATCAATGTAAACAAATAATTTACAATCATATTTTGTTAGATCCAAACTTTATTATTGGTCGTTAAGAGAGAGGGACTCATGAATTATTTTAGATTATGACTTACACCTAGGACACTTATATTAAACTTTGTACTTGCACTTGCCTTTCTTGCAAGACTTGTAATGTCAAGATTTTTTGCTCCTAATTAGTAGATATAATTTGGATGCTATTTGATGGTTAGCATAACATAGAAATATGTTTAATTGCAACAACTAAATATTGTTGATATTGACATTAATCAAGGGGTCCTCAACAAAAGCTAAGGACAATAACCACTAATAAGTGTGTTAATAATCAAAGATAAGAGTTAGAAATTTTCAATCAAAGTTTTAAAAATCAAGCAAGACCAATTGGCTTGAGTGAAAAAAAAATTGGAAATTGATTTTATTTTTAATTTGGTTACAACCCAAAAATCACTTTGATCAAAATTGGTTAAAGAAATGGTGAATCGAAGCCAATTTGGTAACATAAGACCTTTTGAGAATACAAATAGCAACAAACCCCTTCCCTTAATTATAAGGGAATGGGTACATTACCACTGAGGTAAAGACCCATTTGTATTATTATTATAAGAATTTTATATAAATATAGTTTCATTTTCCAATTTCTATTGCTCTTTGTAATTTATTCATTAAATGCTCAGTGAAACAAATTTGAATTCCAAACTCTTTTTTAAGCAAAAAATTGAATTCTATTCTTAAAATCCTATAGTTTTAATGTCCTTAGCTAATAAATCACAAACATTAATGAACCTTAGATCTTTCTCTCCTTACTTTCTTACAACACTATTTTTAATACAATTTGTTATTATAAATTTACTATTATAACTTGAAATGAGCTAATCTACCTTGCCATTTATGGTTTCATGTGTTCAACCTTTGCAAAACTTGCCTTTGAAATAGTTTTAGAAAAGAAAATTACATTTGATGTTACTATAGAAGAAAAAGATTTTGTATTTTCTTTTTTCTAATTGTTATTGAAGAGATAAGGTGTTTCATTGTAATATTTATTACTGATGTATGTTTGGCAATGAATGCTATATTTATTTGTTGTTTATTGTTTATACCTATATGGTGCTTCCATTGCAATATTCAAGTTATAAGAAACTTAATACACTTATAGTCTAACATGTGTCTAATTTAATTTACAACTACTTTAATTTATTTATTTAGTATTCAACTCTTTCCCAACATCCAATATTCATTGAAACATGATACACAACACAACAATATGAAGATAGTAAGTAAATTCAAGAACTACATGTCCAATATTGCCACATAAAGTATTGTTATCTACTTTAATACATAATCTTAGCAAAATAATTAGGCAAAATATGGCTTTCTAGCTACTCTAGAAATCAATTTGGGAATAGTATTGAAAAGAAACCATGAAATAACATTCCTTTATGAAATTCTCAAAGAGCATGAACCACCTTCATAGCCAATATGGGTTGACATAGAGAACAACCATGAAATCCAACAAGAATATGAGGTAAGTTGCCAAGAAACTTGCTAAGAAGGAAACAAGATCAACATTGTCATGCCATTTTTCATTACTTGCATCAAAAAAAGGTAGTAATTCTAATAAGTCAATATTATAACTCGTATCTAATGGAGGTACACAAAGAAATGGATTTCCTTCAAAGCTTTTGTTATTAAATGTAGAAAATTGTCCCTTTCCCTTTATGTCTAGAAGCCCACTTGAGAAGTTGTTGTAAATTATACAAAAAATCTCTAGAAAGTTCAAACTAATTAATTCCAATAAGATTTCTCCACTCAATTTGTTGTGGAAAAGGTCCAAGCTCTCTATTTGCTCAAATATTTCCCAAATTTTTATAATTGAGTTAATCAACTAATTATGAGACAAGTTCAATGCTCGTATCAAGCTCAAATTTCCAAGTTTTGCTAGCATTTCACCCATTCACGAGTTACATGACAAATGCAATCCAAACATTAATTTAAGAAGCCTACCTTTATATACGTTGAATCTAGTTTTTGTCACCATATCGACGTGAGCTTGTTGGACAAACCAACTATATGCATCTTCAATTGAAAACTCCTTGTTATTGAGTTTACTTTGGAAACTATAGGAAATTTAGAAAGATATGTAACCCCTTGCATTATCCTGTGCAAAATCATATGTGTCTTTAGTCACTTACCAAAAGAGTTGCAACTAAAACACCTTGGTATTAGTTTAGAAAATGAGTTATGCGAGAGATCCAATATGCCTAGTTCATTCAATTGATGGAGTTCTTATAGTAGCAAACTTTTCAAATTATTCTCTCCTAGTTGAAGAACTCTCAAATAGAACAAATTTCCAATTGATGTTGGAATTTCACTATACAAAGAATTATTTCTATTATTCACCATCAACATAAAAGAAGAGTTGAATAATGCTTATAGAAGTATACTTATGAATCTATTTCCTTCCAAATTCAAATGTCTTAAATATGATGACCATTTTAAGTAAGAAGGAAGAGTGCCCAAAAGATTGTTACGAGAAATATCAAGAAAGGATAACACAAACAGTTCACATGAAAATGTTCTTTTAAGCACATTATTGAAAGATTATATGCTTTTAGTGTTGGAATAAAATTGCCAATATGTTGTTGAAGTTTTCCATGAAAGCGATTGCTTAAGATATCTATATACTTTGTGACAAAGTTAGAATTGGATGATAAATGAAATGAACCCATAAAGGAGTTATTTCTAAGACTTAAAAACTCCAATTAGATATTATTTTCAAGCAACTAAATGGGGAAGGTTCTTGTGAGGTTATTGTGGGAGAGATTAATGGTTCTCAATTCAATTTGATGAGTGAGAAATTGGGAAATATTGTTAAGCCTATAGTTTCACATCACAATAAATTTAAGTTAAATTATAGATAGCCAATCATATGAATAGTGAATTTGGACCTATAACTTGTGGTTATCATTTGATAAAAACAACAATTCAAAGTTTGTGTGATAGGCAATTAAGTAAAAAGAGAATTAACCTCAAAAAAGATTATTTCTAAGATCAATATATTCAAGAGATTTAAGAGTAACAATTGCAAGTAATAAAATGTCCCCTTTAAGTTTGTTTAATGATAGGTCTAAGGGTGTAAGATATGTCAATTTGCCAAGACAAAATAGAATAATTGGAAATTTTTAAACTTCTAATTTTCTATTTATTTGAAAATAATCAAATTTACAAATTTTGAATTTTAAAAATTATAAATTTATTAAATTAGAAATTATTATTATTTTATATTATAATTTTTATTAATTTTTTTTTTTTGTAAAAATCTTAATACCTGCAATAAGAAAAGAAATTAAATATTGATTGTGGATTATAAAGAAGAGATTTCAATTTGTAAAGAGAATTTTAGAATTCGTTGTAATGCAACTATGGTTCTTCAAAAAAGAAATATAGTGGGATCTTATTTTGTTTATACCATTTAAAATGACATTTTTGAAGTAATTTTAATTTTTCTCTTATGAAAATTTGATTAATGGTGTTATTTGTCATCAAGATTGAATGTTAGGGTGTAACTTTGTTACACATAAAAGAATAGGGGTGTGACTTGTTATGTATATACTAAATAGAGGATGCACAATATAACTTTTTAAAATTTTAAATCATTGATAAAAGGAAATATAAAAGGTGAAAAAATATTTTTTTCATTTTTGTCTAGGTTGACTAAATCTAGTTTGTAAAAAGGTACAGAATGTTATATATGAAAAATGAAGGTGTCACTTATTACTTAAATAGAGGGTACAAATATAAATTTATCAAAAAAATAATAAAAAAGAAAATAAAGAGAAAGAAAATGTCATTCTTATGTGTGTTTGGCTATGTTATGAAATAAGAAGAAAGAAAATGAGCAAAAGAATTTTTTTAGATAATATTATAAAAATATATAAATCTTTAAATATTATTAGTAGAAATTAACAAAAGTTATATTAATAAAATATATTTTTACCTTTAGAGACAAACTATGCTACAAGAGAAAAAGTTGTTATTAAAGTAAGGGCAATTTCATTAAAAAAAAAAAAAAACACATCTCGGCTTATTTTTTGACTAAGAGATTGACTTCCCAAAATATTTATATTTATGTGTACAATTTTATTCATAAATATTAATTAAAATTAAAATACTTATACATAAAATTAAAGAAAAGAATATATAAAATTTTCAAATGCATATTTTATAAATTATTAAAAATTTGTTTGACATTTAATAACACAAAATTTTATAAACTTCTATTTTTGGAAATATTTGAAAATAATCAAATTTATAAATTTATAAGTATATTAAATATAAATTATTACTATTTTATATTATTAATTTTATTAATTTTTCTTTTTTTTTTTTCTTTTAAGAATCTTAATAGCTAAAATTAGAGAAAGTTGATCATGGATGGTAGAGAAAAAATTAACCTAGCTGACTTCATCTTGCAACAACCAAAAGAATTTTGTGGCATATTTAATCAACTAAGAAGCTGTGAATCAAATTGGAAGCGTCCAAGAAAAAGTTTGAGAATATATTGAGTGATTATGCACCTCGGAAATCAAGCTGATTTCTTGGATTTCCACGAAACAAAAGGTAGTTGCATAATCATTTGTTGAAGAAGTGCGGTTGCAACAAATACTATCAGTTTTGCAGCATGAAGATAAAGATCCATTGATCATCTAATGCGATAATATGTTAGTAATAGCCATGACGGGAATCCAGTGTCTCATGTATATCCAAAGCACATCGAGCTGAGTCATCATTTCACATTGTCAATAGAGGAGAAGTTATAACACAGATGATCAACCAGCAGATATTCTTGCCAAAGCAGTTGCAAGAGAAAAGCTCAAAAAGAAATTCAAAATTACAAATTGAAAGGGGGTGTTAAAAGATAATTTGTAATTGTGGACAAAGTTAAAGACTGTAGCAACAAGAAAATTCCAGAATATCTATAATGTTAAGGGAAAAAAATCGAGAAACCTTTCGTGTTAAGGAACCTCTATGCAAGCTCAACAACAGTTTTAATTCAGAGAAATCTAGAAATTATATCAATAAAGTAATATATAAGTCAAAGAAATTCAAATCCTGAAGGCCACAAAGAAAACTGCAAACAGACATGTATGTTATAAGCTTAAAGCATAAGAAATTCAAGAATTATATGCAATAGCAGCAGCTCTACATATACACACAATCTGTTTTCTTTGTTTTTTGAAAGTTTCCAAAAGTTGTCAACTTTTATTTAAAAGCTACTCTTCATTTTAATTCCACACATAACATAACAGAAACAGTGTTAATATGCCTACAAAATATGTAGCCAAGATTTAGCATGCTAACAAACACAGATTTGCCAAATAAGAAAAATTCATGTCATCAATGTGAACTAAGCCCCAAACAAGTGGATTGGCTGATAGACTAAATTGAAGAACCAAAAAACTAATCCACTCCAATTCAACCCACCAAAGGACCATGAAGTAGTCCATCCAAGAATGAACCCTCAAAACTGAAATGGGACTGTACAAAATTTATATAAGAACTAAAGTTCAAGCATATTATATTCCATTTTAGAGGCAGCTTTACCTCTGAACGGAATTCCTTCTCCGCGACACCAACAGTTGCCCCAGGACAGCGAGCTCGAACTAGCATAAATGCTGAGATCCAGATCAACCTTTCCAGCAATTGCTTCAGGAAAGCTTCCTTGGGAACAACTTGATAACATGAACAAAATTATAGATTTCCTTGACTGTATTCATAACTCTGAGAATCTTGAGTGCAGTATACTTGCAAAAGTAATTATTTCAAGCTTTTGGGTTGTACGGATGAGCACAGATCCCCCACAACACCCCCACACATCAAAGAGGTAAGACATCTTCTTTATTTCTAATAGAATTAATCCTCAATGTTTCCAAAGAGATAGTTTAAAGTCCACACTAACTACTATTTAGCCCAAACATGTTTTGATGAATATCTAATGCCCACCTGATCCCTATCAAACTAAAAGCTTAAGTTACAAAATAAAGTTGCAAGAAAGAAAGCATGTGAGCTTAAAGAATGCCTAGAACTAGCTTCAAGGAAAAGAAAAGAGAGATGTTTAGTTTACCTTGCAAGAACGCCTTGCACCTGCTCAAAAAGCTTTTGATAAACTGGTATTGAATTAGAACTTGAGAGGAAATTAGATGTTATATTTGGGGATACTGTGGTGACTGGGGAATATGTTGTTGCTCCTTCATTAGCTACTTTTGGCAGTAGAGGTGGGATTCAGACTAATCATACAATTCATGACAGAATTGTTGCATTAGAACTTGGTGATGATTTAGATGGAGAACCTAGTTTTGCTGATTCTATAGATGAATTAGTCCAATGTTCTAATACATGAGAGTGGAATCAAAATATTGGCAAAAGTAATACAATAGGAAGAAATGAGACTTATAAGAGACGAGCTGCTGAGTCAAATTGGCACATGAAAAAGGTCTTAAAGGAATGATACAAAGTGACAATCAGGAGTAGCATCTACTATTAAAGAAACAATTGATTGATTGGTTGATAGTGTTGCTCAAAATAGGAAAATAGACTTGCCAAGTTGTTCTATATATAGGGTCATGAAAAATATTCGTTCTCTAGCAAACGTTGGAGAAGATATTGATTTTTTTATTGTCGCGATAGAGTTAATCTAAGACAATAAAAATAAAGATTTATTTTGGATTAATGACTAAACAAGCCAAGTTACATTGATTGCATTATTAGCTTAAGAAGCAAAAGAACTTAATAGGTGCAAGATTACTTCTTTTGGTACTAACATTTTTTGGCGTGCGTTATTTTGTTTATTGTTGAATATATTCATTAGTTATCACTTTTCAGTTCCAATTTTTTTATCCAAATCAAAAAACATTTGGAATATTTGTTTTGTTTCATGTTAATGTACTTATTTTGTTTTTCCTAGAAATGACTAATGATTACACAAATAATTATGGACAACCCCATGATAATGATGTTGAAAATGAAGATGGACTTTGACTATTGGAAGTAGTAGTAGTTGTTGTTGTTGTCTATACTGATTATTGCACATATATAAACAAAGAACCTTGTATGACTTCATATCAAATTGGAATGAAATAGGTGACTGAATTAATAGAAGGCCATGAAGTATGATGTTTAAATATGTTCATAATGGACAAAGAAACATCACTCCAATTATGCACTAATCTACAATTGAATCATGGATTAAAACCTTGAAGGAGAATGTCTTCAGTTGAGAAAGTATGTATGCTTTTATACACACTCTCTTTATTTGAATTAATTAGATCAGTGGACAAATGTTTTCAGCATTCAAGGGGAAATAATTAGTAGATGTTTTAAAGAAATTTCATAGGTAGTATTATCACTTGCAAAAGATGTTATCAAACCATATAATCCTAATTTTAGAGTTATCCCACCAAAGATTCATTATGATAGAAGATATAAGTCACATTTTAAGGCACTTTTTATTTTAATAGTATTATAGCAAAAAATAAACTTTGGTTTTTACATGGATTGTATGCTAAATTCAAGTGTATCACTCAAATATAATCATGAATATGTTCTAATAATAGGATTGCTTTGGAGCAATAGATGGAACACATGTATGTGCTTGTATTCCTATGCAAGATCAAATAAAATTTACTGGAAGAAAGGGCATACCAACAAAGAATATCATATCATCATGTAGTTTTGATATGCACTTTACTTTCATGTTAGCTAGATAGGAGGGTACAACACATGGTGCGAGTATTTTTAGTTTGGCTATTAATGATTCCTAACTTAATTTCTCACACCCATAAGTAAGTCTCATGTCTTAATCATAACATATATATATTTTTTAAATAAATATTTTACATAGCATGTTATTCATTGCAAAATTTCTTATTTATATGAATTAAAATAGGTAAATATTATCTTGTTGATGTTGGATATCCATCATTAAAAGGATAACTTAGACCTTATAAAAGTTTAAGATATCATTTACCTAAATTTTAGCATGGTTGATCACCTAAAGGACATAAAGAAATGTTTAATTGTGCTCGTTCCTTATTAAGAAGTTGCGTTGAGAGGACATTTGGATTATGGAAGAGAAGGGGGTAGATATTATGTTTAAGGCTACATTATTCATTTCATATGCAAAAAGATATTGTTATTGCATCAATGACTTTACATAACTATATTCGTTAAAAATCTTTAAGTGATCCAGCTTTTGAGAGATTTAATTAGCATTCTAATGTTTTATCACCTGATATCCTTCTTGATGTTGAGAGAATTTCACAAGATGAATTCTCCAATGATAATAGAATGACAAAGATGACTTTTATTTGAGAGTAAATTGTTTCTAGTTTGATACATTAGCTTTTCTTTTTTTTTTTTTGTCTATCTTGAACTCTTTATTCGACATTTTTTTTTAAATGTAAAGTTAGTATAATTTTTAATATTTCATAGATATAACATTTATTCTTTAAGTTTTATTTCAAAACAATTATTACTTTAGATTAATTACTTTAATTATTGTCATCCAAAATAATATTTTTCATTATTCATTCAAACTAATATAATAGAATAAAATGATTATTACAAGTCTTTAGTAATATGTTTAATATTAAATGTGTAACTTGAAATATAGAAATTGTAATTATATTTTTAAAAATAGGATAAATTTTCAATCATGTCCTTTATGACCATTTTATATACTAAAACCTATTTTAATAGCATTTTTACTAAATGTTCATAATTCTAATGATTTTTTTTTCACAATATTTTTATTACTATTACCAAACAACATGTAACTTTGAGTAATAGTACTTTTGTTCTCAACATTTTGTTTACAACACTTTATCTTGCAGCATTGTCAAATAGGACTATAGATAGTTCACACTAAATTATTCCTTTAAGCGCATTATTTGCCATGTTTAATTGCTCTAAACTTAGATTCCCAATGAAGTGAGAAATTGCACCTGATATGAAGTTGTTATTGATTTCCACTTAGTTGCAAGTATGGTATTGAAGCTATACTAAACTTTATCTTTGATCTTTGACCATTAAATCCATTGTTTAAGAGCATTAAATATTTCAAATTAAAGGATTTTGTTAACAATGTGTCTAAAACTTATGAAAAAATCAACCTTTTTTTTTTTTCCAATTTTTCAATCAACATTCAAGCATGTAGCAATGATTTTGAAATTAAACAAGTAGTACATACATAGCTACACCAAAAATGGAAATCAATTTATTTTGACAATGATTCAGTGGCACCTACTTGCCAATGTGTACTTCATGCAAAATTTAGTGATCACATTGACCATTTACACATGTAAGCATGTACAATGAGTTAGAATCTTGTTATGATCACAAGGTTTTATGGATGGGCTACAAGCTAAGGCACAAAGTGGCATGCATTGGCCATCATCACAAAAATAGGTTCATCAAAATTTCTAACATATAAGGTAACACCAATTCAAACACATACATAAAGCTTACACACATGCTCATTAACAACCTTCATCAAGCACTAATCAATCTAATGCTTAATCTCCCCATGAATGCCTCATAGGCAAGCCATGTATGGGTGCTTGGTCCATATTGGCATTCAATATGTTTTGTGATTCATCATTGCTCTTCTGTAAATTTTGTGGTTGCACCATGACTTTTGCAAGTTTGAAAGGCGTCCTACTATACAGCAGTAACCATGACAATCAAAATAAATAACAACAATAACAAAACAAAGATGTTTCTAAGATCAAGTTCTTAGTGATACATTCACCTAATCATCTTGGTTTGCTACATAGGATAAATCATTAACTAAACCAGTCACGTTACATCTTCATTATGATATGAAATTTTTTTTTTTTTAGTTTATATGCCTATGGAAATAAGATATTTCGATTAAAACTAAGAAACCCACAAGGTCAAAACAATTAGAGAAAGAAGATTTTGTCCTAACAAGAGGAAATCAATGTGACAAAAAAATACACCTCAAAATTGATATCTATTATAGGGGTAATCCTAAAACATGTACCCAAACAATACCTAACAAGTTGCCATCTATGTTGATCCTCATCAATATTTGTCTTATTGGCATCACTAATGGCCATGTACAACATTTCTTATACGTCACCACCACTTATGCCACTGCCAGAGGGGTTGCTACCATTGTTTTCCTTGCCGCCTGATGACACTACTATCACTAGTATTCCTACTATTCTTTTTAGCCATGGCTGATTCTTGTAGTTGATCTCTTATTGTGGAATAAAACTGCATGCAAATTAGTAAAATGGAAACTAGAGACATTAATCCCTTATCAACATTAATTGATCCTTGGTACTAGCTTCGTAAACACTATTTTTAAAGTTGTAGAACCATGATTTAAAAATCAAGATTGAACCTAATTATTCTAAATCCTTCCTACCAAAAGATTGGTGTGAACACCACAAATACTATTTTTAAAGATTTGATCACATATTATAATTGGAATATTTGTTGGTCTATATTATACATGTTCAAACTAATGCAAACATCATTCCCCCAATATATCTCCAATGAATACTACCTACTTTGATACAAATATCATCATTTCTTATTTAATCCTTCCAGTTCTAACCATATGTATCTATTTAAATAGTTTCATTTTTGCCACACTAAAATTTTTTTTCATGTTAATAATTATATATAAGAGTTAGAAATTTTCAATAGTTGAGTTGTTCTTGAAACATAGCATTGGGATAAAAAGTTTTAGCAAATTTTTCTCTTTGATGAGATATAATGTATTTTGATTGACTTTTGAACTGAAATGTAATGCAATGATATTTTTTAAAAAATTAAAATTTACTTTGCCATTTTAGTTCTCTTCAAAATCTAACTTAGTTATTCAACCTAATGAAATTATGAAAGCTAATGATTTAAAGAGGACTTTCATGTAAATGTAATGGGGTCTATTTTGAAAATTGAAATATGTTTTTACCAATTGCAAAACTAAAACACTTGCTATAAAAATCAGTTGCAACTTCTTATAGACACTAATGCTTCATTTTCTAGTTTTGTGTTCAAATATGACCTTGACTGAAGCATCAATGATGTGGAATTGATGTTCAACTTCTGAGGGAGACTCAAGATTCTCCAAAGCATGTCTAAGACTTGTAAAGAAATAATTTAGAAAAAAATTCTCAAAAATTCCCTGCATTGACCTACTTGACTTATAAGTTCTCTAATTTCTATAGTAACATGAATGAAAGAAAAAGAAAAAATTTATCTTTGTGCAAAAAATGAAAACCCCAAGTGTCTTTTAGAGGAAAAGTGCTATGTGTATGTATATATAAAGAATATCTTGGAAAAATCAAAATTTAGAGGAAAAACTTTGTGTCTATTTTGATTAGATTTTCTTTTAAGGCAAAATTTTCTATTCCTAATTAATCAATTGTGCCTAAATTCTACATTAATTAATTTAACTTGGAGTACTTTTTATTTTTTTTATTTTTTTAGGGTTCTTTATAATTCTCTCTTTATATTGGTTTAGTTTGATTAGATAAAGAAGATTGAATTCAAATCACATTGCCTTTCAGAGACTTGTAAATTGTGATTTTATTTCTAAATGTAATTAAAAAATTTAAGACATGCTTTTTTTAGCTCTCTAATTCAGTTAGCCTTTTGCCTCCCTAAGTCATAAGTCACAGTTGTTTAGAGTTCTGTTCCTCACCTTACATTTTATGGATTATCTCAAATTCTCTCTTTTTGGTTTCTCTCCATTCTCTTAGTCCCTAAGGTTGCAACTTTTAAATTATATTCTTTTATTTTGTTTACATTTTTTGTCAGACTTATACCAAGTGAAAAAATAAACTTCTTCCATGTTAAAATTTCCATCTTACTCTTACTTTATACATGATTAGACTAAAACTAATGTAAGCATAAAATTTGCAATCATATTTTGTCAAATCCAAACTTTATTGTTGGTTATTAAGAAAGGGGTACTTGTGAGTTAATTTAGACACCGTTATGACATATGCCTAGGACACTTAATGTATAATAAACTTTGTACTTGTGCTTGCCTTCCTTATAAGACTTGTAATGTCAAGATTTTTTCCTCCTAATTAGTAGATAACATTTGAACATTATTTGATGGTTAGCCTAGCTCAAAAATATGTTTCATTGTAACAACTAAATATTTTTGATATTGACACTAATCAAGGAGGTCCTTAATAGAAGTCAAGGACAATAGCCATTACTAATAATCATAGATAAGAATTGGAAATTTTCAATTAAGGTTTTGACAATCAGACCAAACCAACTAGCTTGACTAGAAAAAATTTGATCTACATCTAATCTAGTTTTTTTTTTTTTTTAATCTAACTCTTTCCCAACATCCAATATTCATAAAAACATGATACGCAACACAACAACATAAAGACAATAAGAAAATTCAAGAACTACATGTCCAATATTGCCACAAAAAGTACTGCTACCTGCATACATACATAATTTAGCAAAATAATTAGATAAAATATGGCTTTCTAACTACTTTAGTGAACAATTTGGGAATAGTATAAAAAACCATGAAATGACAATCATCTATGAAATTCTCGATGAATAAGAGCAACCTTTCTCGCCAATCAGGGTTAATATGAAGAACAACCATGAAACCTAACAAGAATATGAGGTAAGATGCCATGAAACTTGCCAAGAAGGACACAAGATCAATGATGTCATGCCATTTTCCATTGCTTGCATTAGAAGATGGTGGCAATTCTGGTAACTCAGTACTGCAATTCACATTTAATGGAGGTCTACAAAGAAATGGATTTCCTTCATAGCAATTGTTATCGAATATGGAAAATTTTCCCTTCATGTTTGGAAGTTGACCTGAGAAATTGTTGTAAGCTACACTAAAAATCTCCAAAAAGTTCAAACTAATTAATTCTGATGGGATTTCTCCACCCAAATTGTTGTGGGAAATGTTTAAGCTCTCTATTTGCCATAAATGTCCCTGAGTTCTTGGAATGGAGCCTATCAACTGATTATGAGACAAGTTCAATGCTAGTATGTAACTTAAATTTCTAAGTTCTATTGGTATTTCCCTTGTTAGCTAGTTACATGACAAATCCAATCCAGACATCAAATCAAGAAGCCTGCCTTTGTATATGATGAATCTAGTTTTTGTCACCAAATCAACTTGAACTTGTTGCATGTTGAAACCACCTGTGTCATCAATTGTAAACTGTATGTTGCTTAATCTTCTCTGAAAGCTGTAGGACATCTTGAAAGATATGCCACAATCCCCTTCAACCTGTGCAAAATCAAATGTGCTTTCCTTTCCAAAAGAGATAAGGCTAAAACAGCTTGGTTTTGGTCCAAAAAATGAGTTATGTGAGAGATCCAATATGCCTAGTTCATTCAATTGGCAATGTTCTTTTGGTAGCAAACCACTTATATTATTCCCTCCTAGACGAAGAACTCTCAAGGAGGAAAATTTCCCAATTGGTGTTGGAATTTCACTAGACAAAAAATTATTTCCAATATTCAACGTCATCATATAAGAATAGTTGAATAATGTTTTTGGAATTGTACCTATGAGTTTGTTCCATTCTAAATTTAAATTGTATAACAATGATCACCCTTTCAAACATGAAGAAGGATTGCTGGAAAGTTTGTTACAAGAAATATCAAGAAAGCTTAAATCAGATGTAAATACTGCATAAGGAATTATTC
This sequence comes from Rhizophora apiculata, assembly GCA_037832385.1. Lineage (NCBI taxonomy): Eukaryota > Viridiplantae > Streptophyta > Magnoliopsida > Malpighiales > Rhizophoraceae > Rhizophora > Rhizophora apiculata. The sequence continues at coordinate 5,147,750 of CM075436.1, forward strand.
CTTCAAGTGCATTACTTGCCATGTTTAGATGAAAAATACTCAGATTCCCAATAAAGTTAGGAATTTCACCTAATATGCAGTTGTCACTTATATCCATAAATGATAGGCTTGAGTGATGAGCAATCCAATTTGAGAGAGCGCTAGTAACCTGATTTCCACTTAGCTTTAAGGAAAATAATGAAGTATTATTGGATTTTGTCTTTGGCACTTGACCACTTAATTGATTGTTTGAGAGCACCAAAATTCTCAAATTAGAGGAATTTGCTAACAAAATGTCTTGAATTTCTCCAAAAAAACTTATTGTTAGATAGATTTAAAAGGGATAAATAGTGCAAGCTTCCAATAGAAAATGGAATGCTACCATCAAAATTGTTTGTCAAAAGATTAAATACTTCTATAGTTGGAATAATAATGCCAATATGTTGTTGAAGTTTTCCATGAAAGTGATTGTTTGAGATATTTATATACTTTATGGCAAAGCTAAAATTGGAGGATAAATGAAATGAACCCACAAGGGAGTTATTTCTAAGACTTAAAAACTCCAATTGGGTATTGTTTTCAAGCAACCAAATAAGGAAGGTTCCTATAAGGTTATTGTGAGAGAGATCGATGGTTCTCAGGTTAGTTTGGTGAGTGAGAAATGAGGATTGTTAAGTCTACAATTTGACATCCCAAGAAACTTAAGTTGAACTATAGGTAGCCATTCATATAAATAGTGAGTTTGGACCTCTAACTTGGGGTTATTGCTTGATAATAATAGCACTTCAAGATTTGTGTGATTAGAATTGAGTAAAAAGAGAATTTTCCCCCAAAGAGATTATTTCTAAGATCAATATACTTAAGGGATCTAAGAGTAGCAATTGGAAATGATGAAATGTCCCCTTCAAGTTTGTTGGATGAAAAGTCTAAGAATGTAAGAGATGTCAATGTGCCAAGACAAGATGGAATAATTCCACTAAGATTATTACAGCTATGATCCAACTCTTGAAGGTTCTTCAATGAACATAAACCTGCAATAGAAGATGGAATAATATTTAACACTTTCCATAAAAGACGAAATGTGATTATTGCTTTTAAGTGTCAGCAAAGTGTTAACAACTACCTTCTTGAGCTAGAATTCCATTAAAATTGTTGTCAGCTAAGGATAAAACTTTAAGTGAAGTCATTTGGTCAACATTTGTCCCCATAGTAAAACAAATATATATATAAAAGTTAAAACCATATAAGAATTCAAAAAAGTGTAATTCCAATTTACCATTTGACAAAATATTATGCCAAAACTCATAACTTCACACTAGGTTCAATCATGGAGGCCCAAAATTGGTACAATGTCAATGATGAAATATAATATTTGATGATATAATCATAAGTTTTTAAAGACCAAAGCTTCCATATATTGCATAAGAGCCAATTCTTTGGCTTCATATTGTATGCAACAAAGAGGCAAAAGAATAATGATAGAGAAATTACATGGACAAGGACAACGGTAGCCTAGATCTTTTTATAAGAAAAAATTATATGTACAAATATAAATAGAAAAATAATGTATATATATAGAAAAATAAAAAATGATGCATTATTTTAGCAAGAAAAAAAAATGATAATTACTAATTCAAAATAAAAAACATCACAATAGTTCCTTACAGGTTTTGTGTTTGGAAACCTTTAAATTATTATTATATTTAATATATTATCAAATTTATTTTTTTTCTAAATAAGTAACCACATAATTATTTTAATTATTCATCTTTCATGTGATTGTATAAGTAATGCTTTACAATGTATATTGCCAAAAAAGTTTACTATTTACAAGGAAAGGCTAAGAATGCTTTTATAAACAATAAGTGCCTACAATTTGATGAGATTTGGAGAAGCAAAAAGTTTATGGGCAGCATTAAGAGAAACTGTGAGGATAAAAGAAGCATATAGTGCAATAACTTAAGTGAAAATGGGTACGTTATACAAGATATTAAATTACTACTAAATGTGAAGGATACTAGTGAATTAAAGGAAAGAAAAGAAAAGATAGAGAAAAAGAAAAAAATTAGATATTTAATTTGAACTAGCAATAAATTTAAGGAATTAGATACAACTTAAGGGGAGCACGTAATAAAGGCCAAAAAAAGACAAGGCTGTGAGTGTGGACCATGTGCAGGTGGACTTGGTTTGATCGAGTAGGTGGACCTAGGTTAGGGCATTTCTTCTCAAAAATAAAAAGAAAGAAAGAAAGAAAGATTTTGGGGCAATTAAAGATAAAAAAAAAAACTATGTTGTTGAAGTCGAGCTATAAAGGTTGTCAGTGGACTAGCACTGTAACAAAGGTTTTATAAGGTTCGAAATTTAGGGGTATACTCTGATGACCTTTTTGATGGTAAAGATTTAAGGTGGGGTCCATAAGGTTACATATCTTTTCTTCTCATTCTTGTTTCTTTTTTTTGATATGTGTTTAAGGTGTTTTCTCCTTCTTCGTGTTTTTTCTTCTTCCTCTTTTTTCTTTATTGATCAAAATTTTCACATGAATAAAATGAAGCTCTTCAACACTTGCACTTAACACACAAAAACCCTATGGAAAAGAGCAACCAGTACCTACTAGCATTGTAAGGTGATTCTTGGAAAGATCCAGAATTTCTAAGTTCTTCAAGTTTGCTAAATCTGTAGATATATATGCAAGGGAAAGTAAATTGAGTAAGAGAGACCAATTCTAAATTTCATTGTTTAAGTTACTTTTTACATGACTTATGTTGGAAAGACTCCATTTTGGCCACATCTTGAAAGTCCAAGATTCTTCAAAGATGTCATAGCACCCAACAATTTAACACTACTCTTCATGATGTTGTTTTCATCAAGGTTCAACACCTTTAACTTTTGCAATTTTGATAGGGTATCAGCAATTCCCTAGACCATTGCCACTTAGGTCCAGTTGTTCTAAGTTTTCCAAAGAAGCTAGTTCTACCAAAAAGAAATTAAAAAGAGTGCATTACAATAGCATAGTATTGTGACTCTAGGGGGAAAAGAAAAGAATTGTGATACCTGTTGTTGAAATGGATGCCCCTAAATTGTTTAAGCCAAGATTTAGTGTCTTAAGCGATGTAAGGGTACTTACAAAGGATAGGATGCTGCTATTGAATCTGTTTCCTTTTAGACTCAGTACTATCAAATTCTTCAATGACTTAAAATCTAAAATACATAAAGTGTTTAATAATTATTTCCCCAATTGCATTTATGAGTTTGCTAATATTATTGTATAAAATGAAAGCACCAATGGATCCAAAAGTTTCTAAAAAAACTATCAATATTATTTATCATTTCTGATGATGAAACAAAAAAAATAAATAAAGAAATAAAAAGAAAAGGAATGATGTCGTTACCTTGGACCTTTAAGGGATCACTGAGATAGTTCCAACTTAAATCTAATGTCTCCAGGTGTTGGACGACCTTTAACTTTAAGGACAGATTATAGTTGCTCCATAAAGAAATGAAAACATATATGTACTAATTCATGCATGCATATGTTGAAATAAATAAGTTTTTGCACCATTATAATATGCAAAAGTAACTTGGAAGAGCTGGTTTGTATCCAAGTTCTTGACCATGGGATCAATTTCCCCCAATCAAAATGCAAAAATTGAAGTTAAAGGGTTATATCTCCAGTAATTTTGTCTTTTTTGGTTGTTATATTTATCTTTTTTTTTTTTTTCTTGTTTGAGTGCAGAAAAAGAGTTTAAGGAGTATTACAAAGCACATAAGGAATAAAACTTGAAGTCATAATTCTCTATACCTCACAACATAATGAAGTTGTTGAAAAAAAGAATAGATTACTCATGAATATGGCAAAAAACCTGTTTAAGGCTAAGGGATTTCTCAATCCATTTAGAGTAGAAACTATTTTATGTTTTGTTTATTTGTTGAATAGATCTCCAACAACAAGTATTTAAAATGTCACTCTTAGAGAAGCATGAAGCACTTTTAAGCCTAATGTAAACATCTCAATGTGTTTGGTTTTATTACTTATATTCACATTCCAACAAAGACAAGGATAAAGATAAATGATAAAGGAGTGAAGACAATCTTTCTTGGCTACATAAAAGGAGGATATAAGCTATTTAATCTTGTGACAAAGAAGGTAGTTGTGAGTAGAGATGTGACCTTTACTAAAGATGAAGCTTGGAACTTTGATGCTAAGAAGCAAAATAACTCTTAAAGATATCCAATTGCTATTTTGGGAGAAGAAGAACTTTAAGCTACAATCCCCACTATAAATGGGGAACTCTCACCAATTGGTGCATAGAAACCCATGCCACAAGCTCTACAAGAAAATGAAAGATCAAGGAGAAATCACTAACAACCAGTTAGCCAAATGTTCTATTGATAACACATGGCCACCTATATTATTGTCATTGGATTTGCAATACATATTGGAAAAAAATCAACAATATGTATGTAGGAACTAGGGGACAAACTTGACATTAGAAAGAAAACTGTAGGTTTTTTCACATCTTGTTTATCTTAAGGTTACCAGCCTTTTACTATACCTCACTTCTATAGCAAAAATGCAATAAAATGATTAATTTTGATTTTAAGTTTTGTTTATCTAACCTTTTCTTAAACGAACTTATCTAATCTTATTTTGGATATGGGATTGATATAAGATGAAAAAGTTCTTTCCATGTAAACTAACAAAAAAAAAGAAACATTTCTCCTTCAAACAAAGGGAAAAAGGGAAAAAGAAGCATCCATACAATTCTCAAGGGACTTGTGTTATGTTTTACTTAATTTTCACATATTTAAAATTTTTTCAAAGTATAATCTATATAATTTTTTAAGAGGTCATATGAATTCTTATTAAAAATTATTTTTAGTTTATAATGAAGCAAATTCTAAACCCGATCTCAAAGGATTTGAATTACCTAACCATTGGAGGTAGGAAATGAAAAGTTGGATTAATAATACAAAAATACCTTAAAAACGTGGTTTCACATAGAGGATCAGAATAAGCTACAACAAAGAAGGATATAAAAGCATTTTTTAACCATAATGCATTTGGAAGCCTTGGAATTCAAATTGTAGGAATTTTCATAAGGGAAAAATAACAAACATAAGGCATAAGTCCAATAGAATACAAGTTTACAATTGCTTAAGTACGTACACAAAGAACAAATACAAAAGGATAAAAGAGAGAATCATATCATTTAAGAGATTAGCAAGTGTCCTTTAAATTACAAGGTAATATCCATAAGCCTAAGCCTTCTAAATGAAACACAAAGAAACAAGATCACATGCATAATAGCAAGTGGGTTTGTGTAGGAGACTCAAGTGCATATATTACACATATTAAGCCCTTGATACTAATTGGTTCTTGTTCTTCATGTTCCAAGTTGTCCTCAAGCTGAAAAAACAAAAAAAGAAACATAACAACACACAATTTACTAATTTAGTTTACTCCCAAAGCTTTTGTAATGACATGTTCTTCTTAATCTCCTTCTTCATCACCTTTGCTACTACCATCTCAAAATCTTCTTGTGTTACATGAACCTTCCTATCTCTTAAAGCAAACATACCTGCCTCTATACACATAGCTTGTGAAAGTAGAGTAAGATATAAATGGACATTAAATAGGTAAGCAATTCCCTATTTTTGTTGATAGTTTTCCTTAGACCAACCACCCCCATCCCTTACCTCCCAACCCTCATTTCTCATAACTTTAACAACTTCACCCACATATGACCTAGGCTTTTGAAACAACTACAGTACTTCTCAAAGCATCCTCACTACCTATATCAAACTTATTTTAGTTAATTGAACTATCAAGCATTGCAAAAACCAAGAATATGTGCTATCATTATAAATAAAGTGACACACCAATTAAGCAACCAAGTAGCTATATAGCAACACCAGATCCTACAATGGATATAATAATGGCCTAAGCATTTTTTTTCTTCCACCCCTCACCCACCAAACAATAAGTGTAGCAACAATCAAGGTTTAATCATTCTTTATGACTAATGTGCTACAAAACCCACATAAGGAATTTCTCCACTCCAACTTTCAGGAACCCACTCCAAAACAAATGGATCTAACTACAAACTTTTTTTTTCTAGTGAGATGATTATATTTTCAAAGAACTCTTCCACCATGAATGAACTTTCAATAGTAGCATTGATTGATACAATTCTTCATTCACCATGGTACTAATACAATTTGCAAACCTAGGCTTTCTTTGCATGATTTCCAAAGATTCCTCCTTTGTTAAGCCAATACTCTATAAAATAACCTAAACATAATTCCATCACTTACAAAATATAGCCTCAAAGTTTCATCTAAAAAAAGAATCAAAATACAAGAAGATGATTAAACAATTAATTATTATTACCTCCAAGCATTAAACCCTAGCTAAAAACAAAGTCACCATAATTGAATAAAATTGATCCCTAATTTGAGCAATAAAAATGTGCACCCTAAAAGCCTTTTGAAAGATTTGATAAAAAGGAAATAGAAAATAGAAAATAGAAAACCCATCAGTTTGGCAGTAAAGGTGAAGGATTTGAGACTGTACCTCTAGAATTGAGCTCATTACGCTAGGCTTCAAGGCAATTGAGGTTATAATTCTTCTGGTGGACAAGCAGCTGAAGCTTATGGATATGTTGGAGATAATATTGTCAAAGTCCCTCTCCTTGCTTCATCACTACAACCTTGGCAAAGCACATCTCATCTCTAATTGCTGACTTTGGCTACTTCTTCTTTACCCCTACTGTAGCCATTATTATATAGTAAAAGAGTTTTCACCATTAATTTTATGATTTCAAAAACAATTTCACTCAAGCAATTTTTGTGGCTTCTATGGATTTATATCATAGAGGAAAAAATAAACACACATAAGGAATTAAGTCTAGGGATTTGGATATCTTTGAAAACAAGTCAATCATAATATGTGTTGGGCCTAATTCAATGTATTGGATTAATATTTAGGCCTAAGTCCATATTCTCGAAGAACAAAAGTGGGCTTCATATTCGGTCCTTCTCAAAGGATTGAGATACAAAATAATTTGGGCCATGATTTGTAATGAAATTCTTGAAAGCTTGTTAATTTGTTCAACTAAGTGGGCCACGTTGTAGGGGTAAGTCTAATAAGTACACAAGTGGTGATTTATTAACTTTAAATCTAGATAGAGATGGTATAATAATTTAAGGTAACTCTAATTGCTATCTCAATGGTATAATTCAAGGGTTTTTTAAAAAATAATAAATTTTTAACTGCAAATAAAGGAAGGTTTCTCTTAATTTTTTCATTATATTACTAATATATAAGATCAATTATAAAGAAAAGTATAGTCATTGGAAGATTATATTATTTATTTAGTAAACTAATTAGCCAAAGATTCTGAATATGTTCAGTACTTGCATCCCAAGTAAGCAATAACAAAAGCTCTCTTTATTAGAGAGGAAAAGGAGTGTTTCCTTAAATAAAAATTACAAGGTGGAGTTTTAGATTATCGTTATCCTTCTAGCACATCTTTCTATTTTGCATCTCAAAAGTATAGGGACACAAGCAATTAAACCTTGTTTTTTAAACAAGAAGCAATTGAACATCTTGATTCATCAATTGTCTATATTCATACTTCAAGTTTAATCTAGGTTGGCAGTTGATCCCAGCTAAGGGAGACTATGATCCCTATTTGAAATGTGAGCATAAGTATGCTAGAAAACACGTTGGTTACTTGTATATGTGACAACTTTCTTTCAATTGGAATGATTGTTAACTGTAGGTTGATTATGAGTACTTTATGCAGATTAAATGGATATGTCCAACTACTCAACTTACCTCAATTGTTGAGTCTCTTTGGTGGCTTCCTATCCACAGATTGTAAGTTTAAGTGATTGGAAAACTTTCATTTTTGTGTTTTTTTAATGAAATTTACTATCATAACTACATAAGCCCCATTAAGTAATATATTTGATGATTTAATATTCTTTGTTGACAATATAATGTTCCCAAAAAGTTATAAAAATAATCATATATTGATACAATCAAAAGTTAACTCTATTCAAAATAATTTATATTTTTAGTTTTGGTTTTAGTTATGATTCTTAACTTATTACAATTTCAAGTAATTTTAGTTTTACTAAATAATTTCAAGTGCAAGAGGTTGTGGCAAGCCCCTCTCAACCAATTTTTCTTTTTTTTTTTGGTTTTTTTTTTGGAATGTTAGCTACTATGTTGCATTAAGAATTTTTTTTAATTTCATAGTTGATGTCACCATTAAATATATAAAGTACACAAATATATTTGTCTTGATTTCATAGTTGCTGTTGGCATATGTAATTAGGAGCAATGTAATTTATGAGTTACAACTAGTACATGCAATGGAAATGTTAGATGTTAGGGGGATTAAGTGACATATAATGTTGAAGTCTTGGATATATATTCTCCACCTCATTTTATTAACTAGTAGGCAATATGTAATAATCACATTACATTGAATTTAGAGAAATGTAGTAAATAAAAAGTTGTCATCTAGTTATTGTTAGATGAAAGAGGTTAATGCACTGCTACTTTGCACATTCATGTTAAATGGGGATTAGAATAAGAATTTCATGCTAAACATTCATGTGAATTGAGAATTAAAATAAGAAGTTCAAGCTAATTAATAACTAAAATAATATGTACAAATAACTAGCCTCTTTTCTTCATTTTTTAGGTTGAAATTGCAAGTGGGAAGAGTCATAGAGAAAGGTAGAGATTGTTATTTGTCAAGAGTTAAGGAAGTATCTTTTATAGATGAGTTGAAGAAGGGAGTAGGGTGGAATTAAAGGGAGAGGAAAAGCTTTAGGTTAGAGAGATGGTAACTTCTCACAAAGTGCACAGGCAAAAAAAAAGAAAAAAGACCTTTATGATCTCTTAGAAAGAAGGAATTGATGACTAACACTCAGATAGGTCACAAGATTACAACATCTTTAGTCTTACTATATATATATATAAAGTTATATTGGTAAGAATTCAAATCATGACTTTAAAAAAAAATTCTTTGTCTTTTGTTACCACTTATGTCTTGCCACTTTATACGACAAAAAGAGTCTTCGTCTCTCACATTTTTTTATTTTAAATTTCAATTTGTTTTATTTTTTTACAATGACACTATTTATCATTTTCCTTCTTTCTCACATGTTCCTGACAATATACCCATATGTTGCAATTTTAGTAAAGGACAACATGCCAGCAACATATATACATCTTAGCATTTAACCAATTATGACCCATGATATGATACAAATTATCCAATTAATACACTTCCCTTGCTACCCAAGATAGATATTTTTCTTTCCACCCTTTGAGTTTTTTCTTTGCACACATTCATTAAGGATATTCATCCCTTCTTTAATCTTTCTGTACAAGTAGGTAGACCTAACTGCCTTTCCTTACTATCTACCATATGAAGATAGAGCCAATAACCACTCCTCATTTAATTATTGGGTCAATATTTTTACTAAAAGTGACATTAGACTTATCCAAGTTGATTAATTGGCTCAAAACCTATAATTGTAGATGTGTGGAGATTCTCTTATAGTAAAATGTGATAATTGTTTTTAAATAATTATAACTTAAAACAAAATGAGAGTGGTAAACCATGAAGATTTACTTAGTGCAAATGTATATCTATTTTCTTTTTCTTTTTTTCTTTGGTTGTATATTTTATCATGGTTAAAAGACGTTTCCACAGAAACTATGCTTAATTAAGTTTAAGGAGAAATTTATTTGAACTTTTCTTTTTTTTTTAAGTGAGTTAGAAATAATTAAATAAAAAATTTTAAAATAAAATACAAAATAAGGTATTTTTTATGTTGAATTATTTTGATTTATTAAAAAAAAAAAAGCAAGTCAAAATTGTAAGCACCTAAATTTAAATTCATTTACAAAATTTAATAAAATTTAAATTCAAATACTATTTATGATTTAGAGAAGAGGATTATAGGAATGAAATTAAATTTTTATTTATATAGATTGTATCATGTTCTAATAGGTTTTGATCAAATACAATAATAATAATAACAACTTGAATTTTAAATTTAATAGGTTTTAATCAAATACATACATACATCTATATATATATATATATATATATATATATGAGAGTACAAAATGATTCTCCTAAGAAAAAAAAAATATGAATAAGAAACAAAAAGATTGTGAGCTCGCCATGTAGCCAAAGGCTACAAAAATTGAATCCAACTTGAAACAAAAAGCCATTGCATAAGCACCACAAGTCCACAACTAAGGAGACCAATTGGGTGAGGATGAGGCCCATCATGCTATACAATTTATTTTCATGAGAGTTGAAAATTATTAATTTGATGGCCTATGGTGGTTAATAGATTACAATGGGCCCACCCAATCTATTTTCATGAGGCATTTTTCTTGTAAGAACTTTCAACTACAGTAGTGCAACTCAATATTACAACTATGATAGATAAAATCAAAAAAAAAAAAAAGACAAAATTCCAACTTAAGTACTAATCCCAATAATTTGTAAAAACAAACCATGTAATTTTAGTTTGTAAAAAAATAATTGGTTGCATTAAGAATTGGTTATCTAAATTATGATTTTTACAATGATGGACATAAAGGCAAAATTTTAATTTTATGTTTCAATATTAAGCAACTTATGTGAATATATTTGTGGTACTTTTTTAACCTTGAACCTTAGAAAGGAAAATTCCAATTTTATAGCTAAGTTTTTGAGGTTACTTTCAAGTTGGATAATAATTCTCAAGCATTTTGATTCTTAATAGAAATGAATTTAACCTAAGTTGTGGCCTATTAACATCAACATATAGGATGTACATGTGTATTATATGTATATAAGATTATATACATGGGTTGTAACGATAGGTAAACAACCATTATTACTCAAAATGAGCATGACCTTTTAGTAACATCTAATTGTTCAAAGTTGCCAACTTTTCATGTAGCATAGTGACGAATTAGCCACCGAAAGAGTTCCAATCTAAAAGGTCCTTCCAAGAATGCATCCAAAAAAAAACCAAAAACCCACGTGCATGTCTTTATGCGCCAATAAGAAGCATAGATGGAAACATTGCACCTTTATAAGTAATTGATGGTAATTTAGTCATATCATCCTATTTAGCATTCTTCAATGGCATAAATATCTCTAAAAAAAATACATAGGTCGATTATTGCTGACTTGTAAGAAAGTGACCTAAATTTTTGTCCAAATTTTCTACTCATATATGCTCCTCGAGGGCAACATTTTTATTCCTAAAAGATATGCAAATTAGAATGGGCACATTTGTATTTCAAAACATTAACTTTGATAAATTTATAAGTGTAGATGAATCATTATATCACATAAAATTTTAGTAATTAGTTTAGTGTATAATTGAATTTTTTATTTTTTATTAATTGTTTGAGAAATGTTTGGGGACCCAAAAAATGCAAAAAGGAAAAAGAAGTAGAAGAAATTTAGGAATAATAAAGGAGTAACAATTAAGATAATTATAAAACTGATATTTTGAAAGTTTAAAACTAAAAATTACATTCCTTGCTTATGATGCAAAAGCATTATAATTAACATCAATTATTAGAAGGTTTGATCAAAAAGATAAGAATATGATGAAACTCTTGCATGTGATTGCAAATTTCTTTCTACTTAAGCAAATTGGCCCCCTTTGCTCAAAAAATAATAAATTGCAAATTGACCCCAAGCGCTACAAAAAACAACAAGTAAAGATGAAGAGTTGATTAAAATGCAATAAGTGGTGGCCCACACAACCATTATATCCCATAATGAAATGCCACCATGTGTCCATTTTATCCTTTTACCCAACTATTTCCATCTTGGCATACTTTCTTTATCTTGGCATAGGCCTCTGCAGGCTCTTAACTTTCTTATGTTGATGGCCCATGCAAGGGGTGGCAGATTGAAATTAACAGAGGTCAAGCAAAAATTAATGGCTAATGCAATTGTGGTTACTGTACCAATGATTAACCATCTGGAAGGATGTCTTATACTACAGAAAAAATATTCTTCTAGCCTAGAAAATTTGAGAAAAAAGATAGATAACCAGACAAAGACACCTACAAAAACTATGAAAATCAATTGCCTATAGGGTGAATGAAGTCATAATTTGATATTGTCTATAAAAGAGAAAAAACAAAAACCTTCTGGTAAGAAGAATGAGAGAACAAGAGGATATATGAACTTCTTTCCTCTTTGCAAGTTAACTAACAATAGTTTGTGCAATGAAAATTTTTTCTTTTTGTTCAATAACAAGCAAAACCAAAAATCTTTTGGGCCGTTTCAAGCAGTATCTTCATAACAACTCTACCTATAGTTAGTTGGTTTAGTTTTGGAAGATGCAAACCTTTACTAACTGTATTAAACAATTATTGATTGTCGTAGCAATGTCACAATCTCATTAACTAGATAAAAAGAAACACAATGATAATGATGTCTCAATGCCATAAAATAAGTAATTAAAGCAACAATCTTCTCAAGGGAAGAAAGAATTGATTTTACTTCCATGACAATGAGAGCACATAGAAGAGCATAGATTGAATTGATGTCTTCTCTTCAATGTCAACATGTAAATCAACTTCCTATAAAAGAGGACTATAAATCTTTATTATATGTTGCTTTCTTGCTTATGAAATAAGGTGCACTGTGTAATGGTGGTCACTGAACCCTTGCTTCCATGTGCAATCTCATTTTCATGGAAGTATAGGGAACTCCTGTAATAAGAAAAAACAGAAACAAAAAATTCATCATTCGTTGGTAGAACTTCTAGTTAATGTGCCTGATGGGATCATAGAAACAGCTCAGATACTTTTATCAATTTTCTGCATTTCTTCACTTTAATGGTTTAAACCTTTCAATTAGAGTCAATAGACAATGACAAAATTGATGTAGGTCACAATGAAGTCATTAAATAATTTTGTATTTCTCAAATAGTTTTCATTTTTGCAACATAGTTTTCTGTATCCTAATATAGAAAAGGAAATTAAGATCACCAGATAATTAGTCCCAACAATTTTTCCAGCTCAAATGTTTTTCATGTATGCAAATAGCTAACATAATTGGAGCTAGGCCTACAATCAACTAGATATATGCAAAACCATGTAATGTAGCCTTTTGAGTTAGATTATTGTACCTAATAGTCTCCAGAATGCCCATCTGTGAGAGGCTAATAACTCTTTTTGTCTTTTAAAGTTGGGTAACTTAGATTGCTTGTGATCGTCAATACTTTATCTTTTGTCTATAATGTCTGACATTGAGCATTATTTCCATGAGCATTTTGTGCGCTTCTCAAATAGGAGCATTAAATTATTCCCACCATTTCATAGAGCTATTGAAAGTACTTTAATTACCCTCACTATTGCATCCTTGTTTTCAACAGTAGAAATTTCTCATGAAGTGCGTGTAAGTTTTCAAAAAATCCAGGAAGGGTTTTGCTCAAATAATGGGTCCATCTATCCCAAAAAATCACAATACTTTGTTACTCATGTCGCCTTCGTGTAGCTATATGTGCATTTTATATTGTATAATTTTTCCTCCTACATCCAATTCTAGATACAAATGTTTTCTTGACATTTGTGAGGGCAAAGTCTCAATCTCATCTGGCTTATAAAAGTGTAAATTGAAACCATCATCCAGATTCTAAGCCAAGCTAAAAGGTTTTCCTCCAATATCCATGTTGCTAAGATCCATCTTGCAATTACCAGTGCAAAATGGTTCATCAAGTTATCTTGTTCTATTCCCCACCTAGACACTTTTATAGTGCATTAGAATCTCTACCAGACTAAGCATAGATTACTAATTTATGAATTGTCAATTCCTCGATTGAAATTTCCTTTTTTCCTAACATTAATGCCAACTTTTAGGAAACAAATTCACCAAAGCATATAAAATTGTAATTGCTGATGAAAGGTTATGCCTTGAGATATAAGAAGACAAGGTAATTCTATACTTTAAGATGAAATATCTTTGAAAGCTAAAAGCATACCATTAATGCTTTAGACTTTGGCTGCAGAGATTCTAGCAATTTCTAGAATGTCAGTCCTCAACCCATTCCAACCCATGCTAAAGGTAGTCAAAGTAAACAGGTTAGGAGGGCCTGCATCATTGATAATAAGCGTCTAGCATCATTCACCTTACCACTTCTATGATAACCCAAAATCACAGTATTCCAAGATATTACATATGGTGGCTTGCTTTTCAATTGCATCTTATAGAATAGTTTCAATGTGTTACCAATTAAGCCAAGTTCTACATAAGCTGCCAATAGCAAATTCCACATCATAACGTTTATCTTTATTGTGATGTCAAAGACTTGTCTTGCATCATAAGGTCTTTTACATTTAACATACATATCTATGATGCTTCTTGGAACTAATACATATGAAGCAAGGCTGTTTCTAATAACATAACAGTGAGCTGCTTTACTAATTGCTATGTATTTTGTAATTGCACTTGTAGATAATATAGATGCCAGTGTCACAAAGTAAAATCTCATGTTTTTTTATTACATCAAATGATACAAATTAAGTGCCTTTAGAGCTTGCTCACACCGCACATAGCTAGAAATGAGCAAATTCCATGTAACCATATCATTTTCAATTATACTATAAAGAACTAATTCAGCATCCTCAGTCAATCTAACCTTACAGTAAAAGTTTAAAATTGAACTGCCCAAGATATTGTCCAATTCAAATCCACCTAAAATGGCAATTGCATGCCCTTGCTTGCCCTCTTCAATTGCACCTAAATTAATTGAAGCTAAAAGAAGGCTAGATAGAGTAACTCTACTGGGTGCAACACCTTTCAATCACATATCAAGAAACATCCTAATTGCTTTCTCGTAAAACCCATTTTGATCATTACTCACAATCATTGAATTCCATGTAACAACATTCTTGTCAAGCATATTATCAAACACTTTCCTTGCATCCTCGGGAACCCCACATTTTCCATATACATTCAGGAGACAGCTAGAAACAAACCCATATCTATCCGAATTAATCTTCATAGATTACCCACGAACCACTCTACCAAACCCAATCCATCGCAAAGCACCATAAGCTTTCAACACGTTAGGCACAACAAAGTTGTTAGCCAAAATGCAATTATTGACCATCCCACAAAAACCCATTAAAGCTTCTTCATTGAATTCCATTCTACAATGCACGCCGATAATAGCAGCTGAAGAAAACTCATTCTTAACCTGCAGTCTCTGAAACAACCCATCCACAATCTCTAAAACACCTCACTTTGCATAAAAGATTAGCAATTTTGTATCCATATACTCATTTCGTGAATATAAAACACAATTTTTGATAATTCAAGCGTGAATTTGCTGCCTTGTGAGGAGAACTCACTTGCACATGCACCCCTGAAGTAGCTCGCTGTAGATGTCAGGTCCGACCATTAGATTATTGAATTCCATCGAGTTGAGTAGCATCAAAGCTACTCAAATTTGGCCTTGTTTACATAGAGACGATATGCTATGGAAGTAAAATTCGTACTAATTTTGGCAGAACTTAGGTTTTGGGAGTGATGTTTTGCGAAAATTTGTGGGTTTTGAATTGGAGAAATGTGGGTTTGGTGTTGGGAAGAGGGGAAGAGAAGCCATAGCTTAAAAAAAAATCAAGTGAGTAGGAAGGAGATAATGGTGTGTATGTGCAACGTGTGCGTTGGAAAGGGAGACCAATGCATTCTGAATTGTAATGGATTTTAACAAAAAGTGTCCTCTTGCATTTAATGGGAGTCAACCTCGGGTCTATTTCTGGTAAGGCAATTATCCCAACCGTTCAACTATAAATGCATGTGATTTGAAGTTTTATAACATACCCAAACTAGAGTAAACGTCATATAAACAAAACTAGAGGTAAACGTCATACATGCATCTTTAATGATCATGAGCTTCATTAAGAGGGCCAAAAGACCCGTAAGTAAAGGATTGGTCTTCATCTAGAAAAGAAAAGCCAACGAAAATAGGAAAGCCCAAATGCTTTAGTATAATTAGCAATCTCATTGACCATGATATAAAATTTAATGGCCCAAAATCCATCTGGACGAGACATAAGCAAGTTGCACTCGAGAAACTAACACAAAGGTGAAAAACTAACATATCTAGAAGAATAAATGATGGGTGTAAAAAGCTAAGTCAGGCAAAAATTTGACTTCAATATTTTTGCTTTAGTTTCACTAAAGCTTTAATGACTTACCCACAGAAGGCTAATGCTGCAGGATGCCCTGAACCAGAGATGGGAAACTGGACAGATAGGAGTTCGAAGAATGAGCTTGACATTTGACAACAATCCAATAAAAACACTAATGCAGCATTGGTTGACTGGAGGAAATGGCATTATAGTCATCGTTGACATTTGACAAGGGGTGCTCTTATCCACCTCAATTATGGAAACAAAATATTGTGATTTACAAATTGTATCCCTTATCAAACCTCAAGTCTCTCCCCTGCTTTAGATGTCCTTGTTAAAATATGGAGTCAAACATATCTTGAATTATTATTGAACAACCTGTAATTTTTGGTGCTTGTTGGATTGCTTCCAATGTTGTTAAATAAGTTCAAGTTTCTCAGTTGTAATAAGTGGTATCTACCATTCCATAAGCATCCTACTTGTCCTCAAAAAAACAAAAAATTGTAGTCACCCTGGTAGCATTAAGAATAGTCACAGCTATAGAGGGTTGCGTATTAAATGTGAGGTATTAATGTAGACTAATTGGCCATGGGGAATTGAAGCAGATTGTGCCTTATGCAAGAGACCGACGCTTGCAAGAGTCCAAAGGCGAATTAGGCCTATCATGAAAAGGGTCACTCGGACAGACTAGCTCTAGACAAAATGACAATTGCTACTTCATTTTTGTAAGAGACTAATTGTGAGGTGTCACTCGGCAGATTGTGCCATGGGGAATTGAATGTGAGGTGTTAATGTAGACTAATTGGCCATGGGAATTGAAGCAGATTGTGCCTTATGCAAGAGACTGAAGCTTGCTAGAGTCCAAAGGCGATTTAGGCCTATCATGAAAAGGGTCACTCGGACAGACTAGCTCTAGACAAAATGACAATTGCTACTTAATTTTTGTAAGCAGGATTTAAATCTTCTTACCAATAGATTGAAAAAAGCATTTTTTTTGAGGAATAAAGGGTAATAAACTATTTTTTGGCACAAAAAAAGCGATACACCATAATTATTCCTTACTTTTCCACATTGTTCCCACCAATAATATCTGGAGCATTATATTTCCATTGATTAATTTTGAGTTTCATAATTCAGGTTCTTTTAAAGATTGGGTCCAAAAAGGTTGCTACTCTAGGGTAATCGTTGTGCCTACTTGGAATTGCTCCTTCCAAGTGGTTTTTATCTTGACTTTGTGGTAGCTTTGGAGTTGGCAAAATGCTAGTATTTTTTTTGGAGATCACTGTGTCCCTTTGGAAATTGCAAAGTGTGTGAAAAGACGAGCAATAGAAATTTCTAATGTTGGGCAAGAAGAGTATATGCGGCAAGGTCAGGCAAGCTATGGAGGAATACCTAATTCTAATTTAATATGCGGGCAACTTTCTCCATCAATGATCTTGAAAATTAGTGTTGATAGTTTTGATAAAGGAGCTCCCAGTTTGGCTAGATTTAGGGGTCTTTCTAGAAATGAGTTCAGTAGATAGATCTTTAACTCAAGAGATATTTGTATGGCTTTGCAAGTTGCGTGGGGAGGAGATTTGGAGATATCATTATTGAGACCAATCCAATGTTAGCCCTTCAAAAGCTGGGGAAAGACGGGTGGGAGTTTGATCTTTAATTAGGATATTTGTGGTATGGAAGTCACTAAATACAAATCTTACCATTCTTTAGGCTTCAAATTTATTATTGCAAAATTTGCTAGTATATATCTATATTAAAAGGTAAAATATCTCAATAACTAATAATTTAAATTTCAAATTTTAATTAAGATTTTGAAAATTAGGTCAAAATAATTGATCAAATTAATAAAATTAGGAATTAGATCTTGGTTCATTCTAGTTTATTATGAAAACTACTAATTCTAAAAATTAGTAACCAAACTAATAAACCGATTGGTTGGATTGTAAACTAATAAATTAGTCACAATTTGTTTGTTTCAATTAGATTCAAAAATTTGTAAAAGAATTGAAAAATAAATTTTTATATTTTGACTTTTTTTAAAAATAAAAGTCAAATTATCAAATTTTTTTATATATTTAATATTAAATACCAATTTTATTGGTTCAATTTTAATTAAAATAATTAAATTTATTAATTTTAAATATTTAAATTTTTGATTACTAAAACTTTGATTTTAATTTAAAAAAGTCACATATTTTATGAAAATAAAAAAATATATTTTTTATTGTATAAATTATGACTCAATAAATTTTTTAATAAAAATATAAAATTTTTCATTTAAATTTTTTTTTTATTTTGAAAATTTTTTTGTATGTATGTGTACATATTATTCATAGCATAAAAAAGAAAGAGAAATTTTGGCTATTTTTAACAATTAACAATTAAATTTTCAATACAAGTTGTTGTAGACAACTAAAAGTCACATGTTTTGTACCATATTTTGTTAAATAGGAAAAATAACACTTTTTTGTTAAATTCATGTAAAATCACCCTTGCATTTCATTAACAAGAGAAATTGATTCAAACTTGAAATATGAATACACAAAATAATAAACTCCCAATAATTAATTCCTTGTCATATATAAGATAAAGGAATAATTATTATATTGTGTCAATTTTACACTCTCACATCAAAAAATATAAGTATTGTATAATTTGAAAAAATTATATTTTATACAAAAAAATATTAGATAGATGTAATTATTATTATTATTATAAAAAAAGAAGTAAGACTCACAAATTTTTAATATAAGAATACTATCAAAACTCATAAAAAGTAGATAAAAAATTAAAAATTTAACTTACAATTTTTACTTGTCTTATTTTTTAATATATATATATATATATATATATATATATATACACACACACACACACATATATATATATATAATTACACCTATTACAATTTTTCATTAATTTTTTTTGTTAGTTCTTAATTATCATTTTTATATGTTAATTTACATATTATCACGTATTTTAAATTTTATTGAGTTAAATAATTTTGTAATGATATGATAATAAAATTTTATAAAACAAATTTTCAAAAATTGATTTTAATTTAAAAAATAGAATGTAGTTCTTAAAAAAGTATGAAAAATTTTTGAAAATTGAATTTAATTTTAAAGCTCAAACAAAAATTCACATTAATTTTTAAAAATAGAAAAAAAATTTAAAGCACAAATAAATTATAAATTAATTTTGAAATATAGAAAAAATTATAAAAAATAAAATTTTTAAAAATTAGATAGAAATTTTGAAATATAGAAAAAACTTCAAAAAGTAGCTTCTAAATAGAGGAAAAGATTTTAAAAAATATATATTGATATTGAAAAATTCAGAAAAACATTGAAGAAATTATAAAAAATAAAATTAATTTTATTTATGATAATTGAAAATTATAGTGACATGACCCCATGATAGACAACATGAACTAATCTAACAAATATAGTGTTACCAAATATAAATTTTAATATATTTTTTAATAGATTATCAATAAGAGAAAAATAATATTTCTTTTAAATTTAATAATTAAATAATAAAAATCAACTATCAATAAGTTTGTGAATTGTGGTTATAGCTAACGTAATGGCAAAGGGAGTGGGAGAGGGTGTCAGGTAAATTATGAGGAGTTGCAAGAAGAGATGGAGAGATTCAAGAACATGGTGGCAACATTATCTTAGGTACTCTTGGAGAAAGAGTATAGGGTGTCCTCCAACTAGATATTTTACTTGAGTCAACAATGGTGAAGTAGGCATTAGAATTTTTTGAAATTAATTTCAATTTTTATGAAATTTTTAGAATTATTTTTATAATTTTTTCAATATTGATTTTAATTTTTAAAAGATTTTCAATGTTTTTTTTTAGAAAGTTTAAGAATTTTTTTTATTTTTTTTTCAAAATTTATTTCTATTTTCAAAATTTTTTATATATAGAAATTAATTTTGAATTTTCTCTAATTTTAAAGTTAATTTCTAATTTTTTAGAATTCTTAAAAATTAAATTATATTTTATATTTTCTCTATTTAAAGAATTATTTTTAAAAATTTTATATTTATCAAGATTAATTTCTAATCTCATAATTTTTTTTTATTTTTAGAATTTTCGTAAGTTTTTTTTAAAATTAATTTCTAATTTTTAGAATTTTTTTTTTAAATAGTGCTATGTCATTGTTGACTTAATTTTTGATTTGACAAATTTAATACATATATTAACTATTATGTGACAAAAATAACAAATAATTAATGAAAATTTATATAAAGTATTAATGAAAGAAATTTATTGAGTGTAATATAAAAATCTAAGAAAAGAAAACTAAATGTAATTAAAAAACAAACCAACTTAAAGGGGAAATTTTTATTTTTGCCTAAAAAGAATAATAATGATGGTTAAGTTATACATTTGTGTATCATTTGTATGTGACCAACAATTTTAATTACATTGTTTGCTAATTTGTATCAATTGGACTAATTGATTCAATCATAAATTTCTATTAAATTACCTGATCATTATCATGTGTATAATTATCATTAGTCAGCCTTATAAACGAGTCTAATATGTTTTAAAAAATAATTAATTAAAAGTTAAAAAAGCACTTTAAATAGTTAAATTATTCTTTATGAGAGATTAATTTAATTTAATAAAATTTTATATATTTATTATTCTATAACAATAGTAATAAAAGTAGTTTGAATTTTAAATTTAATTTTATTCTCGCATACTTCCACCAAGACTGACTTTTTGATTTTCGAAAGATATGCAAATCAAAATGGGCACATTTGTATTTCAATACGCTAACTTTGTTAAATTTATAAGAGTACATGCATCATTATATTGTATAGAAGTTTAGTGATTAGCTTAGTATATGATAGAGTTTTTTTCCTTTTTATTGATTGTCCAAGAAATGTTAAGAGACCTTAAAAAACACAAAAAAGAAAAAAAAAATAGAAGAAGTTTAGAAACAATATAAGGGTAACAATTGAGATAATTGTTACATTCTTTTGAATATTCAAAATTAATAGTTATATTCTTTGCTTATGACACTAAAGGATTATAATTAACATTAATTATTGGAAGGCTTTATCAACAAGATAAGAATATGAAGAGGCTCTTGAATGGATGTGATTGCAAATTTCTTTCTAGTCAAGCAAATTGAACCCTTTTGCTCAAAAATAAAAAATGAATAAAATAAAAATTGCAAATTGACCCCAAGCACTATGAAAAGCAACAAGGGAAGCAAATAACTTACCAAAATGCAATAAGTGGTGGCCCACACGACCACCATATCCCATAATGAAAAATCACCATGTGTCCATCTTATCCTTTTTCCTAACTTTTTCCATCTTGGCATGGGCCCCTCCAAGCCCTCAACTTTCCCTCTGCCTAAATGCCCTTCAAATAGTGCCCAAAACACATAGAAACCATTAAAAAAAAAAAAAACCATCACAAGAACCCCTTTCTCTATAGATCAATAAAACCCTAAAAGTGACTACTAATCTCCTTCATTTGAGAGTTGGGATGGTTCGACCATGTGCTACCTCATTTAACACATAAAGATGATCCAAACTACTAGAATAGCTCCTCCCCCTTGCTTCACCGAGGAAAAGGCTAGGCAGCTCTGTATGTTGATTGCTGACACGTTGTCATTTCATTACACCATGTATCACTCCCCTATCACCAACCACCATGCCTTTGAATTTAAGCCTCACTTAGATCGGTAGCTCTCTAGCCACACTTTAGGTTGGTTCTCATGGCCTATCATCTCATAAGTGCCTTTTTTTTTTTTTTTTTCCTTTTCATTTTACCTTGTTTTCTTCAAGTTTTCAAACATTGTAATATAATTTAGTTTTTGCCTTCTTAGGGCTCCACTAGTGTGTTTGATTAGTCCAATCTAGTGACATTTCTTTTAGTTGTAAACTTTTGTAAAAAATACTGGAATCTATAATTATCATTGTAATATCATATAATATTGATTATCATTATTACTAAATTTAGAAAATAAATTATTAGTGATAATGTATAAATATGATTAAGAAAGATTTTTGTGATAAAGATGGTGGGTGATGCTTGTGTTGGAGATGTTGATGTGTTTAGTTGTTTAATTATAATTTATACTCACCTTATTAATAATATTACTTGTATATAAATTTAGTTATTACTACAATTTAGATAGATAACATAATGATCAATTTCATTTTAATTTGTGACCTTTGTTTTTATTTTATTTCATGTACTTTTATCATATTTTATTTTTATTTATTCAATTAATTAAATATGCATTGATATAACATATAGTAGATTAGTTGTTAATGTCATGTGCATTATTGCATTGGAGGCAATAAGTGCATATTAGCCATTGGAGGAGTTCTGATCAAGAAATCAAGAAGCTCTTCTTGAGATTACATCTTAAAAAAAAATTTAATAACCACATGCATGTCTTTATCGACCAATAGGAAGCTCAATTGAAAACATTGCACCTTTGTAAGTAATTGATGATAATTTAGTCATATCCTATCTAGCATTATTTGATGTCACAATTAACTCCAAAGAAAATATTTACATCTATTGTTACTAATTCATAAGAAAGTGACCTCAAGTTCCATCTAAATTTTCTACTCACATACTTCTGATAGGGCTGAATTTTTTATTCCCACAAAGTATGTGAATTAGAATAGGCACATTTATCTTTCAAAATGTTGATTTTGCTAAAATTTTAAGTGTACATGTATCATTATATCACATGAAATTTTAGTGATTAGCTTAGTGTATTACTAAATTTTTTCTTTTTTATTAGTTGTTTGAGAAACATTTGGAGACCCAAAAAAATGCAAGAGGGGAAAAGAAATAAAAGAGATTTAGGAACAATATAGGTTATAATTGAGATAATTATTGGATTGACATTTTGAAAATTTTAAATTAATAGTTACATACATTGTAATTAACATCAATGAATGAGATTTCTCATAAATTCCCAAATTGCCTCCTCCTCTTACCCCATTAATACAAATTCCTTTACGATAATTCCATTCTTTAAACATGCTAAAAACAACATCATTTTGCACATAGGAAAGGATATTCCCAAACTACTTGTAACAATTATTCTTTTTAAATATTTGTATGCATGGGCATCATGTTTGTAACAATTACTTTAATTGTAACTGCTAATTGAAGTTCCTGACTTCTCTCTAAGATCTACTAGTTTATGATACTGAGAAGGGGGTGAATCAGTATCACCACAATTCGCAATTCGCAGGTAAGTGAACAACTTCAACCTCTTCTTAAAAGCGAACTCTTTCTCAGACTCGACTAAGGTAGATATATTGCTACCTACTAATCACAATAGTCCCTAAAGTCACCTTTCAGACACCTTGCCTAATAGACAATTCAGATGTTCTTATTTAGGCTTTCGTTAGGTTATAGGTTGGCTGATACTTTAACTGTGTTCACAACTCAATTTAAAACACAGAATGTAAAGCAAATTAAGGACACACGAGATTTACGTGGTTCCATCAATGTGACGTACATTCACGGTGGTAGGGACTCTCCCTTACCGAGACCATCCACTATACTTGAGAATTTCAATTACAATGAATGTCTTAATTCTCTGCTCCTTTCATTATTGCAAATACTAAGCAAATACAATACAAAGAGTGTCACTTACTGTGTCTACCCTTCTTCTAGTTTATCTTACCTCTGTTGAATTGAAAGGCTACTCCACTGCCGCTTAGAAGTTCACCGTAACGCTCTTTAACCTCTCTTGAAGAAATCTGGAAATACGTTGAGTTCTTTCCGATACTTCGCCGAATTCCTTCTCTAGGTTGTCTCACACTGCTCCTACTTTCACCATCTCGGTCTCACCCATCTCCTTGTCTCATGGCTCACCTCACGTTATTTTTTTTTTTTTTTGTCCAGCCCTTGTTCTGCCGAATCTCTCATCGTCGATTGGATCTCTTTCTGCTGGATCTGTCTCACTGTCTACCGGATCTGTCACCGTCGACCAGATCTGTCTCACCATCTGCTGGATCTCTTACCGTCGACCGGATCTCCTTCTGCCGGATCTCTCACCGTCCCAGCCGGCTCTCTCTCACACCGTCGCCGGATCTCCTTCTGCTGTCGCTGGATCTCCTTCTGCTGTCGCCGGATCTCCTCTGTCTCAGCCGGATCTCCTTTGTCCCAGCCGGATCTGTCACCGTCCCAGCCGGATCTCACGCCGTCGCCGGATCTCTCAATGTCTGCTGGATCTGTCTCGCCATCTGCCGACTGCTGGTGTGCCGATCTACTTAGCTGCCGACTGCTGGTGTGCTGATCTACTTAGCTGCCGACTGCTGGTGTGCCGGTGGTGTGCCGTTACTCACCGGTTTCTCTCTCTTGCCGGTGGTGTTTGTTTTTCCAACTAGCCACTGTTCTGCCATGTATAATTTTTCTCTCTCTTCCAATGACTTCTTCTTTGGTCAGCTGGTTGTCCAGGTTTTCTGTCCATTTTGCTCAATTGCCCGACACGCTTTTTTTTGTTATCTTCCGATAGCCTTTATATACTCTTTCATGAAACCCCAATAGGGCTTACTTGCGGTGAATTTACTGTCTTACCCTTTTCATGTGGCTTTTATGTTCTTACCCCTCCACGTGGCTTTTACTTTCTTGCATACTTAAACCTAATTGACAACAATTACAACCCATACAAGGCTGTGGGAACAACAATCTCCCGCTTTGTAATTGTTGGCAACACTCATAACAAAAGCCACTATGCAGCAGTTTTAACTCCCCCTAAATATGCACTCCCCCTTTCTTAACAGCTCCTCCTGCACTGTTACTTCTCTCCCCTTTTGCCAACCAATTACAAATTTGAAAAACTCGCAAAGTGAAGTTGGAGGATTTACCTAAACTTCAAGTTTGAGGAGGCATTTGCATAGATAAACTCAATCTGTGCTTTTCAAACAGCTCTGTGGATAGAGGTTTAGTTAGAATATCTGAAATTTGATCTTTAGTACCAACATACTCCAACTGAATTGTACCCTGTTCCACTTGATTTTTGATGAAGTGATACCGGATGTCAATATGCTTGCTCCTCGAATGTTGAACCGGATTCTTGCTGAGGTCAATAGCACTTTGATTATCACAAAGTATACTCACTGGTAATTTCACTTCAACACCCAAATCTGTCAATTGTCTTAGCATCCATATCACCTGTGTACATGCTGCACAAGCAGCCATATACTCAGCCTCAGCTATGCTCAAAGCAACACTGTTTTGCTTTCTACTTAACCATGCAACACACTTTGAACCCAACTAGAAGTTGCAGCCACTGGTTGATTTTCTATCATCTATACTTCCTACCCAGTCTGCATCAGTGTATGCTTGTAATTTAACAGAATCCATGGCTGGATACCACAAGCCCATTTCCAGTGTTCCTTTGAGGTACCTTAGGATTCTTTTCACTGCCAACACATGAAACTCTTTAGGATCAGCTTGGAATCTGCTGGCAGCACACACAGCTTGCATAAGATCAGGCCTTGATGCCGTAAGGTACAGAAGGCTCCCTATCATCTTCCTATACTCTGTAGGGCTTGTACTCCTTCCCTCCTGATCTTTTGTTAACTTACAGCCCACTGTCATAGGGGTACTGACAGATCTGCTATCCTCCATGCCAAACCTTTTCAGCATCTCATTAGCATATTTCGTCTGAGAAATAAAGATACCTTCTTCACACTGCTTTATCTGTAATCCAAGAAAGTACGTCATTTCTCCAATCAATGACATCTTAAATTCCTCACTCATCTTCTGTGCAAAATCTTGGCATAGTTCAGAGTGATCCCCTCCAAAGATGATGTCATCTACATATACTATGGTTATCAGCTGGCCTTTCTCTGAGTTAAATACATACAGGTTATTATCAACCGTTCCTCTTCTTAAGTTCAACCTTCTCAAGTACGCATCCAGCCTGCTGTACCATGCTCTTGGAGCTTGCTTAAGACCATACAAGGCTTTCTTCAGCTTGCACACTTGATTCTCACTGATTTATATTCCATCGGGTTGTTCAATATACACTTCTTTTTTAAGGAGCCCATTTAGAAAGGCGGATTTCACATCCATCTGATAGACTTTATACCTCTTGTGTGCTGCCAAAGCTAAGAACATTCTGATAGTTTCTAACCTTGCTACTGGTGTAAAAGTTTCATTAACATCTATCCCTTCTATCTGAGTGTAGCCTTTGCAAACCAGCCTAGCTTTGTTCCTCACCACCTTGCCATCTTCATTGTGTTTATTCCTAAACACCCACTTTGTTCCTATGACATTCTTATTAGTAGGTCTTGGAACTAACTCCCATGTATCATTCTTCTCAATTTGATTTAGTTCCTCATTGATAGCTTTAACATAAGCTTGGTCTTGAATAGTCTCTTCAACAGATTTAAATTCAACTTGTGAGAGTAGAGCAGTAGTCCCACCATTCTTCTTCTTGTTGTAACTCCTGTTGATGGGTCACCTATGATCTGATCTCCTTGATAAGCACTGGTCCATGTTTTCTTTGTCCTTCTTCCTTGCACCGTCTTAGTTGCAGGAGGATCTCTTTCTTCATCTTTAGACTCACTCTTCTCTGAGTCTAAACTTACTTCTTGTTTCTTTCCTTCAGGTTGGTCTGATTCTTCATCTACATTGAAGTCATCTTCTTCATTGTCCTCAGCTTCTCCATTCTGCATTATTTTCCAGTTCTCATCTATTCTCACATCACTGGTAGTGATTACTTTTCCCAGCTTATGCAGGAAAACTCTGTAACCTTTTGTCTTTGCTGAGTATCCCACAAGGATGCCTTCATCAGACCTAGCGTTGAATTTTCCCAAGTTTTGCTCCTTGTTCTTCACAAAACATGGGCTGCCGAAGACTCTGAGATACTTGGCTGTTGTCTTTTTCCCACTCCATAGCTCATATGGAGTCTTATCAGTATTAGGCCTTAGTAGAACTCTGTTCAGTAGGTGCACGGCTGTAAATGTTGCTTCTGTCCAAAATCTTGTGTGAAACTTGGATTCCAGCAGTAGAGTTCTTGCCATTTCAACCACAGCTCTATTCTTCCTCTCTACCACCCCGTTTTGTTGAGGTGTTCTTGCTGCTGCCATCTGATGGTGAATTCCATGCTTCTCAAGGTAATCTTCAAAAGCTCCATTTGTGAATTCAGTGCTTTGATCTGATCTCAATACTTTGATCTTCTTTCCACTCTCATTTTCAGCCAATCTTCTATATCTCTTGAAGCATTTCAAAACTTCTAACTTGTGCTTGAGGTGCATGATGCAGGTCTTTCTAGAATAATCATCGACAAACAAGATGAAGTACCTCTCACCATTCAACCCTTTTGTTCTTATTGGCCCACACAAATCAGTATGCATAATGTCAAGCACTGCTTCAGAACTGAACTCTTTGGTCTTATACTGCTTTCTGACATGTTTTCCTTTAAAGCATGCTGAGCAAACATACTCTCTCTCTCTCCTGAGGTCGGGAATATCTCTGATTGCATGAGTAGTGGTCAGCTTCCTCATGTTCTTCTGTGACAGATGTCCCAGCCTCCTATGCCAGAGTTGATTTTCTTCTTCTTTGGTGAGTAAACAGCTGCTTGTCTTGTCTTCATCAATCACATATAAATTTCCAGCTGTTCTCTTCCCAGCTGCAACAGTATTACCTTCTTTACTCTTTACCTGGCAACCTGTTTTTGTGAATATTACCTTATGGTCTTCGTTGCATAACTGACTGACAGATGCTAAATTATATCTGAGTCCTTCAATGTGCAGAACATCTTTCAGCTTTCCTCTTCCAACCTTTACTGACCCCTGACCATTGATGTTGAGTGAATCATCATTACCAAACTTGACTTTGCCTTCTCTTGATTTGTTTAGCTTTGATAATTTACTCTTATCTCCCGTCATGTGCGAAGTGCATTCACTATTAAGGATCCACTGCTTATCCTTGCAGTCAGCTTTGAGTGCAATTTTAGCTATATTAGCCACCTCCCTTTTAGCTTTATATTCCTTCTTTTGAACTGGTTGAAAGATAGCTTTCTCCTTTTTCTTAGCTTTGACTGCACCGCTTGTTTTCACTGTGCCATTGAGTGCCTTCTCTTGCTCAGGGAGAAGTGTCATGCATCTCTTGGCATTATGGCCATCCTGCCCGCACCTTTCACACTATTCCAAGTCTGCCAATATAGCAAACTTGTTCTTTGAAACCACTGGTTTGGGCTTCCACCAACAATCCTTGTTAGCGTGTCCTTGCCTTTTACAGTATGTGCAAGAACTCACGACAGGTGTTCTCTTCTGAATTCTGTATTGTCTCCCCCTGTATGCAGCATCGTATCTTCTCAAGTTGGAGACATATACTGGCATTCTCCACCAGCAGTTACTTGCTTTATGACCCCAAACTCCACAATAAAGGCAATGACCTTGAAACTGCATTTTCTTGGGTCTGATCACTGCTTGTCTTCTTCTGTTCATCACTTGTTGTGTAGGTAAAGTAGCTGGCTTCTTTGCTTGTGTGACTTCCATTTCAATCACCTTCTTCTGTTCAACCATAGCCCTCTGCTGCCTGACTTTCTTTTCTTCCTTCTTGTTTGCCACCCTAGGTTACTTCTTCAGATCTTCTTTATTCTCAGCTATCTTCTTCTGAGTCACAACCTTCTCTTTCAACTTCTGTGGCACATTCTCATTTTCTTTAGCCAATGCAACCTCAGATTGCTGCATTTTCTCTACATTCTTCTCTTCTTTTTCAGAACTTGTTTCTCCTATCATTTCAAGCTTCTGCAAGTTCTCTTTGCTGCTTTTGAGTTGTTGCTGAAGTCTCAGCAACTCTTTCTCCATTTCTTTAATTTTTGAAGCCCTTGAGCCAAGCTCTATTATAAGGTCTTCACATATTTTGATCTGTTCCTCAAATCTTCTCTTCAAGTCAATATGCTCAGCCCTTATTTCACCGTTTTGACTTTCAGCTTTCTCAGACTTTGCTTCAACTTGTTTTATATGAGCCTTCAACCTTCTTATGGTTCTGCCCCTTCTGATTATCTCCTTTGAAGCTACTTTCAGCTCAGCTTCAAGATCTGGCTCTTCTTCATCAACTTCTTCTTCCTCTTCAGAGGTTGAACTACCACTTTGTGCTGATGCCATAAAGACATACTCATCTAATGAGTCTTCATTTTCCTTCTCATCAGCTTCTTTTGTCTGACTCACATAACTCTTGAATGAGCCTCTCGTCTTCCTCTATGGGTTGGCAATCTTCTGATTGGACTTCTTTGATTTGAATGATGATTTTTTCCATCTTGAATTCTGCTCATCATCACCATCCTTATCTTCATCATCAAGTTTCACTTTGCACTGAGAAGTAAAGTGTCTAGTCTGCCCACAGTGATAACATCTCAAGGACAACTGTCCTTTTCCTTTCTTAGACCCCTTTTTGAATTTCCTTGTGAAATAAGCCAATACTTCACCTTCACTTTCTTCCTCATCATCATCATTATTGTCATTGGATGATTCTTCCTTTTCTTTTATCTTCAAGTGTTTCATAACTTTGAAAGCTGCCTCCTTTGATACCTTTGACGTTGAGGAGCTCTTAGTCGACTTTATTCTCATCTCATATGCAATGAGATTGCACTGAAGATCATGCAGAGACATAGAGTTGAGATCTCTACTCTCCTTTATGGCTGCCACCTTTGAAGCAAACCTCTCAGGCAGAATTCTCAGAATTTTCTTCATAATCGATGAGTCCTTCTTGTTCTTCCCATGACTTCTCAGGTCGTTTACAACGTTAATAACCCTGGTGAAGAACTCTTGAACTATCTCATTCTTCTGCACTTTGAGAGATTCATATCTCTCCTTGAACACTTGAAGCTTAGCCTCCTTCATTTTGCCATCACCTTCATAGACTTTCTATAATCTGTCCCATATCTCCTTGGCAGATTTGCAGTCCATAACTTTAGCATACTCAGCATCTGTCAATGCTGAAATGATGACATTTGAGGCCTTCCCATTTATCTCAAACTGCCTTAACTCCTCTGGGGTTGGGTCTTTACCTTCTTCCGGAGCCACAAAACCCTCCTGTACACATTTCACCACGTTCATGCCTATGGTTGCAAATACCACTTGCATTCTTGCTCTCCACATATGATAGTTGGTTCCATTGAAGATTGGAACCTTCTTGCTGTAAGTGGTGCTAGTACTGGTACCGGCTTCCATTTCTCAGTATGCTGAACAAGTCAAACTTTTAGATCCCTTCAAAGTAGTACACCAAGCTATTAAGTTTCAAATTGGTGAACCTGTGCTCTGATACCAATTGAAGTTCCTGACTTCTCCCTAGGATCTACTAGTTTGTGATACTGAGAGGGGGGTGAATCAGTATTACCACAATTCGCAATTCGTAGGTAAGTGAACAACTTCAACCTCTTCTTAAAAGCGAACTCTTTCTCAGACTCGATTAAGGTAAATCTATTGCTACCTACTAATCACAATAGTCCCCAAAGTCACCTTTCAGACACCTTGCCTAATGGATAATTCAGATGTTCTTATTTAGGCCTTCGTTAGGTTATGAGTTGGCTGATACTTTAACTACATTTACAACTCAATTCAAAACATAGAATGTAAAGCAAATTAAGGACACACGAGATTTACGTGGTTCCGTCAATGTGACGTACATCCACAGTGGTAGGGACTCTCCCTTACCGAGACCATCCACTATACTTGAGAATTTCAGTTACAATGGATGTCTTAATTCTCTGCTCCTTTCATTATTAAAATACTAAGTAAGTACAATACAAAGAGTGTCACTTATTGTGTCTACCTTTCTTCTAACTTGTCTTGCCTCTGTTGAATTGAAAGGCTGCTCCACTGCCACTTAGAAGTTCACCATAATGCTTTTTAACCTCTCTTGAAGAAATCTGAAAATACGTTGAGTTCTTTCCGATGCTTCACCGAATTCCTTCTCTAGGTTGTCTCACACTGCTCCTGCTTTCACTGTCTCGGTCTCACCCGTCTCCTTATCTCACGGCTCGCCTCACATTTTTTTTTTTTTTTGTCCAGCCCCTGTTCTGCTGGATCTCTCACCATCGACTCGATCTCTTTCTGCCAGATCTCTCACCGTCGACTGGATCTCTTTCTGCCGGATCTGTTACCGTCGACCAGATCTGTCTCACCGTCTGCCGGATCTTTCACCGTCAACCGGATCTCCTTCTGCCGGATCTCTCACCGTCCCAGCCGGCTCTCTCTCACGCTGTCACCGGATCTCCTCTGTCCCAGCCGGATCTCCTTCTGCTGTCACCGGATCTCCTTCTGCTGTCGCCAAATCTCCTCTGTCCCAGCCGGATCTCTTATGTCCCAGCCAGATCTCCTTCTGCTGTCGCCGGATCTCCTTTGTCCCAGCCGGATCTGTCACCGTCCCAGCCAGATCTCACGCCGTCGCCGGATCTCTCACTGTCCGCCAGATCTGTCTCGCCGTCTGCCGACTGCTGGTGTGCCGGTGGTGTGCCGTTACTCACCGGTTTCTCTCTCTTACCGGTAATGTTTGTTTTTCCAACCGGCCACTGTTCTGCCGTGTATAATTTTTCTCTCTCTTCCAATGACTTCTTCTTTGGTCGGCTAGTTGTCTAGGTTTTCTATCCGTTTTACTCAATTGCCCGACACGCTTTTTTTTGTTATCTTCCGATAGCCTTTATATACTCCTCCATGAAACCCCAATAGGGCTTACTTGCAGCGAATTTATTGTCTTGCCCTTTTCATGTGGCTTTTACATTCTTACCCATCCACATGACTTTTACCTTCTTGCATACTTAAACCTAATTGACAACAATTACAACCCATACAAAGCTGTGGGAACAACACTAACCATTCACACATTTATCTTTCCAATGAAAAACATTAATTTTTGATCTGGACTAATTTTCATACATCCTAAAAAAAAAAAAATTGATACCCCTTATAGCCTAAGAAAAGTCTAAACCAAAATTAAGGCACCTAGAACAATTGATATGATTGCTTAACAATTGACAATATGGTAAAAAAGATTTAGTGAAAAGTATTAGAATTAAAAATCACATTCCAAAAATAAATAAATAAATGAACAAAATTGTAGAACAAGCAACTAGTTTGGAAAAGGATATACCAAGTAAAAGCCATGAGCAAATGAGCCAGCCAACATATCCATAAATAATTGATCCCTTAAAATAGGTTTATGGCATAGTGAGATTCAAATTGAAACACTATAATCACCCATAAAAGTCATACATTGGACAATCAAAATTCAAAATACTTGTAGTGAATAGTCCAAAAAAGAAAGAAAACTTATCACAAAAAAATGGTGGGCAATTTAGCTAGAGTATGAATAGAAGCATGAATAAGAGGAACCAAGAACTTAAATGGGGCAACTTTATTATGCTTCCTAATAGGCCACTCTCTTCATCATAATTCAAATACAAACATTAATTCTAATCAATAATACATTAATCAACAAAGATTTTGAAGTAGAAACATGTGTTTAATACGACGAGTCCATAATAGATATTTGACAAAAACTCATCGATTGGAGGCATAGGATTAGACAATGAGGCCATGACTAGGTGCCAATTTGGAAAGCACTTGTTTTTTTGTCAAAATCAAAAGGGTCTATTTGCCATTCAAGTTGGATTTTGACCTTTACTAGAATAATGCAGGATGGAAATATTACAATTAAATTATATAAAATGTGTTAATTTTAATTTACTTTAAATTAAATATATTATCATATGCTTAAAACCAACTGTTTTAACACATATATAATTTTGATAATTATTTTATTTTTTAAAAGAAAAAAGAAAAACAATATCAGGACATCTATTAGATGGATTTTTTCCTTGTTGTTGGGAAAATCAAATTAGCAAAAATATCAGGTTATTTAATTTTTTGTCAAATTTGAACACTGACATTTTTTATTATCTAATTTGATATGAAACCTTTGCATATTAATTTTTACAATATTGTAAAATATTTTAATTTAGATGAAAAATAACGAATTAACTTTCTTTAAAACCACAATGTAAAATAATAAGTCAAAAGTAAACCAACGATTATATGAAGTAATTTAAAGTAATAAATAATTTTTTATGAAAATAATATATTTTTTAAAATAATTTATTATTATTATTATTATTATTATTATATATAGATAAGGAAGACAAAGAAAAAAAGTCTTACCTCCCCTCTTGAAACAATATTCATAAATTAGTTATTTATAGCAGTCATCTAAAATAATTTGTTTATATATATGGTACTAACTACACATGTTAAAAATTTGAAAGGAAGTCTTGCCCAAACCCCCTTTAGGCTAATGTAAATATAAATTCAAAGGTCTAAACCCATTTACAAGTGAGTAGGCCTAATGAGAAAGGTCAAGCCCATGATATGCTTTGAAAAGAGTTTGGACCTAAACCAAACCCACACATTGAAGGCCAAAAACAAAAATTATATTTGCTTTAACTTCATAGAGCTAAGATTTGGTCACTCATACCAGACACCTAATGGGCATTGGGCTTCTCCATCTTAAAGATGGTTATAAGTGCAATGATGGGCTTAGATGTATGTAATTTAGCTCAAAATAATGAGTCACAAACAAATTGCATTCAACGAGCTTATCTAAATGAAAGTTTCAATTGGAACACAAACCAATTTGTTTGCTTAATCACTTTTATGGGCATTTGTAAGACTAGGTCACTAGGTTTCATGCATCAAAAATTGATTGCATCTTTTTACCATGTCAAAAGGTACAATTATAGACACAATATTTGCAAATTCAATAGCATGCTATCTTGTTTAATTTTTCTTTAAAGGGGAGAAAGTTTTGAAAATAACTGTATTCTGCTAAGGTATAGTGTAGATGAAATCTATTAAGAAATATTAAAATAAAATATTAAAATATAACATTATGAGTGTCATCATAATTTTATTCAAAATAAACAAATAATAATTATTAAAATGTTAAAAAATGACAATAAATAAAATAAAAATACAACAATAACTAAGAAACTAACATTAAAATACAACAAATAAAATTAAAATACATGAGTGTAACAAAGAGAGCCTAAAGAAGAAATTCATTGGAAGGACTGACAAAAGGATTCTAAGTGTTCGCCACATCCAATGATACTACCTCCTTAACTTTTCTACGTTCATCATTAACTTTAAAATACTTACGTAAAACAATAACTATGAATATAGTACTTATAATCAAAATTACGCTAGGTGGATTGTTTTTTAAGATGAATCTGGCCACCAAATCCATGAACACCATTGTGGGGATATATAACTTTTGTAAGGGAAAAGATGTCTGTGATAGACAGATGCAAAAAAGGGCAAGTGTAAAATAACACATCATAAATTTTGAATCATTAGAATCATGAAAGGGAAATGTTTGAGGAGTAGCCGACACCACCTATGGAAAGGAATTGCTGAGTTGCTTGGAGGAGGACAAAGGAGGATAAAGTAAGTGTTTATTATTCACCATTACCAGCTTCAAGACATAAATGACGTATGCAACAAAAAAACATATAATTATCTTAAACACTGCTTTTATGTCGATGGCCTACATGATGGGTGGCAAGTTGAAATCAACAAAGGTCAAGCAAAAATTAATGGCCAATGCAATTGTGGCTATTACAATAATGGTCATCCATATCAAAGGATGTCTAACATTAGGGAAAAACTCTTCAATTTTGAAAATTAAAGTAAAAAAATAGACAACCAAAAAAAGAAAGTTGCAAAAACTATGAAAATTAATTGCCTATAGCATGACCGAAGTAGCATAAAAGCCATAATTTAATATTTACCATAAAAGAGAAGGAAATTTAAAAACTTTTGGCAAAAAAAAAAAAAAAAAAAAACCTAAAAGTTTTTGGGTCGTTTAGGGCTGTATCTTCATAACAAAAATATTTTTTATTTCCCTCCTTGCTGTTTTTGTCGTTGTTTGTTTGCTTATTGGTATTGTTGTGGTGAAATGGGTGGTTTGGAGAGGGCAACAGATGAGAGATGGAGTGAGAATGGCACTAAGGTAGTGCAGAGGGGAAGAAGGAGGGGATTTTAGAGGGAATGTTTGTGTTTGTTTTTGACATGTTATGTGGCATTATAGATGCAAGGTAAATCGAGGAAGTTGGATTCTGTTTGTATAATAAAAGCTCAAAAATAGAATCATCACTAGAAAACCTTCTAGTTTAGAGCAGTAGAGAGGAGCCAAGAAGATTTGTGTAAAGTCAGTTATTCATTTTTTTGGCATTCAAGTTTCATTATACATAGACCTTTTTAAATTAATATTAAAGTTTTAGTGATAAAATTGGTTATTAAATTAAAAAATTAAAAAAATTTAATGTTTAATAAATTTAATTATTTGAATCAAAATTAAATTGATAAAATTTATATATAATATTAAAAATATAAAAAATTATATATATATATATATATATATATATATATATATAATATAAAAATATTGATAATAAAATATAATTATATATAAAAGTTGCCAACTTTTCTTATAGCATATCAATGGATTAGCCACCAAAAGAGTTGTAATCTAGAAGCGCCTTCCAAGAATGCATCCAAAAAAAACCAAAAGCCCATGTGTATGTCTTTATGCATCAATAGGAAGAACAGATGGAAACATTGCACCCTTGTAAGTATTTGATAGTAATTTAGTCATATCATCATATCTAGCACTCTTCAAGGTTGTAAATATCTCTAAAGAAAACACATAAATCTATTATTGCTAACTTGTTAGAAAGTGACTTGAATTTTTATCCAAATTTTATACTCACATACTTTTGTTAGGGCCAACTTTTTGATTCATGAAAGATATGTGAATCAAAATGGGTATATTTTTATTTCAAAATGTTGGCCTAAATTTATAAGTGTACATGCATCATTATATTGCACAAAATTTTTGTGATTAACTTAGCGTATAATTGAGTTTTTTCTTTTTTATTGATTGTCCAAGAAACATTTGGAGACCAAAACAACATAAAAAGGAAAAAGAAATAGAAGATTTAGGAACAATAGAAGGGTAACAATTGAAATAATTATAGGACTGATATTTTGAAAATTCAAAATTAATAATTACATTCTTTGCCTATAATGCTAAAGCATTGTAGTTAACATCAATTATTAGAAGGCTTGATCAACAAGATATGAATATAAAGAGACTCTTGTAGGGGTGTGATTGCAAATTTCTTTCTAGTGATGCAAATTAGTCCCCTTTGCTCAAAAAATAAAAAAAATAAGAAAAAAATAAAATTACAAATTGACCTTGGGCACTATGAAAAGCAACAAAGGAAGTAGAATAGTTGGTCAAAATGCAACATATGGTGGCTCACATGGCCACCATATCCTAGAATGAAATGTCACCACGTATCCATCTTATCCTTTTTCCCAACATTTCCATCTTGCCAAGGGCCCCTCCAAGCCCTCAATTTTCCCTTTCCTCAAATGCCCTGCAAATAATGCCCAAAACACCAAGAAACCATTAAAGAAAACCCCATCACAAAACCCCTTTCTCTAAAATCAATAAAACCTCAAAAATGGCTACTAATATCCTTCATCTGAGAACTACAATGGTCCAACCATTTGTTGCCTCATCTGGCATACATAAAGATTACCTAAACTATCAGAAAAACTCCTCCACCTTCTTGAACTAATGGACCCCTTTCTTTGGCTGGTCCTCAGAGGCCAACTACATTGGCTCTAAGATTAAGGCAAACATTGATGTCTTAAGGAAAGAAGAGATTAGATTTGAGGCTAAGACTAAACTAGCCAAATCTTAGTTCCCTTCAAAATGCTTCACAAAGGAAAAGACTAGGTAGCTCCGCATGTTAGCTACCAACATGTTATCATTTCATGACACCTTGTATCACTACCCTATTGCGAGTTGCCTTGCCTCTAAGTTTAAGCTGCTCTTAGATTGGTAGCTCTCTAACCACTCTTTATGTTGATTCTCATGGGCCATTGTCTCTTAAGTACATTTCTTTTCCTTTCCATTTTACCTTTTCTTTTTAGTCTTTCAAATGTTGTAATATAATTTAGTTCTTACCTTCTTGGGGCTCCATTGATGTTTTTGATTGGTCCAATATGATGACATTAATTTTAGTTGTAAACTTTTTTAAGAGACACTAGAATTTATAATTATCATTGTAATATCATATAATATTGCTTATGATCATTGCTAAGCTTAAAAAATAAATTATTAGTGATAATGTATAAATATGATTAAGAAAGATTTCCATGACAAAAATAATGGGTGATGCTTGCATTGCAAATATTGACATGCTTAGTTGTTTAACCATAACTTATGCCTATCTTATTAATAATATTAATTGTGTATAAATCTAGTTATTACTAAAATTTAGATAGATAACATAATGCTCAATTTCTTTTCAATTAGTAATCTTCATTTTATTTTATTTTATGTATTTATATCGTGCTTTATTTTTACATATTTAATGAATTAAAGATGCATTGATCTAACGTATAATAGATTAGTCATTAATGTCATGTTCATTATTGCATTGGAGGCAATAAGTGTACATTAGCCATTGGAAGAGATTTGATCAAGAAATCAAGAAGCTCTTCCCACTATTGCATAAAAAAAAAAAAATCTAAAACCACAAGCATGTCTTTATCCACCAACAGGAAGCTTAAATAAAAACATTGCACCTTTGTAAGTAATTGATGATAATTTAGTCATATCCCATCTACCACTTTTCGATGTTGTAAATATCTCCAAAGAAAATACATCCATCTATTATCACTGACCTGTAAGAAAGTGACTTTAAGTTTCATTTAAATTTTCTACTAACATACTTTGATTGAGACTAACTTTTTAATTCCCACAAAATATGTGAATTAGAATGGGTACATTTTCCTTTCAAAACATTAGCTTTGCTAAGTTTACAAGTGTATATGCATTATTATATCACATAGAATTTCAGTGATTAGTTTTATGTATAATTAATTTTTTTCTTTTTTATTAGCTATTTGAGAAACACTTGGAGACTTAAAAAAATGCAAGAAGGAAAAAGAAATAGAAGAAGTTTAGCAACAATAGAAAGGTTAAACTAAGATAATTATATGATGGATATTTTAAAAGTTTTGAACTAATAATTACATGCATTGCATATGACATGCATTGTAATTAACATCAGTTAATGAGATTTCTCCAAAATTCAACCCCAAGCCCCCTCTTCCTCTTACCCCATTAATGCAAATTCCTTTTACAATAATTTTATTCTTTAATCATGTTGAAAACAATATCATTTTGCACATAGGAGAGGATATTCTTAAACTAGTTGTAACAATTATTCTTGTTAACTACTTGTATGCATGGGCATCAAGTACATAACAATTACTTTAGTTGCAATTGCTAACCATTTACACATTTATCCTTTTAATGAAAAAATTTAATTTTTGATCCAAATTGATTTTCATACATCCCTAATAGAAAAACAAATTGATACCTCCCATAGCCCAAGAAAAGTCTAAACCAAAATTAAGACACTTGGAATAGCTAATATGATTGCTTACAATTGACAATATGGTAAAAAAAAATTAGTGAAAAGAATTAGAATTAGGAATCACATTCTAAAAATAAATAAATAAATGAACAAAATTGTAGAATAATCAACAAGTTTGAAAAAGGTTACACCAAGTAAAAGCCATGAGCAAATGAGCCAACCAACAAAGCCATAAACAATTAATCCCTCAAAACAAGTTTATGGCACTGTGAGAGTCAAAATAAAACACTATAATCACCCACAAAAGCCATACATTGGACAATCAAAATTCAAATCACATGTAATAACCAAAAAAGAAAATGGTGGGAAGTTTAGTTAGAGGAAGAATAGAAGCATAAATGAGAGGAACCAAGAACTTGAATGGGGAAACTTTGTTTTGCTACCTAATGGGACACTCTCTTCAACAAAATTCAAATCTAGACATTAATTCTAATCAATAATACATCAATCAACAAAGATTTTAAAGTAGAAACATGTGTGTAATACGATGAGCTCACAATAGATATTTGATGAAAACTCACCAATTAGAGGCATATGGATTAGATGATGAGGCAATGATTGGGTGTCGATTTGGAAAGTGTTTGTTCTTTGTCCAAATCTAAAGGGTTTGTTTGACATTTGAGTTGGATTTTGACCTTTACTAAAACAATACAAGATGGAAATATTATATTTAATTTATATAAATTGTGTTAATTTTAATTTGCATTGAATTAAATACATCGCCATATGCTTAAAGCCAACTAATTTAATGCATATATAATTTTAATAGTTAGTTTATTTTTCAAACAAAAAAAGGATAGTGCCATTTGTACATGTATTTGATGGAATTTTTCATTTGTGTT
This sequence comes from Rhizophora apiculata, assembly GCA_037832385.1. Lineage (NCBI taxonomy): Eukaryota > Viridiplantae > Streptophyta > Magnoliopsida > Malpighiales > Rhizophoraceae > Rhizophora > Rhizophora apiculata. The sequence continues at coordinate 5,187,303 of CM075436.1, forward strand.
GGGAAAATTAGACTAGCAAAAATATCAAGTTATTCAATTTTTTGTCAAATTTGAATACAATAATATTTTTTATTAATTTAATATGAAACTTTTGTATATAAATTTTCATAGTATTGTTTTAGATGAAAAATAGAGAATTAACTTTTTTTAAAACCATAATGTAAAGTAATAAGTCAAAAGTAAACTAATGGTTATATGAAATAATTTAGAATAATAAATAATTTTTTATGAAAATAATATATTTTTAAAAATAATTAATTATAATATATATATATATATATATATATATATATATATATATATATAGAAGACAAAAAAAAGTCATACCTCTTCTTAAAACAATCTTCACAAATTAGTTATTTATAATAATTGTCTAAAATAATTTATTTATATATATGGTACCAATTACACATATTAAATATTGGGAACAAAATCTTGCCCAAACCTCTTTTGGGCTAATATAAATATAAATTCAAAGGTCTAAGCCCAATAAAAAGGGCCAAGCCCATGATACCCTTTAAAAAGAGTTTGGAGTTAAGCCAAACCCACAAACTAATGGCCAAAAACAAAAAAAATCATCTTTACTTTAACTTCATGAAACTAAGATCTAATCGCTTGTATTGGACACCTTGTGGGCATTAGGCGTCTCCATCTTAAAGATGGTTATAGGTGTAGCAATGGGCTTAGATGTATGTAATTCAGGTTGGAATAATGGGCCATAAACAAACTGCATTCAACATGCTTTCTAAATGAAAGTTTTAAACGGGACATAGACAAATTTATTGGCGCAATCACTTTTATAGACATTTGTAAGACTAGGCCACTAGGTTTTGCATAACAAAAACATATTGCATCTTTTTACTGTGTCAAATGATACAATTACAAACATAAATTATGTAAATTCAATGACTTACTACCTTGTTTAGTTTTTCTTTAAAGGGGGGAAAGCTTTGGAAATAATTGTATTTCATTAAAGTGTAGTATAGATGAAATCTAATAAAAAATATTAAAATAAAACATTACAATACAACATTATGAGTGTCATCATAATCTTATTCAAATAAATAAATAATTATTATTAAAAAATTAAAAATTGATAGTAAATAACATAAAGATATAACAAATACTAAGAAACCAACATTAAAATACAAGAGTGTAACCAATAAAGCATAAGGAAGAAACTCATCGAAAAGACTAACAGAAGGATTCTTAATGTTCTTTGCAACTAGAGCTGTTGCCTCCTTAACTTTACTACATTCATTCTTAACTTCAAAATAATTGCATAAAACAATAATAATCAAAATTACACTAGGTAGATTGTTTTCCAAGACAAAATTGGCTGCTAGATCCATGAACACATCATGGGGATATATGCCCTTTGTGAGGGAGAAGATTCTTGACATAAGAAAATGCAAAAATTGGCAAGTGTAAAATAGCACATCACAAATCTTGAATCGGCAGAATCATGAAAGGGAATTGTCTTAGGAGGAGCTATCATCATCCCTAAAAAGAAATTGTTAAGTGGCTTTGAGGAGGATGGAAAAGGATAAAGTAAGTGTTTCTTCTCCATCACTCTTAGCTTTAAGTCATAAATGATGTATGCAATAGAAAAACCTATAATTATCTCAAAAACCATTCTTATACTAATGGCCCACGAGAAGTGTGGTAGATTGAAATTAGCAAAGGTCAAACAAAAATTAATGGCTAATGCAATTGTGGCTATTATACCAATGACCAACCATTTGGAGGGATGTCTTATGCTGGGAAAAAAGTATTCTTCTAGCCTAGAAAATTTGAGAAGAAAGATAGATAACCAAACAAAGACACCTATAAAAACTATGAAAATTATTTGCCTATGGCACGATCAAAATGGTGTAGAAGCCATAATTTCATATTGTCTATAGAGGAGAGAAAAGAAAAAACTTTTGGTAAGAAGAATGAAATAATGAGAGGATATATAAACTTCTTTCCCTTTTGCAAGTTAGCTAATGATGTTTCAACAACAAGCAAAACCTAAAATCTTCTAGGTCGTGTCAAGCAGTGTCTCCATAACAAAAACCTTTTTCGTTTTTGTCCTTGCTTTTGCTTGTTGTTTGTGTTATTACTGTTGCTATTGTGGTGAAATGGATGATTTGGAGAAGGAAGTGAAAGAAAGGCAACATTAAAAATTATTGCATCATTTACATTAGTAATTAAGTACTATATGTCTTTGTTTGTTTTTTTTTTCTTCTTAATCTCTCTTCCAATCATTTGCCAATTGTCTTCTTCTCTCGATGATGACTACTGATCTTTAACCTTAATGGGTTGTTTCTTGTTTTTGCATATTCTAATTTGACAATTTGGCTGCGCTTTGCATGTCTTTGATGAAAATACTGGCCTCTCCGATATTTCTAGCTCCTTACTTTTTGGGTTTTCACTCACATTGGTTTGCATTCTTATAATAATAATAATAATAATAATAATATGAAGATTGGTTTCAATTATTTTTTTTTTATAAATATTGATTTATTTTATTGTTCTTTTAAATATTTTATAATTTAAAATTTTATTAATTTATGAAATAATATATTTTTATTGAAAAAATAATTTTGATAAATTTTAGAAATTTTAGTCAATCAAATTGACTGTAGCAAACTTGTAAGCCATGTGACCTTAACCATTCATTTGAAGGGCATTTTGAGCATTCATTAGGGTTTATGCCATTTTTTGTCAAAATTTGAGGCTTATATAATTCTTTTGTTTCTTTTTCCCTTAGTAATGACAATAAAATATTTATCCTTTTACTTTCGTTCTTGTACAAAATATTTTATGTGCACTAGGTAATTGGAACTTCAATAACAACATTGCAGATAGTAGATGTTTAGGCCAAACTCCACTATACTAGGCAACAAAATGAGAATAGCACTAAGCACAACAAGAGACCTAGCCCACCTCTACGTGGCAAGCAAAATGGTCCATGGCAACATTAAATCGATTAACATATTGCTTCAACCTTACCATGATGCTTGGATTTTGGACTTTCATCTAAACCCATTATTTGGAACCTTCATTCCTTTTATCCATTTTGTAGGCTATCATTGATGTGTACGGTTTTGTTGTATTGCTCCTTGAGCTCTTGATCAAGAAGGCACCCAATTAAGCCTCTCATTGGGTGAGGAAGGCATTGACTTGCTTAGGTGGTCTAATCAATAGTTTGGGAGGAATGGATGGTTGAGTTGTTTGATGTGGAGTTGATGAGGCACCATAACATTGAGGAAGAGATGGTACAATTGTTGTAAATAGCCATGGTTTGTGTCTTAATGGTCCTTGATTAGAGACCAACAATGGAAGACATATTGCAGATGATGGTTTATGCCAGTCATTTGATGATCCATCAAAAGGATTAGATGGCCCCAAAGCCTAGGACTCCAACCAATCTTGTGACTCCCTAGAAATTCTCCTTAAAAAAATGTTAAAGGAGGACCCCTCTCTTTGGTTGGTCCTTAGAGGCTGACAACATGGGCTCCGAGGATAAAGTAGATGATGATGTCCTAACAAAAAAAGAGATTAGGTCTGAGGCCAAGACTAAATTGGCCAATTCTTGGTTTGCTCTAGGATGCCTCACGGAGGAAAAGACCAAATAGCTTCGTATGTTGATTTATGACACTTTATCATTTCATAATGCCATGTATCACTCCCCAATTGCTAACCACCCCACCTTTAAGTTTAAACGCTACTTAGATGGGTGGCTCTTTAGCCACTGCTCGAGTTGGATCTCACGGGCCATCATCTTATAAGTACATTTTTTTCCTTTTTTTTATTATATTTCAAATGTTATAATATAATTTAGTTCTTGTCTTCACAAGGCTCCCTTGATGTGTTTAATCAGTCCAATTCTATGGCATGTCTTTCAATTGTAAACTTATGTAAGATACGCTGGAATCTATAATTATCATTTTAATATAATATAATATTGATTATCATCATTATTAAGCTTAAAGAATAAATTATTAGTGATAACATATAAATATGATTATGAAAAATCTTTATGATAGAAACGGTAGCTGATACTTGCGTTGCATATGTTGACATGTTTAGTTATTTAACTATAATTTATGCCCACCTTATTAATAATATTAATTGTATATAAATTTAGTTATTACTAAAGTATAGACAAATAGCATAATGCTAATTTTATTTATTTCAATTAATGACTCTTTTTTATTTTATTTCATGTATTTATTTTGTATTTTATTTTTATGTATTCAATTAATTAAAGATATATTGATTTAATGTATAGTAGATCAGCTATTCATGTCACATTCATTATTGCATTGGATGCAGTAAGTGTACATTAGCCATTGGTGGAGTTCTTATCAAGAAATCAAAAAGCTCCTCTTGAGATTACATCCAAAAAAGAAAAAAAATGAAAATTTGAAAACCACAAGCATGTCTTTATTTGCCAATAAAAAGCTTAGATGGAAACATGCACCGTTGGAAGTGATTGATGGTAATTTAGTCATAACCTATCTAGCACTTTAATATCTCCAAAGAAAATATGTAGAACTATTATTGGTAACCTATAAGAAAGTGACATTAAGTTCTATCCAAATTTTTTAGTTGTATACTTCTGTCGAGAACAATTTTTTGATTCCTACAAAATATATGAATCAAATTTGGCAAATTTGTCTTTCACAATGTTGGCTTTGCTAAATTTATAAGTACACCTGCAACATTATATTACAATGATTTTTAGTGGTTACCTTAGTGTATAATCAAATTTTTTCCTTTTTATTAGTTGTTTGAGAAACATTTGGAGACCAAAAAAATGCAAGAAGGAAAAAGAAATAGAAGAAGAGGAATAATAGAGGGGTTACCATTGTGATAATTATAGGAATAATACTTTGAAAGTTCTAAATTAATAATTACATGCATTGCATATGACGTTCATTATAATTATCGTCAGTTAATGGGAATTCTCCAAAATTCAACCCTAAATCCCCTCTTCCTCTTACCTTGTTAATGCAAATTCCTTTACCATAATTTCATGCTTTTAAACTTAGTGATCACAAGAATTATGCTAAAAATAGTGTCATTTTGCACCTAGGAAAGCATATCCTCAAACAATTTGTAACAATTATTCTTTTTAACTAATGTATTTATGGACATCATATCCATAACAATTACTTCAATTGCAACTACTAACCATTCACACATTTATCCTTCTAATGAAAATCATGATTTTTTTGATCTGGACTATTTTTCATACATTGTTAATAGAAAAACAAATTGATACCTACATGGCCCAAGAAAAGTCTAAACCAAAACAAAGGCACCTAGAATAATTGATATGATTGCTTAATAACTGACAATATGGTAAAACAAAAAAGACCTTAGTGAAAAGTATTAGAATTGGGAATTGCATTCTAAAAATAAATAAATAAATTAACAAAATAATATAACAAGCAGCAAGTTTGGAAAAGGATACACAAGTAAAAGTCATGAGCAAATGAACTAGCCAACACAACCCTAAACAATCAATCCCTCAAAACAAGTCTATGGCATAATGAGAGTTAAAGTGAAACACTACAATCACCCATAAAAGATAAACATTGGACAATCAAAAGTCCAAACAAATGTAGTGAATCATCCAAAATATGAAAGAAAAAAATATCACAAAAAAATTGGTGGGGAGTTTAGTAAGAGGAAGAACAAAAGCATAAATTAAAGGAACTAAGAACTTGAATGGAGCACCTTTTTTTGCTTCCTAATAGGCACCTCTCTTCAACAAAATTTAGACACAAAATTAATTCTAATACATCAATCAACAAAGATTCCCAAACAAAAACATGGGTATAATATGACGGATCCACAATAGATGTTTGACAAAACTCACTAATTGTGTTGATGTTAATCTAGATTAGGCGTTAATCCATACTAGGAGTTTATTATGATAGAAGTTAGTCTAGTTAAGTCCAATTTAAATTTAACTGTTTGGGTAGATTTAGGTGTCTATGATTATATAAAGGCACATTGTCTATATTATTATATGTATGCTTTTTAGTTATTGTGTGACATTTTTAACAAATTAATAAAATTATGGTATTCTTATAATTTTTTATCTATGGTATTAGAGCTAGTTCAATTTAAAAGCCAGTATCACAATGGGTATTTTTTATTTAAATCGAAAGAAAACATATAAGTCTTGCTGAAATTATCATAGAAGCCACCAAAGCCACCACAAAAGTTGTTGAAGTTACAAAAGTCACAAAAATCAACACTTGTCATTGTTGGAGATTTGCTACTAACCACTACACACCTTGGAAAAACTTTAAATGTTATAGATTTACAAAATTTTAAAGGTCTGCCACTATTTTCCACCACCAATTTTATTGTTGCCACTTGTTGTTGTTGCCCTAAACTTGACGATTTCTACTCAGAGGTCGCTATTCTACCTCTTCAACTCATTAATGTATCATTACCTCCCTAGAAAAGCTTACTCCTCCTTCTTGTAGTTCTATCAAGGTTGAGGGGTTTGATTGAAATTAAAAAAATGTTTGGAGTCTAATTAAAAATAACAAAAGTTAAGGGGTTAGATTATAAATAATAAAATTTTTGGCACAAATTGCAAATAACGAAACTTTTGGGGGTTAGATTGAGAAAAAGTCATGAATTTTAATATAAATGACATAATCCTTATTTTAATTCCCATCTTAGATGGGAATAATTACAACCAATGGTGTGTGCAGATGGAAGTTTTGTTTGATTACAACAAATTGCTGAATATTGTAGAGAATGGAGTTATAAAACTCATAGCAAATGCCCATAGAAGCACAAAGAGTTGCTCACCAAGGGTTTTTACCCTAATGAATCAAATGAAAATCTATGGAAAGCAACTAAATGATCATATGAAAGTTGAACTTTATATATAAAGTTATATTGGTAAGAATTCAAATCATGACTTTGAAAAAAGATTTTTTGACTTTTTTTTTTTACCAATTTTGTCCTTTCAAATTATATAGCAAAAAGATTCTTCATCTCTCACATTTTTTTATTTTAAATTTCATTTTTTTCTTATTTTTTCACAATGTCACTTTTTATCATTTTCCTTCTTTTTCACATGTTCCTAATAGTATGCCCACATGTTGCAATTTTAGTAAAGGGTAGCAAGTTAGCAATGTATATACATCTTAGCATTTAACTAATTGTGACTTGTGATATGATATAGATTATCCAATTATTAAACTTTCCCTATTACCCAAGATAGACATTTTTCTTTCCACCCTTTAAGTTTTTCTTCACACACATTCACTAAGGATATTCACGTGCAATGATAATATTTATTTATGTATTGGATTCTTAGAGATATTATATTTAGCACATGTAGTGGATGCACATTATCTAACAAGTATGATCCTAAGTGAACTACAGCCACTGGATTAGATCTCAAAATAATGTACGTGTCCATTTTTGAGCTATTCATTTCAAAGAGGAATATGCATCATCAGATTCTACTAGTCGACATTATTGTTGAATTAGTTGCCTATGGCATGACTAAAGTAGTGTAGAAGCCATAACTTGATATTGTCTATAGGGGAGAGGAAAAAAAAAACATTTGGTAAGAAGAATGAGAGAATAAGTGGATATATAAACTTCTTTCCCCTTTGCAAGTTCACTAATAATAGCTCGTGCAATGATGTTTCAACAACAAGCAAAACCTAAAGTCTTTTAGGCCATCTCAGGTAATGTCTCTATAACAAAAAGCTTTTTTGTTTTTGTCCTTGCTTTTGGTTGTTATTTGTGTTATTATTGTTGTTGTGGTGAAATGGGTGTTTGGAGAAGGAAGCAAAAGAGAGGCAACATTAATAGCTATTGCATTAGTTACTCTAGTAATTAAGTACATTATGTCTCTATTTTTTTCTTTTTCTTCTCAATCTCTCTTCCAATTATTTGCCAATTGTCTTCTTCTTTAGACAACTATTGATCATTAACCTTGATGGTATATTTCTTATTTTGGTAGATTCCAATTTAACAATTTAGTTGTGCTTTGCATGTCTCTAGCAAAAACACTGGCCTCTGCAATCTTTCTAGCTCCTTGCTTTTCAGGTTTTCCCTCATGTAGGTTTGCATTCTTATAATAATAATAATAATAATAATAATAATAATAATAATAATAACAACAACAACAGAGGGATATGTAAATGCAATATAATTATTGTATCTATTTTAATTTTATTTTTGACAACCAATTATTGTTTAATAAGGCGGATTCCTAATTCAGTGAAAAAAATTCTAAAACCTAGTTTAATTAATGTAGTTTAAATTTATATGAAAATTGGTTTTAGTTAGTTTTTTAAATAGTAGTCTTTTCTATTGTTTTTTTAAATATTTTATAATTTAAAATCTTATTAACTTATAAAATAATATATTTTTATTGAAAAAATAATTTGGATAAATTTTAGAAATTTTGGTCAATCAAATAGATTGTGGCAAATTTATAAGCCATATGACCTTAACCATTCATTTGAAGGGCATTTTGACCATTCACCAGGGTGTTAGTGCCATTTTTTAATCAAAATTTGAGGCTTATATAATTCTTCTATTTCTTTTTTCCCTTATTGGCGGTAGTGAAATACTTATCCTTTTTCTTTCAATCTTGTTCAAAATTTTTTGTTTGCACTAGGTAACCTAAACTTTAGTAACAACATTGTAAATAGCAAAGGTTCAGGTCAAACTCCATTATACTAGGCAATAGAATGAGAATAACACTAAGCACAACAAGAGGCCCGACCCACCTCCATATGGCAGGCAAAATGGTGCATGGAAACATCAAATTGGCTAGCATATTTCTTCACGATGCCTAGATTTCTAACTTTCATCTAAACCAACTATTTGGAACCTTTATTTCTTCCAGCCACATGGCATGCTATCACTGATGTGTATGATTTTGTTGTATTGCTCCTCAAGCCCTTGACGATTAAGGCACCCAATCAAGCCTCACTAGGCAAGGAAGGCATTGACTTGCCTAGGTGGTCCAATTGATGGTCCAAGAGGAGTGGACAGATGAGTTGTTTGATGTGTAGTTGATGATGCACCATAATATTGAGGCAAAGATGGTACAATTGTTGCAAATAGCCATGACTTATGTCTTAACTATCCTTGATTAGAGACCAGTAATGGAAGACGTATTCAGATGATGGAGGATATCAATAAGGGAGAGATTGATGATGGTTTACACTAGTTGTCTAATGATCCATCAAAAGGATCAAACGGCCATACACCTCCCTCAGAGCTTAGGACTCTAGCCCATCTTGTGACTCCACAGAAATTATCCCTAAAAGAATGTAAAAGGAGGACCCCTCTCTTTGGTTGGCCCTCAGAGGCCAACTACATGGTTCCAAGGATAAGGCAGACAATGATGACTTGGTGAAAGAAGAGATCAAATTCATGGTCGAGACTAAACCGACCAAATCTCAATTTTCTTTGGGATGCTTCATGGAGGAAACGGCCAAGCAGCTCCACATGTTGACTGCTGACACGTCATTGTTTCATGACACCATGTATCACTCCCCAATCACTAGCTGCCTTGCCTCTAAGTTTAAGTTCCACTTGGATATGTAGCTCTTCAGCCACTGCCTAGGTTGGTTCTTATGGGCCATGGTCTCATAAGTACATTTCTTTTCCTTTTTCTTTTTTGTTATCTTTCAAACATTGTAATATAATTTAGTTCTTGACTTCTTGGGTCTGCCTTGACGTGTTTAATTGGTCCAATTTGGTGACATTTCTTTTAATTATAAACTTTTGTAAGATACAATAGAATCTGTAATTATCATTGTAATATAATATATTATTGATTATCATCATTGCTAAGCTTAGAAAATAAATTATTAATGATAACATATAAATATAATTATGAAAGATTTCTATGATAGAAATGGGGGTTGATACTTCTGTTATAGGTGTTGACATGGCTAGTTGTTTAACTATAATTTATGCCTACCTTATTAATAATATTAATTATTTACAAATTCAATTATTACTAAAGTTTAGATAGATAAATTAGAGACTTTTTTTATTTTGTTTCATGTATTTATATCATATTTTATTTTTATGTATTCAATTAATTAGGGATATATCAATTTAATGTATAATAGATTAGTTGTTAATATCACGTTCATTATTGCATTGGAGGCAGTAAGTGTACATTAGCCATCAAAGGAGTTTTGATCAAGAAATCAAGAAGCTCTTCTTGAGATTGCATTCAAAAAAATAAAATCTAAAAACCACGTGCATGCCTTTATTTGCCAATAAGAAGCTTAGATGGAAACATCACACCTTTTGAAGTAAATGATGTTAATTTAGTCATATCATATCTAGCACTTTAATATCTCTAAAGAAAATATGTAGATCTATTATCACTAACTTGTAAGAAGGTGACTTTAAGTTATGTCCAAATTTTCTACTTGTATACTTTTGTCGAGAATGATTTTTTGATTCCCACAAAATATATGAATCAAAATGGGCATATTTGTCTTTCAAAATGTTTGCTTTGCTAAATTTGTAAGTGCACATATAACATTATATTACACTAAATTTTAGTGATTAGGTTAGTGTATAATTGAATTTTTTCTTTCTTATTAGTTGTTTGAGAAACATATGGAGACCAAAAAAATGTAAAAAGGAAAAAGAAATAGAAGAAGCCTAGGAACAATAAAGGGATTACCTTTGAGATAATTATAAAACTAATACTTTTGAAAGTTTCAAATTAATAATTACATGCGTTGCGTATGACATGCATTATAATTAACATTTGTTAATGGGAATTCACCAAAATTCAACCCCAAATCCCCTCTTCCTCTTACTTTATTAATGCAAATTTTTTTACCATAATTCCCTTTTTTTAAACTCAGTTATCACAAGAATTATGTTAAAAACAACATCATTTTGCACATAAGAAAGTATATTCTTAAACAATTTGTAACAATTATTTTTTTTTAACTATTTGTATTTATAGGCATCATATTTGTAACAATTACTTTAGTTGTAACTGCTACCCATTCACACATTTATCCTCCTAATGAAAAGCATGATTTTTATTTTTATTTAGACTGATTTTCATACATCGCTAATAGCTAATATCAAGAGCCAATATCATAGCAGACATTTTTGATTCAGATTGAGAGAAAACATCTAAGTCTTGCTAAAATTATCACAAAAGTCACTGAAGCCATCATAAAAGTTGTTGAATTTACAAAAGTCACAAAAACTACTACTTGCCATTGTTAGAGATTCGCTGCTCACCACCATGTGCTTTGGAAAAACTCTAAATTTTGTAGATTTACAAAATTCTAAAAGTTTGGCACTATTTTCCACCACCAATTTTATTGTTGCCACTTATCATTATTGCCCCAAACTTAATGATTTCTACTTAGAGGTCGTTACTTTACCTCATCAACTCACTAAGGCACCATTATCTTATTGGAAAAGCTTGCTCCTCCAACTTGTTGTTTTGTCAAAGTTGAAGGGTCTGATTGAAAATAAAAAAATATTTGAGTCTAATTATAAATAACAAAAGTGAAAGGATTAGATTGTAAATAACAAAAATTTTGGGACATTACAAATAACAAAAGTTTAGGGGGGCTAGATTAAAAAAAAAAGTCATGAATTTCAATATGAATAGCATGATCCTTATTTTAGTTCTTAACTTGGATGACAAAAATTACAACTAATGGTATGTGCAGATGAAAGTTATGTTTGATTAAAACAAATTGCTGAGTATTGTGGAAAATGGAGTTGTAAAACTCATAACAGATACCATAGAAGCATAGAGAGTTGCTTATCGAGAGTTATAAAAAAAGGACAAAAAGGCAATCTATTTCATCCATCAAGAGGTGAATGATGAAAATTTTGAGAAGATTGTAGGAGTAACATCATCAAAGCAAGCATAGGATATCTTGACAATATCATTCCAAGGTGTAGGCAAAGTTAAAAAGATGAAACTCCAAACTTTATGACATTAGTTTAAACTTTTGCAGATGGAAGCTTTAGAACTAGTTTTAGTTTATATAAGTGGAGTTCTTGCCCTAATGAATCAAATAAGAATCTATAGAAAGTAGTTAAATGATCAAGTGAAAGTTGAAAAGATCTTGTAGACACTCACATTGCTATATGAGCATATTGTGGCCACTATAGAAGAAGCACATGATTTGTCTTAGATGTCAATTAATGTACTAACGAGTACATTGTAAGTTCATGAATAGCACATGAATGAGAAGCACATTAAGAAGCTAGTAAAGCAAACACCTCAAAGTTAGTCTTGTACCAAAAGTAATCAGAGTGATCAATCAAAGTAGAAGCAAGGTTCTTCTTATGGTGAAGGACAAAGATGAGGACATGGAAGTAATTACTACAATAATATAAGTCAAGAAGGTTACTATAACAACTATGGAGATGATGACAATGAATATAATGACCAAAAAAATTAGACAAATCATACAAAGTTTGTGGTTAAGGCCGAGGAGGAGGTTGTAGTAAAGGAAGGTATGACAAATCTCATGTTGAGTGTTACTTATGTCACTAGTGTGGTCATTATGCTAGTAAGTATAGGTCTTAAGAGCATAATCAAACAGCTCATTGTGCACAAAAGGAAGATTTAGATGATGGAAATTAAGCACTTATGATTGTTACTACAACTACTAAGACACCAAACTACAATACATGGTTCCTTGACATTAGGTGTACCCATTATATGTGTAGAAAGAAAGGGCTCTTTGTTGATCTTGATGAGTCAATCCACTCTATAATTAAGTTTACTAATGATAGTAGTGATCCAATGATGGGAAAGGGGCAAGTGCTTATCAAGTGGAACAATGGGGACCATAATTACATCTTAAATGTATTTCATGCACTATACATGAAGAGCAACCAATTAAATTCGGGCCAATTGCTTAAAAAGGGGTATAACATACAATTATGTGATAATTATCTCTCAATTCTTGATGGGAGTAGTACACTTATTCTTAAATCCCCTTTAACGAAGAATTAGACGTTTCAAGTTGATATTGCCACTGATGTTTATACTTGTCTTAGTGCTATTGTCAAAGAAGAGTTTTGGTTGTAGCATCTTCATTTTGGGCATCTAAATTTTCGCAGTATAAAGTTGCTTGCATAAGGAAACATGGTAACAAGCTTACCCAAGATACATCATCCTAACTAGATTTATGAGACGTGTATTCTTGCAAAACAAAGCAAACATCCTTTTTGACAAGGAATTAGTGTGTAAGACAATCACTCCAACTTATCCACTCTAATGTTTGTGGCTTGATGAATGTTTTATTGCATGGTAACAATAGATAATTTCTTACCTCTACTGATGATTTTACAAGGAAGACATGAGTTTATTGAGGAAAGTCTAAGGTGTTTGATTGTTTCAAGAAGTTTAATGCCTTTATTGAAAAACAGAGTGTGCATTATATTAAAATTATGAGAATTGATAAAGGTGGTAAGCATATTTCTAATGAGTTCAAGAAGTATTGTGAAGCATATAAAGAATAAAGTATGAAGTCACAATTCCCTATACCCCATAGTATAACATAGTTGCTGAAAGAAAGAACAAATCACTCATGAATATGGCAAGAAAGACCAAGGGAGTCCCCAATTCATTTTAGGCGGAAGTCATTTTATGTTCTGTTTACTTGTTGAATAGATCTCCAACAACAAGTATTCAAAATGTCAATCTTGGAGAAGCATGAAGTGCTTTTAAGCCTAGTGTAAAGCATCTTAAGGTTTTGGTTCTATTACTTATACTCATGTTCCAACAAAGATAATGGCAAACTTGGATGATAAAGGAGTGAAGACAATCTTTCTTAGCTATATAAAAAAAGGATATAAGCTATTTAATCCTATGACGAAGAAGGTGGTTATAAGAAGAGATGTGACCTTTGCTAAAGAAGAAGCTTGGAACTTTGATGCCGAGGAGCAAAATAACTCTTAAAGATGTCCAATTGCAATTTTGGGAGAAGATGAAGCTTAAGCTATAATCCCTACTATAAAGAGGGAACTCTTACTAATTGGTGCATAGAATCCTATGCCACAAGCTCTATAAGAGAATGAAAGACCAAGGAAAAATCATTAACAATTAGTTAGATTGCAAGATTATTAAGTAATCTCTAATAATGTTATTGATGATGATGGGAATTTGGTGCATTTTGCCATGTTCGTAAATTGTGATTCAATGTCATTTGATGAGACAATTCAAGATACAAAGTGAGTGAATGCTATGAATGAAGAAATCAAGACAATTGAGAAGAATAATACATGGGAGATTACTACTGTTCCATGAGGTTAGAAAGCTATTGATGTGAAATGGGTCTTTAAGACTAAGAAGAAGTCTAATGGAGAAGTAGAGAGATATAAAGGATTTGAACAATAACTTGATTATGATTATCATAAGGTATTCTCCCCTGTCACTCAAATGGAAACTATCAGACTTATAATTGTTTTGGCTACATAGAATCATTGTAAAATTCATCAAATGGATGTGAAGTCATCTTTTCTCAATGATCCTCTTGAAGAGAAAATGTTTGTCAAGTAACCACTAGGCTTTGTGAAGAAAGGAGGTGAAGAGAAGGTGTATAAGTTGAAGAAAGCACTATATGACTTGAAATAAGCCCTTAGAGCATGGAACAAACACATTGATATTTATTTTCATTTTCTAAGAGATCAAGTTGATAAAAAAAAAAAGATGGAATTGGTTTTTTGCAAGTTTGAAGATCAAGTGGCTAATATTTTTATGAATTTATTGAAAAATGAAGTATTTTTCAAGCTGAAATAGATGTAGGGATTGAGAGTATCACCAAATTAGGATTAAGGGGGGTGTTAATGTTAATCTAAATTAGAGGTTAATTTAGATTATGAGTTTATTATGATATAAGTCAGTCAAGTTGAGTCTAATTTGAACTTGATTGTTTATGTAGATTTAGGTGTCTTTAATTATATAAAAACATATTATTTATCTTATTATATGTGTGCTTCATAGTTATTGTGTGGTGTTTTTATCAAATTAATAAAATTACAATATTACTATAATTTTCTATCAATGGTATTAGAGCTATTATACTGTATTAGATTGGAGGCATAAGGATCAGATGATAAGGCTATAGCTAGGTGTCGATTTGGAAAGCACTTGTTCTTTGTCTAAATATAAAGGGTTTGTTTGTCAATTGAGTTGGATTTTGACTTTTGCTAGAACAATATGAGATGAAATTATTATAGTTAATCTAAATAAAATGTATTAATTTTAGATTTTTTAAAATTAAATATATTGTCATATTCCTAAAACTAACTAATTTAACGCATAATTAATTTTAATAATTACTTTATTTTTCTTAAAAAAAAGAAAGAAAGAAAGAAAGAAAATGAGATTAGTACATGTATTTGATGAATTTTTTCTTTTTGTTAGGAAAATCATGCTCACAAAAATATTAGATTATTTAATTTTCGCCCAAATTTAAAACAAATAACAAATTTTATTATTTAATTTGTTATGAAACTTTTATTTATTAATTTTTATGGTGTTCTAAAATATTTTAATTTAAATGAAAAATAAAAACTTTCTTTGAAAATGTAGTTCAAGTTAATGAGTTAAAAATAAATTAATAATAATATAAGATAATTTAAAATGACAAATAATTTTTTTTATTAAGACAATATATTTTCATTTTTTTTATAAAAAGGGAGGATTATATATATATATAAGAAGATGGATAGGTAAGAAAATTTTATCTTTCTCCCTTGATATAAAGTTAAACTAGTTCTTTTCAATAGCTGGTCTAAAATAATTTGTTTATATGTGTAGTACTTACACACATGTTAAATAGTTGGAATGAAGTCCTTCCTAAACTCCTTTTGAACTAATATAAAAGTAATTCAAAAGCCTAAGTCCATTTACTGGCTGAGCAGGCCTTTTGGGAAAGATCAAGCCCATGATACTCTCCAAAAATAGTTTTTTATTTATAAACCAAGTCTAAGTATGCAACCATTCAAGATCTCAGGTATTACAATTGAAACACACACCATATACAATTCAGAACAAATGTCACACAATCAGTTTATGATTCATTCCCTTTAAGTGGCAAGAGTGGGTAAACGACTCTGTAATCGAGGTCTCAAGATCTTGCCGAGGACTGAAGTTCTTTAAGAAATCCAATCGAACTTCGACAAGGTCAGCCCCAAATTCCTTTGCCAATTCATTTGTGCCGACATTTGATCAATTGATGCTGCCATTATCGGTGTAAAAATAAGCATCGAATTTCTTCAAGCCTCATTGTCAATTTGAAAATCTGTAGCAACCTAATAAAAACAACAAAATTAAAAAAAAAAAAAAAGCGGTGATCAAAATTGTGAATTAATAGGATAAATTTGACAGCACGAATTTTTTTATGTATGCTTTGCTTCCCTAACTTTCTCGTCATGACTACAGCAACTCAAAGAAAAACAAGAGAAATTAAATTAACAAGAAATTTAAACAAATCAGATTCAATACTGAAAATCAAATAACAAGATTGCAAATTTATTTCTCCCAAGCTTCAAGAACTTTGATTTTCTTTTCACTCTATTACCTTCTGAAAGAATGAAGAACATGAAAGGTCATATTCTTTTGAAGATTGTACATCCAGAAATTAAAACTATAGAAAGATAAAATTCTAACACTCTTTTGATGGTTTCCATTGCATAGTTTCCAAGGAACCACAAAAGAAAAGTGGCACATGATGAAGAGAAAACACTTCAAACTCAAGCATGGAACTGAACATAGATGTGATAATTAAACATCAAGATTTAGAAATTATATGATTCTAAGCATCAAGAACCATAAATCAGGCCCAAGACATTTTTCCTTTCACTTCGCTAGTTGTTACCTTCTGAAAGAAGCAAGAACACATAAGGAGATCCGATTCATTTAAAGATTGGATAACGTAGGAACAAAAATTACAACAAAGATCTTTTACTAACATTCTCTTGGAGGTTTCATTCCAAATTTCCAAGATACCTAACAGAAAGGCACTTGAAAAAGAGAATGATAGAAACAAAGAGAGAAAAAAAAAAAAAACAGAGAAAGAAAGAAAGAAAGCATTAGGGGGCTCCACTGAGAGTCAGAAGAAGGTTTCCACGGTCGGAACAATTGAATTTGAATGGCTTTTGGTTTTTTACTACTTGGAGAGAGATGGGTTGGTGTTAAGGACTACTTATATAGACCTTTGATGGGTTCGGGGCTGTGGCAACCTTGCTTTGCTGTTACAGGTTAAAAGTTAGAAGATCGTTGCTACAAAATTTTGAAAATTATGAGGGATTAGCTATTTAGCTGAGACTAGAATGATTAATATTTATTTATTATATTAACTAATTGGAAGCACCAACATAACCCCTTTTTTGGCAAGAATTCCTCTACAAAAATTTATTGATATGGTCTTACCCAACTAACTATACATACATTTTTGAGAAAACGACATTAATAAAAGAGTAAGTGATATTTTTTCATTATTAGTGGATTGTTTGGCATTAGTGGAGAAACCAATTTAGGTTCCATCAAAACAAAAGTTCAAATAAATTGAAATAGTGACACAACAATGGCGTTTTCGTTTTTCTTTCATGTTCTTTTTCAAGTCAGGTAATGAGATTGCCAATTAATGGGGGTTTGTGTGTGCTATATCAACCAACTAACGGAGTAATTAACAAAGAATTTGAATGGACAAAATTATTAAAATTATCAACCTTTTGTGGATGATTTGAAAATTACGGACTCAAGTTGACAAAATTTTATAAATTGCTAACCTAATTATAAGCTTATGCCAATTTGCTGCTTACTTCCTCTACAAGACTTCTTTTTCTAGTTTCTAATTTCTAGTTTTGGGCCCTAGCGGGAGAAAGAAAGGTGGCAGACGGGAAGTTCCCTTGTAGAGGTGAGAAAAATGAGACATATTATAAATTTTGTGGAGGGTAGGTGAAGCATTTCTATTGGCCATTCAATAGCCAATAACTTATGGGTAGCCAACCCCTATGGTTGGCACAACTCCAATAGGGAAATATTATGCATGATCTAATTAGAATATGACTCACGTCACTCTAGGTGTCACAAAGACAAAATTATATTTTTTCAAAATTTTAAATTTTGCTTGTTAAAAAAATTATATGTATAATGAATATGAAAGAATGTGTGGGGCCTAAAATGTCATGTTAAGATCACTTTGGCTAAATTCCAACTAGATCAATTATCTCGCCACATAACAAAACTTTAACACGAAAATGGTAGTCTTATCATTGCATGCATAATCCCACGTTGCATTGTGTGTATTTTTTATTTATTATTATTATTATCATTTTTGGTGTCGAGCTAAAGAGTAAAACATAAAGATTTATCATATGAGCAAAGGTCCTAACATTAGGTGACAAACATTCACCAAAAATCACTTGAAGCATCAACATGCACACATTTTTCTTTTCTTTTTTTGGCTCCTATGACTTCCTCTATGGTTAAGTTGATAATCTATTAACAAAAGTGGTTGCATGATTCACAAGCTTAAGATACTAACAGAAAAAAGTTTTGGGGGGAAGGGTAGGGAGGCTTTACAAGAAATGGACTCAGCTATGGAGAATGGACCTTTGGGGCTTATGGCAAGAATTTAAGTGCTCATTTGTCTTCCACCAGCATTGGACTCCCAGACACTTGAATCTACGGTGCTGAAGTGGTTGCTAGCATCACCAACATTGGCTAGGCCTCCATGAACTTCAACACTTGATCCAAGTTGACCAACTGGTGGAGGCATGTCTAGTTAGATAGGAGGAGTGACAATTGATTGGAAAGTATGGGTCGATGGGGGCAGAAAACTATGAAAGATAAGGTCTTTGAGCCTCGATAGTAAGCAAGGTACTTGAAGAGTCTTCTATTGGCACTGTTCATTAAATAATACTTCAGCAGTTTTGAGTCACGCATGTCCCACAAATAAATAGCATCATCCCTCACCAACCAAAGCTATCAAAATGACAATAATAAACGAAGTCATCCCTAATTAAAAAAAATGACCTAGATGATGCGATAGTTGCCACCATAATTGTTACCCATCTAAGGGTCCACCAACATTTCGTCATTAGCTAAAAGTTCTATCGATAACACTTGGCCACCTATATTATTGTCTTTGGATTTGCAATGCATATCGGAAAAAAATCAACAATGTATGTGGAGGAACTGAGGGTCAAACTTGACATCAAAAAGAAAATTGCAAGTTTTTTCACATCTTGTTTATCTCAAGGTTTCCAACCTTCTACTGTGCCTCACTTTTGTTGCAAGAATACAATAAAATGATTAATTTAGATTTTAAATTTTGTTTATTTGATAATTTCTTGAACAAACTTATCCAATCTTATTTTGGATGTGGGGATTGATATAACTTGAAAGTTTTTTTCGTGTAAACTAGCAAAAAAACATTTCTCCTTCAAAATAAGGGAAAAAGGAAAAAAGAAGCATCCATAGAATTCTCAAGGGACTTGCATTCCATTTTACTTAATTTTCACATATTTAAGATTTTTTCAAAGTATAATTTACATAAGTTTTAAGAGGTCATATGAATTCTTACTAAAAATTATTTTTAGTTTATAATGAAGCATTTTCTATACCCTGTCTCAAAGGGTTCGAATAACTTGACCATTGAAGGCAGGAAATGACTAGTTAGATTAATAACACAAAAATACCTTTAAAATGTGGTTTCGCATAGAGAATTAGCATAAGCTACAATAGAGAAAGATACAAATGCATTCTTTAACTATAATGCCTTGGGAAGCCTTGGAAATTCAAATTGCAAGAATTTTAGAAGGGAAAAACAATGACCCTAAGGCATAAGTCCAATAGCATAAAAGTTTGTAAACACATAAAGAATAAATACAAGAGGACAAAAAGGGAATCATATCATTTAAGAGACTAGCTTGTGTCCTTCAAATT
Organism: Rhizophora apiculata; assembly: GCA_037832385.1. NCBI lineage: Eukaryota > Viridiplantae > Streptophyta > Magnoliopsida > Malpighiales > Rhizophoraceae > Rhizophora > Rhizophora apiculata. The sequence continues at coordinate 5,207,272 of CM075436.1, forward strand.
ATAGGATAATATCCATGAGCCCATGCCTTCTAAATGAAACACAAAGAAGCAAGATCACATGCACGATAGCAAAGAGGTCCATGCAGGAGACTTAGGTTTATATATTGCACATACTATGCCCACAATGCTAATTGGTTCTTGTTCTTCACGTTCCAAGTTGTCCCTAGGCTAAAAATAAAGAAAACAAAGAAACATAACAACACATAATTTACTAATTTAGTTTACTTCCAATGCTTTGGTAATGACATGTTCTTCTCAATCTCCTTCTTCATCACCTTTTCTATTGCCATCTCAAAATCTGCTTATGTTACAAGAACCCTCCTCTCTCTTAAGGCAAACATACTTGCCTCCATACACATAGCCTATAAAGGATACAAATAGACATTAAATAAGGAAGCACTTCCTTATTTTCATTGATAGTTTTCCTTAGACCAATCACCCCCATCCCCTACCTCCTAACCCTTGTTTCCCATAACTTTAACAACCCACTTATGATCTAGGCTCCTAAAGTAGCTATAGTTCTTCTCAAAGCATCCTCACTTTCTATATCAAACTTATTTTAGTCAATTGAACTATCAAGCACTGCAAAAACCAAGAATATGTGCCATCATTATAAATAAAGTGATACACCTATTGAGCAACCAAGTAACCATAGAAAGGAGCACCAGATCCTATAATGGATATAACAATGGTCTAAGCATTTTTTTTCTTCAACCCCTTACCCACCAAACAATAAATGCAACAACAAGCAAGGTTTAATCATTCTTCATGACCAATGGTGTTATAAAACCCACATAAGGCATTTCTCCACTCCAACTCTTAGAAATCCATCCCAAAACAAATGGTTCTAACTACAAATTCTCCTTTTCTTAAGTGAGATAATTATATTTTTAAAGAACACCATGCATGGACATTTAGTAGCAGCTTTGATTGATACGATTCTTTGTTCACCATGGCACTAATACAATTTGCAAAATTAGGTTTTCTTCCCATGATGTCTGAAGATTCCTCCTTTGTTAAGCCAATACTCTATAGAACAACCTAAGCATAATTCCATGGCTTACAAAATATAGCCTTAAAGTTACATCTAAACAAAGAATTCAAAATACAAGAAGATGATTAAACAATTAATTATTAGTAGCACCAAGCATCAAACCCTAGCTAAAAACAAAATCACCATAATTGAATAAAATTGATCCCTAATTTGAACAATAAAAATGTGCACCCTAGACAAAAAGAAAAAAGAAAACAAAAAACCCATCAATTTGACAGTAAGGGTGATGGATTCGAGACCATATCTCTAGAATTAACCTCATTAAATTGGGCTTTAAGGTGATTGAGATTATGATTCTTCTAGTAGACAAGTAACTAAAGCTTGTGGATATGTTGGAGATAATATTGCCAGAGTCCCTCTCCTTGTTGTGTCACTACAGCCTTGTAGGAGCACATCTCTTCTCTAATTGCTGACTTTGGTTGCTTTGTCTCTACACCTACAACAACCATTATTATAAAGTAGAAGATTTTTCACCATTGATTTTATGATTTTAGAAACAATTTCACTCAAGTAGTTTCGGTGGCTTCTATTGATTTATATCATAGAGGGAAAAAGAAAACACACACACACACACACACAAGGAATTGGGTCTAGGGATTGGGATATCTTTGAAAACATGTTAGTCGTAATATGTATTGGGCTTGATTTAGTGTCTTGGATTGATATTTTGGCCTAAGTTCGTGTTCTTGAATAACAAAAGTGGGCTTCATATTTGGCCCTTCTCAAAGGATTGAGATACAAAATAATTTGGGCCATAATTTGTAATGAAATTCTTGAAAGTTTGTTAGTTTGTTTAACGAAGTGGATCATGTTGTAGGGGTAAGTCTAATAGGTATATAAGTGGTAATTTCTTAACTTTAAATCTAAATAGAGATGGTATAATAATTTAAGGTAACTCTAATTATTATTTCAATGGTATAATTTAAGGGCTTTTTAAAAAATAATTAATTTTTAAGTACAAATAGAGGAAATTTTCTCTTAATTATTTTCATTATATGACAAATATATAAGATCAATTATAAAGAATAGTATAGTCATTGGAAGATTATATTATTTATTTGACAAACTAATTAGCCAAAGATTTTGAATATGTTCAATGCTTGCATCCCAAGTAAGCAATAACAAAGCACTCTTTATTAGATAGAAGAGGATTGTTTCCTTAAATAAACATCATAGGGGTGGTGGCAAAAGAGAATCCTCTATCCTCGTGGCTTGTTATTATCTTAGCTATCCTTAGATGGAAAAAAAGGCATATCTCCAACCTCTTAGTCAATTCTGTTCCACAATTAGCCATATAAAAGTAAAGATGGCAAAGTTTTAGATGATTGTTATCCTTCTAGCATGGTTTTTGTTTTTTTTTTGCATCTCAAAAGTATAAGGGCACAAGCAATCAAACATCTGTTTTTGAACAAGAAGCAACTGAATGTCTTAATTCATTAATTGTCTATACTCATACCTTGAGTTTAATTTAGGTTGGCAACTTATCCCAGCTAAGGGAGACTATGATCCCTAATTGAAATGTGAGCTTAAGTATGCTAGAGAACACATTGGTTACTTGTATATATGACAAATTTCTTTCAATTGGAATGATTGTTAAATGTAAGTTGATTATGAGTACTTGACATAGATAAAATGAATATGTCCAACTACTCAAAATCTTTGTTACTGGGTTTGAGAGTTGAAAATTGATGATTTGACGGCCTACAATGGTTAATAGATTACAATAGGTTTGCCTAATCTATTTTTATATGGCACTCTTCTTGTAAGAACTACAATAATGTAACTCAATATTACAATTATGATAGGTACAAGTAAAAAAAAGGGACAAAAATCCAACTTAAGTGCTAATCCTAATAATTTGCAAAAACGAACCAAGTAATTTTAGTGTGTAAAAAAATGATCAGTTGCATTAAGAATTGGTTATTTAAATTATGATTTTTACAACAATGGACATAAAGGAAAAATTTTAGTTTTATGTTGCAGTATAAAGCAACTTGTGTGAATGTGTTTAAGGTACTTTTTTAACCAAGAACCTTAGAAAAGAAAATTCCAATTTTGTAGTTGATTTTTCTAAGTTACATTCAAGTTGGATAATAATTCTCAAGCATTTAAATTCTTAATTGAAATGAATTCAACCTAAGTTGTGGCTTACTGACATTAACTTAGTGGATATACATGTGTATCATATGTATATGGGATTATATACATGGGTTGTAATGATAGGTAAACAGCCATTATTACTTAAAATGAGGATGGCCTTTTAACAACCTTTGATTGTTTAAAGTTACCAACTCTTTTTGTAGCATAGTGATAGATTAGCCATTAAAGGAGTTCCAATCTAGAAGCTCCTTCCCATAATGCATTAAAAAGAAAAAAACCAAAAACCCACATGCATGTCTTTATGCACCAATGGGAAGCACATATGGAAACATTGCACCTTTGTAAGTAATTGATGGTAATTCAGTCATATCATCCTATCTAGCACTCTTTGATGGCATAAATATCTCTAAAGAAAACACATAAATCTATTATCACTAACTTACAAGAAAGTGACCTAAATTTCTATCCAAATTTTCTAATCATATACTTCCATTAGGTTTGACTTTTTTATTCCTAAAAGATATGCAAATCAGAATGGGCACATTGTATTTCAAAACATTAGCTTTGCTGAATTTATAAGTGTACATGCATCATTATATCCTATAGAATTTAAGTGATTAGCTTAGTATGTGATCGAGTCTTTTCTTTTTTATTGATTATTTGAGAAATTTTTGGGGACCCAAAAAACAGAAAAAGGAAAAAGAAATAAAAGAAATTTAGGAACAATAAAGGACTAACAATTAAGATAATTATAACACTGATATTTTGAAAGTTCAAAACTAATAATTACATTCCTTGTTTATGATGCTAAAGCATTGTAACTAACATCAATTATTAGAAGGTTTGATAAAAAAGATAAGAATGTGATGAGACTCTTGCATGGATGTGATTGCTAATTTCTTTCTACTTAAGCAAATTGACCCCCTTTGCTCAAAAAAAAAATTTGCAAATTGACTCTGAGCACTATGTAAAGCAACAAAGGGAAATAATTAGTTAAAATGCAACAAGTGGTGGCCCACATTACCACCATATCCCATATTGAAATGTCACCATGTGCCCATCTTATCCTTTTACCTAGCTCTTTTCATCTTGGCATACTTTCTTTATCTTGGCATGGGCCTCTTTAGACCCTCAACTTTCCTTCTCCCTAAATGCCCTTCAAATAGTGCCCAAAACACCAAAAAATTGTTAAGGCAAAATCAATCACAAAAACCCCTTTCTTTACAGATTAATAAAACCCTAGAAATGGCTACTAATCTCCTTCATCTGAGACCCGTAATGGTCTAACCATGTGTGGCCTCATCTAGCAGCCATAATGATAACCCAAATTGCTAGAAAAGCTTCTTTGCCTTGCTAAACTAGTGGAACCCTCTCTTTGGTTGGTCCCCAGAGGCCAACTACATTGGCTCCAAGGATAAGGCAGATGATGATGTCCTAGGGAAAGAAGAGATTAGATCCAAGATTGAGACTAAATTTGCAAAATTTCAGTTCCCTTTAGGATGCTTCACAAAGGAATAGGCCAGGCAACTCTGCAAGTTGACTATTGACATGTCATCATTTCACAATGCCTTGAATCACTCCCCTCCACAAGCTTTAATTTTAAATTTAATAGGTTTTATTTATATATATATATATACATAGAGTACAAAACAATTGTTTAAAGGGAAAAAAAAAGAAGTATAAAAGAAAAAGGATGAATAAGAAACAAAAAAAAACCATGAGCTTGCCATGTAGCCCAAGGTTACAAAAAATGAATGCATCTTGAAATGGAAAACTATCATGCAAGCACCATAAGTTTGCAATTGAAGAGATCAATTGGGTGAAGGCTAAGCCCATCCCACTACCCACTCATTTGTATGTTCAAAGTCCACCTAACAAAGTTATTGGGCTTGATAGTTGAAAATCAAAAATTTGATGGCTTGCAATTATTAAAAGATTACAATGGACCCACCTGATCTACTTTCATGAGGCACCCTTCTTATAAGAACTTTCAACTACAATAGTGTAACTCAATATTACAACAATGATTATATATTTACTTCATTTGTTCCTTTCTCAATAGGTAAGAGTTAAGGAACAAAAATCCAACTTAAGTACTAATCCTAATAATTTTCAAAAACAAACCAAGTAATTTTAGTATGTAAAAAAATGATCAATTACATTAAGAATTGGTCTTTTAAATTATGATTTTTACAACAACAGACATAAAGGCAAAATTTTATTTTCATGGTTCAATATAAAGCAACTTGTGTGAACATGTTTATGGTACTTTTTAACCTTAAACCTTAGAAAAGAAAATTCCAATTTTGCAACTAAATTTACCAAGTTACATTCGAGTTGGACAATAATTCTCAAATAGCTAAATTCTTAATTTTAATGAATTTAACCTAAGTTGTGGCCTATTGATGTCAACATGGAGGATGTAGATGTGTATTATGCATATATGGGATTATATGTATGGGTTATAACAATAGTTAGATAGCCATTATTACTCAAATGAGCACAACCTTTTAGCAGTGTCTAATTATTCAAAGTTTACAACTTTTCTTGTAGCATAGTGATGGACTAGCTATTAGACGAGTTCCAATATAGAAGCTCCTTCCAAGAATGCATCCAAAAGAAAAACCAAAAACCCATATGCATGTCTTTATGCATTAGCATGAAATATAGATGGAACCTTGCACCCTTGTAAGTAATTGATAATAATTTAGTCATATCATCCTACCTAGCATTCTTAGATATCGTAAGTATCTCCAAAGAAAATACATACATCTATTATCATTGATTTGTGAGAAAGCAACTTGAATTTTCATCTAAATTTTATACTTACATACGTCTGTTGGGACTAACTTTTTGATTCCTGAAAGATACACGAATCAAAATGGGCACATTTGTATTTCAATACGCTGGCTTTGCTAAATTTATAAGTGTATCATTATATCACACAAAAGTTTAGTGATTAGCTTAGTATATGATTAAGGTTTTTCTTTTTTATTGATTGTATGAGTAACATTTGGAGACCTAAAACACAAAAAAAAAAAAAAGAAATAGAAATAGAAGAAGTTTAGAAACAATATAAGGGTAATAATTGAGATAATTGTTACATTCTTTTGAAAATTTAAAATTAATAATTACATTCTTTTCCTATAACACTAAAGCATTGTAATTAACATCAATTATTGGAAGGCTTGATCAACAAGATAAGAATATGATGAGACTCTTGAATGGATGTGATTGCAAATTTCTATCTAGTTAAGCAAATTAGCCCCCTTTGCTCAATAAATAAATAAATTAATAAATTAAAAATTGCAAATTGACCCCAACCATTGCAAAAAGCAACAAGGGATGCAAAATATCCTATCAAAATGCAATAAGTGGTGGCCCACATGACTAGCATTTCCCATAATGAAAAATCACCACGTGTCCATCTTATCCTTTTTCCCAACTTTTTGATAGCGAAAATAAAAAAATTTAGTATACAATACATGTAAAAGAATATGAGACTAACAATTCACACCAAGTGGTCTTCAATGTAGTTCAATTTCAAGTAACTAAACTAAATACATGTCATTAAATTCTAAGCAAAAAATAATCACTCTCTCTCTCTCTCTCTGTTTCTTTTTTCATAGCACCAAAACAGGGTTTTATTCAAAGGATTGTCTTAGGTGACACATTATCGCATCACGTAGCAACCATCTTTAAGAAATCCCCTGTCAATGCACCAAAAAAAAAACAATTCAATCCATGCAACTAGCTTGTATAATGAAAAGAATTTTTAAAGAAGATGCTAATATTATATTCTAATATTTACATTTTCCCTTCTGCTACTTTTGAGGAGTTGTGTTGTGCCAAATGGAAGCAAAAGTTCTAAGTCCTTAGGTTAATTAGCTTTCATGGAGGAAGCATGTAAGTATCATCATAGTCCACCTTTGTGATTTCCTATCATCCACACTTTCAAAACAAGATCAAATAAGTTTGTTAGTTGTTCAGCCCACCTATCACGACTCTTTCAATGATTTGATATTGAGATTAGTTAATATATTTAAATTAGGATTATAATAAAGATAGATGCTTGGGGATAGGAATTTAAGTGAACCCCACAAAGACAATGATCTTGGAGACCATTCAGTATCCAAGAATCAAGACAACATATAAATATGTATTGTGAGATATTGCAAATAAAATATTGTTACACTAAATTTAAAATTTTAACTTATTTTTTTGAGTGAGTTAAAAATAATTTAGTACAAAAAATTAAAAATAAAATAAAATATAAGGCATTGTTTTGTGGTGAGTTATTTTGATTCACCAAAAAAAAGTAAGTCAAAATAGTAAGCACCTAAATTTAATTTTTTTTAAACAAAATTTAACACAATTTAAATTTGAACATTATCTATGATTTAGAGGAGAGGATTATAAAAATGAAATTGATTTTTTATTTATATAACTTGTAGCATAGATTTTAATCAAATACAACAACAATAACAATATCTTTAATTTTAAATTTAATAGGTTTTAATCAAATTAATATATATAAAAAAAATTTCAAAAAAATTGTCTAAAGGAAAAGAAAGAAAAAAGAAAAAGAGTAAAGAAAAAGGATAAATAAGAGACAAAAAGATCGTGAGCTTACCATGTAAACCAAGGCTACAAAAATTGAATGCATCTTGAAATGGAAACTATCATGCAAGCACCACAAGTTCACAATTGAGGAGACCAACTAAGTGAAGACTAGGCCCATCCCACTGTCCAAACATTTGTTAGTTCAAAGTCCACCTAACAAAGTTACTAGGCTTAAGAGTGGAAAACCATTGATTCAATGGCCTATAGTTGTTAAAAGATTACAATGGACCCACCCAATCTATTTTCATGAGGTGCCCTTCTTGTAAGAACTTTCAATTATAATAGTGTAACTCAATATTACAACTATGATTATATATTTACTACATTTGTTCCATTCCTAATAGGTAAAAGTCACTAAAAACAAAAATCCAACTTAAGTACTGATCTCGATAATTTTCAAAAGCAAACCAAATAATTTTAAAATGCAAAAAAATGATTAGTTGTATTAAGAATTGGTTATTTAAATTATGATTTTTACAATGATGGACTTAAAGGCAAAATTTTAATTTTATGGTTCAATATAAAGCAACTTATGGGAACATGTTTACGATACTTTTTTAACCTTAAACTTTAGAAAAGAAAATTCCAATTTTGCAATTGAATTTACAAAGTTACATTTGAGTTGGATAATAATTCTCAAATAGCTAAACTCTTCATTTTAATGAATTTAACCTAAGATGTGGCCTATTGATGTCAACATGGAGGATGTAGATGTGTATTATACTTATATGGGATTATATATATGGGTTGTAACAATAGTTAGACAGCCATTATTACTCAAATGAGCACAACCTTTTAGTAGGGTTTGATTGCTCAAAGCTGCCAACTTTTCTTGTAGCACAATGATGGCTAGACACTAGAAGAGTTATAATCTAGAAGCTCCTTCTAAGAATGCATACAAAAAAAAAAACCAAAAACCCACATGTATGTCTTTTTGCATTAGCAAGAAGCATAAATGGAAACATTGCACCCTTATAAGTAATTAATGGTAATTTAGTCATATCATCCTATTTAGTATATATTCAAAGAAAATAAATACATCTATTATCACTGATTTGTGAGAAAGCAACCTAAATTTCTATCTAAATTTTATACTTGCATACTTCTTCTAGGACCAACTTTTTAATTCCCAAAACATGTGCAAACATTTGTCTTTCAATATGTTGGCTTTGCCAAATTTATAAGTGTACATGCACCATTATATTGCATAGAATTTGAGTGAAATGCTTAGTATATGGTCAAGCTTTTTCTTTTTATTGATTGTCTGAGAAAAATTTAGAGACCAAAAAAATGCAAAAAGGAAAATGAAATAGAAGAAGTTTAGGAACAATATAAGGGTAACAATTGAGATAATTGTTACATTCATTTGAAAATTCAAAATTAATAATTACATTCTTTGCCAATGACACTAAAGCATTGTATTTAACATCAATTATTGGAAGGCTCAATCAACAAGATAAGAATATGATGACTCTTGAATGGATGTGATTGCAAATTTCTTTCTAGTGAAGCAAATTGGCCTCCTTTGCCCATAAGAAATAAATAAATAAAATAAAAATTTCAAATTGACCCCAATCACTATGAAAAGCAACAAGGGAAGCAAAATAGCCTATCAAAATGCAATAAGTGGTGGCCCACACTCTAGGCCCTTAACCTTCCCTCTGCTTAAATGCCCTTCAAATAGTGCCTTAAACACTAAGAAATCGTTAAAAAAAATGCATCACAAAAACCCCTTTCTCTACAAATCAATAAAACCCCAAAAATGGCTACTAATCTCCTTCATCTAAGACCTGTGATGGTCTAACCATGGGCTGCCTCATCCAGCACCCATAAAGATGACTCAAACTACTAGAAAAGCTCCTCCCCCTTGTTGAATTGGTGGACCCTTCTCTTTGGCTGGTCTTTAGAGGCCAACTACATTGGCTTTGAGGATAGGGTGGATGATGATGTCCTAGGGAAAGAATAGATCAAATCTAAGGCCAAGACGAAACTAGCCAAATCTCGGTTCACTCTAGGATGCTTCATAGAGGAAAAGGCTAGGCAACTCTACATGTTGACTACTAACATGTCATCATTTCACGACACCATGAATCACTCCCTTATTGTAAGCCACCTCGCCTCCGAGTTTAAGCCTCGCTCAGATCAAAAGCTCTCTGGCTGCTCTTTGGGTTGATTCTCATGGGCCGTCATCTCATAAGTACTTTTTTTCTCCTTTTCATTTTACCTTTTTTTTTTAATCTTTCAAACATTGTAATATAATTTAGTTCTTGCTTCCTTAGGGCTCTATTAGCATGTTTAATTAGTCCATTTTGGTGACATTTCCAGTTGTAAACTTTTGTATCAGATGTTGGAACTATAATTATCATTGTAATATCATATAATATTGATTATCATCATTGTTAAGCTTAAAAAATAAATTATTAGTGGTAATGTGTAAATATGATTAAGAAAAATTTTTGTGATAAAAATGGTGGGTGATGCTTGCATCATAGATGTTGACATGTTTAGTTGATTAACTATAACTTATGCCTACCTTATTAATGATATTAATTATGTATAAATTCAGTTATTACTAAAATGTAGATAGAAAACATAATGATCAATTTCATTTTAATTAGTGACCATTTTCAAATTTTATTTCATGTACTTATATCATGTTTTATTTTTATCTATTCAATTAATTAAAGATGTATTGATCTAATGTATAGTAGATTAGCCATTAATGTCATGTTCATTACTACGTTGGAGGCAATAAGTGTACATTGGCCATTAAAGGAGTTTCAATCAAGAAATCTAGAAGCTCCTCTTGAGATTGCATCCCAAAAAAAGTAAAAAATAAAAAACAAAAAAGAATCTAATAGCCACATGTATGTCTTTATCTATGATTAGGAAGCTCAAATGGAAACATCACACCTTTGTAAGTAATTGACGGTAATTTAGTCATATCCTATCTAGCATTCTTTGATGTTGTAAATATCTCCAATGAAAATATGTACATCTATCATTGCTAATCCGTAAGAAAGTGCCCTTAAGTTCTATCCAAATTTTCTACTCGTATACTTTTGTCGAGGTTGACTTTTTGATTCCTACAAAATATGTGAATTAGAATAGGCACATTTGTCTTTCAAAATGTTGGCATTGCTAAATTTATAAGTGTACAAGTATCATTATATGACACAAAATTTTAGCGATTAGCTTAGTGTGTAACTAAATTTTTTCTTTTTTATTAGTTGTTCGATAAACATTTGGAGACCCAAAAAATGCAAGAAGGAAGAAAGAAATTTAAGAATAATAGAGGCGTTGCAATTGAGATAATTATAGAGTTGATATTTTGAAAGTTCTGAACTAATAATTACATGCATTGTGTATGATGTGCATTATAATTAACATCAATTAATGGAATTTCTCCAAAATTCAACCCCAAATGCCTTCTTCCACTTACCCCATTAATGCAAATTCCTTTACAATAATTCCATTCTTTAATTTGCTAAAAGCAACATCATTTTGCACATAGGGAAGCATATTCTCAAACTACTTGTAACAATTACTCTTTTTAACTACTTATACATATGGGCATCATGTTCGTAATAATTACTTCAATTACAATTGCTAACCATGCATACATTTATCCTTTCAATGAGAAAACATTAATTTTTTATCCTGACTAATTTACATACATTCCTAATAGAAAAACAAATTGGTTGCCCCCATAGCCTAAGAAAAGTCTAAACCAAAACTAAGGCACCTGGAATACTTAATATGATTGCTCAACAATTAAAAATAAGCTAAACAAAATTTAGTGAAAAGTATTAGAATCAAGAATCCAATTCTAAAATTAAATAAATAAATGACCAAAATTGTAAAACAAGCAACTAGTTTGAAAAAAGATACACCAAGTAAAAGCCATGAGCAAATGAGCTAGCCAACATAGCCATAAACAATTGATCCCTTAAAACAAGTCTATGGCATAGTGAGAGTTGAATTGAAACACTACAATCACCCAGAAAAGCTATACATTGGACAATCAAAATTCAAAATACACATAATGAATAGTCTAAAGAATGAAAGAAAAAAAATAATCACAAAAAAATGGTGGGAAGTTTAGTCAGAGGAAGAATAGAAGCATAAATGCGAGGAACCAAGAACTTGAATGAGGCAACTTTGTTTTGCTTCCTAACAAGCCACTCTCTTCAACAAAATTTAAATATAGACATTAATTTTAATCAATAATACATTAAACAACAAAAATTTTGAAGTAGAAATATGCGTGTAACATGATGGGCCTATAATCAATATTTGACGAAAACTCACCTATTGAAGGCATAGGGATTGGACAATGAGGCCATGACTAGGTGCCAATTTGGAAAGCACTTGTTCTTTGTCCAAATCTAAAGGGTCCATTTACCATTTGAATTAGATTTTGACCTTTACTAGAACAATGCTGGATAGAAATATTACAATTAATTTATATAAAATGTGTTAATTTTAATTTACTTTAAATTAAATACATTGTCATAGGCCTAAAGCCAATTAATTTAACACATATATAATGCCTAAAGCCATCTAATTTAACACATATATAATTTTAATAGTTATTTTATTTTTTAAAAGAAAAAAGAAAAATGCCATTGGTATATGTATTTGATGGAATTTTTCCTTGTTGAGAAAATCATACTAGCAAAAATATCAAGATATTTAATTTTTCATCAAATTTGAACACAATAACATTATCTAATATCTAATTTGATGTGAAACCTTTGTATATAAATTTTCATATTATTGTAAAATATTTTAATTTAGATGAAGAATAGAGAATTAACTTCCTTGAAACCACAATGTAAAATAACAAGTCAAAAGTAAGCTAATGGTCATATTAAGTAATTTAGAATAATAAATAATATTTAATAAATACAATATATTTATTATTATTATAATTATATATAAAGAAAGGGATAGTGAAGAAAAAAAAAAAGGTCTTACCTCCTCTCTTAAAATGACGTTCATAAATTAGTTATTTATACCAACAGTCTAAAATAATTTGTTCATAAATATGGTACCAACTACACATGTTCAATATTAGGAATGAAGTTCTGCCCAAACCCCTTTTGGGCTAATGTAAATGTAAATTCAAAGGTTTAAGCCCATTTATGAGTAAGTGAGCCTAATGAGAAAGGCCAAGCCCATGATATGCTCTAAAAGGAGTTTGGACTTGAACCAAACCCACACACTAAAGGCCAAAAATAAAAAGTCATCTTTACCTTAACTTCACAGAGCTAAAATCTAGTCACTCATATTGGACACTCAATGGGCATTGGGCTTCTCCATCTTAAAGATGGTTGCTTATATAGTGATTAGCTTAGATGTATGTAATTTAGCTTGAAATAGTGGGCCATAGACAAATTGCATTCAACAAGCTTGTCTAATTGAAAGTTTTAAATGGGATACAGATAAATTTGCTGACTTAATCACTTTTATAGACATCTGTGAGACTAGGCCATTAGGTTTCATGTAACAAAAATAGATTACATCTTTTTACCACATCAAATAGTACAATTACAAACACAAATTATGCAAATTTAATCACTTACTGTCTTGTTCAATTTTTCTTTAAAGGAGAGAAAGCCTTGGAAATAACTATATTCTACCAAGGTATAAAGTAGACAAAATTTAATACAAATATTATAATAAAACATTAAAATATAGCATTATAAGTGCCATCATAATCTTATTCAAAATAAACAAATGATTATTATTAAAAAGTTAACAGTTGACAATAAATAAAATAAAAATTAAATAGAAACTAAGAAAGCAACATTAAAATACAAGAATGTAACAAAGAGAGCCTAAAGAAGAAACTCATCATAAGAAGGACTAAGAGAAGGATACTAAATGATCACCATAACTAGAGTTGCTACCTCCTCAACTTTTCTATGTTTGTCATTGACTTCAAAATAATTGCATAAAATAATAATTGTGAATACAGTAGTTATAATCAAAATTGCACCAAGTGGATTGTTTTTGAAGATGAAACTTGCCATTAGATCTACGAACACCATCATTGGAATATGTGACTTCTGTGAGGGAAAAGATGCTTATGATAAACCGAAGCCAAAAATGGTAAGTGTAAAATAGCACATCACAAATTTTGAATTAACATAATCATGAAAGCAAAGTGTTTGAGAAGTAGTTGACACCACCCATAGAAAGGAATTATTGAGTGGCTTTGAGGAGGACAAGGGAGGATAAAGTAAGTGTTTATTGTTCATCACTACTAGCTTCAAGACATTAATGATGCATGTAAAAATATATAATTATCTCAAACTCTGCTTTTATGCTAAAAGCCCGAGTGAAGGGTGGTGGATTGAAATTAACAAAGGTCAAGCAAAAATTAATGGCTAGTGCAATTATGGCTATCATAATAATGATTATCCATATCAAAGGATGTCTAAAGTTGGGGAAAAACTCTTCCTCCAATTTTGAAAATGAAAGTAAAAAAATAGACAACCAGAAAAGAAAGTTGCAAGAATTATGAAAATTAGTTGCCTATAGCATGACTAAAGTAACGTAGAAGCCATAATTTGATGTTGGCCATAAAGGAGAAGGAAAATAAAAAACTTTTGGCAAGAAGAATGAGAGAACAAGAGGATATATATACTTCTTTCGCCTTTGCAAGTTAGTTAATAATAGCTCGTGCAACAAAAATCCTTTTTCTATTTTACCAACAAAAAAAAGCCAAAAAGCTTATAGGTCGTTTGGGGTAATATCTTTATAACAAAAATCTTTTCTATTTCCCTCCTTGTTTTTTGTTATTGTTATTGTTGTTGTTTGTTTTCTTTATGGTGTTGTTGTGCTGAAATGGGTGGTTTGGAGAAGGCAATAGAACAGAGATGGAGTGAGAATGGGGCTAAGGTGGTGCAAAGGTGAAGAAGGAGGGGTTTTTAAAGGGAATGCTGGCGTTTGATTTTGACATGCCGTGTGGCATTACAAATGCAGGGTAAATTGAGGATGCTAGATATTGTTTGTATAGTATAAGCTTAAAAGTAGAATCATAACTAGAAAACCTACTAGTTTAGTGTAGTAAAGAGGAGCCAAGAAGGTTTATAAAAGGTCAATCATTCATTTTCTAGCATACAAGTTTTATTGTATATGGAGCTTTTAGAATTAATATTTAAGTTTTAATGATAGAACTAGTTATTAAATTAAAAAATTTAAAATTTTGATGTTTAATTGATTTAATTATTTTAATTAAAATTAAATTGATAAAATTCATGTGTAATATTGAATACATAAAAAATTTAATATATATATATATAATGTAAAAATATTGATAACAAAATATAATTATATATAAAAGTTGCTAACTTTTCTTATAGCATAGCAATGGATTAGCCATTGAAGGAGTTCCAATCTAGAAGCTCCTTCCAAGAGTGCATCCAAAAAAAAAAAAAACCAAAAACCCATGTGTATGTCTTTATGTGCCAATTAGAAGAATAGATCGAAACATCGCACCCTTGTAAGTAACTGATGGTAATTTAGTCATATCATCTTACCTAGCACTCTTTAATGTCATAAATATCACTAAAAAAAATACATACATCTATTATTGTTGACCTGTAAGAAAATGACCTAAAATTTTGTCCAAATTTTATATTCACCTACTTCTATTAAGGCCAACTTTTTAATTCTTGAAAGATATATGAATCAAAATGGGCACATTTATATTTCAAAATGTTGGCTTTGCTAAATTTATGAGTGTACATGCATCATTATATTGGAAAATATTTTTGTGATTAGCTTAGCGTATGATCAAGTTTTTCTTTTTTATTGATTGTCTAAGAAACATTTGGAGACCACAAAAACATAAAAAGGAAAAAGAAATAGAAGAAATTTAAAAACAATAAAAGGGTAACAATTGAGATAATTATAAGGCTAATATTTTGAAAGTTCAAAATAAATAATTATATTCTTTGCCTATGGCACTAAAGTATTGTAATTAACATCAATTATTGGAAGGCTTAATCAACAAGAATATGATGAGACTCTTACATGAGTGTGATTGTAAATTTTTTTCTAGTCAAGCAAATTGGCCCCTTATACAAAAAAAAATAAAAATAAAAATAAAATAAAAATTGAAAACTGACCCTAGGCACTATAAAAAGCAATAAAGGAAGTGGAAAAGTTGATCAAAATGCAACAAGTGGTGGCCCACATGACCACTATATCCTAAAATGAAATGCCACCATGTGTCTATCTTATCATTTTTCCCTAACCTTTTCATATTGGCATAGGCCCCTCTAAGCCCTTAACTTTCCCTCTCCTCAAATGCCCTTTAAATAATGCTTAACACCAATAAACGATTAAAGAAAAATCCATCACAAAAACCCTTTTCTCTATAGATCAATAAAACCTCAAAAATGGCTACTAATATCCTTTATCTAAGACCTATGATAGTCTAACCATTTGCTGCCTCATTCAGCACACACAAAGATGGCCCAAACTGCAAGAAAAACTCCTCCACCTTGCCAAACTGGTTGACCTCTCTCATTGGCTAGTCCTCAAAGGCCACCTACCTTTATTAGTGATTTTACAAGAAAGACATGTGTTTATTGCATGCAAAGAAAGTTTAAGGTGTTTGATTGCTTTAAAAAGTTTAAGGCCTTTGTTGAAAGACAGAGTGGGTTCTATATTAAAATTCTGAGAACTAATAAAGATAGTGAGTGAAGTTCCCGACTTCTCCCTAGGATCTACTAGTTCATGATACTGAGAGGGGGGTGAATCAGTATCACCACAATTCGCAATTCGTAGGTAAGTGAACAACTTCAACCTCTTCTTAAAAGCAAACTCTTTCTCAGACTCGACTAAGGTAGATCTATTGTTACCTACTAATCACAATAATCCCCAAAGTCACCTTTCAGACACCTTACCTAGCAGACAATACGGATGTTCTTGTTTAGGTCTTCATTAGGTTATGGGTTGGCTGATACTTTAGTTGCATTCACAAGTCAATTCAAAACACAGAATGTAAAGCAAATTAAGGACACACGAGATTTACATGGTTCCGTCAACATGACGTACATCCACGGTGGTAGGGATTCTCCCTTACCGAGACTATCCACTATACTTGAGAATTCATGTTACAATGGATGTCTTTAATTCTCTGCTCCTTTCACTGTTGCAATTACTAAGCAAGTACAATACAAAGAGTGTCACTTACTGTGTCTACCCTTCTTCTAGCTTGTCTTGCCTCTGTTGAATTGAAAGGCTGCTCCACTGCTGCTTAGAAGTTCACCGCAATGCTCTCTAACCTCTCTTGAAAAAGTCTGAAAATACGTTGAGTTCAATGCTTCGCCGAATTCCTTCTCTACGTTGTCTCACACAATTCCTGCTTTCACCGTTTTACGGTCTTACCCGTCTCCTTGTCTCACGATCTCACTGTTCCACGGCTCATCTATCCGTTTCTCTCTCTCTTGCTGTCCAGCCGGATTTCTCTCTCTTACCGCCGGATTTCTCTCTCTTCCTGCCAGATTTGTCTCACCGTCTGCCGGATTTGTCACCGTCGACCGGATCCCAATTCTACCGGATCTCTCACCGTCGACCGGATCTCCTCTATCCCAGCCAGATCTGTTACCGTCCTAGCCGGATCTCCTTCTGCTGTCGCCGAATCTCCTCTGTCCCAGCCGGATCTCCTTCTGCTGTCACCGGATCTCCTCTGTCCCAGCTGGATCTGTCACCGTCCCAGCCGGATCTCCTTCTACTGTTGCCGGATCTCCTTTGTTCCGGTTGTCTCCTCTTTCTCTCTCGACGGTTGTTCTTTGTTGCCGTCGGTATCTCTCTCTTCTATGGCCGTCTGGTTTCTTCTTCCGCCGATCTGCTTTTCTTCGTCCTGCTGTCCAGCCCCGTCTAGCCATAACCGGTTTTCTCTCCCATCGGGTTTCTCTTCTTCTTTTGTCAAGATTACTGTTCACGATGGCTACTGTTCATGAGGTTACTGTTTACGATGCTACTGTTCACTCGATTCGTCCGTCGGCTGCACTGTTTACTCTCTTCGTCCTTGCCGGTGGTGTTCTTCCATGTAGGGTTTGTATTCTCTTTAGTTGGTCGGTTGTCTAAGTTTTGCTGAATGCTCAATATTGCCGACGTACTCTGTTCTTTGTCTTCCAAGACCATTATATACTCTACTCCATGAAACTCTAATAGGGTTTACACGGCGATTTTACGTTCTTGCCCTTCCGTATGGTTTACTTTCTTGCACTCGTAAACCCAGTTGACAACAATTACAACCCATACAAGGCTGTGGGAACAACAATCTCCCCCTTTGTAATTGTTGGCAACACTTATAATAAAAACCACTATGCAGCAGTTTCAACTCCCCCTAAATATGCACTCTCCTTTCTTAACAGCTCCCCCTGCACTGTTGCTTCTCTCCCCCTTTGCCAATCAATTACAAATTTGAAAAACTCACAAAGTGAAGATGGAGGATTTACCTGAACTTCAGGCTTGAGAAGGCATTTGCATAGATAGACTCCATCTGTTCTTTTCAAACAGCTATGTGGAAAGAGGTTTAGTTAGAATATCTGAAATTTGATTTCTAGTGCCAACATACTCCAACTAAATTGTACCCTGTTCCACTTGATCTTTGATGAAGTGATACCGGATGTCAATATGCTTGCTTCTCGAATGTTGAACCGGATTCTTGCTGAGATCAATAGCACTTTGATTGTCACAAAGTATACTCACTGGTAATTTCATTTCAACACCCAAGTCTGCCAATTGTCTTAGCATCCATATCACCTGTGTACATGCTGCACAAGCAGCCATATACTCAGCCTCAACTGTGCTCAAAGCAACACTGTTTTGCTTTCTACTTAACCATGCAACACACTTTGAATCCAAGTAGAAGCTGCAGCCGCTAGTTGATTTTCTATCATCTATACTTCCTGCCCAGTCTGCATTAGTGTATGCTTGTAGTTTAACAAAATCCATAGTTGGATACCACAAGCCCATTTCCAGTGTTCCTTTGAGGTACCTTAGGATTCTTTTCACTGCCAACACATGAGACTCTTTAGGATCAGCTTGGAATCTACTGGCAGTACACACAGCTTGCATAAGATCAGGCCTTGATGCCGTAAGGTACAGAAGGCTCCCTATCATCTTCTTGTACTCTGTAGGGCTTGTACTCCTTCCCTCCTAATCTTTTGTTAACTTACAGCCCACTATCATAGGGGTACTGACAGATCTGCTATCTTCCATGCCAAACCTTTTCAACATCTCTTTGGCATATTTCGTCTGAGAAATAAAGATACCTTCTTCACACTACTTTATCTGTAATCCAAGAAAGTACGTCATTTCTCCAATCAATGACATCTCAAATTCCTCACTCATCTTTTGTGCAAAATCTTAGCATAGTTCAGAGTGATCCCCTCCAAAGATGATGTCATCTACATATACTATGGTTATCAGCTAGCTTTTCTCTGAATTGAACACATATAGGTTATTATCAACCGTTCCTCTTCTGAAGTTCAACCTTCTTAAGTACGCATCCAGCCTGCTGTACCATGCTCTTGGAGCTTGCTTAAGACCATACAAGGCTTTCTTCAGCTTGCACACTTGTGTCTCATCCTCACTGATTTGTACTCCATCGGGTTGTTCAATATACACTTCTTCTTTCAGGAGCCCATTCAGAAAGGCAAATTTCACATCCATCTGATAGACTTTATACCTCTTGTGTGCTGTTAAAGCTAAGAACATTCTGATCGTTTCTAACCTTGCTACTGGTACAAAAGTTTCATCAACATCTACCCCTTCTATCTGAGTGTAGCCTTTGTAAACCAGCCTGGCCTTGTTCCTCACCACCTTGCCATCTTCATTGTATTTATTCCTAAACACCCACTTTGTTCCTATGACATTCTTATTAGTGGGTCTTGGAACCAGCTCCCATGTATCATTCTTCTCAATTTGATCCAGCTCCTCATTGATAGCTTTGACCCAGGCTTGGTCTTAAATAGCCTCTTCAACAAATTTAGGTTCAACTTGTGAGAGTAGAGCAGTAGCTCCCACCATTCTTCTTCTTGTTGCAACTCCTGCTGATGGGTCACCTATGATCTGATCTCCTCGATGAGCACTAGTCCATATTTTCTTTGTCCTTCTTCCTTGCACCGTCTTAGTTGTAAGAGGATCTCTTTCTTCATCTTCAGACTTACTCTTCTCCGAGTCTAAACTTACTTCTTGTTCCTTTTCTTCAGGTTGGTCTGATTCTTCATCTACATTGAAGTCATCTTCTTCATTGTCCTCAACTTCTCCATTCTGCATTGTTTTCCAGTTCTCATCTATTCTCACATCACTGGTAGTGATTACTTTTCCCAGCTTATGTAGGAAAACTCTGTAACCTTTTGTCTTTGCTGAGTATCCCACAAAGATGCCTTCATCAAACCTAGCATTGAATTTTCCCAAGTTTTGCTCCTTGTTCTTCACAAAACATGGGCTGCCAAAGACTCTGAGATACTTGGCTGTTGTCTTCTTCCCACTCCATAGCTCATATGGAGTTTTATCAGTATTGGGCCTTAGTAGAACTCTGTTCAGTAGGTGCACGGCTATAAATGTTGTTTCTGTCCAAAATCTTGTGTGAAGCTTGGATTCCAGTAGTAGAGTTCTTGCCATTTCAACCACAACTTTATTCTTCCTCTCTACCACCCCGTTCTGTTGAGGTGTTCTTGTTGCTGCCATTTGATGGTGAATTCCATGCTTCTCAAGGTAATCTTCAAAAGCTCCATTTGTGAATTCAATGCCTTGATCTGACCTCAATACTTTGATCTTCTTTCCACTCTCATTTTTAGCCAATCTTCTGTATCTCTTGAAGCATTTCAAAACTTCTGACTTGTGTTTGAGGTGCATGATGCAGGTCCTTCTGGAATAATTATCGACAAACAAGACGAAGTACCTCTCACCATTCAACCCTTTTGTTCTCATCGGCCCACACAAATCAGTATGCACAATGTCAAGCACTGCTTCAAAACTGAACACTTTGGTTTTATACTGCTTTCTGACATGTTTTCCTTAAGAGCATGCTGAGCAAACATACTCTCTCTCTCTCCTGAGGTCGGGAATATCTCTGATTGCATGAGTAGTGGTTAGCTTCCTCGTGTTCTTCTGTGATAAGTGTCCCAGCCTCCTATGCCAGAGTTGATTTTCTTCTTCTTTGGTGAGTAAACAGCTGCTTGTCTTGTCTTCATCAATCACATATAAATTTCCAGCTGTTCTCTTCTCGGCTGCAACAATATTGCCTTCTTTACTCTTTACCTAGCAACCTGTTTTTGTGAATATTACCTTATGGTCTTCGTTGCATAACTGACTGACAGATGCTAAATTGTATCTGAGTCCTTTAACGTGCAGAACATCTTTCAGCTTTCCTCTTCCAATTTTTACTAACCCTTGACCATTAATGTTGAGTGAATCATCATTGCCAAACTTGACTCTGCCTTCTCTTGATTTGCTCAGCTTTGATAATTTACTTTTATCTCCCGTCATGTGTGAAGTGCATCCACTATCAAGGATCCACTGCTTATCTTTGCAGTCAGCTTTGAGTGCAATTTTTGCTATATTAGCCACCTCCCTTTTAGCTTTATAATCCTTTTTTTGAACCGGTTGGAAGATAGCTTTCTCCTTTTTCTCAGCTTTGACTGCACTGCTTGTTTTCACTGTGCCATTGAGTGCCTTCTCTTACTTAGGGAGAAGTGTCATGCATCTCTTGGCATTATGGCCATCCTGCCCACATCTTTCACACTGATCCAAGTCTGCCAATATAGCAAACTTGTTCTTTGAAACCATTGGTTTGGGCTTCCACCAACAATCCTTGTCAGCGTGTCCTTGCCTTTTACAGTATGTGCAAGAACTCATGACAGGTGTTCTCTTCTGAATTCTGTATTGTCTCCCCCTGTATGTAGCATCGCACCTTCTCAAGTTGGAGACATATACTGGCCTTCTCCACCAACAGTTACTCGCCTTATGACCCCAAACTCCACAATAAAGGCAGTGACCTTGAAACTGCCTCTTCTTGGATCTGATCATAGCTTGTCTTCTTCTGTTCATCACTTGCTGTGTAGGCAAAGTAGCTAGCTTCTTTACTTGTGTGACTTTCATTTCAGTCACCTTCTTCTCCTTCTTCTGTTCAACCGTAGCCCTTTGCTGGCTGACTTTCTTTTCGTCCTTCTTGTTTGCCACCCTAGGTTGCTTCTTCAGATCTTCTTTATTCTCAGCTATCTTCTTTTAAGTCACAACCTTCTCTTTCAACTTCTGTGGCACATTTTCATTTTCTTTAGCTAATGCAGCCTCAGATAGCTGCACTTTCTCTACATTCTTCTCTCCTTTTCCAGAACTTGTTTCTCCCATCATTTCAAGTTTCTGCAAGTTCTCTTTGCTGCTTTTGAGTTGTTGCTGAAGTCTTAGCAACTCTTTCTCCATTTCTTCAATTTCTGAAGCCCTTGAGCCAAGCTCTACTGTAAGGTCTTCACATATTTTGATTTGTTCCTCAAATCTTCTCTTCAAATCAATATGCTCAGCCCTTATTTCACCGTTTTGACTTTCAGCTTCCTCAGACTTTGCTTCAACTTGTTTTATATGGGCCTCCAACCTTCTTATGGTTCTACCCCTTCTGATTATCTCCTTTGAAGTTGCTTCCAGCTCAGCTTCAAGATCTGGCTCTTCTTCATCAACTTCCTCTTCCTCTTCAAAGGTTGAGCTACCACTTTGTGCTGATGCCATAAAGACATACTCATCTAATGAGTCTTCATCTTCCTCCTTATCAGCTTCTTTTGTCTGACTCACATAACTCTTGAATGAGCCTCTCATCTTCCTCTGTGGGTTAGCAATCTTCTTATTGGACTTCTTTGATTTGAATGATGATCTTCTCCATGTTGAATTCTGCTCATCTTCATCATCAAGTTTCATTTTGCACTGAGAAGTCTGCCCACATCGATAACATCTCAAAGACAACTGTCCTTTTCCCTTCTTAGACCCCTTTTTGAGTTTCCTTGTGAAGTAAGCCAATACTTCACCTTCACTTTCTCCCTCATCATCATCATTATCCTCACTGGATGATTCTTCTTTTTCTTTTATCTTCAAGTGTTTCATAGCTTTGAAAGCTGCCTCCTTTGATACCCTTGACGTTGAGGAGCTCTCAGTCGACTTTATTCTCATCTCATATGCAATGAGATTGCACTGAAGATCATGCAGAGACATAGAGTTGAGATCTCTACTCTCCTCTATGGCTGCCACCTTTGAAGCAAACCTCTCAGGCAAAATTCTCAGAATTTTCTTCACAATCGATGAGTCCTTCTTGTTCTTCCCATGACTTCTCGGTCGTTTACAACGTCAATAACCCTGGTGAAGAACTCTTGAACTATCTCATTCTTCTGCATTATGAGAGATTCATATCTCTCCTTGAACACTTGAAGCTTAGCCTCCTTCATTCTACCATCACCTTCATAGACTTTCTGCAATCTGTCCCATATCTCCTTGGCAGATTTGCAGTCCATAACTTTAGCATACTCAGTATCTGTTAATGCTGAAATGATGACATTTGAGGCCTTCCCATTTATCTCGAATTGCTTTAACTCCTCTGGGGTTGGGTCTTTAACTTCTTCCGGAGCCACAAAACCCTCCTGTACGCATTTCACCACGTTCATGCCCATGGTTGCAAATACCACTTGCATTCTTGCTCTCCATATATGATAGTTGGTTCCGTTGAAGATTGGAACCTTCTTACTGTAAGTGGTGCTAGTGCTGGTACCGGCTTCCATTTCTCAGTATGCTGAACAAGTCAAACTTCTAGATCCCTTTAAAGTAGTACACCAAGCTGTTAAGCTTCAAACTGGTGAACCTGTGCTCTGATACCAATTGAAGTTCCCGACTTCTCCCTAGGATCTACTAGTTCATGATACTAAGAGGGGGGTGAATCAGTATCACCACAATTCACAATTTGCAATTCGCAGGTAAGTGAACAACTTCAACCTCTTCTTAAAAGCAAACTCTTTCTCAGACTCGACTAAGGTAGATCTATTGCTACCTACTAATCACAATAGTCCCCAAAGTCACCTTTCAGACACCTTGCCTAGCAGACAATACGGATATTCTTGTTTAGGTCTTTGTTAGGTTATGGGTTGGCTGATACTTTAGCTGCATTCACAAGTCAATTCAAAACACAGAATGTAAAACAAATTAAGGACACACGAGATTTACGTGGTTCCGTCAACGTGACGTACATCCACGGTGGTAGGGATTCTCCCTTACCGAGACTATCCACTATACTTGAGAATTCAGATTACAATGGATGTCTTTAATTCTTTGCTCCTTTCACTGTTGCAATTACTAAGCAAGTACAATACAAAGAGTGTCACTTACTGTGTCTACCCTTCTTCTAGCTTGTCTTGCCTCTGTTGAATTGAAAGGCTACTCCATTGCTGCTTAGAAGTTCACCGCAACGCTCTCTAACCTCTCTTGAAAAAGTCTGAAAATATGTTGAATTCAATGCTTCGCTGAATTCCTTCTCTACGTTGTCTCACACAATTCCTGCTTTCACCGTTTTACGGTCTCACCCATCTCCTTGTCTCACAATCTCACTGTTCCATGGCTCGTCTGTCCATTTCTCTCTCTCTTGCTGTCCAACCGGATTTCTCTCTCTTCCTGCCGGATTTGTCTCACCGTCTGCCGGATTTTTCACCGTCGACCGGATCCCAGTTCTGCCGGATCTCTCACCATCGACCGGATCTCCTCTGTCCCAGCCGGATCTGTCACCATCCCAGCCGGATCTCCTTCTGCTGTCGCCGGACCTCCTCTGTCCCAGCCGGATCTCCTTCTGCTGTCGCCGGATCTCCTTTGTCCCAGCCGGATCTGTCACCGTCCCAGCCGGATCTCCTTCTGCTGTTGCCGGATCTCCTCTGTTCCGGTTGTCTCCTCTTTCTCTCTCGACGGTTGTTCTTTGTTGCCGTCGGTATCTCTCTCTTCTATGGCCGTCTGGTTTCTTCTTCCGCTGGTCTGCTTTTCTTTGTCCTGCTGTCCAGCCCCGTCTAGCCGTAACCAGTTTTCTCTCCCGTTGGGTTTCTCTTCTTCTTTTGTCAAGATTATTGTTCATGACGGCTACTGTTCACGAGGTTACTGTTCACGACGCTACTGTTCACTCGATTTGTCCATCGGCTGCACTGTTTACTCTCTTCGTCCTTGCCGGTGGTGTTCTTCCATGTAGGGTTTGTATTCTCTTTAGTTGGTCGGTTGTCTAAGTTTTGCTGAATGCTCAATATTGCCGACGCACTCTGTTCTTTGTCTTCCAAGACCATTATATACTATACTCCATGAAACCCTAATAGGGTTTACGTGGCGATTTTACATTCTTGCCCTTCCGTGTGGTTTTACCTTTTTGCCCTTCCATGTGGGTTTACTTTCTTGCACTCGTAAACCTAGTTGACAACAATTACAACCCATACAAGGCTGTGGGAATAACAGTGAGTATATTTCTAATGAGTTTAAGGAGTATTGTGAAGTAGATAGGGAATAAAGTATGAAGTTATAATTCCTTATACCCCATAACATAACAGAGCTGTTGAAAGAAAGAACAAATGACTCATGAATATTGTGAGAAGCTTGTTAAAGGACAAAGGAGTTCCTAATCCATTTTGGGTAGAAGCCATTTTATGTTTTGTTTACTTGTTGAATCAATCTCCAATAATAGGTATTCAAAACATCGTTCCTAGAGAAGCATGAAGCACTTTTAAGCATAGTGTAAGGCATCTTAAGGTGTTTGGTTCAATTGCATATACTCACATTCCAACACAAATAAGGACAAAGTTAGATGATAAAGGAGTAAAGACAATTTTTCTTGGCTACATAAAAGGAGGATAGAAGCTATTTAATCCTGTGATGAAGAAGGTAGTTGTGAGTAGAGATGTGTCCTTTGCTAAAGATAAAGCTTGGAACTTTGATGTTGAGGAGTAAATAATTCTTAAAGACATCCAATTGCTATTTTTAGAAAAGAGGAAACTCAAGCTACAATCCCCATTATAAATGGGGAACTCTCATCAATTAGTGCACAGAATTCTATGCCACAAGCTCTATAAGTGAATGGAAGACCAAAGAGAAATCACTAATAATTAGTTATATTACAAGATTATGAAGTAATGCCTAATAATGCATTTGATGATGATGGAGATTTGGTGCATTCTACCACATTTGTAGATTGTGAACCAATGTCATTTGATGAGGCAATTCAAGATACAAAGTGGGTGAATGCCATTAATGAAGAAATCAAGGCAATTGAGCAAAATAATACATGGGAGATTACTATTATTCCATAAGGTTAGAAAGCTATTGATGTGAAGCGGGTCTTCCAGACTAAAAGGAAGTCCAATGGAGAAGTAAAGAGATATAAAGCAAGATTGGTCACAAAAGGATTTGAATAACAATTTGACTATGATTATCACGAGGTATTCTTTCCTGTTGCTCAAATGGAAACTATCAGACTTATAATTCTTTGGTTGCACAAAATTGTTGAAAAATTCATTAGATGGATATGAAGTCATTTTTTATCAATGGTCCTCTTGAAAAAGAGTGTTTGTCAAGCAATCATTAGGCTTTGTGAAGAAAAGGAGTAAATAGAAGGCGTATAAGTTAAAGAAAACACTGTATGGCTTGAAACATGTCCTTAAAGCATGAAACAAACACATTGATACTCGTTTTCATTTTTTGAGAGATCAAGTTCATAGAAAAGAGATTGAATTCATTTATTGCAAATTTGATGATTAAGTGGTTGATATTCTTCTAAATCTATTGAAGAATGAAGCATTTGTCAAGTTAAAATAGATGTTGGGATTGAGTGCATCACCAAAACAGGATTAAGGGGAGTGTTGCTATTAATCCATATTAGAAGTTAATCTAAATTAGGAGTTTATTATAATAGAAATTAGTCTAATTAAGTCTAATTTAAGTTTGATTGTTTGGATAGATTTAGGTGTCTGTGATTATGTAAAAATATGTTATCTATATTATTATGTGTATGCTTCTTAATTATTGTGTGGTGTTTTTTATCAAATTAATAAAATTATAGTATTCCTATAATTTTTTATCAATGGTATTAGAGCTAGTGTGTCATATTAAATTAAAGGCATAGGATTGGATGATGAAACCATAACTAAGTGTTGATTTGGAAAGCACTTGTCTTTTGTCCAAATCTAAAGGGTTTGTTTACCAATCAAGTTGGATTTTGACTTTTTACTATAACATTACGGGATGAAATTATTATAGTTATTTTAAATAGAATGTGTTAGTTTTAAATTTTTTTAAATTAAATATATTGTCATATGCTTAAAGTCAATTAATTTAACACATATCTAATTTTAATAGTTATTTAACTTTTTCCCTCCAAAAAAAAGAAAAAAAAATAATATGAGTACATGTATTTCATCAATTATTTATTTTTGTCAAGAAAAACATACTTGCAAAAATATTAAAGTATTTAATTTTCAACTAAATTTGAAACCAATAATATATTTTATTATTTAATTTGTTATGAAACCTTTATATATAAATTTTATAATATTGTAAAATATTTTAATTTAAATGAAAAATAAAAAACTTTTTTCGAAATTGCAATGCAAGTCAATAAATTAAAAATAAATTAATAATAATATAAAATAATTTAAAATAACAAATAATTTTTTTATCAAAACAATATATTTTTATTTTTTTTTTAAGAAGGAGGATTTGATATATATATATATATATATATATATAAGGAGAGAGGGATAGGCAAGAAAATTTTATCTTTCTCCCTTAACATGACATTAGACTAGTTCTCTACAATAGTTGGTCTAAATTAATTTGTTTATATATGTATTACTTACACACATGTTAAATAGTCGAAATGAAGTCCTCCACAAACACCTTTTGGACTAATGTAAAAGTAAATTCAAAAGCTTAAGACAATGAGAGTAGGCCTTTTGGGAAAGGCGAAGCCTATGACACTCTCTAAAAAGAGTTTTCCATTTATAAACCAAGTCCAAGCATGCGACCATTCAAGATTTCAAGCATTATAATTTAAACACATACCAAATACAATTCAATGTCACACAATTAGTTTATGATTCATTACCTTTAAGTGGCAAGAGTGGGTAAACGACTTTGTTTAATCAAGGTCTCAAGATCTTGCCTAGGACTGAAGTTCTTTAAGAAATCCAATTGAACTTTGATAAGGTCAGCCCCAAATTCCTTTGCCAAATTCATGTGTGCTGACATTTGATCAACCGATTCTGCCATTATCGGTGTACAAATAAGCATAGAATTTCTTCAAGCATCATTGTCAATTTGAAAATCTGTAGCAACCGACTAAAAACAACAAAATCTAAAAAAAAAGAAGTAGTGATCAAAATTGTGAATTAATAGGATAAATTTCACAGCACGAATTTTTTTATATATATACTTACCTTCTCTAACTTTCCCGTCATGACTGCAGCAACTCAAAGAAAAGCAAGAGAAATTAAATTGACAAGAAATTTAAACAAATCAGATTCAAAACTGAAAATCAAATAACAAGACTGCAAATTTATTTCTCCCAAGCATCAACAACTTGGTTTTCTTTTCACTCTATTACCTTCTTAAAGGATGAATAACATGAAAGGTCAGATTCTTTGAAGATGGGACATCCGGAAATTAAAACTATAGAAAAGATAAAATTCTAACATTCTTTTGACGGTTTCCATTGCACAATTTCCAAGGAACCAAAAAAGAAAAGTGGCACATGATGAAGAGAACACTGCAAACTCAAGCAAGTATGGAACTGAACATAGATGTGATAATTGAACATCAAGATTTAAAAATTATATGATTCTAAGCATCAAGAACCATAAATCAGGCCCAAGACATTTTTCCTTTCACTTCGCTGGTTGTTACCTTCTGAAAGAAGCAAGAACACATAAAGAGATCAGATTCTTTTAAAGATTGGATAACCCAGGAACAAAAATTACAACAAAGATCTTTTACTAACATTCTCTTGGAGGTTCCATTCCAAATTTCCAAGATACCAAAAAGAAAAGGCACATGAAAAAGAGAATGACAGAAACAAAGAGAAAAAAAAAAAAACAAAAACAGGGCAAGAAAGAAAGAAAGAAAGTATTACGGGGGCTGCAATGAGAGTCAGACGAAGGTTTCCACGGTCAAAACAATTGAATTTGAAGGGCTTCCAGTTTTTTAACACTTGGAGAGAGATGGGTTGGTGGGGCTTGATGTTAAGGACTACTTATATAGACCATTGATGGGTTCGCGGCTGTGGCAGCCTTGCTTTGCTGTTACAGGTTAAAAGTTTGAAGACCGTTGCTACAAAATTTTGAAAATTATGAGGGATTAGCTATTTAGCTGAAGACTAGAATGTTTAATATTTATTTATTATATTAACTAATAGGAAACACCAATATAACCCTTTTTTGGGCTAGAATTGCTCTACAAAATTTTTTTGATATGGTCTTACCCAACTAACTATACATACATTTTTGAGAAAACGACATTAAAAAAAGAGTAAGTGATATTTTTTCATTATTAGTGGATTGTTTGGCATTAGTGGAGAAACCAATTAAATGGTTATGAGGAGAAATGAAGATAATCTCATGTCATTGCAGCTGAAATCTGATACAAGTTACTACCAATTTTTCGGCTTAGCCATGAACTTAAAGAAGAACGCACATTTATTATTATTATTTTGGCTTAGCCAAATACATTGAGCTCTCATCCGATGGTCTGCAATTTTAATTGGATTTAATGTATGATAAACGGAAAATTCCCTTGACCACACCACGTCTAGGAACTTAGATTTGTCAACGGACAGGACAACCTATCTTATTGACGAGTGACCGAACTGACTCAGTACCGAAACTATGTTTTTATAAGTCATATGTGAGAGAACAATGGAATGATAATGACGCATCAGGTCACGGTCTGTTCATAGCCGCAGACTCAAAAATCAATGTCTCAAAGGCCAACCAAAAGTAGAGGCCGAACACGGTTAGGTTTTTCACAAATCTCAATGTATCATTAATAAACCGGAGGAGATATTAATCGTTGATCAAAGTCAATAAAATCGTATGCAGCTCGGGAGAGTGCCGAAGGTGGCGTTGCGTGGGGAACTCTGATTCTTGATAGCATTGCGTACTGTCTTGCCGGCCGCCTCCGGACAAATCAAAGATGGCCCATTGGACTTCGGTGCCTGGCCTAACAAATCCCACGCGATGTTTGAGTACACAAGGTTGTGAAGCTGTACTGCCAGTCTCTCGTTCAAATAAATGGAAATAGTGACACAACAATGGCAGTTTCATTTTTCTTTCATGTTCTTTTTCGAGTTAGGCAAATGAGATCGCCAGTTAACGGTGGGTTGTGTGTGTTATGTCAACCAACTAAGAGAGTAATTAAAAGAAAATTTGAATGGACAAAATTATTAAAATTACCAACTTTCTGTGGACGATTTGAAAATTACAGACTCAAGTTGACAAAATTTTATAAATTGCTAACCTATTTATAAGCTTATGCCAATTTGTTACTTACTTCCTCTACAAGGCTTCTTCAGTTGGAGTAGCTATTTCTAGTTTCTTGTTTTGGGCCCTGGCAGGGAAAGAAAGGTGGCAGGAAGGAAGTTCCCTTGTACAGACGGGAAAAATGATACGTGGTACAAATTTTGTGGAGGGTACGTGGAGCGTTCTTATTGGCCATTCAATTGCCAGTAACTTGCGGGCAGCCAACCCTTATGGTTAGCACAGCTCCAATAGGGAAATATTACGTGTGATGTAATCAGAATTTGACTCATCACTCTAGGTCTGACAAAGACAAAAAAAAATTATATTTTTGCGAAATTTTAAATTTCCTTGTAAAATAATTGTAGGTATAATGAATATGAAAAAATGTGTGGCCTAGAATGTTAAGTTAATATCACTCTAGCTAAATTCCAGCTAGATCATCTGGCCACATAACAAAACTCTAACATGAAAATGGTAATCAATTATTAGTTTATTATCATTGCATGTATAATCCCACATTGTATTGTGTGTATTTTTTACTTATTATTATTATTATTAGTGTTGAGCTCAAGAGTAAAATGTAAAGATTTATCGTATGAGCAAAGGTCCCGACTTTAGGTGATGAATAGATCCTAACATTAGGCAACAAACATTCACCAAAATCAACATGCACGCATTTTTTTCTTTTCCTTTTTGGCTCCTACAGCTTCCTCTACAGCTAAGTTGATAATCTATTAACAAAAGGGTTGCATGATTTACAAGCTTAAGATATTAACAAAAAAAAATGTTTGGGGGGGGGGGGGTGGAGTAGGGAGGCTTCACAGGAAATGGACTCAGCTATGGAGAATGGACCTCTGGGGCTTATGGCCAGAATTTAAGTATTCGTTTGTCTTCCACCAGCATTGGACTTCCAGGCACTTGATTCTACAGTGTTGAAGTGGTTGCCAGCATCACCAACATTGGCTAGGCCTCCATGAACTTCAACACTTGATCCAAGTTGAGCGACTGGTGGAGGCATGTCTAGGTAGACAAGAGGAGTTACAACTAATGGAAAATATGGGTCGATGGGGAGGGAGGGGGGGAGAAAACTATGAAAGATAAGGTCTTTGAGTCTCAATAGTAAGCAAAGATACTTGAAAGAGTCTTCTATTGGCACTGTTCGTTGAATAATGCTTCAGCTGTTTTGAGTCACAATGTCCCACAAATAAATAGCATCATCCCTCACCAACCAAAGCTATCGAAATGACAATAATAAACAAAGTCATCCCTAATAAAAAAAATGTCCTAGACGACGTGATAGTCGCCACCATGATTGTTACCCATATAAGAGTGCACCAACATTTCGTCGTTAGCCAAAAGTTCTACCGATAACATAGGCACCTACATTATCGTCTTTGAATTTGCAAATGTATATTGGAAAAAAATCAATAGTGTGTGTGTGTAGGAACTAAGGGTCAAACATGACATCAGAAAGAAAATCATAGGTTTTTTCACATCTTGTTTATCTTGAGGTTTCTAGCCTTCTACCGTACCTCACTTTTATAGCAGAAATGCAATAAAATGATTAATTTAGACTTTAAGTTTTGTTTATCTAATTTTTTTTGAACAAACTTATCTAATCTTATTTTGATACGAGATTAATATACATGAAAAAATCTTTTCCCTGTAAACTGACAAAAATACATTTCCTCATTCCAGAATGAGAGAAAAAGGAAAAAGGAAACATTCATACAATTCTCAGGGACTTGCCTTTCATTTACTAATTTTCACATATTTAAGATTTTTTTAAAGTATAATCTACATAATTTTTTAAAAAGGCCATATGAATTCTTACTAAAAAATTAATTTTAGTTTATAATGAAGCAAATTCCTATACCCTCTCTCAAAATGTTCGAATAACTTGAACTATTAAAGGTGAGAAATGACTAGTTAGATAATTAAAAACATGGTTTCACATAAAGAATCAACATAAGCTAACAACAAAGAAGGATATAAAGCATTCTTTAGCCATAATGCCTTTAGAGCCTTGGAAATTCAAATTGCGGTAATTTTCAAAAGGGAAAAATATCAAACATAAGGCATAAGTCCAATTGCTTAAGTAAACACAAAGAAAAAAATACAAGAGGACAAAAAAGAGAAATTGTATCATTTAAGAGACTAGCATGTGTCCTTTAAAATTACAAGATAATATCCATGAGCCCAAGCCTTC